>CM039478.1:18507436-18620632 GCA_022433065.1 Begonia loranthoides
TCTCTCTCTCTCTCTCTCTCTCTCTCTCTCTCTCTCTCTCTCTCTCTTCACTTTCCCTTGCAAATTCTCTCTTGGATGTCTCCAAGATTTTGCTGGATGAAATGTCCACGGCCCATTTTCTGGCTTGCCAAACAGACGGTCTGCACAATATTTCTAAGACACAAAATATCAGATTTAGCATAATTACGATTTTCTCTTATGTGTTTAGTACTTATTATTTATAACATATCGTGATTAGAATAAATGATACCTAAAAGAAAATAACATTACTTGTCTAATAGGTAATTAACAAAAAAATTCTTAAAATATAAGATCAATAAAAATATAAACTTTACACTATTTTTGGTAACAAAATGAACTTTGTGGTCATATAATTGAAGTTTATTATCATGTGAAACAAACTTAGGAGTAGAAGAAATCAAAGTGTTTGATTTTTACACACTGAATGACATCAATGAGAGGTAATTTATGTTTGAAATAATTTATAGCAACTGATTTGGTAATCTAATTGGCGTGTGAATGTTTTGTTGTTTCAGACATTAAAAAAAAAAAACCAGTGATTAAGAATCTGTTAATTGCGAAATGAAGGTAAATCCAATTTTGACATTTGTTGAAGAAGAATTTTGTGCATTCTATCATGAAGATGCTACAGTTGAAATAGAGGTTCATTCTATCTCGACATCTGTAAAACTCTATAGCGTAAACTTTTTTTTACCATTTTTTTAAATTTCATTTAAATCATCCTTTTAAATAATACAACCTAAGTCTTCAAAGAAATTTCATTTAAAATAAAAATATAGTAAAACCTAACATAAAATAAATATAAATATTCGTAAAATATTTTAATTTCAATTCAAATATTTAAAAGCATAATGAAAATAAAATGTCATTCTTTTTCGATCTACTTTCCTCAAATCTTCACCCACAGGTCAACTTCGATTCAACAACGCAATAGTCTTGCCTATGAGAATTCTCCATCAATTACAACATTCACATATTTCCTCAATATATGTATCAAGAGTATCTTTGTAGCGTCCTATAGCATAAATATTTTCTCTTACAATTTTTTTTAAAAAAATCTATTTAAATCATATCAAAATCGTGCCTTTAAAAATCTTATTTAAAGTTTAAACATACTAAATCCCAACATAAAATAAATAGGAAAAATGACAAATCAACCATCGTGGTTTTAGGTCAATGACAAGTCAACCACTGTGGTTTAAGTCTTAACAAATTAACCACTAACGTATGAAAAAATGACGAATCTACCATCGTAGTCACGTTTTTCGTTAAAACATAGTCGGGACGCCGCGGCGGCGTCCTAGGACACCGCAGCGGCGTTCTAAGAAATCGTCGCGGCGTTCGGAGCAAACCGCGGCAGCATCCTGCATTTTTTAGGGTTAAAAATGTTTGATCACAAATTTGAGGGCTTAAACGATTGATTTAGGGCTCGAAAATGGGGGTCATGGAATAAATTACATGAAAGGTCGTAGATCTCTGAAAGAGCTTCGATTTGATACTTTCTGCGTCCAATTCCGACACTCATAGCGAAAGTTATGGTCGTTTGAAGTTGAATAGGTCGAAAATCTAATAAAAACTGTGAATTTGGCAGGACGTCGCCCTAAAATTTGTCATGATGCTGCTGGGGCGTCCTAAAATTGTTAAAATTCGGCAATTTAACAGTTTTAACCCTAAACTATGTAAGCCGCCGCCTCGGCATCCCGGGACACCACGGCGGCGTCCTGCAGAATTTTAGGACGCCGCTGCGGCGTCCCAGGACACCGCGGCGGCGTCCCGACTGATTTTAACGCCGACGGTAACTGCGATGGTTGATTTGTCATTTACACGTACGTTAGTGGTTAACTTGTTAAAATTTATACGACAATGGTTGACTTGTCATTAACTTGAAACTACAATGGTTGATTTGTCATTTTCCCAAATAAATATAAATATTCATAAAATATTTTAATTTAAATCTAAACAATTAAAAACATAATTAAAATAAAAAGCATTTTTTTTTCAATTTGTTTTTCTCAAATCTTCACTCATTAGTCAATTTTGCTTCAAGAACGTCTTATCTTTGCCCACGAGAATTCGCCATCAATTGCATCTATCATTTTTTCACATCCTCAGGTTCATCAGTAAACTCAACATCACCTACATCACAACTTGTGAGTCTAACGTTCAATAAGAGATGTATAAATAAATCATGAGTATACAATGCATCTTTTTGTAAAAACATGTATTTTCGTTTTCATTATTGCATTATTTCTTTTCTTTTCTTTTCTTTTCTTTCTTTCATTAACATTGGGATGCGACACAAAAAGCCTTAAATTATTGAGAAACCAGTCCACCAAATCCTTAAATCGTTGAGGGATAAACGCACCAAAGTCTCTAATCATTGGTGCTGAATCGCCAAAGCCTCTTACATATTTTTCTTTTCATTGTTCTTCTTTCTTATTGAAAACGCATGCATGAAAATCTCTTTCGGTAAAAACATTTTTCATGATGCATGAGACATACACATGACACATAATAACAGTCTAACTTGCATGAACATAAGACATATTAACAGTAACATATCATTGATTCACGTCTCAACATAAATATTAACAAGAGCAGTAATAAACATATCTTCTATCAATATCTCAAATGTAAATAGAAGGCATATCCTCTATCAATGTCTCATGAATAAAATATAAATGAATTCTCTATATGTTAGCCTAATAGACTTTAGGCTTAATTGTTTTGATGATGATTGAATTAATTGATAATAAGTTGTTTATAATTTGAATGTGATTAATATGTTTATCATCTTGTTTACAATTTGATCTTAATTGAAAATATCCTCCAACAAGGGTATTTAAATTTGCTAATATATTTGTTGAGTCCATATAGTTAATGGCTAGATTATTTGGACTTAGAAGTTTCAAAGCATGCAAAACACGTTGCAGCGATTGACCTGAGACAAAAGACGGTCAACTAGAATTCATACAGATTGCTCAAGGATCTGAAGTAGTGAAAGCAGTCGACCTGGACAGAAGGCGGTTGATTGGCAATTTAACAATGAGAAAACTCTATTTTCAGAATGCTGAAAGCGGTCGACCAAGGTAAAGGAAGCAGTCGATCAAAAATTGGACAAAGCCAAATAGATTTCCTAACTTGCGTTGAAGCGATCGTCCGAATCGGGCGACTAGAGAGGGAAGTGGTCAACAAGAAGCATAATGGTAACATCCAACGGTCGGAAAGCCTACCTTCAGAAAGCTTGATAGATAAATCTCTAAACCTTGCGGCTCAAGAATTATTAGGGTTTCAACCCCAATCCATCATATTTATAAGGGAGCAGTTGATCAAAGCTCGTGAGCGGTTGACCTAGAATGCAAAAAGTCACCTGAAATGAGGTTACATATCATGATTTAAAAGGAGAAAAATGTGATGACTCAACATCTAAATGCTAAAGGGAATGACACCTCATGCTTGAAGTTGGTTATAAGAAGTTGTCCTTTTTGTTGAGGTAGAGTTAAATCATGAGAATCACTTTGAAGAAGAAGAAACTCTCAGAAAGATTACTATTCTATGTCGACTTTTAAAGCTAAGTTTCTCTTTATAGTGGAATGGAATTTTATGGAATTTGGTTGGATTTTTTGGGTAGAAAACAATGGATGATATGAAATAGGTCAAAAATTGTGTAGTTTTGGTACTTGGAAGTTATCGGTCATTTTAATAAAGTTATAATGCAAAACCATTTTAGTATGTTATATTAGACATTTCAAAGAAATTATAGGCTCTAAAATTGGTTAAGCATTTTATAAGTTATAAATGTTTGAAGTTGGATGAAAATAGTGAAGAAAAAACTGGAAATTGATGCATATTGGATTAAGTTTTGAGGTATTTTATCTAAAACATGTGCAAAGATTCATTTAAGCTGAAAGGTTGAGTTAATATGCATTATGTTGGTTAAGTTTAGGGTTTAGAACTAAAGGGTTTGGTTGAGTGTATTAAGGGTTATGCACATTTGAAAAAACAAGTGCATAAATGAATACTAACAAGGAGTTTATCATGTTTTAGGTCTTCAATTCAAGAATATAATTCCATAAGTTGTAGGAAATTGTGTCAAGACGTTAAGGTAAGTAATGTTGTGTCTGTTTGGCCCTTTTGGCCTACAACACAAAGTGTTAGGATAATTATGATATTGTGTTTATGTTATTGTGAATTGAGGATGTGCTAGAAAGTTTAGGTGTTGTGTTTATGTTATTGTGGATCAAGGATTTGTTGTGATAATTTATATGTGGTTAAATGATAATGTTGTTGAGAATTGGTGGTGACATTGATAGTATAGATAATGCCCTAATATATATAATGTGTGATTTGATATGAGAATGAATGTTGTGAACATGCACATAAACATTCCACATACATCATGTTTTACGAAAAAAGAACGAAAGAATTTACAAGCATATATTTTCATGTAAAAATTACTAATAATGTAAAATAACATGTAATAGAGGCTTTGGCTGCACGACTCTAATGATAGAGGCATTTGGTGGATGTGGTTAGGGGTGTGCAATGTGCGATTCGGCCATCACTGAACCGAAACTGAACATTCGTTTGGCAGAAACCGAACCGAACCTTTGGTTGTAGTTTGGTTTTAGTTTTACCTACATTATATAAATATATATATTTATATATATATAATTTCATATATCAAAATAATTCAAATTGAAAAATACATTTTCTCCTTCTAATAATTACATTTCACTTCTGTGAACAATGATTATATTTTGCTCTATTGTTACTATGATCAGTACTTTTAATCCTAGTAAAATGGTTCCAAACTTATGATTTTTTTTTCTCTTGATTTGACTAGTAATTATAACGACCAGGATTTTTCGTTTGTCTAAAAAACACGTCAAATCTTTTCAACTTTAAAATCAGAGTGCCAAAAATTCGATCGTCACTAACTCATTAAAACAGTCAACTAAATCGGGGGAAAAACTATGATTAATAAATCTAGCGGAAATGTAATTAAAGCATCACTTAAAACATTAACTAAAATCCAAGGTTTAGGTTTCAAAGTGTAATCTACTTAATATTCAGAATAAACACTCAAATAAGGGTTAAAATAGTAATTTAACGTTTATAAAACAAGTTTGTCATTAAACTCTTACAAATGACTCCTTCATTCTTCACTTGATGCCGTACTCCTACTTGGGTTGCGTCTCCTCCGGATACACAATAGGCTCCACGGGAATGACTTCCTCTACTGCTCCTAACATAACCATCTCATTACCTACACCACAAGTAAGGACGTGAGCTTAAAGCCCAATAAGGAAATGAGTTAATACAAATGCATATGCCTCTCTTTAGTTCCTTTTTGGAATGGGGGCCACCCAACCCAAATTCTTTTCATTACATTCGTTCGTTCCTTACTCGTACTTCGAGCTGGAGATTGGAGAACCTATATGGAATGGTATAGTTAACTGAATCTAACCTTTTACTTGCACTCTAGAACTCCCGTACCTAGTATAGGATGAGCTTTGGCTAGATTGCAGACTAGACCTGACTACGCATCCGCCCCCAACTCCCTTTTCTTTTCTTTCATTTTCTTATCATTTTTCCCTTCCCAATGCATGTGAGTATCATCCCGAAGTGGTACTCCCTACTTTTTTTCTATTAACGTGAATGCATGAGGACACTTTTAAATTAAATAGCACATACATGAAATGTAAATGGCAATGCTTTAAAGAATTGACAGTTGATAATTTAAGGGCAGAATTCAAAACGCTTAAGGAGAATGAAGAGGTCTTCACATAATTATAGGGCAACTATAAAAGGAAACACATGGAACGAATTTAACAATCAATTCCTGGAAGTATTTCAACAATCAATTTCTAGAACATACTAAATGGCTAACTAATAGAAACATGCATTGTAATACCCCGAATTTTTATATCGGAATTTAAAAAGAATAAATTGGAAAATAACTGAGGGTATTCGAATTAGTCGAATAATTATCGGGGTGTTATCAAAGATATGATTATTATATTATAAATTTGGAAATAATGGAAGTGCAAGATTTAATGAAAAATATATAACTCGTGAGTTTCGGACAAGCGCGGACGAAGAAATGAGGACGCTTTCCCTCGTTCGAAAAATAGAATTCAATCGATGGGGTAAATGGACTAAACTGGTTTGGTTCAGTTCGATCTGAAAATAATTATGCAGTTTGATTTTAATTAGTAATAGAAAGTTAAATTTGGGGTTAATTGGAATGGGTTGAATTAAGAATTTAATAAATAATTGGAGTTGGGATTTAAGTGGAAATTAAATAAATAAAAAGAAAGATTAATTAGATTAATTAAATTAAAGGGATATATTAAATTAGAAGGGGAAAGAAGGATTTATGAAATGAGGAATAAACCGGTTCCTCCGGTTTATTTTGAATTAAATGGCCGCTGACCATTGTGAGAGGAAGAACAGAAAGAGGGGGAAAAGGAGTCGGGAGATCGGGACAGAGCGACGCGACGAAGGGAGAGCTCGGGCTCGAAGGGCGGTCCGGCGAACGGAAGAGCGTCGAGCGGCGACGTGTGCTCCTCTACGGTGGTCTGTTGGTCGAGGCTCGGTGAACGGCAAGTGGACGCGTCTAGGGCTTGGGAATGGAACTCCCGTGAGCTACGAATCGTTGATGGAGGTAAGTCGACGGTTTATGTTCTTCTTCCCTTGGTATTTGTTGATTCGACAATTTCAAATTGGCGATTGGCAGTGACGAATTCGGAGGTGATAATCGGTAGAGGTGATTTGGCGATGGCAGGGGCGAATTGGACCGGACTGTGAGCTGGCTTCCTCCAGCTCCTCACCTGACAAAGCTTTCCACATGGATGTTGGGCATTGGACCACCATTTGTTGAAGTGGGCAATTCCTTGAAGTGGGCAATTATCAGCCTTGCGTCACTGGAAGTCATCTCCTATCGGCTATAAATCAGTATAGCAGGTGATGAGGTATTCTGGACTATTCTGTGAAGGAATCGGCTGGTGAATGCTCTCTGGAGGATGTTGTGAGTTGTGGCCGAGAGATGGAAATGTGAAGGTGAGTAATGCAGCAGGTTTGGTTTGATTTTTGTTGTCCATTCTGCTACTGTTTGGGATGAAAAGAAACGCTCAGTTATGAATTGTTTGGATCCCTATTTTGCTGTGATTTTATGATTTAGACTTGATACTATTTTTGGTTCCCGTTTATGGACTCGTGTTCTGATTGTTTACTGCTTGTGATGTTGTTAAGTTGGAGATTTAAAAATCATGGGAGATGAATGTTAGATTTATTGTTAGTCATTGAGGTTGGTTGTCGTTTCCTTACTGATATTTTGATGCTGAACACTGCCTTCTGATTTTGTTATTGTTAAATGGAAAAACCGTCAATAACTTGTTCCCGTTTTGCTTGGTTCTAAATCAACTTCGGCTACCATTGTTTTACATAATAATATTGGATGATGAAAAGAAAGGAACTGTGGTTAATGAAATGGGTCTTGGCTACTGTTTTGAGATTGTTAGACGTGGATTTGAAATTCTCTGTTTGATGTTGGTTTGGAGTATGTTAGGAGTAACTATCTGGATATGGGATTGGTCTTGTGTTGGATGTTTGTTATATGCTAAATTGAACTGTGGGTAGATAGGTTGTGGCTATTGGATGCTGTTCAGTAGTTGAGTCTTTTAATTGTTGTTAGATTTTATATTTGGCACGAGAATGATAATGTTAAGCAGTGGGGCGTTGCACGAATGTGTTCTGTTTTGATAAAGATCAAAGAATACGCCATGTATTATGGATGGGTATGGAAATAATGATAAGGTTAAATTATAATTCTGTGTTAAGATAGGAGTTAAATGAGAGTTAAATGGTTCTCTACTCTGTTGTGGGAAATGCGGTTTTGTGATAAAATGCTACTTGGTTTTGTAAAGTAAATTCTTTATTATCAGGCCACATTGATGGAATGAGCAACTATTATAGGTTGTTGCTAGTTAGTTACACATGTTGGCTATGAGATTGTTATGGGGTGTTAAGTTATTCTATTCTCTATGAGTGAGATTGATAAGGGCCTAATAATTGTTCATTTAACAGTTGTTGAAGGTACTAAGTTGATTGACATAATCGCATTGAAGACTCCAGGTAAGTTGATACTTACTGTGTTTTGGTCTTCGGACCCTACATCGCAAGAATTAGGATTGTATGTTGTGTGTTTACTAGATTTAGGTTCTTTTAATGATATATTTACTAGACATTATATTATCATATAGGGTTGTATGTATTCACGAACATATTGCATGATATAATTAATATATGTAAATAGGCGTGTGGGGGTTTGGGTGAATTGTGATTTTCCATACTGTAGATTCGTCCCACGTAGGGAGTGGTAGGTTTAGAAGTTAGCTACGTGGATTCTAGGGTTCACAATTACCCCGTTCTGAAACCCCCAACGTCTTCAACAAAAGTGAAGATACCTGCTTGTGGTAACACCCCGATGGATATATATATCTCCTCGTCGGAGTGACTGGTTAGGCCACATGACTCTAGGGAGTATTCCACCTTAACTTCCAGAAGAGATACGATTCTCTTCTATATGATCATGCATATCATGTACATTGTATTTCATTCTATCTCTTATTGAGCGTTAGACTCATTAGTTTAGGTCTTGTGATGTAGGTATTGTACGAGAAACATGTGAACAAGTTAAAGACAGTTGATGAAGGATTTGCACGGGTGGATCTTGTGGCTGGCTAGGCTAAGGAGTTTAAAAGGAAATTATTGAAAAGGGTTTGTAATTACTAATGATCTTTAATACTTTGTTTTAATTCCGCTGCGTTTTATAAAAAAGATTTCATTACTTATGCTGAAATTGATAAATGTTTTAAGTAAAGAGTTTTAACGATCGGGTTTTAGAAAGAAAATTTTTACTCTGATTTTATAAAAAGAAAAGTTTTAAATTTCACGCGATTTCAAGTAAATAAAAACCGGGTCGTTACATGCATTGTTATTACTACAAAATGACTAATTAGGGTTAACTAGGCATGCTTATCTAACGCAACAAAACTTAACCGTGCTCAATAATCAACTACGATTGAAATGACTGACAATTTACATGCTATTAAACTTGACGAAGTTAGGCAACAATAAATTGAACAACGGAACAAGCTTTGACAATATAGAGCAGCATACGATTAACGAAATAAAGTAACGAAACATGCTTTTTAAACGACTAGCATGACAGCTGAAACGAACAACTAATTCATGCTTCTAAACGACTAATAACACAGCAGAAAATAAACACTATGCATGCTTTTAATCGACTACTACAGCAACATAATACGAACAACCAAACATGCTTTTAATTGGGGAGTAGCACAGCAGTATACTATGAATGAAATAAACTATAGATCATGCTTTTGGATGACTAACTAACCGCAATGTAATACGAATAAAACAGACTCACAGATCATGCTTTTACGTTGGCATATAACAACAAGTTAGGAGCTAACATACGTGCTCCCAAATATTGGCAGCAAATCTGATATATGTCAACAAAAATAGATGAATCGTACATGTTGTACAGCGTAGGCTACTATAACAACGATACGAAGGTAAGTCGTGCTCTCAACATCCAATAAAACGAAGGATAGTGCATACTTTTGTACTATGAGATTGACAACAACAAATAGCAGCGAAATAATATCAAATTAGAATGGTAAAACATGCTTTCAAACGACTAAAAGCAGCAGTAAGAAGTAACGAAACAAAACAACGAATCATGCTTGCGAATCATGCTTCCCAACAGCTTTAAATAGGAATGGAATATGACGGAACAATTTACAGATTATGCTTTTCAACGGTAGATAAAACAACAATATAATGTAATGGAATAGCTACAGATCGTGCTTCTTAATGATGGATAGAACAGTAACGTAAGGTAACAGAACAGAATTGCAAATCATGCTTCTCAATGACAACTTAAACACCAACATAACGTGACGAATTAGATCTAGGGGTCATGCTTCTTAATGATTAAAAACAGCAAGTGTATATCTCTTAGAACCAAGAAACATTAGCAGACAAGCATGTGAAAAGAATTAGTGATTATCATGCATCATCGTATTATTGCAGGGTTATATTTCCTATCCAAAATCAAGGAACAGCCATAAACAATCATATAAAAGAAAACTGTGATTTATCATGTATCATCTAATGTATAGCTAGTTCATACCTCCTAAAGTCAAGTAAGAACACATCTATAAGTTACGTATACGAACTAACGAAAGAAAACGTGGAGGGAAAACAAAGTTAATATTTTGAAATTTTTGCTAACGATTTCCTGTGTGCATACCATTTCCTTTAGACAGTTTTGGTTCATCAATTTTGGTCATAAATCTATATCGTGGCAGTTCGTTGTTCATTTTCCATAGTCCCAGTCATGTACAAATCATAGCAGTAACACAAAAAACATCAACGAGGTCACAAAGAGTATAAGCAGTTAAAAGAAAGTTTCAACAACAACAACAAGGTTATAAACAGACTACAACAAGGTATCTAACAATGTATTCTCCAAACGTCTTAACAGCAACATAAGGCAACTAAAAGAACTACAAAAATTCTACAGCAAAACATCTACTCACACACACTTTACTTGGGTATAGGGCTTCCACTTGGCCAAGACTACCCCATTCCTTACTTTTGTAGATGATTCGACACACGGACAATAGCTCCCCTCTATCCTCCCCACACTTCATGCAGGAACCACTCTAGGAAGAAAATGCCAGACTCAAGGAAGAAGAGGATGAAGAAGAAGCTGAAGATAAAGGAGATGGCTCATCCCTCTGGAGACCGCCCGTACTTCCAGTAGGGAGGGTGCAGTGGACAAATCTCTGCTGGTCGGACCTGACTGTGCGATTTAGTGTCGAGAGGTTGTGATTTTATTGGCTGCGCATCATTTTCTTCTGATTTTAAATCATTTTCTGTCGCAGATCTGCGATCTTCCGGATGAGTGCGGACACATAGATCTCGCCCGCATTTGTCCGCATGAGTAAAATTCCATAGGCAAGTTTGTGGTCACGGACGAAAAATGGCGTCCCCATCCTCGTCCATACCGTCTGCAGCCAAGGTTCGGACGCCATTTAGCATCCGCACGTAGCGTCCGCATATGTTCAAAAATCGGAAAGAGGCAAATTGGACGATGCCTCACCTCGTCCACACTTGTCTGCAAGTGTCCGAATGTCTCCAAAATTTGGACAGATTTGATGTGAACGCTTCCCGTCCTCGTTCGCATCGTCTGCACTTCGTTCGCAAAGGGACAGAGTCGTTTCAGGACGCGAGGATACATCCTACAGTCGCCCCCAAGTAAAATCTGATGGTGCAGACGCCAACCCTCATCCCCATGGCATCCGCAGGAGTCTGAATTCGCCATATCTCCATTTTTTTTCACATTTTTCAACTAACTTTTTATCTCGGAATAATTTCTCATAATTACACGTCACAATTTAACACGTATAGGGACGAAATGTAATATGTAATTTATCTCCAAAGTTCGATTACATTGTGTACACGGGAAAATTAGTATCAGGGTATTACAGTAATAAAGTTAACAGTAGGACCCTCGACAGTTTCATTAATGTTTTCCATCCTAGAAAACTAAAACAAAATGCATAATCATTCAACCAAATGCATTAATCAACAATTTTAGAACCAATTTAAGCCAATTTCATTCAACAAATTTAACAATTTGAATAATTCATAATCATTAAATCAATTGTAGAATCAACAATTAAGATAATTTCAATTTTAGACTTAATAGCATATTCAACAATTTCAATTTCAATTTAGATTCAACATCATATTCTAACTCAATTTCAACGTCAATTCAGACTCAATATCAATTCAGACTCAATATCATATTCAGGCTCAATAATTCAATATCATATTCAGATTCAATTTCAACATCCTAACAATTTCAATTTCAGACTCAATAATCAATTCATATTCAACAATTTAGTTTGAGGAATGAGGAGGTACTCATACCCGGCCGAGAGTGAGATAGAGACTTAGAGTTTGAGGATTGAGAGGGGAGGGAAATGGAATGACTAGCTGCTATGCTGGTGTACCCTCACTGCATCCTGACTAGAAGAGGCTCGTCTGAGGGAACAACGGTCGACAGAAGGTAAAGTCGAAGTGCCGGAAAATGAAACACTAAACCAAGTGTCGGGAGCAACGCGAGAGCCGACTACCGAGAGGGAGCAACGACTGACATGAGTCGTGAGCACCCTGCACCAAGCTGCCGAGGCGAGGGTTTGCGATTCTGCGAATGCAAGTCTCAACTTGCGAAACACTTAAGTCTGAACAAAGTGCGGTTGAGGGTTTGTGAGTCCCGATTTTGCCCTTCGGCTTTAAGGCTTCAAATTTGCGATTCACACACCTCGTTCACTAGGGACGTTCAAAATCGAACCGAAACTAGTGAATCGAACCGAAACCGTTGAATTCTGTTTGGTTCAAATTGGTTTTGAACACCTCAGAACCGATCGTCGGTTCTATTTTGTAGGAACTGAAGTTATCGGTTTGGTTTTTAGTTTGGCTTATTCAAAACTGACATTAACCGAACCGAATCGATAAATTTACAATTTTTATTAAAAAAAACTCGGTTTGCGGTTTGGTTTAGGGCTCATATTAAGTAATTATTTAATAAATTATTTTTTGTTCAAAATTAAGTCTCATAATTGTCTAAAAATTTAAATTATTTAATTGGCACCTAAATAATAATTGAATGATTGACTAATTAGGCCTTAAATTGTACTAATTAGTAATTAAATTATTATCCAATTACTAAAAAAATTATTGAATTATACAAATTAATGAGTCAATTAGTAGATTATACTGTAAATATATTAAAGAATTATACTAACTAATTATTAAATTGATTGATTATTACTATTATTTGATTGAATTAATTAGTGATTGAATTTTATATTTTTTTCATCCAAGTAAATGTTTGTTTTGATTTTTAATTATTTTTGTTAAATTTATATTGCTAAAAATTAAATTTATATTTATATATATATAAACAATATATTATTTTATATAATGAGTAGAACCGAAACCGAACCAAAAATTTTGGTTCGGTTTCAGTTCGGTTTTGATTCTTAAGCAATTCGATTTTTGTTCCATTTTTTACAAATTGAAAAAAGTCGGTTCGATTTCGTTTCGATCCAAAACTGAACTTTCTTTTGCACACCCCTATGATTCACTTCACTGCACTGTGCACTGTGCATGTTTTTTTTTTATAAATTGCAAATTGGTTTCGGTTCAGTTCGGTTATTGTCGATTTTGCAAAAGACTAGCCGAAAACTGAACCTAAAAATTTGGTTCTTACACAATGGAACCAAAAATCGGTTTTGGATTGTTCAAAATTGATCCAAACTGAACTGAATGATTGGTTTAGGTTCAGTTCACCAGTCCGGTTTGGTTTTGAACGCCCCTAGACATGGTCTCCAATGATAGAGGCTTTGGTGGGAGTGTTTCCCCCAATAATAGAGGCTTTGCTTTGGTGAATATTTTACCCCAATAATAGAGGCTTTGGAGTCGTGTTTCAATGATAGAAGCTTTGGTGGATGTGTTCTTTCAATGATTGAGTCTTTGGTGGACGAAGTCTCTAATGTTAAAACTAATATGAAAAGGAACGAAATGAAAGAATAAATGAAAATGAATGTTTTATGAAAAGACATATCATGTACATGACATCTATGCATTACTTACTAAACATTAGACTCATAGATAAGTTTTGTTGTGTAGGTACAAACCAGTCAATAACATGAAAGAAAAAAAGATAAAAAATTAGATGATCCAATTGAAGAAGTATCTTTGGGAAGACGATTTGTGTTGTTATAGCAAGGTTGACCATGTGGGGTTAGATTTTGTAAAGAAATTATATGTAAATATGAAGCTGAAATTTTATGAATGAGATTTTTACAGAAGTTGTGTTTATTATTTTATGAATGTCATTTGAAAAGAAAAAGTCTTCCACTATACATTTAAAGATAAATGTTTTTATGAAATAAACATACATGTTTTTAAGAAGTTTTATATGTCCGAAGAAAAAGGTATTTCAAACTATACATTTTACGATAAGAAATTAAGGGGCGTTACAGACAAACTACCATGTATACATTTTTCTCTTAATTCCGCGGACACCAACACTTTCACGGACACCAAAGATTCTATAGACGCCAACGTTTCTGCAGATTCCTCATCCCTTGGATACCTCTTAATTTATCCGCTAATCACTATCCACCACGTACGATTGTTCTTTACTGGATAACACTCTCGCTTCGGACACCAACGCATCTGTGATATTCATTGTTCATCGCAGATCCTTTGATCCAAACGATGATGTTCTGTACCTTACTTATCTACCGTAGATGCGTTTATTTCGCCATATCCTCATCATTAGTGGATAATTAATCCGAACGATGACGTTTTCTTGCCTTTACTTATTCTCTGCAGACGCATTCTCTTCCATAGATACGTTCCTTATCCTAAAACGACACCATCCATTTTGCGGATACAAATACTGCCACAAATTCCAACTCTTCCACGGACACCTAATGCTCCCACGGATTCTAAAAATTCTACGGATACCACCCCTCTGCATTGTCTGCCAATAGTTGTCTACCACGTTTACAATTACTTCATGGAAAACACACTTCTGCGGACACGAATGCTTCTGTGAACCCATTTCCATCTGCAACACCCTTATGCTGACGTATTATTCTTTCATACTTTCATGCCCTACTTTTTTTTTACTTTATTAAAATTCATCCGAAGACATTCTTATCTTACTTTTTTTTAAATTTCCTATTGCACCCACTTCTTAATTCCTTAATTTATCTAGTAAATCTCATATTTTATAAACATAAAATCCTTACTCCATCCTTCAAAATTGTGTAACTTGCCTTAAAATAAATACTATATTTAATCATTCCCTATAATTCTCCAATTGTGACAATAATTATTCTTTTTAAATTCTAAAATGTCACACTACATCTAAAATTATTTGTGCAAATTTTTCGAGTGTTACATTCCTTCCTCGTTAAATTAAATTTTGTCCTCAAAATTTGCCCCATGGAACAACATTGAACATTTATTTTCCATTCCTTATTGTCTCTCTCATGTCACCTCATCTGATAAGTAATTTTACCATGAACTTTCTTTAACAAGATTCGATTATGCTTAAGTCCGTTGATTTTAAAATCTAAAATCTAAATTGGATTTTCCTCGTAACTAAAAGTTGGCCCAATTCCAATATCTTCATGCATCACTACTTTGGGTCATGAACACACTTCTTTAACCAAAAAAATAGTATACAAATCTTATAAATCACTTTTTCTATTTTCTCTACAATAAAGCTAAGTCCAATAACCTCCAACTAAGTTTTTCCTCTTTCAACAAAATCTCATGATTTCCTTTGAATGACAGAATCTTTAAAATATTATATTATTCTTCTCAAATTCCAACTTCATCAATTTAGAATCAATCATATACCTTCAACATATTACAAGCTTACTAAATTCTCATATACTTATTTTTGTTAAGAATATCACTTTCTCTTCTAATATGAGTAAGGGGAGCATAACTGTAACGACCCAGATATTCGTAATTCCTTGAAAATGCGATAAATTTAAAATTTTCAAAAGACTCCTTTATAAAACGAAATTAGAGTGTGACGCTAAAATGGATCGCTACTATCCCTTCTTTAAACTCGTTGTGAAAATCAAATGAAATGCGGAAGCGTTATAAAAATAATTTATTTCAAACATTGCGGAAGCGTTAATCGTTTTAGAAATGAACTTAAACAATTAAATACTACGTTTCAAAACTAATAATTAAATACCATTTAAATACAACCATTTTCTCTTCTCTCTCTAGCTTGGCGAGCCCCAATGTCGCTCTTGCAAATCTTTCATCCTTGCTTTATTATTTATTCATCGTTCCTTGTATATGTACCTATTACTATCTGTTTGTTGTCTGTACCTACACCACAAGTAAACTGTAAACCCAAAGGTTTAGTAAGGAAAATGGTTTAATACAGTTATGAAATGCCTCTCTTTAGTCATTTTTGGAATGGGGGGCCACCCAAACCAATCCTTTCATTGTGTACGTTCGTTCATTCCTTCATTACTTGTACATCGAGCGGGAGATTGGAGGACCCATATGGGGTGGTATAGTTGATCGGACTAGCCTTCTGTGTGCAAACTAAGTCCCTTTTTCGTCGTGGTAGGGGCTCTGCCTAGCTGCCAGACTAGACCGACTACCCACCAGCCACCAACTCCCCATTCATTCCATTATGGACTAGCCTCCTGTGTGCATACTAGGTTCTACCTAGCTGCCAGACTAGACTCCATTATGGACTAGTCTCATGGGTGCATATTAGGTTCCACCTAGTTGCCAGACTAGACTTGATTACCCATGCGTTTTATCATTCATTTTTAACATTTTCCTCACTCAATGCATGCGTGAGTACCACCCCAAGATGGTACTATCTATTACTTTCTATTAACGTGATGCATGATCATACATTCTCAACTTAACATGATACATGATGCTTTATAACGTAACATTTACAGAAATTGAAGTGCGCATTGAAATGAAAGTAATTGTAATTGAAATTGCGCATATAAGAAAGTGAACAATCGCAATTAAATAAAGGGAATTTGAAAGTGCACATGAAAGCAATTATGATATTAAACGGAACACAATGAAACACATAAAAAAATCACGCAACGAACATTAAGAAACTTATATAGCAAACCACAAGGGAATACAGAAACGCCATGAATTAAAACAAGGGAAATACGCTCGAATTAATTAATATGCTAATTATCCTAGTTAATTTTCTAGTCCATTTACATGCTTCCTACATTTATTATTCTAGGTGGCTTACTTGCTCAGGACAATTTCAACTACTAAGCCAGTTAGTTATTCTAACTAATTACATCCTCAATCCAACGATTATCAATTACAATTATTAAACTAGTTAATTAATTACATGCTCAAGGAAGAATTACAATTATTATCCTAGATGATTTACAATTAAACTAATATGCTTAGGCAATTAGAAGTAGAATTACAATTAACAGAAACATGCTTCTAAATTGGTAACTCTTATTCTAGTTGATTAAGCATGCTTTTATGCTAGTTAGATATCCTGTAATGCTAGTTAGACATCCTGTGATGCTCAAGTCTAGTTGGTTATTCTAATTAATTTACATGCTCAGGAAGAATGATGAATAAACATGCATTTATTATGATTCACGAAATAGGCTATTAATAGTTTAATAGATTAAGCATACATAGCTAATTAATTAAACATGCTTTTATTATAGTTAATTGACATGCTATTTTAGTTAGTTAATTAGACTATTACCATTTACATGCTTTTATGAACCTAGGTGATTAAACATGGTTTTGTAGTTAATTGATTTAACATGCTAATCTCAATTAATTAACACGCCAATACATTATTATTCTAATTAGTCGTCTTAATCGATTTTCAAGCATCAAGAATTAGCCCACGTGATTAGACTATATGCTTAGATTAATTAATCAACAACTAATTATACAACTAGTTAATTAAATAAGCATGCTCAAAGAAATGGTTAACAATTATTAATTAAGTAACTAGTAAGCATGCTCGTGTTCGTTATTTAACCACTAATTAAATAGTTAGATTAGTTAGTTAATATACTCGTACAATAAATAGCAAGTACGGAAATAAGCAACCAGCATAAAATTAACGTTAGTAAAGAAAATCATAGTTCATTCAAGCTTATCTCATTCTCACACATTCCTCTATCCAATTCATCTTTCTCTATTTCCCAGCAACCATTATTAACAACTAACAATAACACTTAGTAGTAAAGGAACTCACGCAATTAACAAAGAATATCTGTAGCACCCCGAATTTTATCAGAATTTAATAAGTATAATTAGAGTATAATTTGAGGGTTTAATTGATGGAAATCACTTTAGGAAATGGAAACGAAAAATTTAAATTTAACCTGTAATAATCTTTAAACAATAATTGGGATAAGTTGAGAGTTAGAAATTAGGTTGGTTAATATTCGATACGAATATCTAACACATAAATATATTTTTAATATTAATTAATTATGATTAAAAATAAAGGAAAATTAAATGGAAATTTAGAAGGTGAGAATCGGTCCACTACTGAACCGATTCAGTGGTTGTTATTTTGGTCCGGCTCAGGAATTAGTTCAGTGGGGGAGTGAAATTCGCGGCCATTTCACGATTTACAGAACTTGTCACACCCCCTTTCTCACAAGGCGTAAACGGGCGCAGCGCCCGAAAGGAGGCTTCTGGGAAGCCTCACAACAGTGCGCTGGGTGCACTATGCAAACAAGCTGCGTGCGGGGCGCGCATCAGGCAGGAGTAGACGTCGGCAGCGCGTGCGCCGCAGAGGAGAAGACAGTAGCGCAATTGGGCTAGGCCAGCAGCGCGCCAACTGGGCCGACAGTACGCTATCATGGACTAGCACACACTAGATTGGAGCTACTAGCATGGACTAGCACACACTGGATTGGAGCTACTAGCATGGACTAGCACACACTGGATTGGAGCTACAAATCCTACTAGCCTTAGGATTCCTAGTTCTAGTTGAATTAGGATTGCTTATTGCCTATAAATAAGACCCTTGAGGCACCAACCAAGGCATTGATAATCATTGAGTGATTAGTCATCCTTGAGAGAGTTGTGGTGTTCCGAGTGGCGAGAATTGTTCCTAGTTTCTTTGGTTTGGAATCGAAAGAAAGGGTTGGGGGCCGGGCTCCCGTAAAGAGTTTGTGTTCAACGAGAGGAGGCGACATCCGAGAATATTCGGAGAGAGGCTGGTCGTAGTGGGACTACGGCGCCGCACACCTATTCGCCCTATTCCGCACGGCGAAAAATTAGGGGTGTGACAGAACTGAAATAGAGAGAGGGAGAGCGTTGGAAGAGATGGAGACCTCGGGGTGAATTGCGAGCGAACGTCTAAGTTCATGAACGACGAACAAATGACAGGCTAGGGCTCGTGCCGAATCGCGTTGTGGTTTTGGCGTCGGAGAAATGCCGAGCTGCGGGACGAAGATCAAACTCCCACGGGCTATGATTTGGTAGCACCAAACCGAGGTACGTATAATACTCTGTCTTTGGTTGTCGTTGTGATTGTTGGATGAGGATGGTGAATGCAGAGAAAATCTGCAGGGCGCTGACTTTTCTCGGTGATTCTCAGATTTCCGATTGGTGATGCTAAATGCCTTAATCTGTTTGGTTGTTATTGATGGAAGAATTTTGATGGAAATGCCGATAACAATCCCCTGATATTCTTAGTCGTGTTTTGTTGATTGGAAGGGGAATCTGGGTTTGAGACAGTCTTGGATGGGTGAGGAAGGCAGCAGCGTGGTGTATCGCTGAGGAGGACTCGCGATGAATGACTCAGGACGAATGCTGCCCTGGCTAGCGGCGGTTCCAGCTCGAGTCAGATTGCTGGAGCCTCGGGTCCTTCATGGGTGAGCTGCTATGTGTTTGAGTTTACTGAGAGCTACAATTTTGGATATTCTGTTGGTAAAGCTTCCCTCTATAGTTTATAGTATATGAAAGTAGTGCAATGAATTATGCTATATGAAATCTGTGATTAGTTTGGCTGTTATAGAGCTTGGTTATATCTGTTGTTGCATCTGATGAAGTTAGGAGTTTAATTCAGATTAGCTACAACGTGAATTATTCTGTCAAGCATGGTTAAATTATAAAGCTGGATAATAACCTGCGTTTTGGCTATGGGTTGAATATGTGGAAATGGTTTCTGGTAATGGTGACTGGATTTAAGATATTGATTTGTTAGCTATTGTTGAGTTAAAAAGTTAGTTAATAATCTATAATTGTTATCAATTTGTGAAGGTATCAAAGGAGAAGAAGAACAACAATTAAGTGTGAATGCGCGATAAAGATTGAGGTAAGGGATTTGGGTTGTTTTGGCCATTGAGGCCCTACACCACAAGTATGGGTGGGTGAGTTAGTGTTGATGTTAGCTTAATATTATTTAAATGCATGTTAGCTTAATGTTAGTGAAGTTTATTGCTAGTTGTATGTTTTGATTGTATGTTGTTGCCTTGATAATGTTGCTAATACTCTGTAGAGTTAGAATGTTTTGCGACTCCTTGTTAATTGTCTGATATCCTTTATTGCTAAGTGGTATTGTTAGTTTTGATGGGTATTGTTAGTTATGATGAGAAATAGAGAATGAGAAAGTGAAGAGAGAAATGAGTGAGGATGAGATAAGCATGAACGAACTGAAATTTCCTTTACAACTGTTATTTATTTTCTTACATGTTGTTTGGTGTGAGTACGTCGATTAATTAGTTTAATCACTTAATTAGTTATTAAATAACGAACCCAAACATGTTCAACCTAACCAATAATTTATTTAACTAGGGTAATTAGCTTACGTAAGCATGTTTGTTAGAAGTTCGATTCATAGTTGTTAATTACTTCGATAAACATGTTAATTATGATAATTACTTGTTGAGCATGTAAATTGACTAGTGAATCGTAGTGTGTAATTAGCATGTTAAATTTCATGTTTAATTGGTAGCATGTTAGTTAACTAGGTTAATTTAACTAAACGTGATTACTAGTTAAGCATGTTAAATAATTAGTATGTAAATTATAGTTAATATGTTTACTTTAGTTAGCATCTTAAATCGACTAGGTCATGCCATGCCTAATTTACTAGTTTGCATGTACGACTAATTAACTAGTTGTAAGTAATACTCAACCCTTGAATATGTTAGTAGTAGCACGTTAATTAATTAACATTAAGCAGCATGTTAAAAATAATTAACTGAGTATGTTAATTAATCTAGAAAACACGTTTAGGATAATTTAACTAATCCTGTAATCTAAGCATGCAAGCCGGCTAATAACTTAATGATAATTAATAATGTTAGCATGTTAATTAACTAGGCTAATTAACTGAACGTGAATACTAGCGAGCATGTTAATCATAATTAGCAAGTATATTAATTATCTAGGAGTAATTAGTGAGTATGTTTAATTACTAAGCATGTTGGATTTAATGAATTCCTTGCATGTTTGACGTACGTGTATGCATTTACTATTTCGATTCAATGATGCTTTACTTTCAATGCAAGTATTATTTACCTTTCTTCATATGCGCTTTCACTTTCATTCAATGCGCACTTCAAATACATAATTGATGTTTTACTTTTCTAAAGAACAGAATGATAAAGAGAACGAAAAGAGAACGAAGTAAACTTGAATGAGTTAAGGGTTCAATGAATAAGTGAATGAATGTTTTGTAATTGTTTTAATATTGTCTTCTTGGTATTGCTTATGATCTCAATTACGACTTTGTGTCTTTAGCATGTTATTTCCCGATTAACCAAAGCATGATTAGTTAAATCAAAGCATGACTAGTTAAGTAGAATAAAAACTTGAAATCAACTCAGGAGCATATCAATCACCTAGGATAATTAAGTAGGATAATCATTGAGAATAATAAATGTAGGGAGCATGTAAATGGACTAGGAAGTTAACTAGGATAATTAGCATGTTAATTTCTGTAATTAATATTATGAATGTTTTCTGTTGTGCTTTGTTCCATTATTGGTAGTCTTTATTGTATTGCGTTTTAATTCCTGTTATTCAATTACTTCCTTTATATGCGCACTTCCATTTCTGTTAATGTTATGTTAGAAGCATCATGCATCATGATAGACTAAGAATGTATATTCATGCACCATGTTAATAGAAAGAATAGGACGCACGCATGAGTGAGGAAAATGTAAGAGTGAATGGTAGGATAATAGGGCGATGGGTCTAGTCTGGCAGCTAGTTGCCCCCAGGAGGCTAGTTTAGCCTAGCCGCTAGTTTGCCCACAGGAGACTAGTGATTAACCTGACAGCAGTATGCTCAAAGGAGGTTAGTTGTAGTCTGGCAGTAAGGTGCCCACAGGAGACTAGTGACTAGCCTGGCAGCAGTATACCCAAAGGAGGTTAGTTGTAGTCTGGCATAAAGGTGCCCATAGGAGACTACCCCAACGAAAGAACGAAACGACTAATAGGAAATAGTAATAACGAAATGAATGGCTTAACAAAAAGGACTAAAGAGAGGCATTTCATAATTGCATTTCCCTTTTTCCTTACTGCGCCATTAGGCTCACGTATTACTTGTGGTGTAGGTACAATGACGAACAAATAATAATAGGCTTATATACAAGAATGATGAACAAATAACAAGCAGAGGTGAAGGATTTGCACGGGCGAGATCGGGGCTGGCCAGGCTAAGGGTAAAACGAGAAACAATTGTAATCACATTAAGCTTTATCATATTGTACGTAATTGTTTAGTTTATTCTTTAAACGATTTCAATACGCTTCCGCAAGATTTAAAAAAAAACGGTTTTATTTTATTACTTACGCTTCTGTATCTTGTGATTCATTTTCCCAAAAGAATTTAAAGGAAGAGTCGGTAGCGATCCGGTTAGACGCACTCTGATATATTTTGTTTTAAAAGAAAAGAAATTTCAAATTTTTAGGCAATTTAACGAGTTACGAAAATTCGAGTCATTATAATATCAACAAGGAAATATTACAGAAAATCATCCCGATCATAGAGCTATTATCACGAGAACATAACTAAAAGCCCAAGGAATACCACACTCACGCACTCTATCATAGAATAACATTTAAGGAAATCACAGAGCACTATAATTCTACAAAGCATTAGCAAGACTATCACAACAAGTAAATGCAATTCACGCACCCCCACTTCTGGTGTAGGGCCTCCACTAGCCAAGACACCCCTAATTCCTTTCCTGATTGAAGAACTAACATTCAAGGACAACTCTCTCCTAGCTCACGGTTCCAGTAGGGAGCAGCTCCAGCTTCCAGAGCTCCCACTAACACTCACGTAACACCCACTCCACACACTTAACCCACAATAGCTCTCTCACAACTCACTCAAGTCACACACTCTCGCAGGCAGAGAAGCTCTTTAGGGGAGGAGAGCTTATGCAGGGAATGAAGACTGAATGGTAGGGTAAGGAGAGAGATGGCATTACCTGGAGAGGGGATACTGTAGGCCTAGGGGAGGGGATGACTAGAGACGTGGAGGCATGGCCTAGGGCGTGGAGGAAGCGACATCCAGCATGGGGGGGCGACTTAGTCGTCCCCTTTTTGTCAAGCATTAATTTGCTACACGACAGATTTCTAACAATTTAAGCCCTAATTTATCGCTGAACTGGGTTATTTCGGACAAGTGTGGATGCACTGGTATCGTCTGCATTTGTCCGTAAGGCTAAAATCTCACAGGCTAAATGGTTTCTTCGAACAGGGAAAGGTATCCCCACCCTCATCCATACCGTCCGCAAGCGAAGTTCGAACGCTTCATGGCATCCGTACGTAGTGTCTGCAGGCATTCGAAGGTGTCCCAAAATCGGACAGAGAAAAATCGGACGAGGCTACTCCACGTCCGCAGTCGTCCGAAACTGTCCAGGATTTGGATAGATTCAAATTGGACGCCGCTAGTCCACGTCTGCACTCATCTGGACTTGTCCGAAAGTCGTGACACAGTGTAGTTAGGACGCAGAATCACGTCCTGAGTCGTCCCAACCCATTTCTCATGTGTGCAAAGCGTTTGCAGACGAGACAACTCGTCCACAGGCGGCCGAAAACACTTTGAACAACATTTCCTCACATTTTCTCACTTAACTCCTACCCCATAACACTTTCCCCATAAGTACATGTCATAAATTAACATGTAATAATATACAATGTAACATCCTAATCACCCCTTTGTCTAATTACATCGCGTAAACGGGAAAAAATATAACAGAAATACCCCTAGACTTAATACTTTAGAACGTCTTTGGTAATACCCCGATAATTGTCCAATTGAAAAAAGTTGAGGTGTTACAATAACATTTATAAATCTTTTTAGAGGTACCTAGGAATATAATATGTTGAAATATTATGATGATTACTTTTAATTGTGGTGTGGTTTAGCTATTAATCCAAGTTCACCTTAAAATTATAAACAATCCTCCAAAGTATCAAATCCATTTCCTTTAATTACTATACAAGTCTCTACCTTCCAAAGTCCTCAAATTTATAATTTTTAATGAATCCTTCGATCCTTGGTAACTTATATTCTCCTATTGATATTTTGAAGTCTTAAGCTAGCACATTCAAGTACCATAACTTGTTGTGTTTACTTAATTCAATGCTCCATAACTTTTGGAGGTGCTCCAAAATCCTAAATTTTTTTATTTTTCTCTCGTAGTGTGGCTTTCTTACTTGATGCTATTTACTAAGTCCAATATCAAAATTTCATGCACAACTTCATCAAATTATTACCTTTAGACATCTTAGAATTTCTTACTTCTTAATATCCTCAAGCTTCTATCCCTTGTTTTTTTCTCCTTAGAATGATGTCATAAGTGATTGCGTAGCTAATGTATAAGCAGTCATGCCATTAATAAATGTAATACCTGACACAACAACAAACTACTTGCCACCATTATCATTGAGATGAGAGAAAACTCTTGGGACTACCTTCTTCTGCTCCCTTACTAGAGTCAGGCAATTTTTGGCTATGTGTCTCATCTTCCAACACTTGAAGTATTGTCGGGTGCCAGCTCTATAATCACTAAAATGGTTCCTCTTTTGCGAACACCTCACCATCTTCCACGTATACATTTCCTTCGTGGATATCTCACTTCCATAGACACTAACGCTCCCACGGATACCAACTCCTATGCATTGGTACCAATAACTATCTACCATGTATACATTTCCTTTGCGAACATCTCACTCCAGTGGGCAATAATGCTTTGGCGGACCCTAATGGTTCCGTATGTACCAACTATTCTACATTGTCCTCCAATCCCTATCCACCACTCATACATTTCCTTCTCGGACACCTCACTTCCGCAGACACGGAGGCTTCTACAGATACATTTCATTTCGCTGCACCCTTCTGCCGACACTTACTAATTATTCTACTCAATTTCATTCTACTCCCAGCTTTCCTAATTTCTTAATTTACTTAATAAATAAGTGAAGGGATAAAGAAAAAACAAATCAAATTTGTTCATGCGGTTTGACAACTTTGGCTTACATCCACACTCCATGTTTTTGACTTGGAGATCCTTAAACCCAATAATTTCCCCAGTTATTGTTGATTGAATTTCATAGGTGTCAATCAAGCCTTTACAGACTATTCTAGGGCGTCACCCTCTTCTCTTTTACTATTCTTGGGGCGTTACTCTTTCACTTATCGTCTGAGTACAAGAAATAGAAAAACTAAAATTCCTAACTCTCCCAAATATAAAATCTCAAGTTTGGGAGTTGAAGAGTTAGGATTGATACTATATGATTGATGAGGAATCGTGTACAAAATTTGACAGAGCTTCGTTACGATTCTCTCTTCGTTAAGTTAAGCTTCGAAGTGTCTTTTTTTATAGAATTATGCTATATCGGTCGACCACCACCATTTTGGTCGACCTCCTTCCGACTGTTGGAATATAGCATTGTGAAATGTTGTCTTGCGGTCGACCAAACTGTCCTCGATCGACCGCTTTTACGCATAACAGAAAACTGGCTCGAATCTATCCATTTTGCGATCGACCACTTCTTCATGGGTCAAATGCTTCTTCAGCAGTTTCAGAATGTCGAGTAATCTGTCTTTATGGCCGGTCGGCCACCTTTAAACTGATCAATCACCTCTTCAGCTTTGGCTCTTTCTACAGTCGACTGGTCGACCACTTCTTCTCCAAAATCAACCTATACTTCGTGTTTTGCCCTTCTTGAAACATCAAAGTCCCAATAATCATACTATAAACTACATGGACTTAGGCAAACATGTTAGTACATATAAACACCTTTGTTAAGTGGTATTTCAAATGAATATCAATATAAATATAATGATAAAATAATTAAACAAATTCAAGTGATAAACAACTTATAATTCAATTAAAACATTCATCATCAAAATAATTAAGCTTAATGAATCTTAGGCTAACAATCTCCCCATTTTTTATGATGACAACATATTATAAGTTGTTTATTCCTAACCTTAAGTATGAATATATAGTATTGCATAATTTGATCTCTCCCCTTTAGTTTATGCAATATATCTAATTTTTAGTTTTATGCAATCATGTTATTCTAACAACTTATATAAATATCTCTTATTTTGTCAAAATAAAAAAGAAACCAATGGGGAGGAACATCAAAGTTAATAAAAATTCTCCTCCTTTGTCATTATTCAAAACACAAAAATATTTGAGAGAAATCATCATATACAAATATTATTCATATAAAAAACAATCAATATATTTTCTCCCTCTTTATCAATGTGCAAAATCAAATCAATGGAGATATCCAAAACATCAAACAACACAATTTAATCAAATTAATGCTCCCCCTTTTTCATTAAGTAAACATAATAATTGGGGCTATAACCATAAAAACAAGTCAATTATATTTCTTCCCCTTAGAATACCAATTGTAGGGAAAAAACAAGTATAACCAAGAAAAATAATTTAATTTACCAATTGTAATAAAGAAAATATTTAATCTTTGAGACAAAAAAAAATTTATTCAAGTTAACATTACTTCTCCCCCTATTTCAATGTACAAATTCAACTCAATGGAGAGTAATAAAATCATTTGTGATTATCAAAATTTTGAGCTATAGGATACCAAAAGTTAAAATCCAAATTTCATAAATAGATACCAATTTAATAATTATATCAAAATAGTTAATTTCATTAAAATCAAATCCAACCAAAAACATTTCAAATATATACAATTTATGATACCAATTGTTCGATTGACAAAATTTAAACCCAAATAAACCAATTGAAGAATTAAAAACATTTGAAAGATTAAAAAAATGATACAAAAAAGAATATGCAATCAATAGAATCAATATTAATCAAAAGTAGAAAATATCAACCTATATGCATACTATCAATTCAATTCAAATCAAGAGTATCAATTATTAACCAATTTGATAAACCAAATACACATACTCTTGATCCAAAAAGGAAAAACACCTAAGTGCTTTTATTAGGAACCAAAATCTTTTTGGGTCCTTTAATATTTGGAATGGTTCCTTTAGGAACCCAAACCATTTTAGAATTTTCCCTTTTATAACTCAATTTTAATGGACAAGTAATAGAACTAACCAAAAATTATTATAATTTTTCTTCTTTTGGAAAGGTTCATAATCAATTGCACCCTTATCAAAGGTTACCCTTTGATTTCCTAATAGCATGTTTAAATTTTTGCTACCATTTGTGAATTTCAAAATAATAGAACTCAAATAACTATTTTTAACATTCAATTCACAAATATTATTCTCAAGTGATTTAATAGTAGCATTAGAAATCTCATACATGCTTTTCAATTAAACAATTTAATTTTCAAAAGATTTAGTCATCTCAACATGTTTTTCAATCAAATTATCATTCTCCTTTTTCAACAAATTATATTTACATTTAAGCATATTGAATTTGTGAAATAATTCATTAAAAACATCTAACAACTCATCATTATTGTAATACCCCGACAATATTTTCCCCGTATATGCGATGTAATTAATTTTGAGATAATTAATATATTACGTTGTGTGAGGATACATGTTAATTTATGATGTGTATATATGGGGTAAACTATGATGACCCGAATTTTTCTTTATCTTAAAAATGATTTAAATTTAAAATTTTTGGTAAAACCACTAAAACCTTGATTAAAAATCCATTCAAATTAAAATTAGAGTCTTTTTAAAAAAAAACTCGATCGTCACTTAAAACTCATTGCAACAATCATTAAATCGTGGAAAACTATAATTATAAAATTATTAGAAACGTAATTGGAAATATCACTTAAAACATTAATTAAAGTTCAAGGTTAAAAGCGTAACCTACTACATACTCAAAATAAGGGTTAGAGCAATAGTTTGTGTTTTACATAACATGTTTGTCATTAAACCCTTACAAAACAGATACTTTCTCCTTTTCTTGAGCCATACTTTTACTCCGGTCGCGTTTCCTTTAGATACTCCACAGGCTCCTCGGGTAAGGCCTCCTCCTCTGCCCCTGGCATAATCATCTCATTTCCTACACCACAAGTAAGGACGTGAGCCAAATGTCCCAGTAAGGAAATGAGGATTCATGCAGTATGCTTATGCCTTTCTTTAGTTCTCTTTGGAATGAGTGCAGCCTCAAACCAATTCTTTCATTACATTCATTCGTTCATTATTTACTCGTACTTTGAGTTGGAGATTGGAGGACCTGTATGGGATGGTATAGTTGATCGGATTAACCTCCTGTGGGCAACTAGGTTCCCGTTCCCGACTAGGTAAGGGCTTCGCCTAGCTGCCAAACTAAATCTGACTACCCATTCACCCCCAACTCCCTTTTCTCTTCTTTCAATTTCTTATCATTTTTCATCACCCAATGCATGTGAGTACCACCCCCAGGTGGCACTCTCTATTTGTTTCTATTAGCATGATGCATGGTGACAATTAAATAGCACATATACGGGAAGTAAATAACGATAACTTAAAGAAATGACGAATTAATAATTAAATGAAAAAATTTAAACACATAAAGAGAACAAAGACACATTTGAATAAATATAGGGCGACTATAAAAGAAACACATGGAAACAGAAATCGAAACATGCTACTACACGAAGATCATATTTCAATTTATAACTACCCGTACTAACAAATTAGGCAGGCATCACAGAATTAGAATAGTTATTGCATGCCCGAGTAAGTAAGCAATTGTAACACCCCGACTTGTATTGGAATTTAATATGTATAATTAGAGTGTAACTTGGGAATATTCGAATTTATTGAAAAATTATCGGAGTATAACCAAGGACATATTCGCTATATTATTATTTCAAAAATTACCGGATGATAATTAAGGATTTATTTGTAAAAGAGTAATTCATTGGAAAATTAATTTGGGAAAAACAAAATCAAAGAAATTAAATTGGACCGATAATCATCATCAAGCAATACTTAGAATAAAAAGATGATTTAAAGAATTAAAAAGAAATGTAATTAAATGGAAGAGGGATAAACCAGTTCGGTTTGGCTGGAGATTTAGTGGCCCGGTTTGGTTTTGAAGCAATTAATTAACGAGGGGGAAAGGAAATTAGGTTATTTTTTTAAGAGAAGAATGAGAGAAAGAGAGAGTCGAGAGAGGGAGGCTGTGAAAGGTGAAAGCGAGAGAGAGAGAGAGAGAGAGAAGGGAGAGAGAGATGGTGATCGGTTCAGGCGAGCGGCGAGCGGCGATCGAGCTGAGGGACGAACGTTCGGGCATCTCGGGTTTGTTCCGACAGGGGTACGCTGCTGCAACGACAAACGGCGCGGGACGGCTGCAGGCTGTGGTTGGTGATGCGATCTGCGAACTCAGGTCGGGTTCATTTTGGTGACGAATTGGAGGTACGGCTTCACAGGTTTTTTTCAGTGCGGGCTTCGGGTTTCTTGTGCTAGGCAAAATTGTTTTCCATTTTCGTGCATTGTTGTGATTATTATAGCTAAGAATGGTGCTCTATCGATTGAGTTTTGTTTTCCCCATTATGTTTACTGTTCGATAGATATTGTGGAGAAAGTTTGCTCTATTGATTTAGTTCGGTTACTTATTTAGTTCCGCCCGATAGACATTGTGAGGAAATTGTTGCCCTGCTAATTTATGCCTTGTTCATTTGTTTGGTTTTGCCCAAGAGGAAAAGTTGATAAATGATGTCCTGCTACATTAGTTCTATCCTTTATTTGAATTTTGCCTATTGCCATTATTGTGACCCAAAACTCTATAGATGAAATGTCCTGTTGCAATGTGATGACTTATGTTTCTTTGTTGGGTTTAGTGTGTGGTTGTTGTGTGTTATGGGTGATCCGAGGATTGATATTTTGATGAATGGGGTGTGGGCTATATTCTTTGTTACTTTTAAAATATGACCCAAGGACTTATTCTTGTTATTGAATATCTACTGCTACAAGTAAATTCGGATTAGCTTCTGGTTGTCTGTTTGGGATGATTTATCTGCTGTCTTTTATTAGAATAAAAAGATAAATAAATGGTACGCTATGTTGGTTGCTAAGTCTTATTAACGGAAACTGTTATTCAATGAACGTGGAGTATTGAATGTTAGTACAACATTAATTGAGAATACGATTAGAACTTGTATTCCTTGCTGTTAGTTCAAATTGAGCTAGGTTATATTCCGTTTAGTCGTCGGTGAAGTACTTAGAATTATACAAGTTAGAATACGTCATTGATAAGTTATAATATTTTAATTGTGAAGGTATCAGAAAGATGAAGAAGGATAATGATTAGGTGCTGAATGCGATAAAGAATTGAGGTAAGGATTGGGTAGAGTCTTGGCCGTCAAAGCCCTACCCACAAGTAGTTGTGTGAATTGTATTGATTTTCTTTGATGTTCATTATTTGAATTCATTGTGCAATTCCTTTGATTTACTTGCTACTGTGTTGTTTCAATTCTTGTGCATTTTCCTGCTACAAATGTTGAGATGAAATGTTTAGGAATGAAATGAAGGAATGAATGGAAAGTTATAAGTTGATAAGATGTGCATGGATGATTTATGAACTGTATAAGTTAGAAATTCTATTTTTGTGAACTGTTTTAATTGCTATAAATTCCTTGTGAACTGTTTTAATTGCTATAAATTCCTTGTGATACTTATTGCTTTTCTTGGGTCTGGTTAGGAACTATGAATGCTCTAGATAATTAGCATAAATTCGTTTAGCATGTTTCTGTATATTAAGTAATCAAGCATGTTTAGATTATTCAGGATAGTAATTGTATGAACATGTTTAGCATGATTAATTAAACTGAGCACGTCTAATTAAATGGAACTCCTTGTATGTTTAATTAACTAAATTGAAAACTAAAAGATTAATTCCACTATTAGTTTAATGTAAATTATTAGCACGTTCCCAACTGTATGTAATTATTAAGCATGATTCTGTTTTCTACTAGTTAGGCATAATCTTGTATATGTGTTAGTTTAAACGAACATATATAATTAGCTTAGTTTACTATCTTGTAATTATAAGTCAAGCACGTTTCCATTAGTTGTTTATTTAATAAGTTTCCATAGATAATTTCTGAGCATGTTTCCGTTAATTATTAGTCTCGTATCATTGTTAAGCACACGTTTCCATTAGTTGTTTATTTAATAAGTTTCCATAGATAATTTCTGAGCATGTTTCCGTTAATTATTAGTCTCGTATCATTGTTAAGCATGCTTAATCCGCTTGAATATTTAGTAGTTAACAATATATTCATCTTACTATGTTATATGTCGCTTTCAACTTGTTTCCATGTTTGCTTTCAATCTTGTCATTCGTTGTTCGTTATTCATGTTATTCTTACTATTCGTTGATTTCCATTATTGCTATTCTTGCCATTCTTTAATTGCTATTTGTGTTGCTTAATTGTTAATTCTTTTATGTTATGTCAACATGCATCATGTTAATAGAAACAAGTAGAGAGTGCCCTCGCGGTGGTACTCGCATGCATGAGTGAGGAAAATGAAATGAACGAATGCAATGAACGATGATGAATGATGCAATGGGGGGTTGAAGGGCGGATGGGTAGTTTGGAGAAGTCGATCAACTATACCATCTAGTACGTGTTCCTTCAACTTCCAACTCGATATATAAGTAATGAACGGATGAATGAAACGTAATGAAAGATCAGTTTGGGGCAGACCCATTCCAAGTGACTAAAGAGAGGCATGATCATATTGCATATTCCCTTTTCTTACTAAGCCTTTGGGCATACAGTTTACTTGTGGTGTAGGTACATGTGTATGCACGAGAAGAACGATGAACATAACACAAAGCTATTGATGAAGAATTTACACGGGCTGAGCTTGTGGCTAGTCAGGTTAAAGACGAGTAAAGAAATTTGTAAAGTGTAATGATTTACTTAGCATGTTTTAACTAGTATGTTTTCACTTCCGCTTTGATTTAAATAAATTATTATTGCTTCCGCTATGTTTTGATAAATGATTTTCATAACGAATGAAATAAATGGATTTTGATGCTCGGTTTTAGCACTCTGATTATGAAGGATTTTTTATTGTCTTACAAAAGATTTAAATTTTATACATTTTTAAAAGCTTAAGAAAAACCAGGTCGTCACAGCAACTAAGATTATAATTCAACTAATTATTCAAGCAATTAGCGCATGCTTCAAGTGATGGAAATTAATAAACAATATGCAGCGAAGCAGAATTTAACAACGATGTTCTTAGTTACAGTCAACCACTAAACATGCTCCACTTGAATTAGTTTATTTAACATGCTTGAATTGACATGCTTGAAAATTAAGCAAGTATTAGTTAGTTGACATACTCGAATTTGAACTAATTAGTTTAAACATGTCCGAGGGATGTTGTTAAACAATGGCAAGGAGTAATTAAACATACTTTAGACAATGAACATAACCACAACGAAGGGGCTCACATGTTTTTAAACAAAGAACATGTCAGCGACGAAGGTGTTAATATGATTTTAAATGATGAACATAGTAGCGAATATAACGGTAGCGAACATATTATATCTAACAGGCTTAATATCGAGAATAAACAACGAACATAATAGCGAACATAATGGTAGCAAAAATATCATGAATGACATGCTTATTACAGAGAATAAACAACGAACATAACAACAAACATAATGGCAGCGAAAGTATCATGAATGACATGCTTATTATAGGGTATAAACAACGAACATAATAGTGAACATAATGGCAGTAAAAGTATCATGAATGACATGCTTATTACAGGGAATAAATAACGAACATAACAGTAAACATAACGGCAGCAAAAGTATTATATCTAACATGCTTAATATCTAGAATAAGCAATGAACATAACAACGAACATAACGGTAGCGAAAGTATTATATGAACATGCTTATTACAGGGATTAACGGCGAACAAGTAGAGAACAATCATGCTCGGAATAGAATAAATTGCAGGACAATATTAATCTAGGGGATACCACAAGAAAACACTCCATGTATCACAAGTAAAGTGCTAACATGCATTCCTAGAGTAGAGTCCATCTGTTCGTACTTGTAACAACCCGATTTTTATTTACTTTAAAATCGCGTGAAATTTAAAACTTTTTCTTTTATAAAATCAGAGTAAAACTTTTCTTTATAAAACCCGATCGTTAAAACTCTTTATTTAAAACCCTTATCAAATTCAGCAGAAGTAATAAAATCATTTTATGAGAAGCAACGGAATTAAAAACAATACGTTAAAGAATATTAAGAAATTTACAACCTTTTTTCAAACAACTTCCTTTTAAACTCTTTAGCCCAACCAGCCACAAGATCCATCGTGCAAATACTCCATCAACAGCTACAATATGTTCTCGTACATATACCTACATTACGGGGAAAACAATGAGCCTAACGTCCAACAAGAATCAGAATTAAATGCAATGCAAATGATGCATGTTCATGTGATGTATTACAAAGGAGATCCGTATCTCATCTGTTAGTTTGGGACGATGGATAAGTCAATTGATCTCATGGCTTAACCTGTTTTTCCTATGGGGAACCACGCCAATCGGGGTGTCACCACGAGCCATACCCAGTTGTTTTGTTGAAAGCATTGGGGATTTCAGTAGAGGAGAATTGAGAATCTTAAGATTCCAGTGGCTTAACTGTACCTTACGCTCCCTAATTAGGAGTAGGCACTCCAATAGGAGTGTCACCACGTGAACCATCCCCAATTCTCCCGAACCACCACATGCCTATTTACATATATTTAGGATGACATACAACATGTGAACAGTTTCATAAGTCCTAGGTTGATGCATGAATGCCATAAAGTAAATCAGAGGAAAGCCATACACAAAAGAAGTACAATCATTCCATTTTACAGATAGGAGGTCAAATCAAGATATTACAACTATCATTTGTTTCATCATAGTAACTAAGTTTAGTTTATGCATTATCTTTTAACCACTAGAGGTAAGGAAACATGATTAGATCAAAATATAATTTAGCTTCTTTATTGCTTCCATTATACTAAACAGATTTCCAGGTTCAACCTAAGAATTTCATCACTAACCATATTTTCATCATTAACTTCTATACTATCTTACATTATCTCATTTCATGCTCATTATAAGGCACAACCATATTAATCATACCTAGGAAGAACAATTTGTAACAGTAAACTTTCAGACTATCACCTCAATTCATGCTCAATTTATTTTATGTTTCATGGTCAACAACACCCTCCATTACACGCACATTTTTCAAACATAGGCCAAATATGGAGAGCATACAAATTTTAGAACTAAAGCCAACCATTTAGTGCATGACAGATCCAAATTCAGCAACGTAACAGAAATTATCATTTCCAGTCAACAATCCACAACAATAATAGGGCACTAATCCAACATTTATGCTTCACATTTGAAATCCATAACTAGCAAACAAAACCCGTAATGTAGGGCCACCTTTGGCCAACCAAAATTCTAATTCTTACCTCTTGTTGTGCAGAAGTCTAAACTGAAATCTCTAATTGTTCAATCCTCTAATATCTTCCTAAACAAAGACAATATTAATGGGTAATCAACCACATAAGCAAACTTGACATAAGTTGGAGATTACCTTTATCAATTCACAGGGAGATTACCTTTATCAATTCACAGATGGACAAACCTCACCACAGCTTCACCAATTTGTCCAATAAAACTTATCCAGTAGCTAAACCAGCAAACAACAACAAAACAACAACCACAATGAGTTTTCTATTCCTTACACACTTCACGGATGGACAGACCTCACCAATTTCTTCAATATAACACTCTCAACATCTCACTTACATTTCTAAAAATGGAACTAGGAGAGGGGACTCAACTTTCCTTTATAAACAAAAGAGAGAGAGTGAGCTGTTGCAGGGAGAAGGATTCAGCTGCAGGGGATGGGCTTCTGAACTGATCAGGGCACTTCACCCACATCAAGAAGAGGAGGTCCAATGAGGAAAAGCCAAGTGGAAAGTCTCCACACATCAAGAGACGAGTGGAAATCACAGCAGAGAACTGAGGGAGAAAGGTTTTGCTGAGTGTAGGACGAAATCAGAAGAGAGACTGAATTAAAAATGGGTTTCTTGAATTTTCCCGATGATTCGGACGAGCCGAGGCGTCCGCAACATCCGAATTGTCCTAAAATTTATATAGATTCAAATTGGATGCTGGCCTTCTTCGTCCACAATCGTCCGCTACCGTCCGAATTGTCCCAGAATTGTACAGATTCAATGCGGACGCCAACCTTCTTTGTCCACTATCGTCCGCAATCGTCCGAAAGTCCTTCACAGAACAAGTTTAGGACGAAGAACGTCGTCCCCAATATCGTCCCAAAGTGCAGTATATTTGTGGACGAGACACGCCGTCTGGAGTGTCGTCCACAAGCGTCTGAAACTCACTCTACACACTTTTCCTTAACTTTTCTCCACTTAACTTATTTTCAAATATTAACCCTATACTTTCCAAGCACAATTTAACCCCTACCATTGCATAACATGATATAACATTCATATATATTAATTATCTGAATTTAATACATTAACAAAAAGGGAAAAAATATTTGGGGTATTACAGTACTTAGCAGTCAACACGAAATCCTTTGTTCATGATTCTATACTACCAAACTCAACATCAAAGGGGGGCTTGACACTACCAAGATTAACATCTAGTGAATGAAACCCAACATAAAGCAAGTATTGAAATGTAAATGATAGAGTGAAGCATCTAAAGGAAAAATACATGAGTTTAAGGCATCTAAGGAGTTTATCAAAATTTAACTACAGACAACAATCACCACAGAGAATTAAGTACAGTCAACAATCACCACAGAGAATTAATTACAGCCAACAATCACCACGCACACACGCTACTTGTGGGTAGGGACACCATAGGCGAAGACTACCCAAATCCTTACCCTCTATGACAAAACTACACTCAAGGACAGAATTTTCCACAGCAGCAACTCCAGCTCCACGTTCAGCTTCACGAACAACTGCTCCTAGCTCCTAAGCTTCCACTTATGTTCACTCACTCACGTATACTCACACACTTCAGACGAGAAGAACTAAATACAGAGGAGGGAGAGAACACAGAGGAAAGGGAGAAACCGACTGAACGTAGGGAGGAATGACTGGGGATTAAAAGGACGAACTCACCTTATGGAGACAAGGAGACAACCATACGCCTATAGGGAGGGAGGAGGGCGGCTCCCGCGTGGTCTGGACATGGAGGGGACCATTTCGTGTCAGGGAAGAGCGTGTATCAAATGATTACGTGACCAGTCGTCTGATTTAAATCTTGAATTATCGCAGATCAGTGATATTTCAGACGAGTGCAGACGTGCTGGTCTAGTCCGTATTTGTGCACATGTGTAAAATTCCTAAGGCAGATTTGTGCTTACGGACAAGAAATGGCATTCTTACCCTGTCCGTACCATCCGAATGCTACATTCAGAAGCAATTTGGCGTCCATATATAGCATTCGCATGCGTCTGAAAGTGTCCAAAAATTGGACAGATTCAAATCGGACGCGTCCCGTCCTCGTCCGTATTCATCCGTATAGAGGTAGGGTCAGTTCAAGACGTGAGGATTCGTCCTGCATTCATCCCCAAGTGTGATCCGACCGTGTGCAGACCCCAATTCTCATCCCCATGGCGTCCGTGGGCGTCCGAATACGCCAGATTTCTATTTTCTTCACATTTGTTTCTACTAAACTTTTACCCCACAATATTTTTTGCATAAATACATGTCATAATTTAACAAGTATAGATACGCAATGTAATATATAATTATCTCTAAAGTTTGATTACATCGCGTATAGGGGAAAAATAGTATCAGGGTATTACATAAACATTGTGCAATAATAAAAAAATATGAAAAATTGGGTATAAATACAAAGATTGAGATTTTAGACGCAGTGGATAAAAGTGTGTAAATGAGAATTTGGACACACGTGGACTAGGAGTCGCGTCTGAAAAAGCATGGAACGTCATCCCAGTGTTTTGGGACGATACAGGATGAGACTCTGCATCCAAATTCATCCTTTGTTTTTAGCTTGACTTTCGGACGGGAACGGATGGGTGCAAATGATAGCGGACGTTGTGGCTTTGAATTTGTTCAATTTTTGGACAGATTCGGACTAATGCGGATGAAGGCCTTCCTTCGTCTGAAAATGCGACTTTGTCTGGAAGAATGGGGATTTCAGATGCACGTGGACGAGGCAAGGACGACTCCTCTCGCCCGAAATTGACCAGTACTGCAAATAAAATAAGTTTTAAATGACTGAATATTGTTTTCGTAGTCATTAAAAATCCACTCAGGCGACAAAGGAGACGATCTCCCTTGACTGGACCATGCCTCCACCACGTCGACGCAGGCCCTCCCTTTCCAGTAGGTGTACGAATGTTGATTTCTAGGTAAGGCTTAAGGCTTTATGTTTTAAGCCATCCTTCTCTACATCTCCATCTTCAGTTTCCTTGCATGAGAGAGTCCTTTGGAGATAATTGTGCGTTCTGTGAGTCTAAGTGAGTTCGTGTGTTTTCCTCAAAGTGATATGTGAGTGAAGTGAGAAACTATGGTGATATGTGAGGGTAGAGTGAAGTTCTGTAAGCTAAGGATTTAGCTAGTTGCTACTGCCTTTTCTGTCAGTGTGGAATTTCTTCAACAAAGATTTCTTCAACAAGTAAGGATTTGGGTAGAGTCTTGGCCAGTGGAGGTCCTACCCACAAGTAGTGTTCGTGTGTTCCTTTGTTGATATTTTGTGTATTTTCTTTTACTATAATTTAATTTCTTGATAGAGAAACTATTGAATGCTACTGCTAAGATTATGATTCCTAAAGTTAAGCTCTATGATAAGAATTGATAAACTCTCGAGCTGTTAATTATTTAATGTATAATAGTTTTGTCTGTTTAAAATGTTGTATATCATCCTGCTTATTAAGATAAAAGACTCTATTGATAATGCTATAAATTATTGGTACTGGTTAGGATCTGTAACTTTCCTTTAAGAAGACTATGCCCAATAAATTTCTAATATAACTCATTTAATTGTTGGTAACCTTAAAGTAGATTATTAACTTTAGCTAAAAACAATGATGCTGAACCATGTTTTACTTTCGAACGTACACGTGTTTAGGATTCATTCATGCCATTAGCCCTTAGCTATTTACTAAGCATGTCTCTGTTAGCTATTTACTAAGCATGTTTCCATTTAATTATTAATTCCATGTCTATGCCATTGTACAATGGTTAAGCATGTTTAGTTCGTTCAAATAACTCGTTATAATTTAACGTTTAATCTCAATTAATAGCATGTTCACCTTGCCGTTTCTCTTATTGCCATGCTCTAAAATTCAAGCATGATTATTCGTTGTTTCAATTCATTGCTATACTTGTTCTCTTATTTGTTTTATTGACTGTTATTCATTAATATGTGCTGTTTAATTATCGTTATTTTTATACTGTATCGCATCATGATAATAGAAACAAGTAGGAAGTGCCACCTTTGGGGTGGTACTCATGTGCATTATGTGAGGAAAATGATAAATGAAAAAAATGAAAAGAAAAGAAAAGAAAATGGGGAGTTAGGGGAAGAAGGGGTAGTTCGGATCTAACCAAGTAGCTGGACTTACTCCCCTCCCCTATTGGGAATGGGACCAGCTACACACAGGTGGTTAGAAGCTGACTAAGACTATTCCCTCCCACATGGGTTCCTCCATTTCCCGCTTGACGTACACGTAATGAATGAAAGAATGAAAGTAAAGAAAAGATTGGTTTAGGGCGGTACCCATTTCAAAAGGAACTAAAGAGAGGCATAAAACATACTGCATAACCCCACTCATTACTGGGCCTTTAGGCTCACTTTTTACTTGTGGTATAGGAATTAGTCAAGAAATGATAATGCCAGGAGCAGAGGAGGATGCATTTCTCATGGAGCTTGTTGATTATCCAGATGAATCGCGACCTGAGTAGAATTATGGTTCAAGAGAAAAATGAAAGAATTCAATATTTTGAAAGGATTTGATAATGGACACGGTTTTGTAAAATATTAACTCTTACTCTAACCTTCAAACCATGTTTTGAATATTAGTTATATTTCCGCTTTTTACTATGAACTTCATTTGACGCATTTAAGGTCTACACTTTACTCTGATTTATTTACGCTTTTTAGATTTTCACGCTAAACTAAAGTTTTTACATTCACTCGTTTTAAGTAAATAAAAAGAAAAATTTTCACACGGAAATTTAAAGAAAAAGTTAAGCTAAGAAAGTACGGATTTGACGTGTGGCGTCACAATTATCATAAATATCATCCAAATTGCTAGAAGAATTGTGTACATGGTCCTCTTTGGCCATAAATATCATAAATATCTCTTCAATTTCTGAAGATGAATCATCATTGCTATTATCCCATGTGGTCTTATGCGCTTTCTTCTTTGAGGCTTTTGATTTCCTATTTGCTTTTGGGCATTCAGTTGAGGTATGATTGAGTTTTCCATCTTTTCTTGGACTATTCTCGGGGCATTACTGTAACGACCCGACTTTAATTTATACCATTTATCTTTTAATTTTTCCATATAAAATTTTATTTTTCTTTATTTATTAATTTAAAATATACAATATGAAACAATTATCAAAGTGTGTAAAGCAGAAATCATTACCAAATTAAAAATATAGTTTGAACATTTACTACTAGTTCAAAATATCACACAAATGTTTATTGTCTTACAAACCATTAAAATAAACATAATTTTTATTTCTTTGGGAGTTATAACTTTTCAGATCAACTCAGCTGGGTAACCCAAGGGCTCAACAGGTAATGCTTCTTCCTCTACTTTAGTAATACAAATATATTGGCAGTCACTTACACCACAAGCAAACTGTGAGCCTAACATTTAGCAAGAATAAAGATGTAATATGATGCATGCTTTTTCATGATTATGTCAGAAGGGAATCCACCCCAACTGTCTTTTAGGTACATTTTCATATTTAACTCATATATTGAGTTGGGATATTGGGAATATTTCCCACAAAAAGAATAGTTTTTGACCGGAACCTCCCAGGAGACAAGCTCTCACATCTCTACTAGGGAAGGGTTTATTATCGAGTCTCTTGGTTAGAATCTGAACTACCACCCTCAACCCCCAATTCCCGTTTCATTTATTAAGTCCGGTTTCTCCTATGAAATGCCTCTCCCATGTTATATGAATACCAATCCTATGTGGTATCACTTTTAAGTCTATAATTATGATGCATGATGAATTAAAGAGAGAAATAATAATATTACACAAAATATAATAGGAATCATTTTATTTCATGAAATAATATTTTGCACATATATGTTTACTTTGTACACATAGTGAATATTTTTTTTATAACATGGTACAGATTAAGGAAATGAATATAAGAATTCATAAATTAAAATATACGAAATGAAAACTATCAAAATAAGAAATTAACATATTATAATAAGAAACAATAGAATGACAGGAAATTAAAACTACTATAATGACAATTTAACAAAACTAATTAAATAAGAAAATAATAGGAATTATTATTAAATGAATACTAAGAGTAATTAACAGCGAAACAATTATTAGTAATGCTTTTTAATTATCATTTTACGTTTATTAACAATAGATAATTAACATATAAAAATGCGTAATCGAGTGTTAATATGATAGGAAAAATTTATTGAACATAATAATTAAAACAAACAGACTACTTGTGGTGTAGGGCCTCCTCTGGCCACGACCCGCTTAATTCTTACCGCATAGGAGTTTTTTGTACGATTGAACTTCATCTTCAGTATTTACGAAGTTTCGATACGCACACCCTTACTTCAGATTAAACTACTCACGCAACAATTCCTTCCACACTCTCTTAATTTCACGTTCACTCTCTCACTTGACACTCATTCTCTCTTCGTGTCATTTCCTTTTGTGAGGAAGATTTATAGGTGAAGAAAAAGGTTGGCTACAGACAATTCATTCCAGGTTTTAAGCAATAATTTGTCTGATGGCAGACAACTCCTTCAATGCTTTGTAGACAACTCTTTCAATGCTTTGAGAAAGCATTTAGATGGCAGACAAGGACTCTCAAAAGTCAAAAATAGGGCCAACTCAAAAGTCTTCAATTATTGTGTGATTTCAAGAAAACTTGTTTTTCCACTTCTCATTTTCTAATTTCTTTTAACTTAATTTTATTTTACATTTGATCATTATAATATTTTTATTAAATACCAAATAATTCTTTTACCCCAATTAAACCCAAGTAATTTACCATAATTAGCTCATTTAGGTATCATCCATTTTTAATTTTTATTTCACAAAAATTCTTTATATTATATTAATGGAAGATTTTAGCGAGATATTACAATTACCCTTTCACTTATTGTTTGAATACAAGAAATAGAAAAAATAAAATTCCTAACTCTCCCAAATATAAAATCTTAAGTTTGAGAGTTGGAGAGTTAGAATTGACACTCTATGATTGATGAAGAATCGTGTACAAAATTTGACAGAGCTTCGCTATGATTCTCTCTTCGTTAAGTTAAGCTTCAAAGTGTCTTTATTTATAGAATTCTGCTATACTGGTTGATCACCACCATTTTGGTCGACCTCCTTCTGACTGTTGGAATATAGCCATTGTGAAATGCAGTCTGATGGTCAACCAAATTGTCTTAAGTCGACTGCTTTTAGGCATAGCAAAAAATTGGCTCGAATTTGTCCATTTTGCAATCTACCACTTCTTCACCAGTCGACTGCTTCTTTAGTAGTTTCAGAATGTCGAGCAATCTGTCTTTATGGCCGGTTGACCACCTTCAAACTGGTCGACCACCTCTTCAGTTTTGGCTCTTTCTACAGCCAACTGATCGACTAACTCTTCTCTGAAGTCGACCTATAGTCTGTGTTTTGCCCTTTTTGAAACATCTAAGTACCAATAATCATACTGTAAGCTACATGGACTTACATAAACATGTTAATATATATAAATGCCCTTGTTAAGGGGTATTTCAAATGAAGATCACTATAAATATAATGATAAAATAATTAAACAAATTCAAGTGATAAACAATTTATAATTTAATTAAAACATTCATCATCAAAATAATTAAGCCTAATGACTCTTAGGCTAACAATCCTGTCTTTGAAGGGGCATCTAGATGAGAAAATAGGGAAGAAAATTTTTTGGGAGCTAACTTTCAAAGTCCAGGGTGGATGTTTAGAAGTACACTTAGAAGTGTAAAACATAGGATTGGGCGATAGGGTTTGATGTGGACGCCTGGAAGAGGAAAATGTAAGGGAAACACTCAGTAGATTAGATGCCCAGAGTGTGAGGGGACTCCTGGGGCAATGTATGCTCTCGGGTTTAGGCGTCTGAGGTCTAGGGTCCAGGGTCTAGGTTCCATGACATACATCTAGAATGGAGTTTTGTCCTTTGTAATGTTTCTAGCACGGACGCCCACTGATAGGTTGAGGTCATCCCCAAGTTAAGAAATTTGAACAGTTTCCTTATGTTTAAACCTATATAAGTCCTTTTGAGTATGATTTATGACATAAGTAAACGATATTTAGATAGATATGTGATATCATTTCATGTATAATTTATGCTTACTTAATAAAAATATTTGCATAATTCATATTATATGCATTATTAATATGTATTATATGCATTCAATATATGCATAAAATGGATGTCAAATCATGCATCATGGAAATATGTATATGCACAAAAGGGTATTATCCGGGTGGAATGATTGGTCACATTTGAACCTAATATATCTTGCCAGGTTACGTATTGTGTGACGTATGTAAAGTGAAAAATAGAAGGAGAGTGAATGTGAGTCCCCTTAATTTACAAAACTCTAGTACTCCAAAGGTTTATTATTGTTTATGAACACGCCTATTAGAAATAATGACCAGTAAGATGAGGTTTCATGGTTGTGTACAACTTCATATACGATGGTCTATGATCATGCATATTGACATTCATAAACATGTTAATATGATACTTGTTAAATAACTAAATAACTTTACTACCTAATTAAATGGACATTACATTGATTCATATCATCATTGCATTGAGGTGAGTAGAGAAATATTGTGTGATAGTCATATTGCATATCATTGTGGTCTAATAAAGAGGTCTAGAGGTAGACCTAGGTGGTGAGTTATCATGTGAAATAGAAAGTTATGGCATCTAGGCCATGATTTATACTATCATATGTCTAAACATACTTAATTATAGATTATGAAAGTCCTTCATATAGAGAATTATGATAGAGATGTTATTGAGATTAAATGTTAATTAGAAATATCTAGATAGTTTAGAGTTAAAGATACATTAGAAATATCCACATAGTATTGATTATAAATAAATGATTAAGGAGTATGAGATTCATGATATAGATATAAAAATGATATATATGGAGTGAATTATGCATGAAGTGGTTGCGCTCTAAAAGGTATAGCACTTGAAACTTGTGATTAAAGTATTTAATATATACACACATGTGAGATTAAGTTGTGCAAGAAGAGTAATTGTGCTTGAGAATTGGGTGAGGGAGACTATAATTACCAAAATCATATATCTAAGCATTCACATACATGCAATATCACTTCTTATAAAAGAGTTGAGACACATAGATATGATGTTAATGAGAAATATCTAGAATTTTGGAATAACACAGATCATGGGATGTGTGATATTGATAATTGATCATAAGCTGAAAATTGAAGTTAAGGTTGTTAGACCTAATCATGTAGAGTAATAGTACATGATTAGACGTGATATTAGTATGGTTGATTGGATCTTTAGATTAATATTCTTACTGAGCTTAAAAAGTTCATTTGTTGTTCCTCCAATTTTTCAGAAACAAGTGATAGCAACTTTGGAGCAAAAAGATAATTATTGGACTGAAGAATTCACACAACATAGGCCTAGAAGGAAATTTTAGGTTTGGTCTTTTATTGTATTTAGTTAGTTTGACTCATGTTTATAAAATAAATTTGGATAAAGTTTATGAATAAATAATATTATAACTTTTCTGTTTGGGTTGGATTTTATATTTGTGGCTCAATTACACGAATATAATGGATAATTGTGGGCTTCCGGTGATGTTACATTCTTTGGTCAGAGTATTCTATTCACCATCCTAATTCCCGAGGTCATGTGAGTGACGAAAAATATAAGTGATTATGGTCATACATAGAAGAGATTCGTAGATATAATCCTGCAACATATTGGTTGTTAGTGTAAATAGGAATAATCTTATGCTCTATATGATATTCAAAAGAATGTATATTTGTTTGGCTACATGCAAGAGAAGTCTGATCGAGTGTGGTAGACATGACATTTTTTTGGATGACTATCACTTGAAAGGCTCGTGTCCAGGCTAATTGCTCACAGTCGTCAGCATTGACGACAATGATGGAATTTATCCACTTGCTATAGCAGTGGTTGAAGTAGAATTGAGAGACTCTTGGTCATAGTTTTTACAATTGTTGCTTATGGATATGGACAGTGCTTCGGGTAGGGGATGGACATTTGTTTCATACCAACAAAAGATATGGTGCATTACCTTTATACTGTCTATTTATGTTATGCATTTTATTCCAAATTTTGTTTCCTTATGCATTTAATGTTCAAGTTATGTTGTACAAAATTGCAATATGGTGTGCATCTAGAGCTACAATATCAACGCACTTTGAGAGAGAACTGAAAAAATTATTTTTGGTTAACAAGGCAGCACATACATATCTACGAAGCATCAATATGAGATTTTGGGCAAAACATGCTTATAATTTGATCATAAAGTGCTAAATAAGTTTGAATAACTTGAGTGAATTCTTCAATGCTTGCATCCTACTAGCTAGGGACAAACCGATTCCGTCTATATTCAAAATGATAAGAAAGAGCATAATGTATAGGATCGTAAATAAACATAAAAATAATAGTCGAGTTGACGAACCTATTGTATCTTTAGATAAGGAAGAAGCTGGACAAACTACTACTTGCAGCGTAAAATTAGAGTCCAACATTTACAGAAGTTGCTCAATTTGAGGTTAGTGATGGTAACAAATAGTATGTCATTGATTTGGATAGGCATACCTGTAATTGTTACAAGTGAGAGCTGATTGGAATCTTGTGCAAGCATACGATCACATGTCTGCATTTTATGAGGAGATCAGTTGAAGATTATGTTCATGGATACTATCACTAGGAAACATACATGAGGATGTATTCTCACTTTGTTTGGTCTGTTAGTGGCCAACACAAGTGGCTCGAAATAGATCAGAATCTAATTTTGCCAATCAACAATAAAACAGTGACTAAGAAGGCATCAAAAACAAAAAGTGAGGGATGTTGATGAGCTCCAAAACTGGACAGTTCTATGGAAGAAAAATCTCAACATGAACATGTAACATATGTTGGGGTGTGAGACACAATACCCATACTTGTCAAGGTGGAGACTTTGCCACTAGAGCTGTCAGTGGCTATGACAGTGACAGTGGCAAGGTAAGCAGTAGAAGTGGTCTAGGAAGAGGTAGAAGATGAAGCTCACAAGACACATTTATGGTTTTTTTACATCTATTGTTGGGACACAAGTAAATATGTTTTTACGTTTACAATTTCATAAATCATTTATGTTTTTTAACACAATATTGCGTTTGTTATGCAGGAATCTTACATGCCAGATCCTCTAGATTGGTGATCATGTAGGCCATGAAGAAATTTTTTGTTGGTTATAAATTGCATTTTTACTATCTATTAATATTATTAGTATGGGTATTCTGTTTTCAGTGTAAAATTTTTCTTGTAGATGTGTATTGTGAATGACTAAAGGGAGAGGAAAAATACAAAGGTTATTATGTCCAATTTTTTTTTACTATGAAAAACATGACAGAATTTCATAATTAACAAGTTAAAAAATCATTACAAGTCAATGGTAATAGTAAAATGGAAGAAAATCGTTGAATAAAATGCAAAATTAGGCCTGGGATAATAATCGCGGGCGCATGGGGAAATCCAATTATTATTTTTATTATAAAAAATATGAAAGAACTTCATAATTAAAAGGCTAAAATATCATTACAAGTTAATGATAATAATAAAAGGGGAGATAATGGTTGAATAAAATGGAAAGTGGGCCTAGGACAACAACCGCAAATGCTCGGGGAAGTGCCACAAACGCTTGTTTCAAAGGGAAAATGTGTTGAGGATGACATAGATGCCCAAGGTATTAATTATAAAGTTTTCTCATGTTTTTCATAATTGTAAAAAATGGATAAAGTATCTTTTATATTTTCGCCTTTCCCCTTAACTAATACACATAAATGATAAATAATTAATATTATAAATCAAAATATTCAATCAATATACTACCAGAATATCCAATTTTATAATATCAAACTAATATAAAAAATAATTAACATTACAAATCAAAGAGTACAATACTCAAGATTACAATAAAAAAAACTAACAAAAAACCTAAACACCTACTGAGGGTCCAACATCGAAAGTTGGAGGAGCTACTGGGTCATTCACATGCCTCAGTTCATAAACGAATGTATTGTACTCGTTACGCTCTAGTTATTTCTCAATTCTGCTTAGCTGAACAACAATCGCTTGTTGAGTGAAGCTAAGATCCTCTCCATTCTTTTACCCAATGTTTCAACTGTGGAAGTCAGACTCGTTAAGCAAGCTGGCATTATGTTCAATCTCTCTTCAATTATCGACATAGTGTGAGATGACTGAGAGGAGGCTGAATAGGATCATCATCCTTAGGATCTGAGGCTGCTAGAGGAGGGGCTGCCGACATGGATGATTGCTGTGCTTTCTTGAATACACATTTGTACACATCCATTGCCTTTTCCATGCACATTGACTCATCCATAGATATCGTTATTCTATTAAGCTCAACAATCTTCTGAATAAGCCAATTATACAGTTGGTTCTTCTTGCAGTTCTTAAGGATATCATACATGTGACTCAAAATCACATATCTAAGGTTGAATCTCTTTCCGTTGTATATATTCTCCATCAGATAGAGATTCGTGCAGCTAACATGGTCTCGATGTCCTTCCCAAGGTAGAATCGTGTACGATATTTGGTGATGGATCACTTGAGTTTTGACATTTAGATCATTGAATTTTGGCTTGTAAAAAGCTCCAATGTTGGGATTGCAATACTATTTTTGAAGCAAAGCTAGATATTCTTCTTATTTAGTGAAATTTGGCTTCCAAGATACATTGTAATACGTGCTGCTTGTCTCCACTGTGGAACATCCAACCAGCTCATTTATATAATGAGTTAACATTATCTCCAATCCAAACATAAAACTCTTAACTACAAAACAGTTGGGTGCGCACGATCAAATTCGCATAGAAAATCTTAACTACGTGCTCGTAGTACTCACCCCCCATTTTGCACAACCTAACAATTCCAACTCTTTGAAACATAATTTTATTCCTAACTCATTGAATGTATCAAATTCTACAATCATAGAGCAAATAATCGACTGATGTTAAATGTCATTGTTGTACCTTTCCTTCAAGGATATAATCCTAAAATCCAGTGAGAAAAATTTGTTTATCGGTCAATAGGCATGAGAGAATTCACCTTGGGATTGACCTTGACCTTGACCTTGACCTTGAAAGGGAGCAGTTTTTTGCTTGAAAGTGAGTATTGGAGCCCTAGTTGCCATTGAACGCCTAATTGGAGGAGAAAATTTTAGGGTTCAAATTTTTGAGAAATTTGGGACGAGAAGACAGCAAAATCGAGGAGAGAATTGATTTATGAATTTGAAACTTGAAGATTTGTGCTATGACGAAGTCAAAATTGACGGTAATCGGCCAGATTTTGCTTGGAAATCACCTAGGGTTTGTGCAGGTTTTGTAGAGGGTGTCTATAGACTTATTTATTTAGGCCCCGATCGATCGGTATTCTAGTTCGGTTGTCCGCTTGTATGTATATGCGCTGTTGCAGTCAACCAGTGATAAACCATGGGTGTTCGGAAAGCTTTTGTTTTGCCCATGTTATAGACGAAATTCGCGGGCGCCTACTCTTTAAGTAAGGGCGCCAGCGGCAAACGTCCGCTTTTTGACGTGGTCAACCATAATTTGCTTTTTTAATAGAAAATGTTATTGCAATATTCATTTTGTTAATTTTTCATAGTTCAAAATTTGATTCTTTCAAAAAAATAGTTTAAGATTCATATAGTCACTGACTATATAATTAATTTTTTTCATTAATTACTTTGGTTTAATCAAATAAAATAAGTGTTTATTTAGGTAGGAAGCTCCTAGTACTTTCAGGCCGATGGCTTGGGCCCATGGGCTCAAGAGGGTTGAAACACACTTAATTGATTAAAGGGAAATTAACACTTCAGAGTTTATAGTTTAGGATAAAAAATACATCAAACTTTTAAGAATTTTTGTAAACAACTAAAACCTCAAACTATGGAAAATGAATGATGTAAACCTTTCCGTCATTTTTTCCATCATAAATTATAGAGACAAACAGTGCAACCACTCTAACGTCAAAGTTTGTCAAAATCCATCAGAAAATTTTTGTTTTTCTTTACTTGAAAAGTTTTTCCCACACTGTCGATCTCGTCCATTGGCGTTGACCTTCAAAGTCGACGTTAGTCCTCCAAGAAAAATGTATTAAATTCTATATTACCATTGAAAAAAAATCGAATATTCAAGAAATTTGAAGTTTACCACGGTGAAGGACATTCGTAGGAGACCTCCACCATCCTCTGTGTTGTTGGCCCGTCGGAGAGAAAACATTATCAATCCAAATTGCTAGAGAGAAGTTCGTCTTAAGCAAGAGACATTCGTTTTGAATTGAAAAACTCTATTTTAAGCTGAAACGATGTACTTTTTAAGCAAGATATGAATCTTTTTTGGAAGTTGGCATATAGATCCTACTTTATTGCATTAATCGAGAGATTTGTTCTTTTATTTTCTGGATTGGTTGTGATATTTACATGTTTTTCACATTTCATATAGTGATGGCAGTATTCTCTTCTTTTGTTCATTTTATTTGTTTTTATTTAGAATGCTGATCCCATAGCGTTAATACAGTGTCTGGGTTGCTGGAAAGCCTCCAGGGTATGCTTTTATGGACTTTGACGATCTCAGGGATGCTCTAGATGCCATTAAAGCACTGGATGGTTAGTTGAACGACTCTACCTGTAATTTGTTATCATTTATGGATGCCTAACATTCTTGAAGTGTAGGTTTCTACTTTGTTATTTGTTGGGAACAAAACATGAATCCCAAATATTTGTGGTTATTTACATAGTGCGGTTATTTAATTGCTCTTATTGTCCATTATCTGCATTAGATGTCCTAAAAATTCCCATGTTTTCTTTCAACTGTGATTTTCTCAGCTATAAGAGCTGCGGTCGGGCATCTTCTGTTTGTTTGGCTGTCTCTTCCTGGAATAATGAGGCCAATCTACAATTTTCATAAACTGGTTGGGATGAAGGACCCATACTCTTGAATTCCTTCTGAAAGCTTCACATAACTGCTATTCTGCGCCGCTTGACCTCCTCTACGACTTGTTCGACCGCTCTCTCGTGTTGAGGGTCTGAACACAATGGTGCCAATAACCAACTCGTTGATTTGTTTACAAGAATGAATGTTATTTCAGATTAAATATAATATGTAATGTCATGGTTTATGGGAATGTTAAATGACAATTGGTGTCATAAAATCCACAAAAAAGCTTGCATCTCAAATGGGTCTATGTTGCCCTCAGCCCAGTAAGCCCAGAACCTTCTTTGGCCCAATTATTCTTTTAAAGCTCTTTTGTATTGAGGGTTGCTGTAATTTTTACTTCCTCCCATCACCTAGTTCAGCTCCCCCCCTCCTGAACCAACGATGAACAACAGACCATCGCCAACTGCCCTCTTCACCATTTCCGAACCACCTTATTCCTTCGTCAAGCTCTTTGTTTTTCCCCTTGCAATCTCCTCCACCTCGCGACTTCAACATTCGGTCGCCGTTGAAGATCAACAACTGGTCGGAATTTTTTTCAGATTCTTCCTCGCGACCAGGACCTCATTTTTACCCTGTTCTTTTTCTCCGTAAGCCCCACCAAAGTTTATGAAAATTTTGCCAGTCTTCTCCGATTGCCATGAAAACTCAAACCTGCTGATTGTATATGCTATTTTTTTTCCGAATGCTCGCTCCCCTCTCTTCTTCTTTAACATCAGTACCTAGGTATCTTTTGTGTTCGTAGTTAAGTGTGAGGAAATCATTCCTCGCCTCATTGTTTTTATCCTTGAGCCCATAGTTTCCATCATCGCTAGATTGATAACTTGATCCGCCCTCACATTCGATCTCTTTACAGTCCGTTTCTTGATCTTCCATGTTCAATTCAGTCAAATTGATCACTCCCCTATCCCAACTGCCATCAACTTCGTTCTGTAGACGTATCAATATCTCCATTCCTCTCCTTTCCAAATCAACAAAATTATTTGCAATCCTCTCGTATTTGTCCATCTTCTTTTCCAAATCAAAATTTCAAATTCGTTTCTGCCCATTGAAAAACTCAAGTCCCGAGAGCTTATCATGTACAATTTCTTCCATGCACATTTTCTTACAGATTCTTGGACAAATTCCATTTCCCACCGATTCTTCCTCGCAATCATTCGATGATAACCCCAAATTGATAATCCTTTCTGCTCTGAGGTTTGCGTTCTCTTGTTGTTTCTCGCTAGGCTGCTGTTCTTGAGAAGGAATTTGGGGTAATTTTCCTTCTTGTTGTTGCAGATTTATCCTTGTCGACAAGTGATCAGTTCTTGCATCCATTTTCCATTTCCTATTCAGAAATTGCATTTTCAGGTCGGACGAGCTTGGTACTCGACCATCCTTAATCGGATTTTCCCAACTTCTTAGAAGGTTTTCTTCCTTGTTCCATGTAGGTAGTTCTTTTCTATTTCTAATTTCTCGTTGTTTACCTTCTCTAATGTCAACACCCACCGCAGGAGATTGTTTCTCCGTATCTTTCGAGGGCAACTTTCCCTAGTTTTTATCACAATCATCCCACCTTTCAATATAGCATCTACCTTTTTTTTGAGATCACCTCTCCATGACATTTCTTCATTCTTTTCCTGCCAATTTGCAACATTCGCTTTTCCTTCATCTCTTTTCCTATCTCCTCTTCTATCGCTTTTCTTATCTTCTCCGAGCCAAAATTGTTTCCACCCCTTGCTGAATACTTTCTCATCCACTTCAATACCCATATAAAAACCTTCTCTATTTCTTGCTTCTTGCCTTCCTATTTCAACAATCTTAGCATCTGGTAATTTTTCCTCCAATCTCAATGTTAGCTGCGCTATTGATTCTTTCAAGAATTGTAAATGTTGTTCCATGACTAGTCGTCTCTCAATCTTTTCTTCGATTAACGGAATCCTGTCAACGGATTCTTCTAATAACGAAAGTCTCTCTCTTATACATGCGACTTCTTTTTGTAACTCCATTGAAACTTCTTGTGTTAAGTCGGGTTTTGTAATAATTGATCTTAATGCTATGATCGCTGTTCTGATACCAAATTGATAAGACTAGGAATTCCTCTCCAACTATTATTTAACTATTGAAAAAAAAAAATACAATCACACACTGAAGTACAGTGATTCACCCCAGTTATGCTGGATTATTCACTCACCACAACCTCCTAGATCTGGATTACCCATACTCTTTACAAGTCTCCTCCCAACTATACCAAATTCTTATATAATAGACTTAGTTTACATCTACTAATAACCAACCCTTCCAAATTACTAACTTTCCTTTAGTAATTTTCTAAACTATCATGTTGTTGAGTTGAATGTAAGGGTGAGTATCGGTTCGGTTCAAACTGGGTAATCGAACCGAACAGTTTTGGTCGGTTCGGTTCGAATTTGTTAAGGGAAAATTTTGTGTTATAACCGAAGTGAACGGTTCTTGGTTTTGAGTGGGGAGAACCGGATAACCTGAAACCGAACAGACAAATGTAAAAGAAAAACACAAAACGCAATCTGCCCTACTCTGACTCTCTCTTGACGCCGAACTCACTGCCTTACTGTACTCTCTCTAGCCGAAGGCAACAATTGGCGATTCGAACTCTCTGCTCGCCTCTGAACTCTCTCTCTTAGACTTTCTTGCCATCAGTCAAAGGCAGAAATCGCGATTCGTATTTCGCAAAATAAGATTTTTCCTTGCACTGCGATAGTGCTAATCTACAATACCTGGCATTCAGTTGACACTCTGCCAGTCTGACGTCGTCCACTCTAGTCTTTAGCACAGCTCGCAAGGTTGAAGTCTCACTGTGCAAACTTCATAGGTCTCACGGTGCAAACTTTACAGGTTCGTTGAAGTTTTAGAGGCTATATATATATTTTTAAAATCCATTAACAAAGCCTTCACACCCTTTCGAAATCATCGATTTCAGGTCAGGTTAGTGGCGATTTCTTCCCAGGTAGTGCCACTACCGGTTTCCAAATCAACGATTTCAGGTCAGAGTCAGTGCTAGATTAGATGAAAATAAAGTTTGATATTTGGTTAACATTATTTTCAGAAAGTTTGATATTACTGATATACTTGAGAAAGTTTGATATCTCTAGCTGATTGTTAGAACTTTATGGACATCATTGATAGCCAAAGTTTGATAATTGGTAAACATTATTTTTAGAAAGTTTGATATTACTGATATACTTGAGAAAATTTGATATCTCTAGTTGATTGTTCGAACTTTATGGACATCATTGATAGCCAAACTTTTTGCAACATTGATAGCAAAATTTTCTCCATCATTGATAGCCAAACATCGAGCAAAAAACCAAGCCAAAATCAAGCCCAAAACCAACCAAACCAATGCCCAAACCGAGCAAAGAACTGAGCCAATCCGATTTAAAAACCGAAAATCAGAACCAAAAACCGAATTTCAAAAACTGAGACCTGAATTGAAACCAAATTTCAAAAACCGAAACCTAAACCGAAATCGAACCGATGAAAACCAAAATTGAGGTTCGGTTTTCAGATTGGTTTTCAAGTGTATTCGGTTACGTTTTAGTCTTTTAAATGCAAAATAGAACTGAATTGGTTTGGTTCTAGTTCAGCCAAAAATCAAACCGAACTGATCCGATTCCACCCCTACTTGAATGGAAGGAAAGTAGAAGCGACTAAACATTGTTAGACCATGTCAAGATTACTAAACATAGAAATGCTTTGCTTATTACTAAAGACGTTCTAAACAGGTTGGATCTGCCTATTCCGCTTTTACTTTTAGAGCCCTCTCAATCTGCCTGTGAATCAATGACTTTCTTGGCAAATGATGGCAAACAGAAAGTCGAGTGACGCTAAAGATGAGATAGAAAAAGAGTGTGTGAAAGCAAGGACTTAAAACCCTAGTCAAAATAAGGGATGTTCATGAGTTGGATCCTTGACAAGTGCACTTGGTTAGAGAACTTTGTCCGGAAAGACTTCAAATTTAAATTCAAGAAGGGATTAGTCTTGACCACATAAATGTATGAGTATACCCTTGATCAGACCTGAGGCCGTCGTCTTTAAATTGGGGAAGGCTTTAGAGGGTGGGGTGGTTTCCAAATAAGAACCTTTTGCATTTTTTGAGGGGTGTGGGCTAGTCCCTTTTTTGCTCTTTGAACAAGTACCCAATGCCATTCCAATAATTTACAGTAAAACCTAGAATAAAAAACTTACAACAAATCATTAACTGTAATGTCCTCAATTCTCCCGATACAATATTGTCTGCTTTAAGTTGAAACTCGCACAGTTTTATTCTTGGGGATAGCCCAAAATGCGTTGTACTAGGTAGGAAGGAGAATTCTATTATAAACCATGCATTTTCCACTTTTCCAAGCAATGTAGGATTGTGCACCCTTACTAATATGGGTCAGATCCACACTTGGGTCATTCTTGCCTTCACAAAGTGGGCTGCCACAATCTCCTCCCTTTGGGGCCCGTCGTCCTCGTTGGTCATACTTTCGGTTGGGCTTTGGCTTTAATACCATTTGTAACGTCCCAATTCATTCTAGTACAATATTGTCTGCTTTAGGCCGAAACTTGAACAGTTTGGTTCTTAGGGTTAGCCCAAAACGCGTTGTATTATATAGAAAGGAGAACCCTACTTATAAACTATGCATTTTCCACTTTCCCAAGTAATGTGGGATTGTACACCCCTGCTGATATGGGCCGGACACATACCTGTACTATTCTTGCCTTTACAGGACAGACTGCTATATTAACCTTTGTTCTAAAAAAGCCAAGAGACAGAAAGACTCTACCCTTGTATTATTTTCTATTCCATTTCATCACTAGATCTTTTCTATAAATGTTAGTTGCCCAGATAGCTAGATAGTCACCTAGACTACCAAATTATGGTTCACTCTTACTAGATAACATAGATTGCCCTCTTAACACTACCAACAAAAAGTTGAAGAACCATAGAGTTGATAGACTTGGCTGAAATAAGTGACTACTGAGTATACCTTGGATAAGTGGGAATTGTAGTCCATGCATAATTAACCGAGCCTTTGAATATTTGGCGGCAATTTACTATGATGTCTTCAATAATGTGCATATGAAGCCATATACTTTCTACCTGAGTACACACAACACCCCTTGGACGAAGAGCCTTTGCCACCAACTCGTAAAATGGCTCCTCAAAAAGCTCTTGTGCATGTCTTGAGTAAAATCATATTATTTGAAGTTTCCAAGACCATTCAAAGATATTTATAATTGTGAAAATTACCTATTGGATCAAAAGAATCGACTATGATTGCATCGTAAGTCCCTTTAGGAGCAACCTTCAAAAATGTAACTCCTGCCAAGTTAAGAGAAATACGAGTAAGAATAATGTTCGCAATTAGATACAACAAGTGGGAGAAGGAAAATTCAACAAACTAATATATAATACCATCGCCAATGAAAAGTTTCACTCGAGGATCTTCGTACCTAATAGCTACATCCGGGAAATACTGTTTGGAGACCTATGAAATAAAAAACAAAGAAAGAATAATCATTTTATTGTTCCATGTTATCGATGATAATGGGAGTCATAATTCAAGATTAACTAAGAAATATGAAACTAATAAGAGAACGATATAAACGTTTCACCTCATGTAACGACCCAATTTTTGTACACTTAAAACATTGCGCTTTTTGTTAGAAATTGCGTAGTGGAAGACTTTGCATAATGAAACACATTTGAAAATAGAAATGCCATTCAAGAAATTGTTTTCAATAAATCTTTAAAGTTTACATAACATGACATAAATTCAAAACATTTACATTTTGTCCTTTCAACCTTTAGCTAGCCAGCCACAAGATCCGCAACACGCAAATCCTCCACCAACTACTTCTTTTCTCGTTATTGTGCATACCTGTATCACAAGACTTAAACTATGAGCCCAAGGTTCAGTAAGAGATAGAAAATATGCAATGCATATGTTGATTTATAAAATGTATGTACCATTTATTTCAAAAAGGAACCTATCCTCTCTCATTATAATTTATCGTCACATAACAGTTTAGAACGTTGGAGATTACTAGTCTAGGAGAAAAGATACATCCTATGGTTCATGTTGGGCTTAACCGTCACTCAATCCCAACAAGGGATGAGATACATCAATTAGGGGTGTTCCCAAATAGGACCGTTACTGATCTCACGACCTCCCAACGCTTATTTACATTTATTTCTTTATCATGTCAGTTTTCATTTCAAAACGTATGCATAAAATATTTTTGTATCTATCTCAAAACCATAATGCATGAGCATGATCACACATAACTTAATGAAATCTAACATATCATCATTATTTATATCCTTAAACTTTAACATAATCCTTTAACTTAAAATCTATTAAACAAAACATCAAACAACACATCAAGAATAATACATCATCGAGCAACAACGTGATCAATAACTTAACATCTATCAACACAATCATCAAACATCAAACAATACATTCTCAAGTGAATAAACAAGCATCTATTTCTTGTGATGTAGCCTATAAAGAGAATACACAAGCATCTATTTCTTACCTTTATTCCTTGAAGAGTTGAGAAGACAGAGAATTCCTTAGGCTTCCTTTTCTCTTTTTTATTCTTCCTTATTCTTCTTCATAGATTCTCTTTTTCTTTTCCTCTCATGGAGCTCACCTCCTTTCCCTCTTCTCTTCTCTCAACTTTTCTTTACGGTTCCTCTTTCTATTTCTCCTAAGTCATTTCTCTTATAAAACTCAATCCTTTCCCTTCAGCCATCGCAAGCGGGAGATAGCATTCCAGCATCAAAGCCAAGGTGAGTCATCCCTATTTTATCTAATAAAAACATGACATTCCTACACATTTTTGGCAACCCTTCACATTACCTATCGATCAACCACTTCACAGGATCTACCATAAAACCGCCTAGAAAGTCGACTTTGTACAATCTAAAGAAAATCGGTTGATCACCAACATAAAACAGATCGACCAAAAAATCTCAACTTTTATAATCTGTAATGACCAAGACTGACCGCCCTTCACAGATGATTGACGACACAACCATAAACTTCGCAAATCTACAAAAAAGCAGATCGATCATCGATCAGCTGCTAAACATCCCTATTTTGACTATGGAATGACCATGATTGACCACATATTACCTTGATCGACCACCATCCATCAGAAAGCCTTCATTCCTTCATTCTGCACAACAGTGGTCTATCAATTCGTCCTCTTGATTGATCACTCTTGTGCTAATTCTTCTAAATCATATAAAATCCACACTTCCAACAACCACAACCATTCATAATTATACTAACACTAATATAAGCCAATTGTCCCCAAATATCATCATTATCATTCTAAACTTAATATGAAAAAAAACTCAGGGTATTATACGTCAATGACCATCTTGTCAATTTCACATATATCAATTTGTTCAATGGACGAGCGGCGTAAGATAAACATAGAATTCATCAAAAAACAAATAAAAACAATCTCAATTATTTCAACACAAAACTTCAGCTGAATTATAGGTGAAACTAAAAGGAGTGTGCCAAATGTTGAAGGTCTTTTGGACCATTGGGTAAGTAATGCTTTGAATAATAAGCAATGATACAGGTCTAAATTGTAGAAAACTTAATGGAAAATTATAAACCTTTTTTGGGTTTGCAATTGAGCAAAGCGGAAGATGGGTGATCATCTCTCGGTAAGAACATTCATCTCTCTCTATAAGTTGAATCACCCCATCTAGCACAAGAACCTTTCCATAAGTCGCTGACTACAATGAATGCCGAGAAAATTGAAACAATTTTAGGGAGACTTAGATGATAGAGGACATCAATATCATTTAAAAAGATCATCACTGTTGCTGTCGGGCGAAGACTGTGAAGAACAGAAGCATTGATTGTCCGCCCCTCACTATCCGTGAAAGGAGGTGTTCGCTTGTTCGCCATTGTCCACAAAAGGAATTGCTAACCGTTCTGCTCTGTTTCCATCTCGCAAATTTGGCCGTCGTACAAGTCTATTTCTCTGTAAATCACTGGACTTTCTATCACAGTTAGCCATCATCCTCCTACAGATCGTAGCCGCCCGACCAAGGTTCTCTGACCAGTTATCGCTAGCAAGCTCTCGTTTCTGTCTACTATGCTTCCTTCAACTGGTCGCAGGGAAAGCTGTGATTTGCAGCTTGAAGAAACTTGTGAAACATTGGGACTGTTTTAGATTGAGAATTTTGGTTCTTGAATATTTGTGGGGTATTTGAAATTTCTGAATTTTGGTGTTTGAATTTTGGGTTGACTTTTAGAGTTGTTGGGAGCGGAATTTGGTTGGGATTTACAAAGTTATTTGGCGATCAAATTTTTTGGGTGGATATTTTGAGTTTAGATATTTTTGAGAAAATTTTGAAATTTTTGGGGGAGATGAGTTCGTTGGAATTGATATTCCGTTGTTGGATCAAAATACAAGATTTCAGTTATGGCAGGTGAAGATGCGAGATGTTCTTGTACAGATAAATTTAGACGATGCGTTATTAGGGCTCAATAAAATGCCCACGTCATGGAGTGAAGAGGAGAAACTTTGAAGGGATTGAAAAATCTTATTTTTGATACATTTGCATTTGTCAAATCAGATTTTGCACGATGTTTTGAACGAAAAATCTGCCAGTGAGTTATGGTTCAGATTAGAGTAGTTGTGTATGAGGAAAACCTTGACTAGCAATTTTCATTTGAAATAACGACTATATTCTCATCAGTTTGTAGAAGGAGGTTCTATTGAAGAACACTTTGCTGCATTCATGGAGTTAGTTGCAGATTTAGAGACTATGAGATGCAAGTATGATGAGGAGGATTTATGGTTGATTCTACTATGCTCGTTTCCTGCTTCATATGGTGCTTTCAGAGATACGATTTTATACAATAGAGAAAGTCTAACTCTAGGAAAGGTTTATGGTGCTTTGTTATCAAAGGTCAAAATGAAATAGATTGTTGTTGGATCTGAATCTCAAGGTGAGAGATTCGTCGTTCAAGGTAGAACAAGACAGTCAAATAATAAAGACAATGATAATGTTTAGAATTCGAAGGGCAAGTCAAAGTAAAAAAACCATGATAAAACCTGTTATTTCTATCAGAAGAATGCATAATGAAATAAAGAAAGCTGATGAGAAGGGAAAATAACCGATGACGTCCGATGAAGTTGTTGTCACAGAAGAAGAAGACTATAGTAATGAAGATCTTTTAGTTGTGTCAGAGGGAAACTAAAAGCCAAACAAGGATTTAATTTTGGATTCATCTTGTTTGTTTCATATGTGTTACAATTGGGAGTGGTTTTTGACATATGAGATCATTTCAGGAGGTGTTGTATTAATGGGTAATAACACACCTTGCAAGATAGCTGGTATTGGTACCTTCAGAATCAGAATGTTTGATGGAGTTGTGAGGACACTGGGTAAGGTGCGACATGCTCTCAATTTAAAGAAGAATATGATCTTGTTGAGTACTCTGGATTTGAAAGGGTACAAGTATAACGCTGTAGGTGGAGATATAAAGATAAGTAGGGGTGGTCTCATCAAGTTAAAGGGACACAAAAGCTCTACAAATTTGTATGTGTACAGGGTTCTACAGTGACGGGTAATAAGACTGCAAAGTTTATGAATTCACCTTCTAAACGTTTTTTGGTGAAGACTCAGAAGAAGTCAGGTTCTCAGGTGAAGTTCAAGTTAAGATTTGAATCTACATCAGAGTCGATACATTAGCTTATTACAGATGTTCAGGGTGATGCACTCACCACATCGTCTCTAGTTTCAGTTTTACGTCAGAGTGGTATCGTCAAAGGCATAACCAAGAGGGAGGGTAAAGCTGCACGACGATATGGTGAAACTACTTCAGTGGATTATGCATTGAGTGTGTTCGAGGGTACTGATTCCAGTGGAGAATCTTCAACATATTCACATGCAGTTCGTTGTAACATCTCGGATAATTTGGTGGTACCATGGAGGAAATGTGATTTCTTCCCGAGTGTGTCTCTCAAGTTTACTTGATCGGTATCAGATATTGAGTTAGCCCAGCAGGGGCTTATGCAGATTTGTTTGCCTTGCATTGGAGTTTCTTTGTAGATGGAGATTTTCAGAGTTTAGTGTTCTGGATTCATTTTGGGGTGGGCCAAGAAGCCTGCATTGGATCTCTCATGTGGAATTCGTGTTAAGGTGGAGATTCTTAAAGTTCGGTGTGACCTGAATTCTAGTTGGGCCGGGTCGGGCCTGTATCCAATATTAGAGTTTTCTATTTTCTCTATATATTGATGCTTGAGTTGCAAAACTCATTGTACCTTGATTTCCAAATAGTGAATTTCTTCTTTGCCGTGGTTTTTCTCCATAAGAGTTTTCCACTTAAATCTTGGTGTCCCTGCTTTTGCAGTTTTCTTTTTCCTTTTGTGTTTGATTCTCTACACTTAGCCACAATAAAACACAAAAGAAAGAAATATACCACCCTTTACTAAGAGATTCCACGTCGCAAAGTTGGAAATAATTCGGCCAAAATTATAGAATGGTGTTCATTCTTAATAATCAACAAGAGAGTGCGAAAACACCATGCTCAATTTCACTTAAATGTAAAAGAAACCATCAACTCTTAAAGACATAATAGATCAGAATTACCAAATAAGCACAAAACAGAGACAATGTATCAAAAAAAGGCACTCGAATGAAATGCCAAGTTCACACTCTTCCTCCAGAATTTCTCTGCAATTCAAAAACATTAAGAAATCCAAATAGGATACCAGCGAAACAAATCACCAGGCCATGTTGGGCTAATCTTCGAGAACCATCCAAGAATAACAAAGGAAATACAATCAGACACTTTATCCCCCTCTACTGCCACAACCACTTTTGAAGTAGAGAATCCATTCTCTTCCTCTTTCCTTGGCCTCTTCATTGGTAAATTAGTCAAACACCCAATAACCCTTTATGGTGGAAAGTGAATCCATAGAAGGATAAACGTCTACAAATACTAGAACACATGCATCCAAGGAAAGGAATGCATGACAAAGATAAAAGAAACGTAGTTGTTTGGTTAAAAGATTCACTGTTAACGTGTATCTATAGTGGAAAGTGCATCTGTGGAAGGAAAAACGTCTATGGATACTAGGACACATGTATCCACGGAAAGGGACGTGTCCACAGAGATATAAGAAACATCGTCGTTTATTTAAAAGATTCACTATTAACGTGTATCCGAGGAAGGATAAACGTCTACAGATACTAGGACACGTGTATTTGTGGAAAGGAATGCATCCGCAGAGATAAAAGAAACATCATCATTTGATTAAAGGATTCGCGTATTATGGGTATCCGTGGAAAATAAAATGATGGGAAAAATGTCATCGTTTAAATGGGAGGATGTCTGAAGTACAGGAAAAATTTTGAGAGTATAAGTGTCCACAAAAATGAATGTGTTCGCGGGATGATGTGTCAATAAGCAATTGATGGATTTATGTTTGAAAGGGCAAATATTCGCAGTGGATGTGTATGTATCTACAGCAAATTTATAGGCGTCTATGACTAGATAAATATCTACAATAAGCGTTCTTTAGTCAATCAACCTTTGGGATTAATTAATGATTTAAACAAGAGATTACAACCACCGATTACATTGGATTAAGGTGTTAAGAAACGTCATGATTTCATCTATGATTTTTAGCATAGGTAGATTATGGCGGCCGGAGGAGAATGAAGGCACGAAGTTGAAGATGGTGACTCACCACCTTCTTTCTCTTTCCCTTCATGCTATAAAAAGGGGTGAACTGATGAAGGGACTCTCACCATCCTCGCCAAGAAGCATAGAGATGAAAGTCTCTTGGTTTCCTTATGAAGGTAAGTGACCTCTCCTTGTAATGCTTTTGAGTTTGTTTTTGTTGGTTGCCATGGAGGATGAGAAATAAGTTTTTTTTTTTATTAATGAGTTACTTGGAATTTGAAGTATGGTTTTTGGCTTAGTTATTGTGTTTAAATGATATGCGAAATAGTCTGAAATTGTGGAAGTTAAGCAAGTTTATTAACAGTTGGTATAGTTTTGGATTTATGAGCTTGTTACAATTTCAAAACTGTGTTTTGGACCCTAAAATTCTTTAACTAAATCAGTATAGTAAAAACTTTAAATTTTAAAGGCGTAATTGTGCAGTAAAGAAAAACCAAAGAACTGATATTGAGCAAGTTTGATATAATCTATTTGAAAAAACATTCTTATTGGAATATGATACTAGTGTCATAGTTGTGCATTTTAGGTGATTCTATTTAACAGAAAAGTTGATAAAGTGTAGTAAGATTTTCAGGTAAGTGGTGTTGCATGTGTGTGGCTTCCAAGCCTACATCACGAAACACAAGAACTATATGGTTAAGAAAAGAGATCATGTGCTTTATGGTGATGTTTTTTTTTGATTTACAGTAACCAAATTTGAAATATATATGGGTAATGTTATCATAAGTTTACTATTTCTACTAAGGAGTTGCTTACTATCGTGAGTTTTATGGTAATGTTTTGTTTGATTTATAGTAACCAACATTAAAATATATATGAGTAATGTTATCATAAGTTTACTGTTGCTGTTAAGGATTTGCTTACTTTTGTGCTATGTTATGTGTATTATTTATGCATCATAAAATGGATTTTCAATAAAATAAGGAGAAATGTTTGTGCATAGATTTTTCATTAAGAAAGATTTAAATGTAAATGAAAAATGTGTAATGGGTTGTTGTGAGTGGGGTCGACTAGGCTGTCACATGAGGTAGACCAAATGGTGCCTACTCTTCTTTGGAGCTCGAGTAGGCTGTCCAGAGAGGTGGATCAAATGGTGCTTAATTTCTCCTGATGACTGCCCATACAACTAAATGGTTAAATGAAAGAAGAAAAAATAAAATATGTGACATTTTATGTTTTGCAAATAAAATTTGCATATCATATTTTATGTACACCATTTGTTGAGTAATAGGCTCATCCGTGATATAGGTGCGAATGAGAATATATGTGAAAATATGTTTGTCGACTATGAGTGTGGAGGAGGAGCTTCCTTGGATTTGTGATTGGCTTGTTACTGTCGAATCGATTGGTGGAGTGCTAGTTGCCAAAGGTGTATGGATCGACGGAAGTATAGTTGAATTATGGGTATTTTCTTAAAATAATATGTTAATATGTAAATGTAAGTGTTTGTAAAATTGAACACTATGTTGGTGTGAGCCTAAGGCCGATAGTATTTTAAACATGGGCTCTTTTTTGGATATATAAATTGTTTTTATTTAAAAATTCACTAAAAGTTTCTGCTACGTTTAAACAATTACAATAAGTATTTCATATACAAAATAGTTTTATAAACAAAGTCACAAGCATGCAAGAACTACATAAAAAGATTTAAAAAAAAAAGGTCGCTGCAAATAAAGTGAAAAAAATCTATTAAAGAGTGACTAGTTACACAACCACAACATCTTACACTGCAACATGTCAAAGTTTGGGCTGTGTATGGCTGCCCGTGCTCTTAGGGTAGAGTTAGTTCTCCTTGTGTATTCAATTGTATTTTCTTTCCTTTTATTTTGGGCAAATGACTATTCCCCACCGTAGCATGTATATTGCTGTGATGGTGGAGATGATGCAAATTGCTCTTTAAGGGAGTGATGTATAATAACATGAAAACTCCCTACTAACTTATGTAATTTGTTGCCAATAAATGAAAAGTTTTTTCCATACAAACTTTTTGACACTATTCTCAATGAAAATCTTTTCAATTAATCTCACTTGCATGCTGCGTGCTTGTTAGATATAAAGTATGCTTTAACGTCATGGGTAATTGGTGTTGTTGGCAAATATCATAGCTTGACTCGTATATTCAATAGGTAACAGGTTTTGCATGATCTCTTCCTAGTTCCTTAAAAATTAAAATCGTAATAGTTGGTATCAAAGACATGTTGGCTTAAACTGCAAGAAATCATGTTGAGAAAGAAGTCGTCATAGAATTTGAATTCGTCGCAAGACCAACTCGAGTGCCTAGTCGATTTAGAAGAACAAATGGGGTACTTGTAAGAAATCCCTGATAACATTCAACATTTTGAGGATTGAATGAAGAAAATGTTTGAATTTCCTACTCAGATTGTTGTTGTATGCAACAATATAGACACCATCTCAATTCAAGAGCTGATGGTTTGAGTAGAGAACCTCAAACCTTGACAAGAGAAGGGAAAAGAGGTAGACAGTGGAGAGTGCTTCACGAGTGCTATGATCAGGGTTTTGGAGCATGTTAACGAGATAGACCAAGCTCATTCTCGATTGTCATGAGTAATGTTTGACTTGACAGAAGACTTCAAAGCAATGTTTGACTCTTTCAAAGTTGAGATTGTTGAGATAAATATTAAGCTTAACCTCATTATGATGGCCATGGGTAGGGGTGTGCAAACCGAATCGAAATCGAAGAACCGAACCAGAACTAGTTGATTCGGTTTAGTTTTGGTTTGGTTTGTACTTTTAAAAACTGAAATGCGGTTTATTTATGTAAGAACCAAGTTATTTTGGTTCGATTTTTGGTTTTGGTTTCTCAAAACTGTAAAAACCAAACCGAAACGTATACTAGGGTTGTTTGATAATTCTTCTTCTTCGCGTTCGCAAATTGCAGCCTGCTTCGTCTTCGAGTCTCCGTCTCCACTCTCTAGATTCTTCGTCGATCTCTAGATTTTTTGTCGCCAGAGTCTTCTAGTCTTTGTCCTGATGTCCCATGTTCCGGCCGTCTTCTTCCAGTCTCCAGAGTCCAGAGGCGAGACTTCCAGCTTTGTGTCCCACCAGTGTTCGATCTCCAGAGTCTTCGTCTCCAGAGTCTTCCATTCTTTGCCCTGGCATCCCGTTTCTAGAGTCTTCCAGTCTTCGTCTCTAGAGTCTTTCGGTCCATACTTCTAGTTCCGTGTCCCGCCAGGCTCCAGAGTGTCCGATCTCCAGAGTGTACATCTCCATATTCTTGTATTGCCATTGCAGTATTTTTGTTCTGCTCAATTTTCCTCGGTAAAAATTCAGAAGGTAGTCTTCTCTCTGCTCTATTTTTCTTTGCTTGTTTTATGTGACAATGAACTATGATTAGCTCCTGTGATTTTGTTTTTGTAATTGTTGTAATTGATCATAAAGTGGGCTCCAGTGTTCTGCTTGTGATCCTCGCTGGAGTATGTGATTGTGATCAAAATTATTGTGATTGTGATTAGAAAGTAGTCTCCAGAGTTCAGCTTCTGTGCTTTGTTTCTGTAATTATTGTAGTCCAAACTTTGTTGTGATTGATTATAGCTATTTTGGAGATTACTGTGATTTTTGGTTTAGCATATCTCAATTGTGATTTTGGAGATTGCTGTGATTTTTCTTAGTAATTGTTGTGAGTTGTTTTAGTGCTTCCGTGCTTTGTTTTTGTAATTATTGTAGTCCAAACTTTGTTTTGATTTATTATAGCTGAGATTTTTGGTTTAGCATGTCTCAATTGTGATTTTTGGTTTAGCACGTCTCAAAGATTCTGGCATTCTGCATTGTGCATATGTTTAAAAAAATACAACAATAATTTGGTTATAATTGTGCACTGCGAAGCTTTCTTCATTTTTTTACTATAATGTTTATTATCTCATAAGGTTTATTTCGGAATTAATTAGAACACAATTTTATTTTGTAGTGTTTTAAAGGGTTTCATTTGATATATATTCTTTAATATTAAACTAAAAAACAACAGATTCTTCATTGTGCATAGTTTAGAAAAAAATAGTTTAGTAATTTATTATGGAGGTTATTTATTATATATATATATATATGTAAAATCGGAACCAAATCGGAACCAAAATTTCTGTTTGGTTTGGTTCGGTTCTGAATAATAGAAAAATCGGTTTCGGTTCTTGTGTGCAAAAACAGAAATTAATTGGTTCGGTTCGTTTTCGTATCAAAACCGAACCGAACTGAACCATGAACACCCCTAGCCATGGGAAGTCAAGTCTAAGCTTCAAGTGGGAGAGAGAGAGAATGCATGAATTCTGTAGGATAGCAAGGACTCGAGGGTTACACACTATGGTACCTCAGAACGTATTTTACGAACCCCTCGCAAGGTATCCAACCACTACCATAAGTGGCACTCCCTTGGTAAAAGAAGCAACCCATGGGCCGGCAAAGGAGTTATCATAAATGCTATCAGAAACTTTATCAGTGCTAGGTCATCTTACGAAGCAAGTTATAAATATAATGAATATCTTGCGTCATGTAAATCATTTTACATGATGAAAAAGAAGTTAGCAGAAAAAAGGAAGAAAGAATCTACAGTCTTATACGTCTACAGCAATCCAGAAGTTTACAATCTCTTTGAAGAAGAAAAGGGAATGAAGACAACCGCAACATGACAAGGAAAAGACATATCAACCAGCTATCACATGGAGCACTAAGGGAGCACTACATCAATAATGGAGCACTACGACAAAGAGAAAGGCATAAAAAGACTATCACATGACAAAAGAAAATTGAATTAATTGTACATTTGATTCCTTCTGTCAGGAATCTACTTTTGCTTTACTTTTCTTTTACTTTTCTTTATGTTTGTCGGGAATCTTATCCCACTTTTCCTTTTCTTTATGCAAAATCATGTAACGTGTGTCGAGATTCTTATCCTTTAGGGTCTGTAGGGAGTCTGACCCCCTCCTATAAATAAGGGTGTTCTCATTTGAGAATACTCAGAGTCATTCAAGAGCAATATTGTAAGTCTCGTTTGGAATTCTCTCTCAACCATCCTCGAGCTCAGGTTGATAGATCCTTGAGATAAGACTCTCGAGAGATCACACAATCACTCATACTATATCTATCAGAACATATCATGTATCAGTTAACCATGTTTGATCGATTTTCATCTTTGAATTCTACTCCCACTACTACTATACTTGAATCTTATGAAGAAAATGAAAATCTAAGCTATATATTTCATGGAATCATTGATGTAAAAGAGATTAGAAAACAGATTTATCTTTATCAGCAAAACAAAATTTTGATATCTCACTATTTGATAATATTAGACAAAGATTATCTAGAAAAAATATAATAAAATACGAAATTATGTTTGGCGAAGAAGCAATACCTATAGAACAAACTAGAGGTAACATAATCATTCCAATTATTTATAACAACAAATTTTAGAACGATTCGATACAATGGAATCATCTGAACGAATTAAGATTTCATATATATATATATATATATATATATATATATATATATTGCAGTACTATTTAAATATTATTTAAAAGCATTTTTATGGAAGGAATCAACACCCATTTAGAACTAGAAATGCGCGACGATAGAATTGTGGATGACAATGAATGTATTATAGCACGAAGAATAGAGAATTTATCATAAGGAAAAATTAAATTTGATATAAACATACAATTATGAATAAGTTTAAAAGATCAAGATCTAAACAAATTTATAACTTTACGATATGAACTACAAAGAACAAATTTTTTGAAAGAAAAAAAACATCCTATCCTTTTACAATAACCTACGAAATTAATTATGCCTTAACTAATAGTCATCATAGTTTAGTATTTAGACAAGAAGAAAAAATATTGATAGATAAATTATTTAAACCCTTATTAAAATGAAAAACTCAACTAAGATTATTTCTACAATCAAATACACATAAATTTATGACACATGATAGACAACATATTCGAAGTATGTCATATTATGAATTTAGTACATCTAACTTTATACCATATAAATTTTCTAGATATTCATTATCTCACGAATCACCATTACATATACACAAATCCACTCCTTTAGTTCAAACAGAAATACCTGTCGAAGAAAATAATGAACAATCATTAAAAGCATTACGCAAAACTATTAGATCTTTAAGTACAAGAATAAATTAAAAAAAAAGAGTAATTATGTCACCATACGGAAATCAATTTAACCATGAAAATTTCTCTTATATTGAAAATTATAATATTATAGAACGATTACTTAATTCTTTATTATAATATTGAATATGATTTATATCTTGATAATTAAAATGAAACATTGGTATAGAGTTTGGCATAATCCAAATTATCTAAGACATATTCACATTAGAATGAGAAATATTAAAATAGATCATTTGATGCAATAAAATATAATGTCTGAAAATCAAAGAAACTATTCTAAAATAATAGAAAAATTGAAATATATAAACTTCTGTGATAAAAAAGATATTAAAGGCATGCTAGAATATTTAACAGACTATTTAGAAGAATTTCCTCAAGAAATGGATAACATAATTAATGATTATGGTAATTTACAACCATTAATATTAGAACATATATGACAAGAATAATTAGCATTAGAATGATTTTTTGTAAGGTTGAAGCAAATATTAATATTACAATTAAAAGACTGCCCAGAAAATTAAATAACAAAAGAAATTGAAAAATTTTGGTATCAGAGTGTATAAGTGCTAAAAACCAAAGCAATCCTATCAATGATATATAGCTCACCTTGGGTTCTTGCTTTGTGAATGAAGGTTACAAAGCATTGACTCTTACCAAGGGAGTGCCACTTATGGTAGTGGTTGGATACCTCGCGAGGGGTTCGTAAAATACATTCAGAGGTACCGAAGTGTGTAACCCTCGAGTCCTTGCCATCCCGTAGGATTCATGCATTATTGGTAGCAGAGCCTAATTTTTTATATGCTTCGTCATAATTTCTTTTAATCAAAAGAGATACTCACAGAATAGTTCTTGCTGTTTTTTACTCGATGCTTGAGTATATTCGATAAGATCTTGAGGATTGGAAAGTAATTGTGCTATGTCTTCATCACTGATATAATGTCTGATCCATGATGTTTGAATAATAGAAATTTGTATTTCCATGATTTATGCTGTCTGTTTCCACTCTCTAGTCAAAGTGTCTGTGAAACTGTTCTTCTCAGATTTGATATATTTGATATATGGGTGATATTGATAAAGCTGTAGCTGCCATCTGATTAATCTGTCTTTTTGATAATCTTCTTGTAATTTATTTTTACAAAATCCTGTAACATATTTCAAATCGATTTGTAGTTCGAATTTGGTTCCCAATAGTTCTCTTTTCCATTTCTTTAATACTTTGAACAAGTAAATGTCTCTAGTTCTTGAATAGAGTAGTTCTGTTATGTTTTTTGTAAATATACCAAAAAGATATTTGCATAACTTTACTGGATATTTGTTTGTTTTGAGCAAAGGCTCTAGTTCTGTTTTTGTTTTGAGCAAAGACTCTAGTTCTGTTTTTATTCCTTCTCGTGGTATTGGATTTCTTGTAGAGTCAAGATTAATAATTGTTTTTCCATTTATAATCGCAAGCATACATCCTGCCCATGTGTCCTGAGAGGTATCTGTTTCTATAATGAGAAAGTTATTAATTTGAGGATTATATAATATTGGTAAAACTTGACATTTTTCTTTTATTCTTTTTACTAATTTTGTATCTTGATCTGTCCATATCCATTTTATTTTTTTTGGATAATTTTTTTTGTAATTGTTTTCTTTCTTTTGCTAATTCTTTGAGGAATCCTTGTTTAGCAATATAATTTAGACATCCTAAAAATCTTTGTATTTGTTTTCTATCTTGAAGTTTATCTGGAAACTTATTTAATTTTTCTTGAATATTAGAAGTTAATTGAATTTCTCCATTATTATTTATTTTTAATTCTAAATATTCTACTTCAGTTTATATTAATCTAGACTTCTTTTGAGAAATAATAAGTCCTTTTTCTTTACATCTTTCTAAAACTTTTAACACGACATTAATATGTTCTTTTTTGGTTCCTGATGTAAAAATAATAATATCATCTATATAAGCTAAACAAATGTTTTCTAATCCTTGTAAATTATTATCCATAAATCTTTGATAAATTGAAGGTGCTTGTTTTAAACCAAAGGATAATACATTCTATTCGTATTATTTTTGTGGGGGACAACTAAAAGCTGTTAATTTTTTTGTGTCTTAAGATAATCTTAATTGCCAGTAATTTGATTTTGCATCTAATATGCTAAATAGATTATTACATTTAAGTTTTTCTAAAATATAATTTTTTCTTGGTAATTTATAATTATCTCATAGTGTGGCATCATTCATTTTTTTATAATTAATTATCATTTTTCTTTTACCTTGTTTTATCTCATTTTTGTTTTCCACATAAAAAGCTGGTGCACTCTGTGGACTATTACTTTCTCTAATAATTCCTAATTCTAAAAGATTTTTACATTATGTTTTAAATTCTTCTACATCCCGTATACTATAAGGTATCCTATTTGGTATATTTATTTCAGCTAAAGGGTTTTTGAGTTTTATAATGATTTCTTCTTTATTAGTGTTTTTTCTTTGATGAAGTGGATTTTCACTACATATTTCTTTAAGTTTATTATCTAAAATTTGCTCAGTTGTGTATAAAAATTGTATAGTGTCTAAAATATCTAAGGCAATGTATTTAATGACTTCTAATTGAGTAATGGTTTTAGTAGTGATTTGTGTTGGTTTGACTCCTTCCCCTTGGGAAAAGTGAGTGAAATAGTATGAAGCAGTTGAATAAAATGTTGGTATAATTTTAAAAAGTTATTACCAATAATGACATCAATGCCAGAGTCATGGAGATAAATAGTTTTAACGATAAAAGGATAGCCTTTAATGATAATAGGGATATAGTTACCAACAAACCAAATTTTATGAATTGATTTGTCTGCTACAATAATTTTTAATGGTTTAGTGAGTTTTGTCCAATTAGGTAAAATAATGCGTTGGGCAAAACATAGAATTGATCCAGTATCAATATATGCATAACATTGCTTATTGTAGATAATTGTTTGAATAAATGTTGCATTAGGATTTCTTAATGTAATTTTGTTATTTCTCGCTTGATGTGGAATCAGATTTTGATTCACAAGCATAAATATCTATTTCAGAATCAATATCTGAGTTGTCTATTGGGTCGTATCATATTTCATAAGCTAGTTTTAGTGTTTGTGTTTTCTTATTATTTTCATATTGTTTTGGACATGTATTTGTATGGCCTTCTTCATGGTAGAGCTAGCAAATATATTTTTTCTTATTTGTAGGGCAATATGTGTTATTTTTCTGTGGATATTTCTTCTTAAATTGTCTCATATTTTTAAAATATTTTCTGGGATTTTTATTTTTATTACTTTTGAATTTGTAATAAAGGATTTTCTTCCATTTCTTTCTTTTATAAGGCTTCTTTCAACACCCATATTTGCCTATTTTATTTGTTATTTTGTCACAACATAACTTTATGTGTGCTTGTATTTTAGCTATTTCTTTTGTACAAGATTCTTGCATCCATGTTCTTAAGATTGTTATTCTAGCTCCTAATGTATCTGGTACCGCTTTTATTTCTACTGTTTGTTTATACATTGTTTCGACTAAAGTACTGATTTTAGAGGGGAACTTTTTATAAAACATTACATCGGCTAATAATTTATGTTTATAATCTAACTGATAGTATTTTGAGCGAAATTCACATGTAAAATTTTCAAGATAACATAGATCACAAATTTGTAAATTAGTTAGTTGTCAAAAAAGTATTGCTTATAATTGCACTTGTTTCTTTAGTTTCTTTTGGATATCTTTCTATAAATTCTATAGTTAGATTTTGAATTATATTTTTGAATGTAGTAATAGCATCATTTTCTAATAATACTACCTTTGATGGATCATCTAAAGATGTTAAATAATTATATATTATTCCAATTGTTTGATGTGTAATATAATTAAATAAATCTGCAGATGCTAAGTCTTTTATTTCTTGATTTAGTTGTATAAATATATTTATTCTATTTTTCCAGTCTTGTATAGCCATATAATTGTTTTCAATACAATCAAGATCTTGGATATTTGTTCCTAACGTATTTTCTACTTTTGGTATATATTGATTAGGTATTTTTGTCCATTTATTATCATAATAATATCCTTGTTTATTCATGTATTTTTTAAATTCTTCATCTTGTATTTCGTTATGTGTTCTTTTTCAATTTATATATCGGTGACTTGGTTCTGGTATGTCTTGTTTAACATAATGAAGATTATAAGGATTTTCTCCTGAATCGTAATCAAATACTATCTCATTATTTTCAGTATTATTATTCATTAGTAAGTATTCATCTGGTGTTTTGAATTCTGTTTCTGTATCTTCCTTAGGTATATCTAAAGCTGCTAATAAATTAGTTAGTTTATCTATTTGTTCTTCAATGTTATCCATTAGATAGGTGGAGGTGGTTGTATAGTCAATTTTCTTTTTATTCTTCTATCAGGTATAATATGCTCTATATCTTCCATAGTGATACATCATTTATTTTCCTATCTCAACATTATTTTTTGTAAATCTTCTATAATTGCTAGAATATATTTTCCGTAGTTTATTTGTTAACTTTGTTTTTTTGGATCTTTTCTAAATTTATCAATTAAATTTAAAAGAGTGGTTTTTGCCTCTGTTAGTTCCTTATAATTTTCTTTATAACTATTTAATTCTTTCATTAATTTTTGTATATCTATGTATTGCTGTTCTATTTTGTTCATTTGTTCCATCATATATTTTTCTAATGATTTAATGGATTTTGCTAAACTTATATTCATCCTAAATGTTTTCTAAGATAATTTTGTAAATCTACTTTTATTAATTGAGTATCTTTATTTTGTTCCTTTATTTCTAATAGATCTTTTTCAAATTTTATTACTTGTTTCTTATTTTCTTCATTTATACCCTTTATTTTCGTTTTTAGTCTATAGATTTTTTGTTCTAGCAATTCATTTATATTTACTACATTGTTTTGTGTTTCTTGTAATTCTTCTACGTTATGATGAATTATAAGATAAGATAATATTTTTATAATATTATTAAGCAAAGCTTTCACATTAATTAATTCTGATGTAATAGTTTCGGATGTGGGTTTTTGTATGTGTGTGTGTCTCGAAGTACTTCCTACAGCGTATTCTACTCCGGCTAGTAAATTCTTGGGTAGGATAACTAGTTTTTGTCTGAAAGGAATACCTGGTAAATTATTCATTTTTGTTGTCATATCTCGTAAGTGTAAATTTGGTATTTGTATTTTATCAATTTCCTTCAGTCTATTCATAATGATTCGAAACCAAGCTCTGATACCAAAATTTTTCAGTTTATTTTATTATTCAAATATTATATTTTCTCTTTTCTAAAAGTATTAGAGCTAATATGCACGCAAAAGTAAGCATAACAAGTTAATGAGTAAGAGAGAGATATGCAAACAATTTGTTAATGCTATTTAGCCAACCTTGCCAACGTCTGCACTTCAAGGCTCGCCCTTGAAGATTTCTTTCCTGAATAACCTTTATGGTTACAATCAATATCTTCTAGGTGTCAATCTTGCCTTATAATGACTATTCCGGAGCATAACCCTTCCTGTGTATCACAAGTTGAATATGTAAAAGATTTTAAACAATGAACACCAAGCTCAAATGCTTAAATTCTCACAACAATATAATCTCAAGTTGAGGAATGATACAGTTAGGCTAAGCACTCAAAAATTGAAGAGAACTTTCAAAAATCAAATTGGTAGCACTTTGGTTTGGTTTCTTTTCTTGTGTCTTCAAATTTGAAAGTGCCCCTATTTATAGTTTTCTTCAAAGGTCCTAAGCAGTGAGTATCCGTAGGCAGGTTCGGGCATCCGCTATATATCTATTAAAGACTTATTAGAGACAACAAAATAGGCGATGGACTTCCATAGCTTAAGTTGTGGGCTACTGCAGCCGGTGTTCGCACTTTGATCCGGTTTTCCACGGAAGTGTTAATTTAAAACTTCAATGTCTATTTTGGATATCCACATCTCATGTTCAGACGTCTGTGTCTCATGTCTGAATGTCTATAGTTTCAAATATTTCCTTGTCCAGGCATCTGCATATGAAACTTCACTTTGGTCTGGACGACTGCGACCAAAATTTTTCTCTGGTCTGGGTGACGACATGTTAAAATACTGCTCTTGTCTGGACAACCACGAGTGCCTTCTATTTCTCAAATTTTATCTAGAATCTCGCATGTTAAAATAGCATTCTGGTTTGGATGACCGCGAGTGTCTTCTATTTCTCAAATTCTGTCTGGGCATCCGCCATTTAACTCAGGACGTCAGCATTGAGTGATCTTTTCCACTTTGATCTTCTTAATTTGATCTTTCCCAATTTGAGTCATATCTCATAAATTTGTCTTCTCTTACATAGTTGCAATAATTATGTTAGAATAATTAAATACCTATTTTCATAAGCCAACGATCTCCCCTTTTTTATGATGACAATGACTTATTCTAAGTTATGCATTTACTCTCCCTATGTTCATGAAATCCTTGCAAATACAATTGATTTCAATCTTCAATTTCATGAATTTAATCTTTCTAAGTATATGATATCTTTACCCTCCCCCTTTATCATTATAAAAAAATAATCAATAGAAGGAATTTAAAAAAAATTTGGCAGTGTGTCCTTTGTTTTCTTGCTCCCCTATTTGCCATTTTAATATAAATATCAGACATTAGAAATTTGCACATATCCAAAGCATCCAATATTCCAAAACTCATAAACAGAATATATAAGCGTAAGTGCCAGTTATCATATCATCAAAACAAGGTAACAGTTCAAATCAAAAAAAAAAAAGAACATTATTAAGTTTACAATAAAATTTGACAGCAATTTAAACATGGAATGATGGTCTGGCATCTGTCGATGGATGTGCACGAGGGACATCTCTAGGTTGAGCCTCATACGTATAGTCGTCATCATCCTCATAATCCATCGATTCTTGAAGTGAGCCATTTTAGAGAGGATCTCCGCTTGAGTGGATCTAGTCTCCTATAGTTGTTGAGACATTCTTTCAATAGCAGAGGTTAGACATGATATGTTGGCTACGAGAGTATTCCAATCCTCCTCATATACGATCATTTGATGAGAGGAAAGAGAGTGAGATGAGGGAGGAAGCTCATCTTCCATTGATACATCCTGATCAGGAAGGGATGAAGCTGAAGGGGGAGGTATAGCTGAGGTGGAAGCATGATGATCGGCTTTGAAAGTCTATTCACCTCAGACTTGAACTATATCCATTCGACCTAGAGTATAATGATCATACACATCAACTCCTTTCTCCTTTTTTTGGCTCATCTGAGGGTATCGTAATTTTGAAATGCTAAAAAATTTTCTGAATTGAAGTGTTGTATGACAAATTTTTTCTGCATTTCAAAAGGATATCACTCATGTTTCTCAAAACCACATAACTCGGTTTGAACCGCTTTCCATTTAAGATTTTTCACATAAGATAGAGATCCATGCAGCTCACATGATCCCAATGTTCATCACATGGTAAAATGATATGGGAGATTAAGTGATGGCGAATTCGTCTCTTGACATTGAAGTCATTTGAGTTCGGTTTGTAGAAGACACCAATGTTAGGATTTATGTGAATCTTTTGAGAAATTCAAGTCTTTCTCCCTGTGAAATAAAATTTGGGTCTTAGGAGATGTGATTGTGTTTGTCACTTGGCTCAACCATAAAAAAACCAATTAGATCGTTTATAGTCTTCGAAGTTAATTTTATTTCATGACCAAAAACATATGGCTTAACCATAAGATGCTATACCAAAGCTGATATGTTGGCATAAAAGAGACAGATAAGTCTCGTATATGTATTACTGCTAATGTGGCACAACCCAGATAATCCAATTTGCTTAAATAATTCACCAATTTCTAAAGAATTAAATCATGAAAAGTTTACTCTCCTGGAGTAAATGATCGAGCACTCCTTGTTATTAGTCTTATAATAAATTCTAACTTTATCAGTCCTAAACTAAGTGGAAAAAAACCCAGTTGGAGGTTGACGTGCTTGAAATGATTCTGTCACGACTCGGAGGTGGGCCTAACAAAATGCCAGGTCAAGCGACCCGATCTTCGGAGAGGACCCGATCGCCAGAGAGAACCCGATCGCCCAACTAAAGGCTAGATTGTCAGCGGAAGTCTTAATATAAACAAAACAAATGAGCTAGAGTCCACATAGTGATCAACAGGAGTTAAAGATAATGTAAAGATAACAATGAGAAAAACACTGTGCAGGAAATAAAGTCATTCAATACCATGATAATTTTAATAAAACTAATACAAAAAAGAAAAATCCTTACTGAGGAGAACAAGGAGACACTAGGAGGAAAACCAAATTTGATGTAACCACACCTTGGACGTCATACCAGACCACCACAAACTAAACCTAGGATGGAGGAGGTCGTTGGGATGAGTGACTAACTCAGTAAGGAAATCTACTAAATGCAATGTATGGGAAAACTGATTTTACCTTTCTCAAAAAACCATAGTTAAATGCATCTTATTATAGTACATGGACTTTTTATATCACTTTTAAAATCTCTTCATCATTTTATTCAAAACAAGCCCATGAGTCATCGATGTTGCTCTTTGTAAAACCTGTTGTTTATATAGACAACTATATCTCAAAAATAGGCTCTCATCATCTTTCATTTAAAAACGTCCTCAGTGAAATAGGATAGTCACACAAGGACTCATCCGACATACAACTTAGAAAGGTGGTTATCCATTGATAGCAACATCTCATGAGTCTGAAGAAAAAAAATACCCGTAGTCCGAAGACCAGGTGGCAACATCATACGTATAATCAACAACAAGATGACTAAATACCCTGACCAGGTTTAGGGATTTGAAACCTAATGACATGTTACCAATGCCCTATTATCCATTTCGCATGTGCACACAAACAATCTTCACGCAGTAGAAGATGCACAAGATAGCCTTGTGATGCTTTGATACCAAGACTGCCCAAAGAATCAATAGGATTCATCTGCCCAGATATATAGATAGCAAAAATTAGAATACCATGTACGATAAATTAAATGTGAGAAAACATACATACATATACGTAAAAATAGACTTGCTGTCGAACAATCCCCATTGAATTTTCATATGTGGCAACCCATAAAATAATGGTTTGAAAGCCATGTTGTGATGTAGTATATAAAGTATTAAAATTCTTATATTGATGATGACAGAATCCTAGCTGACCAGCTGCATATCGTGTCAGGAACAAGTACTGAAATCTGTAAAATCGTCAAAAATTAAGACATAATCGATTTCAAAATCCCAACCATCATATTAGGGATACAAAATAGGTCCTAAATCAAGACTAGGAATCCAAATCGATATGAAACGATAATTGACCCTAAACTTTAGCAAGTCATATGTGTGTCGACGACAAAATTTGAAAGTTTAAATAGAACACGTACAACTTCCAAAACTCTCAAATTAATAGACTTCCAAAATTTATCTAATGAATAACTCCTATTGATCCAATATAAAGATATACTCATTTCAACATTCAAATATAAAGTTTTGACCCCACCTCAAAATATGTGCTAAAAGATCGGGATGAGATTTAAATAAACGGAGGAGGCCACCAACACATTTGGAACATCGATACTTGTCAAGAAATGGGGTCCGTTAAATTTTTTGACGTAGTTAGGTAGTAAAAAAATGTGGTCAAACTATTAACGTAAAAGTTAAAATCAATAGTCAAAGTCAACGACTAACAGTCAAAGTCATCGCTTATATCACTTACTACATAATTAGTCAATGCCCGGTCAACATCTAATGCCACATCAGCCATTGGCATAAGAAAATGACATCATGTTGACATCAGTATTTTGACAATCAGTGACGACAACTTTTCCGATGAACAACAAATGACGTCGAATTAGAATGAGAAGGGTATATTTTTAAGGCTTCTGAATCCAACAGTGGAGTCGATATTTTGAAACAATGTTGATCATGACTTTCCTGGCGAAGTTGTAGGACGACATTCGACCATGGATTTGATCAATCTTTGTGTCTAAATGATTCTCCTAGTTGAGACAATTCCAACGACAGGTCGAACATCATGATCGAACGTCAGGATCGTCGCCAACAAGCGTTTAAAGTTTTGGATGAAACTTTTCAGGCGATGATTTTGATAGTCCCGTTCTCCAAAACAACATAGCCATTTTTGACTAATAATATACCGAATCATAGCTCGTTATGCGATCTATTGATTTATAGTGGAGGTGTTGAACACCTCCACCCAACACGACTCTTACAAGCCTCGAAAGTCACTACTGGAGTATGAAAAAACAAGAGGGATTTTTTTATTGATTGAGAGAGAGACGGAGAAAAAAAAAAGAAAAAGAAAAAGAAAAAGAAAATAAAAAGGGAAATTAACAAAACAACCAATGTACTATGTGATCAATGATAAGTCAACCACTAAATAATTTTTGCTAACAACTTAAACACTGAACTATGAGAAATGAACGGAGCAAGCATCGCCGTTAACTTGCGAGAAATGACTCGACCATATTGTTTTAGAGAACTTGCAGTGGAAAAGAGCTAATACCCATGGAAAAAACTGTAAAAACTCATGATTTCAGAGACATTTACTAAAAAAGAGCTAATACCCATAGAGAATGGATTTGAGAAAATACTGTATATGGCGATTTTAATTTTATAATTTAGAAGATTTTGTAAAAGAATATATAATATTTTAGATATCGAATAATTTAGAATTGTTTTACTGTCCATGAGAGAATCACAACTTGTCTATGTTTTTCTACTAAAAAGATAATAGATTTGTTCCTTATCTGTAGAGGAAAGTTGCAGAGGAAAGTCATCTTTCCTCTGTGGAAAGACAACTTTCCTATGCGGAATGTTGTCTTTCTGCAACGGAGAATCGTCTTTTCTCTGCAAAAAATCATCTTTCTTGAGTCTTATTTGAAAGACTTATTTTTCACAGCGGAAAGACAACGCTTCGTAGTAAAAAGACAAAGTTCCGCAGAGGAAAGATAATTTTTTATGCAAAATGTAACAGCGATATTTGCTCATTTCATTTTTCATAGTTTAGTGTTTAAGTTGTTAGTAAAAATTGTTTAGTGGTTGATTTGTCATTGATCCAATAGTACAATGGTTGTTTTGTTAATTTCCCAATTTGAATGGAAATAATAAATTAATAATAAAAATAATGAAAATTTCATTAATTTAATATATATATATAATAATAATAATAATAATAATAATAATAATAATTATAAAATATATTATACACATTAAATAAATACTGATTTGACAGAAATAATCTACGATATCCCGACGCTCCCACGACTTAGTTTAAATTTACCGAACATAATTGCATAGTCCAAACCACACGATGAAATATGAATCCACATGTTTGATTGTTTGACCGAACCCTCACACGTGGCCCATGACACGTGGCAAGGACCTGGTCAACACAAAAAAATTTGATTTAGATTAAAGTGAAAAATTTACTCAGAAAAATGTAAAATCCAAACTTTTGCAGGTTTTATAGATCCACCCTCAGTTGGGGCACTTTTCTTTTTCAGAGCAAACTTAGATATCCTTGATGCCATGAAACTCAAAATTGACAAGAGTTCGGAGAGGGGAATGACTAAGAAATCGGAAAGATTAAAGTATGGATTTCTTGAGCTAGAGAGAGGTGAAAGAGTAAATTGAATGAAGAAAATTATTTCAGAGTACTGAAATCCAATGTTGGTGCTCTGAAGGTGACAGAAAAATTGCCGGAGAAGAGAGGATTTTTAGGGTCACTTTGGGCTTGTGTGGATGCGATAGAGGATGTCCTGTTTCTTATATATGTGACTTGTTGGACGCCCAGATTTGGCAAGAAATGCGGGCATCTGCATTGGGCAACCAATCATGAACCGCAGACGTCTGTCAACCCATCAACACTCCTCTGAATCAACTCTTAAGAGACCTAATAGAATTATATTGTTATTAAAAGTTTTTTCATCTAAGGGTTTTGTGAAAATATTGGCTAATTTTTTTTTGTAATTGACAAATTTGAGATACGTCACTCTTTGGAATGTGATCTTGAATAAAATGGTATCTAATCTCAATGTACTTAGTACGAGAATGTTGAATAGGATTCTTGGAGATATTTATGGCATTGGTGTTGTCACTCATAATTAAGATTTTCTCATAAGATTGATCATAGTCCTTTAAGGTTTGTTTTTTCCAAAGCAATTGTGCACAACAACTCTCCGCGACAATGTATTCACTCTTTGCCATTGAAAGAGACACGAAGTTTTAGTTCTTAGAGAACCATGGCACTAATGATCTTCTGAGAAATTGATGTGTTCCTCTTGTGCTTTTTCTATCAACTAAGCTACCAACATAATTAGAGTTTGTGTACCCAATTAATTCAAAAGAGCTTCCTTTAGGATACCATAGTCCAAAAATGTAAGTGTCACTTAGATATTTAAAAATTATTTTTATCGCATTCAAATGGGGCTCCTTAGGGAAAACTTGAAATCTAGCACATAGACAACTAAAAAACATATTTGACTTACCACCCATTAAATAAAGTAAAGATCCAATCGTACCTCTTTATCTCTTTAGGTCTACACACCACTCTCATTTTTTTTCAATTTTGTGGAAGTGCTCATTGAAGTGTGAGAGGGCTTGGAGTTAATCATTCTAAATTTTTTAAGTAACTCTTTTACCTACTTTTCTTGATTTAAAAAGATTCCAACTTTTGATTGTTTGATTTGTAGACTAAGAATATATTTTAGCTCCCCCATCATGCTCATTTCAAATTCACTTTGCATTAATTCAAAAACTCTTTGCAAAGTGAATCGTTTGTTGCACCAAAAATAATGTCATCCATATAAATTTGGACAATAAACATATCTTAGCTTTATGTTAGGTGAATAAAGTGAAATCTATTTTGCCCCTTTTAAATCCCCTTTGCAAAAGAAATTTGCTCAACCTATCACACCAAGCTCTTGGAGCTTGCTTTAGACCATAGAGAGCTTTGTTGAATTTATATACTTGATCTGACTTATCATGGGCTTCAAAGCCTTAGGGTTGTTCAACGTATACCTCTTCCATGATAAACCCATCAAGAAAAATAGTTTTAACATCCATTTGATAGAGAGTAAAATTTTTAAAGCAAGCGAAAACTAAAAACATGTGAATGGATTCTAACGTAGCTATTGGTGCAAAGGTTTCCTCAAAGTCAATACATTCATCTTGATTGTATCTCATTGGAACTAGTCTAGCTTTGTTTCTAACAACAATTCAATTTTCATCCAATTTATTTTTGAACACTCATTTAGCTCCAATAATGGAGTGCGCTTGTAATACCCTGATGATGTTTTTTCCGTATACGCGATGTAATTAATTTTGGGATAGTTAATATATTACATTTCGTATGAATACGTGTTAGATTATGACATGTAATTATGGGGTAAATAGTGTGAAGTAATTGAAGTATTAAAAATTATGGCAACATGCATGTGATGGAGAATTCGGATGCAGAGAGAAAATGTATAACCGACGATTTTGGATGCACGCGGACGTGGGATCGCATCCCAAAACGTCGTCCCTGTGTTTTGGGATGATGTAGGACGGAAACCCTGAGTCCCAATTCGTCCCTTGCCCCTAACTCAATTTTTCGGATGCAGGCGGACGAATGCAGATGCATGCAGACGCGGTGATTTTGAATCTGTCCAATTTTCGGACAGTTTCGGATGCATGTGGACGCAGGATTTTGACACCTTCTTGCATTTGAAAATGCAAATCTGTTAGTGAAAATATAGATTTTGGACGATCATGGATGAGACCAGAATGTCTGCCCACGTCCAAAATGTCCCAGATCTGCGAATAAATAGGGTTTAAATAATTGAACTCTTGTCATTTTGTAATTTATTACGCACTAAGGAGACCGGGGGACGATCTCCCCATGCTTGGACCACGCCCCTCTCCCCATCAAGGAGCACCTCCCCCTCTCCGGTAGGTGTACGAGCATCTTCCTCTGGGTAAACTTCCTCTACTTAGGGTCAGTCAATCCCTTCCCCTTCATTCAATCTACTGCGCACGAGAGTGAGTTCTCATGTGTGAGTGAGAGTTCTCTGGTGATATTCTTGCGTTCTATGAGTTGAGTCTGTCACGTGATTTGCTTCAGTGTGTTACGAGGGTGATAAGGAAGCTCTGTAAGCTGGGAATTTTTGCTGTCCGTGAGTTGATTTTCTTCATCAAAGGGTAAGGATTGGGTAGAGTCTTGGCCAGTGGAGGCCCTACCCACAAGTAGTTTGCGTGTGTTGTGTTAAATTCTTGTAGTTAATTTCCTGTAATTCATTTAGATGCCTTACTTTGATGTTAATTTTCTGTAAATTCCTTACTGTTAATATTGTATTTCAATACTTCACTTTGAATGAATGCTTAATGCTTGATTGACATTCACTGATGTTAAGCCTTTTCTGATGTTAGGCCTGGTAGTGTAGAACAATGAACTGAGGATTTCATTATGATTGATAAGCATCAACGAACTAGACTCTATTATGTGAATACATGTTATTGTTTTACTTGCGGTATCACTTGGTTAATATTGTCCTGTTATTAATTTCTATTCTATGAACATATGTTTTGTTCTAAACATATGTCGCTTTACATTCTGATATTAAAAGCATGTCACTTTACATTCTGATATTAAGAGCATGATTATTCTCTATTTCGTTCATTGTTTATTCGTCAAATTACTAGCATGCGTATCTTAACAAAATCTTAACAATGAACTAAGTTATAAAGTCAGTAGAAGTTATTCCATTAAACCATGCTTTACTTTAAACGTACACTATCCCTATTCCACTTACTTAGAATCAATTATGCTAATAATATGTGTTCCGCTTAATCGTACATCCATGCGTATCTAATTATTAAGCATGTTTCTGATATTAATTCGTATAAATTATTAAGCATGTTTCTAATTGTGTTCGAATTAAGAATGTTGTTTATTATTACCTTCACTGTTGTCTATCTAATATTAAAATTATGTTCCTTGTCTAAGAGCACGTTCGCTGTTTAATTTGTTATTTAAGAGCATGATATTTTGCTGCTATGTTCTCTGTATATTTCGTTTTTGGAAGCACGTTAAATTGCCATTTTCTTGACTATCCAAGCATGTATATCTCACCGTTCAAGTCACTGCTATATTTAAGTGTTTTAAATTACTGTCACTCATTATATACACTGTTGCATTATAGTTATTTTTCTATTGTGTTATTTACTGTTATTCTTTATATGCTCTGTTCAATTATAGTTATTCGTTTTACTTTCTGTCATTTATTTATGTGCACTGTTCAATTATCATAACTTTCCTTATATGCGCTATTCAATTGTTGTATATTTCCTTGTTACACACTACGAACATGTATCATGATAATAGAAACAATTAGGGAGTGCTACCTTTGGGGTGGTACTCACATGCATTGTGTGAGGAAAAATGTTAAATGAATGAAAGAATGAATGATGGGAAGTTGGGGGGCGGATGGGTAGTTCAAATCTAGCCTAGCAGCTAGGCTACACCCCTACCTTGTCAGGAGCAAGACTAGTTGCACACAGGAGGTTAGAAGTCGATCAAACTATACCATCCGATATGAGTCCTTCAATCTTCCACTCGACGTACGCATAATGAACGAACAAACGTAATGAAAAGATTGGTTTGGGGCGGTATCCATTCCAAAAGAACTAAAAAGAGGCATAGCATATTGCATAACCCCGATTCCTTACTAGGCCTTTAGGCTCATGTCTTACTTGTGGTGTAGGAAACGAGATGATAGTGCCAGGAGTAGAGGAGGAGGCCTTTCCCCTGGAGCCTGCAAAGTATCCGGATGAACCGCAACCAGAGTAGAAGTATGGCTCAAGAGAAAAAAAAAGAAAATACCCATCTATTTTGAAAGGGTTTTGTAAAACACTAATTATTACTCTAACCCTAAAACTATGTTTTGAATATTAATTATGTTTATGCTTTTAACCCTGAACTTTATGTAATGCATTTAATAAGGTTTTCGCTTTACTCTGATTTATTCACGCTCTTGGGATTTTCACGACAAAAATCTAAGTTTACCGTACTCGTTTTAAGTAAACAAATAAAAAGAAAATTTTCTTCACCGCACTTTAAAAAGGAAAAAGTAAAGTAAGGAAGTACGCTTTTGACGTGGGGCGTGACAATGCTTTTGGTCTAGGAACTAAATTCCAAACTTTACTCCTCTCAAATTGGTTTAACTTTTCTTGCATGGTCACTATCCAATTTTCATCAACTTCAGCCTTATTGAAATTTTTAGGCTCAATTTGAAAGATGACGATTATGTTTGCACAATAGTTCCCAAGAGAAGATCTAGTTAGAACACTTAAAGATGGATTAGCTAGAATATCATCCATGGGATGACTCTTAGCATACCTCCAATTTTTGGGTAAGTTCTCATTGACAATTCCGATTGGAGTTGCTTCAAATTCTATAGGAATAGTCTCTTGGGGTGTTTTCACTTGATTAGCATTGTTCTTGTACTCCAAATTGAGGGTTTTCATTTTCCTTTCTTCACTTCCATAATGTTTGATGGTTAAAGGGATTAATCAAAAGTCATATATATAGATTCTTTCAAAAGTAGAGTTCTTTTATTGAAAACTCTATAAGCTTTGCTAGTTGAGGAATAACTTAGAAAAATCTCATAATCCATTTTGGACTCAAATTTGCCAAGGTTATCCTTGGTGTTTAAAATAAAACACTTGCACCTAAATGACCTAAATTAACCTACATTGGGAGTCCTCCCGTTCTATAGCTCATAAGGGGTCTTATTAAGGTTGAAATAGATAGATACTCGATTAAGAACATAGCATGTCGTAGAAACGGCTTCTGCCCTAAAATATTTTGGGTTGTTTTAATTGAGCATGGTTTAGGCTAGTTCTTAGAGAGATTTATTTTTTCTTTCAACAACTCCACTTTTTTAAGAGATTCTTGGTGAATAGAAATTATATTCAATGTCATACTTATAACAAAGAAGTTTGAACATTTCATTTTCGAATTCTCCACCATGATCATTACAAATTGCAACAATTGAGAGATCCTTGTTATTTTGCACTTTCTTCTTAAAACTAGAGAAGCTTTCAAAGGTTTCATTTTTTGCCCTTAAGAAGAAAACCCAAGTAATTCTAGAGAAGTCATCTACAATGACATACGCATAGAATTTTTCTCATAAGCTCGTATTTGATGATGGACCAAAGAGATCCATGTGAAGCAATTGGTGAGGTTGGGAGGATGATACAATATTTTTAGAAGCAAATGAACTCTTTATTTGCTTTCCCATTTGACAAGCATCACAAATTTTGTCATTTTCCTAATGTGATCAGCTAAAGTATATTCACATGCCCTAGTCTTCAATGCCAAGACCAATAATTAATAGTGGAATTTTCAGTAAAACACTTCTCATCAAAGTATAAAATATTATTCAAGTTAATAGCATAAATATTTTCATATCTATAACCTAAAATTAATATTTTTCCACTAGAACTATCATAAATCATGCATAATCTTGATTAAAAAGTCACTTTATAACTTTTATCGCTTAGTTGACTAATACTTAGTAAATTATGCTTCAACCCATTAACTAATAATACATTTTCAATGATAGGGTTTGAAGAATTACCAATATTGTTGATATCAATGATTTTGTGATTTTGATTACCTCCAAATGTTACATATCCTTTCTTCTTGGTGATGGATGTAAACTTTGAGGAGTCTCCCATCATGTGTCTTGAATATCCACTATCCAAGTACCATTCATTCTTCATGAGAGTCTCCAACTTAGAGGTAAAAATTAGTTCAATATCTTAGGTACCGAAATCTTCAGATGAACTAACAAAGAAATTCTTATATGCCTTTTTCTTTTGAAATGATTGATATTCTAAACTGACTTTATCAAAAGTAACTCATTGTTTTCCTAATAACATGTTTAATGTTTTACTTCCATTAGTAAATTTAAGAACAATTGTAAATGACCCAAATTAAAAAAAATAAAATCCAATGGTCACTTGAAAACTCTTTCTTCTTAACTCTTCAAAATCTTCTAAAATAACATATTTTAAAATTTTAAAAACGTGTTCTCTTAATTTGAAAACCTTTTGCGTAGCATAAGACTTTTTTCTTTGAAAATAAAATTATTCACAAATATTCAGCATAAAATAAACTACTTTCTACGAAATTTCATTCTTACATAATACATGATAAATCTATTTTCTCTTTTCATATCTTTGTTGTAACAACATCAAGTCTTCATTGTCATGGAGATAGTCCCTCAAGTGCCTTTTTCATCTTATGCTTTGATCCATATGTAATCATCAAATCCATCATCTACACCACATAATTTATCTATAAACCTAGCGCGTAGTAAGAAATGTAAATGAACATGACAAAGCAACATCATAAAAACTTTGTAAGTCTTATTCTTTCATTTCTTCTATTTTGTTTCTTGTTCTGTTCTGTCATTGGGACACATTGCTGGAGCTGATAATTATCCATTGGGGACATCTAACACCCAAAGCTGTCATTGGTATTGTATCACCAAAAGCCGAGTATTTTTTGTTTTGACATTGAGACACGATATCAAAGCTGTTCAATTCCTTTGAGCTTTAAGTACCTAAAGCTGTCATTGATATCAAATCACCAAAGTTGATTTACGTATCTTCATAATGTTCTTTATCTTTCTTACTTGAAAAATATTTTCATGAGAAAAGATATTTGTTCATCTTTCTAAAAAAAACATGACGCATGAAATAATACCACATGCATGCAATCTAACATGACATCACCATTTACCAGAGCATATTAACCATCAACATCATCTAATAAATCATCAAATCCTCAAATTAACTATAAAATCATCTAACAAATCATTAACTATAACATCATCTAACATGTCATCAAATCCTCAAACATTAACACTATTTAACATATCATCAAATTATCAAAGAAACCTTAATGTTATCTAAAAGAATATAACTATCATTAACATTATCTAAAATAAGTCTTCATATACTCAATTCTAAACATGTCACTACATAACATAACTATACAATATCTAGTATATCCTCAAATAATGCATTTCAAAGAAACAATTTAACATCTAATATCCTCAAATAATGCATTTCACATAAAACAGTTTAACATCAATATCCTTTAGTCATGCATTTCATTTTATAACAAAAACTAGATAACATCTTTTTATAACTTAAACTTAGCATTTTGTAGTGCAGTCCCTGAAGGGCCAAACACATGCAACATCTTTGCCCTTTGTCTTTAGTACCAGTGAAATACAACTTATCTTCCTTGTTCGTGAACCCTCTTTCATTGGAACTGGCTGTTCTCCTTATGAGTTATCCTTTTTGCATGAATACCTCCAACCAAGCTTTTCTTTTTATCTTCTTGTTTGTGGACCCTTCTGCCACTATAATGAGACTGTTCTCCTCGTGTATTTTCTTTTACATAAACAGGGCATCTCACTGCTAAAGAGGCTTAACATATAAAATGTTAGAAAAACTCTTAAAGTGTAATGATTTATAAATGTTTTGTTAAAGCCATGATTTACAATTCGATAATTGTTTTATAAATGACAAATAATTTATTTATTTAATTGTTCTTATACACCCTTATGAAATTATGTTAATGACATATTACGGTGTTTAAAAGAGAATAGTCTTCTGTTACACAAAGGTTGTTTAAAAAAGTTTTATTCAAAATGTTCAAGTATTTGTGAAATAAACTAAAATTTTAAAGTATTACATGAAGTATCTCATTTAATGAAGGGTCACCATATGATGCCATTTGAAGTCAAGTGTCTCTGTTTCTCCTTACTCATCACGTTTAGATTCACCCTTAATCATTATGTAAATCATCCCTCTTCAGATGAGAGGTCACCACCTTTGATATATCATTGACATTTTTTTTTTCGGCCACAATAAAGTTTGGCAACCTTTCCCCTATGACCTGTTTCATCCTTTATGATAATAATATTCTCGCAACTAAAACATGGCCAAAAGTCCTTTTTTACCCTCTGAATGATGTCGTCTCATCATTTGTGAATTTCCTTCATCATCTAGAAGCTGTTCAAAATGATAATTTTCTATTGCGGAAGCTTGAGCTACCGTAACGGCTACCTTCATATCCGCTATGAATATTCACAGTGAATATTTGCTCTCTTCAACTTAAGTCTGCCATTCAACTTTTTCCATGTCTTTATGTGAATGCACTCCTTTCCGCAGACACTGGTATTCTCATCCAAACGACATTGTTTCCTTTTCTCTTCTCTTATGCCACAGACGTGTTCACTTCCAAGGACATGCTTCTTAACATAAAACAACGATGTTTCCTTCTTTTATTTATGCTGACACAGACACGTTCATTACCGCAGACACGGACTCTCCTGCGTCTTCCCTTTGAAATGAATTCGTCCAACTTATGAAGACTTCCTTCCTGCAGATACGTTAGCTACCATGGACACGTTCCTTAACATAAATGACAATGTTTCTTCCTCTTCAATACCTTGTTGTAGACACATTTGTTTCCACGGATACTCTCCTTAACGCAAAACAACACCATTTACCTTTATATCACTTAACATTTTCTCGTAGCGGAATCTTTTCCTTTTCACAGAAGCATTTTTCCTTAATCTAACGATCTATGTTTCATCCTTTAATTAAATCCAACGGTTCTTCTCTCTTGTGCATCCTCGCGAGATCTTTCCTTTTTGCTTAAGCATCTTTTCTTTGATTTAACAACCATAAACACTTCCACCCATTTAATCCAACAATCATCGTATCATCTGTTATTCCTTAAACATTTTCCTTCCATTAGTACGATGTCATTCATCTTATTCACTTTTGCTTAGCAACATATTTTTTTGTGCACACCCATATTTTTGCGGTAGCGTTCTGATGGACTATGAGTTCATTCTATTATTAATCAAAACTCAAAGAATATCATGGAGTCATTCAAGGTCAAGCATAGGTTGAAGTCCAAGGACAATTGTGGAATATTTGATGGACTTTCCAAAACTGTCTTCTTTATGATGTTCAACAAGTGTTTGCCTATTTTGTCATTCAAAATGACATCACTTTAAAACAAATGATTCTTAAAGATTGTAGCTGACTTCCTAAGCTTTCTAGAATGGTTTGAATCATTAAATTTGGAGTTCATTTGCTATGTTAAAGGCCCACAAAACCGAGAATAAAGATTAAAGAAAGTCCAAGTGTCCAATCTTGGAGACCAAGGAAATCTCTACATGGAAAACATCCAAGTGGCCGAGCACCAACAATGATTAGCTACCAAAATACATCTAACCTTGGAGAAGAAGAAAGAAAGATATTAATTAAATATTCTTTTAGTTAATTAACCTAGTTTCTATTAAGTAGAAAATCAGACAACTTATTCTATGAGCCGATTAGGGTTATTGTTGCTTAATTAGTTTACTATTATTTTATAGTTTGTAATTGGCTATTTAAATCAACCTTATGTACATGTTTAAGGGAGTTGAATTTGATAATAGTAAAGCTTTTGCTTATTTTTGAAATTGGAGTATTTCCTATTTTAAACCTTTGGTGTGTCACAACCAAAGTTTCCCTTGTGTGTGTTATATCACGCGATTAAGGTTACTTGTAAGTTGGGTAGCCTTTCCTATTGACATCTGCGTTCTTACTCCTTGGAGGAAGAGGGTGTGAAGTGGTGTTCAACTTTCCAAAGGCACTTTATTAACAAATCATCCTTACGGAAGGGTTCATCTCAATTATGTATATTTCTAGCAACATAATTTCTATCAAGATATTTTTTAATCCATGTTGGATATTTACATAATTCTTGAAGGGTTCTTTTTATTTTATCCAAGTTGGCGTGGTCCAAATTTCAGCTCAAAAGCTTCTAAAACAATGGAGCTACAAGCTTCCAAAGTTGGACTTTCCTAAGGTGAATTTTGGAAAAATTAAGGAAACAAAGAAACCGGTCGATCAGCTCGACCGATCCATCAACTGCTCTATCAATCGATTTTAAGAGTTGCCACTCTTATTTTTTAGTCAACATACTCGACCGCTTTGTCGACCGCTCTGTCGACCGCCGCTCCTAAAAACAGCCACCTGTGGTTGAACATACATCTTCAACAGTTCAACACATATTTTCAGGTTATATTCTAATCCCTTTCCACTAGTATATCATTTGGTATTAGAGCTAAAACGATTCTGACTAATTCATGATATGTTATTTTTGACATAATGGCATGAAGTTGCAATTACATTATGAGCAAGGAAAAATTGGAAGCATCTATTGTAATATCCCAGAATTTGATCGGGATTAAAAATAATGGTAATTGTGAATTTTGGAGATTTTGGGCGATTTTCTCATGGAATATAATACTCTAATTTTCCGTAACGAAATTAAGTAAGGATAATTGAGAAATTTTTGGGGTCTATTTGAATTATTTGGAGGAATTTTTATGGGATGCATTACCTTGAAAATAAGTTGGGGTATAATTATATGAATAATAATTGAGGATTTAGTGGATTGGTGGACGCATTTGAGGAGAGACGGGCATCCAAAGTGAAGAAAGTGGGGATTCCACACGTCCTTTATAGCAGGACGGACATCCCTTATTGAAGGCAGGCGTCTAATATGATGGTGGTGCATCGTCGCTGGTGAAATGGATGTCCCTTATCTAGATGGAAGTCTCTTGCAAAAGTGAGCGTTAGTATGTTAAGTGGAGCGGCGTCGCTGAAGGAAACGTTGGACGTCCTTTATGGATAACGGATGTTCAAAATAGAAGAATAGAAGAATGAAGTTAAGACTTAAGTGGAACGGCGTCGCTGAAGGGAATGTTGGACGTCCTTTATGGACATCGGACATTCGAAATAGAAGAATAGAAGAACGGCGTTAAAACTTAAGTGGGACGGTGTCATTGGAGTGAAGAGTGGAGGCCGTTTGAGAGTTACAGACGTCCCTCATTGGGATACGGGCATCCCTCATTGAGAAACAGATGTCCCTCATTGAGGAACAGACGTCCGTCCTGGCAAAGAAGCTGATGGACATCTCTTTTGGAATGATAGACGTCTAAATGACGAAGGCAACAGACGTTCCTTGTTGTAGGATGTCCCTTACTGCGAGGAGGCTGACGGACATTAGAGATGGAATAACAGAGCCGCATGTCTTGCAAAAAACCAATTTAAAGCGAGAATCTCGCTTATGTCAGACACAATCTCTCTCTTTTCTCCATTTTTCTCCTGACAAAATCTTCTCCTCTCCTAAGACGTCAGAGAGCCTCACACGCGGCAATGGCTGGTTGGACCTCCTCCTTCAAAATGGGTAACTGTCCCCTTCACCCACGTGTTTCCATCTCTCTCTCTCTCTCTATCGCGTCTATAAGTGAAGGAATGGGTGACATTTCTGGATTTCTGCCCTGTGAGCTGCGACTAAGTGTAAGGTGAGTGCTACATTTTGTTTAGTGAATGAGAAACGTTCTGTGAGCTGAGTGGGAAAAGAAGTGAGCTTTCATTTGGCGTTTTCTAGGTATTGCTACTCTAAAATTGCTGCTGTGGTTGAGTTGATGAGGAGTGACATTCTGTTAAGGTAAGAATTTGAATGTTGTAGTTGGCCAGTGGAGGCCCTACATCATGGGTTTTGGTTGTCTTTATTTTTGCTTTGGTTATTATGGAAGACGTTGGTTTGCTGACTCAAATTCTTATTGATAATTTCGATTATATTGCTGTTAAGAGAAACAAAAATTTGTCAATAATGGAGGGATTGTTAACAAGTGTCATTTTGTTGGGTTAAGAAACTCGTGTACGTATAAACTTGGGATATCCAGTATGCATTTCTAATAGCATGAAATTCCCTGTTTGTTGAGTATTGTTATATGATGCTCGTTGTGAAGCTATATTGCCAATTTACTTGAGATGTATGGTTACTTCTTGTGTTACTTCAGTTATTACAGTGAAATTGGTTGGCCTTAAGTACTCGCTACTAACTATTAAACTGTTGGGAAGAAAGGGTGTTATCACTATAAATAATAGGCGATGGGAAAAAGGACAGTAAAGAACTGCCTCAGTTAAAATCATTACTCCTTGTTGGACTATGTTCTATCAATTTGTGCCCAGTGATGAACATATATCCTACTCTCTAATGATCGATTTAAAGTATAATTACCCCTTGTAGATTACATTGCTAGTAAATGTTTAGCTTAATTGATAGTCCCTCTTTGACCTTGAATTGCTTCCCATGATTTATTGACAATGTTCATTTCTTCTTTTTATATATATTGTGAACTATCCGTGACATCCATGCATCATATTTAGGTCTTATGAAATTGTCGACATATTGCATGACACACATAATATATGTAAATAGCCGTGTGGGGCTTTGGGAGATTTGGTGATGGTTCATTGGTGGTGACACCCCTAATGGATGTATCTCCTCCCATGTAGGGAGCGGAGTGACGGTTAGCCACATGGACCATAGGATGTATCATCTTCTCTTGTACAGAAATCCCAACGTCTTTAACAAAAGAGAATGGTGACGACCATGGTGGTGATGCCATAGGACATATCTCCTCGCCGGAGTGACGGATAGCCACATGACCATAGGATGTATCCTTTCTCTCAGTTTACCAGAAGAGATAAGTTATTTTCTGGAACGCATCTTATGACATGCATGAGCATTTGCATTGCATTGTATTCTAGTCTAATTCTTGCTGAGCATTAGGCTCATTGTTTTCCCCGTGATGTAGGTATATGTACAAGAACAGATTGGTAGTAGTTGATGAATGATTTGCATGCGCGAGTCTTGTGGCTGGCTGGGTTAAAAGAAGTAAAAAGGAAACAAATTGTAAAAGGTTTTGTAATATAATTGATTTATATTCTTAAATGTTTTGTTTAAATAATAAGACTTTCGCTATTTTTTCTAAAAGGTAGTTATCATTTCAATAATGCAAGGTATTTAATTATAAACGAACAAAATTTCATTACTTCTGCTGCAATCTGTAAAAAGGTTTTAAGTTAAGAATTTAACGATTGAGTTTTATGAAAGAAAAATCTTATGATGTTTTTATAAAAAGAAAAGTTTTAAATTTCACGATATTTTCAAAGGAAAATAAAACTCGGGTCATTACATCTATCTCTACCTTTGGCGGTTTGGATTTTTTTAAAGATTATTTGGATTGGCATGACGAGGTTGAAAAGATTTTATAAACAGCTATTTTTCTGGAAAAAACCTTGGTTAAAGTTATTTCTTCAAAGCTTAAAGAAAGGGCTTCAAGATGGTGGGATAAATTGACAAATAACGGAAGAATGGATGGAGAAAAAGCCATTGACACATGGAGTTCCATGAAGGAAATTTTGAGACGAAAGTATGCTCCATCCACATCACCATCAATCACATGGAATGAAAAACCTTCCAAAAGTCGGCAATATCAATTCAATAAATTTAACACTTTATTTGAAGGAATAATGCAACGAATTGAGGTAAATACATCACGCATTCCAACCTTACAAGCACAAGACCACAATGTGGTATTAGAATATACTCTTAAGCAAATTGTAGAAGAAATTATTTATGCCAAAAGGGGGTCATTACTATCTTTGAAGTCACAATTCAATGTGGAAGAATGTAAAGAAAAACGAGCTATTCATATCCCATGCTCCAATAATGACAAGGTTTGCCCTTTATTCATTAAGGATGAAATTTGTACTAACATGGTTCCTTTGATCATGGTTAAGGGGCTTAGCTTGGAGTTACAAACTTCGGTGGCACATTGATAAAGACCAAATTGTTCATGGCTGAAGTTTAAACACAAAAAAAGCATCTCCTTTAATCAAAAATGGAAAGAGTGACAACACTTTACCTTCCATGGATTTTAAAGAAAGTTTGAGTTGGTTAAACGGAAAAGTAGACATCAAGGTAAATTAAACTTGGACTGATTTTTTGTATGAAAGTTTTACTAATATATTGTTGTGTGATATGATGAGTACAAGCTGTTTATTTTTGGAAATACCAAGACTTGATGATAAGTGGCACACGCATGACAAATATTCAGATAATTGCTCGATTATGGGGTATGGTGCATCAAAGGAAACTCGGTTTGAAACTACTAGGCTTAAAACAAAAAGGTATGTGCCATTGGACAACTTAATTGCTTGGATTTTTAAAGTTGGATGGATTAAAATTTTCTACATTATTAGCATGGTATTTGGATATGGCAATCATGATGACAAAGTAATTCTCTTTAAATTCGATGGATGTTCATTTATGGTTATGCATGGAAAATTATTCTTGGCCTTAATGAATCTTGGTATTGGATTTAATTATTATTTTAAGGCTAGAAGAGCATATCACATTGGAAGGGAAACTTTGCTATCTCATGACGATATGATTTGATTTCTTGGCAATACTTTTATGGTGCTAGACAAAGATATTGCACGTAATACTTGGAACTTCTGGGTCACGATAAACTTAGAATAAGAATATATTATTTTATATTTATAAAAAATTAAATTAAGAAACGGGATTGAAGAATTTAAATTGAACTTGTAATTATCGTCAAGTGATATTCAGAGTAAGTCGGGAGCTAGAAGTGGGTCGATTAATTATGATACGTATATTTGACATATATATATATATGTATGTATGTATGTATAATTATATGTTAATTAAATATGTTAAAGTAAAGTAAATGAATGATTTAAAATAAAGCAAAATTGAAATAAAGGAGGGAGATGTGGGATTTAACCAGTTCTCTCTCCTTGAACTGCCAATCTGGTTGAAGACAAAAGAGAGGGAAAAACTAATGAGGTTCCGCAGTCATTTTTGAGAAAAGAGAGAGGGAGACTTGGGAGATGGACTTCGCGACAGGGGAACGATTCCCTGTGGGCGATCTTCTCTGCGAATGGTAAGCAACGAGCGAGAGGAAGAAGGACTCGGGTGAGGTTGGGGAGAATAACTCTCGCAGTGCTAGCTTCTCTGCAAAGTGGGCACAGTTAGGAGAGGACACATCGGACACTGTGAACGGTGTGAGCGCCTGAGTCGATGGGAATAGAGCTCCCATGAGTTGGAATGTCGCCGCACATAACCAAGGTGAGTGGGTTGGCAAAGTTTGGGATTGGATTTCAGACGGCAGGGGCGATGTTCTTTGGCACTAGTGTGAGGTAAATGTTCCTGTGTTTTAATTCTTGGCCTCCAATTTCGGGTGTTGTGAATAGGTTGATTATGATGTATTCCTCCTCCATTCTGTTTTTTGTTGCGGAATTGGTGCTTTGTGGTTAGTTTGTCCTACATTTTGTGTTACCATGAATGTGGCTGAGGCAAAATTGTTGTTGAAGGAAAACAACAACTGAGTTGTTGGAACGGATGAGTAAGCGGTTGATAGGAAGGAGGAAGTGGCACTCGACCGGTCCCATTGTGAAATGTATGAACCCGATTCTAATTGGTTCTCCTGCCCGAAGAGAAAATGAAGATCCCAAGGCGACTGCATCCTTGCAATTCCTCCACTTAGGCTCTCTTTACAAATGGCGTTATGGATTGAGTGTTAGGTTTTATTGGGATATGCAGGTGAAGAGAAATAGAATACAGAGAAGAAGTAGAGAGCTGCAAATAGAAATGCAGAGAAGAGAAATGAGAGGGAAAGAGGAAAACTCCTATGGAGAAGAAAGAATGAAGGGCCGGGAGAGATGAAGAAAAGTGAGAGAGAGAAGAGGAAATGGCAGAAGGAAAATGGGATGGAAGCTCCCTGCTTCACGGGTGTTCTTTAGGTAAAAAGATCCTTTCATTTCTATTATGCTTTTATGTATTATGTGATGATTTATGCTTTGTTTGAAGCTTGGATATGTTCTGTTGGTTGTGTTCTGCACTCTTAGGATGTTGTTATTGGACATTGAGAAATATGGTAGTGCTCTGTTGATTGTTTGGTTTCCTATTTTGTTACCAATGGGATAAGTGTGGTTAAGGGCTTTATGTTTGGCAGAGGGGAATGTGTTTTGGTAATGGGTATTTTAGATGGAATGTGTTTGGTTAATTAGAGGTTTATGTTCTGTTGGATAATGCTTTCTGTTGATGCTGCTTGGTTTGTAAATAATGAAGAAATGAAACAAATAGTGGGATTAGTTTCTGTTGGAATTAGTCTCTGTTTGGTTGGAGTTGTTATATATATGTGGTTTATAGAAGGAGATAGGTATGAGAAGTTAAGAGCAATATAAAATAGAATTGTAATGTATATGCATAGGATCAAATTGTAAGTCTGAGACTGTAGGATAGTTATTAATGAATAAATGTTATGGTTTTGAAGGTATTGAAAAGGGGAAGAAGGATATCGATTAAATGCTGATATGCATTAAAGCTTCGAGGTAAGTGATATGTATGTGTTTTGCCGAAAGGCCTGCATTGCAAGAATTAGGAAAATTGTATGCTGACTGTTTATTAGATATATGTTTTTTACGTTATAGATTTAATATGTTTCATGCCTTGAAGATTATAGGATTTTGATATTAATATTCTTCGAGGATTGTATTGCTACTTGATGCTGTGTTTATTAGAATTAGGTTCTTTTAATGATGTGTTTATTAGACTTTAAAGAAATTGAAATGGATATGTTCGAGGACTATAGGACTGATATGACATGTTTTGAGGATTTTATGTATGATATAGAATCGTAGGCATTCACGAGCATCATGGATTATGGTTTTTAAAATGATACAAAAATAATTTTTCATGCATGGTTTTATAATGGTTTAATGGATGCTCACACATACTAAGTGTACAGTGTTCTCGAAGGCTGATCACTTGAAGCTGAAAACCATCATTTGGGCTGTAGGAATATCTATTTTACCATTGAAAGTGAAACAGATAACAAATGAAACGAAAATGGGTTATGTTGACTGGTGGGTAAAGTAGAATGAAAGAAATAAAATTAAAAGGGTGTGACAAGATGTGAGGTTGGGTTGGCCGCCCATCCTTCTCAAGTTTAGACATCTCACATGCCATTAAGTCAAGATAAATGTAAAGGGTCATTTTGAGGTGTGAGACTGAGTGAGCCGCTATTCCTTGTCAAGTTTAGACATCTACAATGCCCGTCAAGATCAAGTAAAGTTAAGATAAAGAAAACGGTAAAGGAGAATGTAAAGGAAAGGCAGAAAAGAAACATAATCAGAAACAGAAAATGAAAATGGATTTCAAAAGCTACATGACATTTGCATTTTAGATTTTATTTTATATCACTTACTGAGTGTTAGACTCATTAGTTAAGTCTTGTGATGTAGGTATATGTACGAAAACAGGTTAAGGAGCAGTTGATGAAAGATTTGCATGTGCGAATCTTGTGGCTAGTTAGGCTAAAGGGATTGAAAGAAAAATGATTTATAAAAGGTTTTGTAAAGTTCTTAATTGTAAAAGAAAATAATTTTATTTATTTCCGTTATTATTTGTAAAAGGGTTTATGAAAGAAAAGTCCTCTGCTGTTTTTATAAAAAAAAAAGAAAATTTTTAAAATTTTACATGTTTTCAAATGTAAGAAAAACCAAGTCGTTACATTGCATCTTACGGAAAGATTTGACATTTGACATTAACATGAGCCCTTGACAAAGCACTTATGGCAATAAGGATGAGAAATATTTGTTGGATTTGATTACTATTTTGGTATTATGGAAACCTATTGCATATTGTGGACAACCTTATTATTGTATGAAGATATTAAATTGATTTTATGGAAAAACTCTTATGGCAATGAGGTTGATGGTAATTCTACAAATTGTTTATCTCATGGTTTCCATTATCACTTACCTATTTTTACATCATTGTCTAAGACAAACTTGCTAGATTACTTTCCTTATTTAATCAAGTGCAAAAGGGGAAAGGTGAAATTAGTGGCCAATACACCATGTCAAAGATTATGTTTCCAAAAATGACAAGCCTAGCATACCAACTCATGGAATCCAAAAATCACTCCTGAGGAAAATATTTATGGGGTTCCTAGTAAGCCATATTGGAGGAGAGACAACTTAGGAAGTTACCATGAAATTACAAAAAAGGAAAGTCTATGGTGGAGGTCTAGCAAACTATATTGGAGAAAGAACTACTTAGAAAGCTACCACAAAATTGTTCTTTGGCCACACATACTCAAAGGTAGTCTCACAACTATTTTTATGAAAATCATTGAATTACATAGACTTATCCACGATATTCCTAAGCTATTGTTCAATTATGGGAGGTGGTTTGTGAATATCTTACTATTATTGGCCTACCACATCATACAAAGATTATTCCCTTATTTCATTCATGGAGATTTCATAGTCGATGCAGATTTCAAGGCCCACAAAACATCTCCTTATTTGATTAAGAAATATAATGAAGAAACCATTCTATGACCACATATACTAAAAGAAGTTCTCAACTTTTTATTTATGGTAATTATTATTGTGTCTACACTATTTCAAACTCGAAGACAAAGAAGAGAAATCTTATATCTGAGTTATTGTTCAAGCATGGGAAGAGGTTTATGGAAATATCATTAGCCTGATTCAACAATCATTATTTGTTTCCTTATTGCAACCATTGAGATATTGAAGATATTGTTAAGTTGCTGGCCCAAGATGATTTATCTTTTTATGGTAATAAAGAATATAGTGACACAAGATATAATTCGAGGTTAAATCCTTTTAAACCCCAAGAGGAAGATGGACTACGAGTCTATTCTATTATTAATCAAAACTCAAAGAATGTCATGGATTCATTCAAGGAAAGCATAGGTGGAAGTCCAAGGACAATTGAAGAATATTTGATGGACTTTCCAAAATTGTCTTCTTTCTGACCTACAACATGTGTTTAACTACTTTGTCATTGAAAACAGCATCATTTCAAAAAGTGTGCTTCATGAAGATTGACTTCCTAAACTTTCTAGAATGGATTGGATCGTTAAATTTGGAGTTCATTGCTATGTCAAAAGCCCATGAAACAGAGAGCAAAGATTAAGGAAAGTTCAAGTGTCCAAGTTTGGAGACCAAAGAAATCTCTATATGGAAACCATCCAAGTGGCCGAGCACCAACAATAATTAGCTGTCAAAATACATCTAAACTTGGAGAAGAAGAAAGGAAGATATTAATTGAATATTCTTTTAGTTTAATTAACCTAGTTTCTATTAAGTATAAAATCAGACAATTTATTCTATAAGCCGATTAGGGTTATTGTTGCTTAATTAGTTTACTATTATTTTATAGTTTCTAATTGGATAGTTAAAGCCACCTTATGTACATGTTTAAGGGAGTTGAATTTGATAATAGAAAAGCTTGTGCTTATTTTTGAAATTAGAGTGATTCTTATTTTAAACCTTTGGTGTGTCACAACCAAAGTTTCCCTCGTGTGTGTTATATCACAGGATTAAGGTTACTTGTAAGTTGGGTAGCCTTTCTTATTGGCATCCGCATTCTTACTCTTTGGAGGAAGAGGGTGTGAAGTGGTGTCCAACTTTTCAAAGGTGCTTCATCAACAAATCATCCATACGGGAGTGTTCATCTCAATTATTTCTATTTCTGGCGATATAATTTCTATCAAGCATATTTCCTAATCCATGGTTGATATTTACATAATTCTTAAAGGGCTATTTTCTTATTTTATCGAAGTTGGCGTGGTCCAAATTTCAGCTCAAAAGCTTGTAAAACAAGGGAGTTACAAGCTTTCAAAGTTGGACTTTCCTAAAGTGAATTTTCGAAAAATTAAGGAAACCAAGAAACTGGTCGATTAGCTTGACCAATCCATCGACCACTCTATCGATCAATTTTCAGAGTTGCCACTGTTCTATTTTTTAGTCAATGTACTTGATCGCTCCGTCGACCGCTCTGTCGATCGCTGCTCCTAAAAGCAGCCACCTTTAGTTGCACATACATCTTCAACACTTCAACACATATTTTTAGGTTATATTCTAATCCTCTTCTGCTGGTGCATTCCCTTTTGTGGATGCCAAAACTCCCACGACTACACTGTACACTCACCTCCATCATTTAAACATTAATGTTTTCCTTCTTTTTGTCCATTTGTTGTGGGTGCACCCTTCTCCTTGAATGCATTCTCTCCTTCGATTCCATTATTCACAGTGTCCTTTACTCCAATGCGACGTCATTTTACCTTATAGTGGTGCAACATCTTATATTTCAATAATTATTTCTTCATTGCAACCATCCATACTCCCACGCTTAAAACATCTTCCGTAGACATACACACTTCCACAACACTTATTCACCAACACTTTCGTGCATAATTTTCTCTCTGCAGATAACTCAAACATTTTTCATACTTGTTAGCAGTCATATTCCGATATTTTTCTAGTAATTTTCCCTCTTCTCCAACTTGACTCTTTAAATATTTTCCTCTTCAAATGAGAAAAATATTGAGATGTTACAACAATAGTATTTAAATCATCATTTTTAACTTTCAAATCACTAATCTCTTTTTCAAATGATGGAACAATACTAACATACTTCTTCACTAGATTTCTGTTTTCCTTCTTCAATGATTTGTATTTAGATTTAAGCATGTTAAATTATTCAAGTAGTTCATCAAATGCATCCATCAAATTATTATCATCTAGATTATCATCCAAATCACTAAAGGAGTCATGTACTTCATTCTCTTTAGCCATGAAGCACATATTTGCCACCTCTTCACCCTCAGAGGATGAATCTTCTTCACTATCATCCCATGTGGCCTTCATCGCTTTCTTCTTGAAGGCTTTTTGTGCCTTCTTTGTGGGCAATTGTCTTCGAAGTGACCCAACTTCCCACAAGCAAAACAAGTGGCTTCCTTTTATTTTAGAGGTCTATCTTCTTTAGTGATCCTTTTTCCTTGCCACCTTCTTTGTTGAAGGAACTTGTTGATTTTTTGAGTCATGAGGGCTATCTCCTCATCATCATTATCTTCTTTGTTGGATTCAACATGTTGACATGATGAAGCTTTAAGAGTGATTTCCTTTTTCTTGGAGACTTTCTTATCCTTTTGTTCTTCTTTCTCATTGGCCTTCGTGGTAATCTCATGTGTAATGAGAGAGCCAATGGCTTCTTCCACATTTAGAACTTTGAGGTCGTGAACTTCTTTGATAGCGGTCACCTTTGGTTGCCATGATCTTGGTAGGTACTTGAGACATTTCCTAACCAACTCTTCATTAGGATAAATTCTACCAAGAAATTTTAAACCATTAGTAATGTTAGTTAATCGAGTAAACATTTGACTAATAGTTTCATCTTTATCTATAACAAATAATTCGTATTCATGTACTAGCATACTCAATTTACTCTCTTTAACTTGATTTGTGCCCTAGTGTGTAACCTAAAGTAATTTCTAAATTTCATATGCGTTGTCACATTCTTGCACCCTATGGAATTCATCTCTATTTAATGTGTAATATAATATATTCATTGCCTTAGCATTCATACTCAATTTACGTTTATCATTTTCATTATATTCAAAAGGTAATTTCGGGAAATTCATACCATTTTCAATAATATACCATAAGTCATAATCCATAGTATGAACAAAAATCCTCATTTTAGATTTTCAATAGGTATAATCATTACAAAAAAAAATAGTGGTTTAGAAATAGATTGCTCCTTCATATGTGAACTACTCATATTAAAAGTCATGTCAATTTTTCAATACAACAAAAAACTTAAAAACTTCGCTCTATTGTATGATCAGAATTAACCTTGGAATTGGAGGAGGGGAATTAGGTTAATTAAGCTTTTTACTTGTACTTTAGACTTTAAAACAAATTATCTTTTGCTTATTCAAATATTATATTTTCTCTTTTCTAAAGATATTAGAGCTAATATGCAAGCAAAAACAAGTGTAACAAGTAAATGAGTAAGAGAGAGAGAGAGAGAGAGAGAGAGAGAGAGAGAGAGAGAGAGAGAGAGAGGGAGANAGAGAGAGAGAGAGAGAGAGAGAGAGAGAGAGAGAGAGAGAGAGAGATGCAAACAATTTGTTAATGCGGTTCGACCAACCTTAGTTACATCCATGCTTCAAGGCTCCCCTTGAAGATTTCTTTTCTCAACAACCTTCCCAATTACAATCAATTGATCTTTCGGGTGTCAATCTTGCCTTACAATGAATATTCTGGGGTGGCACCCTTCAAGTGTATCATAAGTTGAATATGTAGAAGATTTTGATCAATGAATACCAAGCTCAAATGCCTAAACTCTCACAAGACTATAATCTCAAGTTAAGGAATGAAGGAGTTAGGCTAAACACCCAAAAATTGAAGAGAAATTTTGAAAATCAAATTGGCAGCACTTTGGTATGGTTTCTCTTCTTATGCCTTCAATTTTGAAAGTACCTCTATTTATAGTTTTCTTCAAAGGTCTTAAGCAGTGGGCATCCACGGGCAGGTTTTGGCCGTCAGCTATATATCTGTTAAAGACCCATTAGAGACAGTAAAATAGGTTATGTACTTCTGCAGCTTAAGTTGTGGGCTATTATAGTGGACATTTACACTTTGATCCCATCGTCTGCGGAAGTGTTAATTTAAAAATTCAATGTCTGTTCCGGATATCTGCGTCTCATGTTCGGATATCCGCGTCACATGTCCATATGTCCGCGTCTTATGTCCAGATGTCTAGGGTTTATAATATTTCCTGGTGGAGGAGTCCGTATATAAAAATTTCTCTGGTCTGGATGACCGCGATGAACATTTTCTCTGGGCTAGGTGTCCACATGTTAAAACACTGCTTTGGTCTAGATGACCGAGGCTACCTTTTATTTCTCAATTTTTTTTAGGTGTCTACATGTTAAAACAGCATTTTGGTCTAGATGACCATGAGTGTCTTCTATTTCTCAAATTTTGTTCGGGCATCCGCCATTTAACTTAAAACGTCCGCATTGAGTGATTTTTCCCTCTTTGATATTCTTAATTTGATCTTTCCCAATTTGAGTCCTATCTCATAAATTTGTCTTCTACTACATAGACTCAATAACTATGTTAGAATAATTAAATACCCATTTTTAATTGTATTTTTAATATAATAACTTAGAATATCATAACCAAATAAGCACAATCATCATCAAAATACACATACTTAGTTTCCTAAGCCAACATGACTAACTTTAATTTGGTGAAAATCCCATAGCCAAAATTCTTTAGGGTAGTGCGTGATGCCAAGGAGATAGAAAACTCAATCATTGATATGGAGCAATACTTCATCTTTGATATGGAGCACTATTTCAAGGCGATAAGAACTGTTAAAGATTCAAAAGTAACCTTGGCCACAATGCATCTTATTGGGAGAATTCACAACTCTAATGGAGATTTAACTACAATGACATTTGTAATGAGGATTCTAAGATCAATATATGTGAAGATCTCAAGAGATAGCTAAAAGATAAGTTATTCTCTAAAAATGTGGAATTCAATGCTCGTCATTTACTACGAAAACTCAAGTAGTCTGATAGTATTTGAGAATATGTTAAATAGTTCTCAAGCCTCATGCTTAATATATAGGACATGTATGAAATAGACAAGATCTTCACTTTTATCGAAGGGCTAAAATCATGGGTCATGATAAAACTATATGAATAGAGAGTGCAGAGTCTCTTAAGTGCTCTTATTGCAACACAATGATGATTTGACTACATTAGTGAGAGTCCCAATCAAAAGAAGAACCCACCTAACAATACAAAGTCATATAAGCCAATGGGAGACCCCACTAAAAATATGATTCTCATTGAACATACTATTGATTTTCATTGAAAATACCCTTTAAAATGGATATTCAAGTGTGCTAACATGTTTGTTGAAGTCCTTGTAGTTAATGTTTAAATTCTTGTGACTCATAAGCTTTTAATTCGAGACAAATACGAAGTAGTGGTTAAACAAGGTAGAGTGGCAGTTGACCATTATGACTATAGAGAGCATGAATGTTTTGAGATCAATGATGGTAGTCGACCAAAGTAGAAATGCAGTCAACCAAAAATATTATTGTGTGCTTTACAATTTTCTAAAGTGTAGAAAGTGGTTGACCAAAAGGTGTTGCGGTTGACTAAAACAATTATAGAGAGGATACATTATTTTTGAAGTGCAAAAAGTGATTGACCAAGAGGAGTCACGGTCGATAAAAAAAATTACAGAGAGCAGACATTGATTTTGAAGTGGCGGTCGACTGGGAGGAGCCTGATGGACTACGGATTCCATCTATCAACAATCGAGCACGAAGATTCTCTAACCATATTTTGAAAGATTATTTTGTAAGTCCTCAAAGAGGAAAGAGGATGGATGACATTCATCAAGCATCCAAAAATATCATGGAGTTATTCAAGATCAAGCATAAGTGGAAGTTCAAGAACAAATGTAGAAGATTTGGTGGACTTTACAAAGCCGCCTACAATCTGACCTTTGACGAGTATTTGATAGTTTTGGCATTTGCAACGATGTTATATCAAAAAGTATACTTCATGAAGATTATAGCTGACTTTTTAATATTTCTAAAATGGTTTGCTTCGTTAAAATTGGAGTTTGCTTGCTATATCAAAAGTTTGAGCCCAAAGACTCATCATCACTTACCTTCTTCTTATTTGGAAGGTAACTCAATAGTGGACTAAGTGGAGAAGTCACCATTTCGTAGGGATCAAGAAAAGCCAATACATGTTTGTTATGGAAACCATCCCAAGCGGCCAAGCATGAAGATTAAGGAAAGTCAAGGTGTGAGGAGATATGGAAACCATCCAAGTGGCCAAGCTCAAGAAAGAATAGCTGTCAAAAGCCATCAAGATAGTTGCCTAGTAACAATTAAGTATAGAATCAGCCAAGTGTGTATGGTAGTCAATTTAGTGTTATTGTTTCTTATTTAGTTATTTACTATTTTTAGCTTGTAATTGGCTATTTATAGCCACCTTATGTAAGTGTTTAAGATAGTAAAGTTTGACTATTAAAAGTTTTTGTTTTGTTTTCGAAATAGGAGTGATTCCTTTTCAAACCTTTGGTGAAAGTTCTTTGTGTGTGTGATATCACAAATTGAGGTTACTTTGTAAGTTGAATAGTCTCTCTTATTGGCATCTGTGCTCCTATTTTTTGAAGAAAGAGTGTGTGAAATGGTGTCCAACTTTCAAGAGGAGTTACATTGGTGGAGTCATCCATACGAAGGTGCAAGTTGTGACTTCTTACTATTTTTGGCCAATTTACTTCTTCTGTGCATATTTCCAAATCCATAGCGATTCTTATCCTTATTTTTGGCAGAGTTATTTTGTACTCATCAACGTGGCTGCTGTCAAAATTTCATAAAGAAAGCTTTTATATTGAGGGAGATATTGATTTCTGATGCACCACGACTCTGCCTCATTTTTATTTAATTTAATTTTACTTTGATTTAATTACTCTATTTTGTAATAGTTTAAATGTTGCTGGATTTGTTTAGTTTGGTTTTTGTTGTTTGTTTTGTGTTTGGTTGTTGTGTGCATTTTTGTTGTCCGTATGTGGTGTTTTAATTTCAAGGATATTTATGTAATTAGGTCATTAGGGTTTAACCCTAATTAGCTTAGTATTTAAGCTTCTCTAATTGTCATTTGTAAAGGTGAAGAATTTGGAATAGAAAACTGAACGTTTGTTCATCTTTGGAGTTTCTCCAGTCTGCTGCATCCTTTTCGGTGAGTAATATCCGATTAGTTTGTGTGTACAAAAATTAGAATCATCAGCTTGTAAGTTTTGAGTGATTTCTCTTATTACTATTCTTTTCCTTCTTTGTTCTGTCGAAGAAGAATTCCTAGCAAAGATTGTAGAAAACTTTTAAAGATCCAAGTTGGAGTGCTACTTCTTGCAAAGCAGCCGTTGAAGTCAGAGACACTACCATAGTGTTGTTCGAAACAACTTGTTACGTTTTTATTTATGTGTTTCAATCATTACCATCGGGAGAAAACTGCCATTCACAGAGGACTTCTAGCTTCCAAACTTTGTCCTTTCTTCAGCATTTCAGCCATGGGAATTATATTTTACCTTCAGATAGATTCGACTTCCATCCTCCATCATTTCTGTCTGCAAAAGGATCGAATTCTAAAGCCATTTCATTTAGATTCCTGCTTCGCCATTTTGTTGCTCTCGGTGCTCTACTTCACCAGGGACATCCAGCCTTGTAAAGAGAGACATCTGCTCTTTTTAATTCAATGTCAATTTTTTGTTAAGGGATGTTTGTCCTCCTAGCGGCGTCAGCTCCCGTTAATAGTCCGTTAGCTCACTAGCCTTGAGGGATGTCCGTTCTTCAAATCGGGACGTCCGTCTTGCCCTTTCCGTTAATGCCGTCCATTCAGAGCTGTAAGGGACGTCCATCCTATAACATAAGTCTACTTCCGTTACTTCGCCATCCATTCCTTTGCCTTAAGATACATCCGTTATCCTACAAAGGATGTCTGTTGTTACTCAATTTTTGACGGCGTCAATTCCTGCACTATAAAGGACGTCCGTCCCTCTAAAAAGGACGTCTGTCCTTTCCCGTTTTTAAATGTCTATTTCTCTCTTCGGACCAAACGATGATGATTCAATTATAAGGGATGTCCGCCACCCTTACCTGTTGTCCTTCATTCAAAACAACGCCTCTTCAGCTACAAGGGACGTCCGATAATCCACATGGGACGTCCGTTGTCCCATTTTTGAGTGGCCATTCTGTTCTAAGGGTGTCTGTCTCCTTTCAAATGCCCGAGCCTCTTCCTTGCCTTCACTCCAACCTCTGAGTGAGCTTCTACCAGTGCCTTAATTCATCCTCAACGCTTCCATAGGTGCATCAATTTCCAAAGTCGGAGTTTCCATATAGTGATTTACGACAAAGATAGAAAGTTTTCAAGAACCAGTCAATCTCTTTGACTTTAGCCGACCAACTGCTTCTCACCTTCCAATTTGTGGACGATCGAATCTGTTTAGCCATCCAACCACCTTTTGGCCTTCAATCTTGTGGATGATCGAATCAGGTAAGATTGTTGTCACTCATCCATTAAGCTGATCGACCACCCTGTGTGAATATTGAAGCCTCTAGTTGTTCATCATTAGCTTACGATCGACCACTCAGGTTAAGCATCCTTTTAGACCCTTTCGTTGGTGCATCAGAACCTCGGTCAACTGGAGAAATTACAAAGAGCAGACTTTGTTTCAAAGGGCACAACACGGTCCACCAAAGATGAGTCGCGGTCAACCGAGAGAATGATAGAGAGAAAGTAGATTTCTTAATCATATTGAAGCGGTCGACCAGGAAAAGCATGGGTGGACTGGTGTGATAGACTTGAATGTGATTTGGTCAATAAAATACTCACAAAAAACTCATAATGTTAATGAAACTGTCAATCGATATGGTTGGGTGGTTGACTGATGAGTAGTTTTCTAAAGAAATTTATAAATAGAAGAGAGGTCTGCAGGCTAGAGCACTGAAAAAGCTATTTATAATGAAGTGCTACAAAATTTTCTCTAGTATTTTGAGCCTTTGCTTGTAATCATAAGAACCTAATCTTTTTGTGTATACACTTGAGTTGTCCTTAGTGAGAGTAAGGTGTCTTTGTGTTGAACATTTTAAAAATCCACCATTTGTTTCTTGGTGATCCATTTGTGGGTGACAAAGAAGTATTTGTAAGGTTGGATTGACACTAAGAAATTCAATCAATGTAACCAAGAAGGTAAAGTGAAAAGATCTTCAAGTAGCCTTGAAACGCAAACAAAAAGTCATGCTAAACCAAGCTAACATATGAGATTAACAGGGAATAAACCATGGGATGAACAAGGAACAACTCAAGAGATGCACAGGTAATAAATCAATAGCATGTTTTTGCGCAGAGTATAATTCATTCTAATTGTCAACCGCAAAGAACAAACAACCAGAAAGTTATATCAACAACCCAACTTTACTATCACTAGCTTCTACCTCACAGAATAATATTTGACTTCAACAAATCCTTATTTTAATAGGTTAAGTTTAGTTTCCTATCCAACAATAACAAGAAGGAATACATCAGCAAGCTCTCTACTTTATCAAACAATAGCAAGCACGATTATATTACCAGCGAATAATTTTACCAAATATAGTAGAGAATGGAGTACAGTATCAATAACAAATAACAACAGAATAATAGGTCATCAAAGTAGAAACCATGTCAAATCACACAAACCTAAACCTGTGATGTAGGCCCTTTCAGGAAAAACACACAAATCTCTTACCTTTCTTCGTGTTATCCCCCTCAGATGAAATTATTCCAGTTGAGAACCCTTCTCCTTCAGTGGCTAATCCAAAAACCAAAGAAGAATATCGAGAGGAAACCCTAGAGATAAGAAACAGGATGCATTTTTCTTTTTATTTTTTCCTCCTCCCCATTGGCCAATCACTTGATATTTATACACTTCAAACCTTAGAGTGCTATGCGGAGGCATGATCCGATTTCCACATGATTCAGAATCCTCTGAATATCAGTTACCATATTTTTTGTAACTAAAAGATAGAGCACCGGTCGATCAAGCGGTCGACCACTTTGTCGACTGTTTCCTCATTAAACACCACTGTAATATATAGTGGTCAACGAAGTGGTTGAGTATGCAGACGAATAGATCGACCAAAATATATTACAGATTGCATCTCAATTCAGCGGTCGAGCAGCTAGGATTTGGTCGACCGAAATATATTATAGATTGCATCCCAGTTCTGCGATCGACAAAGCGGTCGAGCAACGAGGATTTGGTCGACCGAAATATATCACAGATTGCATCTTATTTCTGCTGTCGAAGAAGCAGTCGAGCAATGAGGATTTGGTCAACTGAAAACACCAGAGTAATATATTTAATTAAAGTTACAATATAATCCCACAATTCTTCCAATTATTAGCAACTTCATAATCTCAATAATATTAAAGATTCAGAATTACAATATCACAATACTCAAGCATTGAATTCACATAACAAAGTTTTACATGTAGGCACATTTTCAAGATATTACAAAAAATGTGATCTTTTTCTTTGAAAACATATGGATAGCGGAAGACTTTTCTCGTTGAACATAAAATAAACTCAACTTTTCATAGAATATATTTCATACATAATACATGAAAATTCTCTTTTACATAGCTTTTGTTGTAACAACAACAAGCCTTATTCGTCATGGAGTTACTCCCTCAACTGCTACTTTCATCTTATCCTTTGAATCACTGGTCATCATCTTTTCTGTTATCTACACCACAAAATCCATTTATAAGCCTAATGTTTAGTAAGAAATGTAAATGAAATATGATCATGCAACTTTAAAAAAACATGTTTTTTTTTCTGTTTCTTGTTCTGTTCTGACATTGGGACACAATAGCAAAGTTATTTGTTCTTCATTGGGGGTATCAACTACCCAAGCTCAAATGATACTGCAGCACCAAAGCTATTATAGGTTTTCTTTCATCTTTATCTTTCTTACCTGAAAAACTTATGCATGAAAAAATATTTTCATAATTTTTTGAAAATATGATGCATGCAACTAAACACATCATTATCTAAATATAATATCATCTAATAGGTCATAAAGTCCTCAAGATATCAATATCAACAAATGACAAACACTATCTAACATCTTCTATAATATCAACAAATTCACAAAATAATATAGAATCATCTAACAGAATATAATTATCACTATCATATTCTAACAATATATAATTATCACTATCATCTTCTAACGTGAGTTTATATAATCTAATTCTAAACATGTTACTACATAATAGAATATCCTCAAGTCATGAGATTCATAGAAACTGTATAGTATCTATCACTACCATGCTCAAGTCATGCATTTCATCGTATAGCAGAAACTGTATAACATCTCTATCTTAAACTTAACATTCTATTATGCAGACCTTGAAACACATGTAACATTTCTTACATCTAGACCTTTGGACAATTACCGATAAGATGCTCTTACTCAACCATTCTCTTCGTGAGCCCTTTTGTCTCTATAAAGAAATTATTATTTTTGTGCTTCTCCTAACGCCTTCTACCAACATCTCAGCCACTAAACATTCAATTTCTGACTTGTGAGTAAACGGGCAGCGATAGGGATGAAGACTGAAGGGCTTGGTGTTTGGTACCAACGAAATTTCGTGATCATGTGGACTGGCCAGTGGCAAACCTGTCGGTGTGCCAAAAACATCTGTAAATTTTGTCAACAACCTTTCCATGCATGTGGGAGGTACTGTGTGCCCTGTAATGGCATAAGAGGAAAAAAAATGGCCGTCAGATAATAGGATTTCTTATGGGTCCAAGCCGATAGAGCACTCGTGGAAATTGGTAGGAGTGGGGGAACAATGTCAGCAGTCGGCAAAGAGACCTCATGTTCGTGATGAAAAATCTTCAAGTATCCTCAGGGAATATTGAAAGTAACTAGAGTAACGTTGTTTATCTATTCGATTCCCAAAATCAAGTCACTACCCGACAGCTATAAAGACCATACAGGAAAGGCGAAATAAAGAGAGTGCATCTTCCAAGAGAGCGGTGACCAAAAGGGAGCACTATTGATGCGATCACCATTGGCAACAATAATTACCTCAAGCCAAAGGCGACGGGCCAGGGCGTTGTCAATAAAGCTATGCGTGCTACCGCCATCAATCAAAATGGAAACTAGCCATGGTAGAAGTGTTCGCGCAATACGAAATGTGGAGTGTGTATTCTAGCCCGCTAGGGCGTTGAGTGAAATTTCCATGATCTCGGAATCCTCTTCAACAATTATACCTTTCGTAGTATTAGTAAGATCGTCCACTTCCGATGGTGAATCTACTAGAATAAAGTGGATGGATTGATTTTTGCAAATATGTCCAATGAAGTACTTTTCATCACATTTAAAGCATAACCCTAGCTTCTTTTTCAATTGCAAATCTGCTTGTGAAACCTTTTGAAATTTGTGAGTGGCCACTGCTAATTCTTGTGGTTTCTCTAGCTTGACAGGAGGTTCTGTAATTGGTAATGGCTTATCTGGCCACTTTGAGGCTGCAAAAAACTTTGAAAATCTTGATGAGTGATGGAGGCCTGCCATTGCAATTTCCTACAGAAGAGCAATCTCAAAGGCATGGGACAGAGTTTGTGGCCTATTAATTTTAACCATGGCACGATTCTCATCTCTCAATCCACTTGTAAAAATTGATAGGTAATATGAATCTGACATATTAGGCAAAGAAGACAACCAAGGATTTAAGAGTTTCAAACCGATTAATGTATTCAGTCACTATGGCATTTTGTGATATTCGGCTAAATTTATCGCCACGACAAGAGTTCCGATCTTGAGTCCTAGCCTCCCATGACTCGCCTCTTTGCTTCGCCACCAGAAGCCTGCTCGGACGTCGTCACCCGAACCTTCATCGTCGCCTGTCTCCTGCTCGTCGTTGCCTCCCCTTCACCCTCGGTCTCTCCCTCTCTCTCGATCTCCCTCTTCTCTTCTGTCACGAATCGGCCAATAAAAAAGTCCCCCTTCCTTTCTAATTGATTTCTGAACTGGACCGGTAGGCATGAAATGTGACTGTGAGATTTACCTTCTTTATTTTTCATAGTAAGGGATTTTTATTATTTGTAAAATTAGTTTAAGATTTGGCTTGTCGCTACCGTAATAATTCAAGATTTGTTTGGTTAATTTTTCAAAATGTTATTCAAATTGCTCTTAGTTGAGTCTTTTTGACATAGAATGTCTTGCGCTACTGGATCATTGGGGGAGAACGACTGATCAAGGTTGAATCTTAATCATTAGTAGAAGGATAAGTTTGTCTTTTCCTTAAAATGTGTGATTTTTCCATACGAGAAGAAACTGAGTCGTAGTTTCGGCTCTGCTCTCACCTTTGTCGTTGAACATGGGGATTTTTTTATGTCTTGGAAGAATAGAACATTAACAATCAGAGAGATTTCTCTTGTATCTATAAGTCTCTCTCAGTTTTCTTTTCAATTAGGTTTTCTTCAGTCATTCATGTTAATTATGATAATTAGTAATTTTTTTTGAAATTCTATTTTGCTTTGATTCATTTGCATCCAGCCTCTGACGGAACTTCATAATCCATTTCCAAAAGCTAAGGCCGCAAGAATGGTGAGGAATTGTTATCCTATGCGTTATTAGTTTGTTCCACTTAATTTTGTTTTGCATTGATAGAGCTATGGTGGTTGAAAGCATGTTCGGTGTTATGGTAGCACGCCTGCTTGAGATACTAAGTTTTTTTGGGGGAATTTACTACTTGAAACGATTTGTAATGTGGAATTTGGATTATGTGCTATCAGAATTAAATTATCACAAGATATGATATAGCGTTCTTGGTTCAGGTGCAAGGGTGACCTTTCATTAGATGTCCCTATTCTGATTTTACTGTTAGCCTTTTTGTTAGACTTAGTTTTATTTTGATGATGACTAAATGATAAATTTTGTGTGAAATAATAAGTTGGTCATTAGGGTTGTATTGAAAAAATGCTTAATGTTTTATTCATTATATTTATTGGAAATACCCTCACAATGGGTATTATTAATGTGCTACCATGTTTATCTAAGTCCATATAGTGAAAATATATTATTATGAGGACTTAGAAATTAAAGGAAAATAATATTGGAAGTTTGTGGATGGGTGGCGGACGAGAGAACCGATCAAACTAGGTTTTGGTCTTCTGGTCGCAACGCTGTCGAATGAGCGGTCGAGGAATGCGATCGAACTTGGAGAGTATGCTTCTTGAGCTTCAACGTGATTTTTTCGGATGCACTGTAGTCAAGGTGTCGGACTAGGTTCGCGACTGAAAACTCTCAAGTTTCGAATCTGCCATTTTTTACTTTTTTGAGATCTTGACGCGGTGGGAGTTTTTGGACGAGGTTGGCAATCGAAAGGGCATAACAGAGAACTCCGAGAGTTTTCGGACACAACGCAGTCGAGCCAGCAGTCGAGGTCTATGGTCAAATTTCCAGCGGTCAAATTTTTTAACGGATATATTGCAACGGCTGGATGTGGTTGACCGAAAACGGGCAGTTCTATATAAAGAGAGAAACACTCCATTTCCTCTACTCAGAACTGAGAATTGAGGCGAAACTCTGTCAAAACTTATACTCAATTCTATACTTATTGTGAGCATTATAATCCAACTCTCCCCACCTATAAACTTGAGAGTTATTATTGGGAGAGTTAGGATTTGGTTTTTGAGCATTACATTTCTAAACCCGATTGTACCTAATTGTAAATGGACACCCTACTAATTAGTCGTATAAGGGTGACGCCCCGAAACAATCAACGACTCGATTGAACGCCTGTAAGTTCAATCAAAGGGTGACTCCCTGAGAATAGTCCAATTAAAGGGTGATGCCCCGTAATAGTCAAAGGGTGACGCCCCGTTAATAGTCATTGCTTGTAACAGTTTAATTGGTACCCATAAGCCAATTGGATAGTAGATCTCCAAGTGGAATCTTGGAGCGCGTACATAGGTGAGTTTCCGAATCACGTAAACAAATCTTGTGCACACTCTCAACCCTCTTTTTACTTTGTTGCCTATATTTGTGAATGTTTACTTAGTTATATGCATTAAATCACTTAGGGTTTTAGAAAAAACAATTATCGCAC
>CM039478.1:18621030-18638600 GCA_022433065.1 Begonia loranthoides
GCTCTTCTATAGGCCTGCATACGGTGTGACACTTACTTCCTGGCTTTGCAATACCACCCAGAAAAGTTCCTTGTACTCAACATTTTTATGTATGTTGAGAATGCTGCAAGTGAACGTATAGAAAAAATTCATTTTATGAGTTACAGTGTAAATTAAGTGAAAAATATTCATTTTCTGAGGGAGTGTAAATTGAGTGACTTTTGATTTAGGAGCTCATGCTGTTAGATGGAGAAAAACAATTCAGTGTTGTATGGTAACCAACTTATTTCTGTGGGTGTTTGTAGGCTACTTTGGCTGATTCCTTTCTTGCAGATCTTGATGAACTTTCTAACAATGAAGCCGAGTTTCGAGTAAGTTTTTATTTTTTTCCTAGTTTTTATAGAGGGTGTACGATTAATGCTGTTAAGATGAATTCCAAAATCTCATGGCCACTTTTTTTTTGTCATTCCAAGAAGAAGAAGATGTTGTTAGTATTTTCTATATTCAATACTTATAATCCTTTCATCTCATATTTAACATTGTTGATTTAACCAATTCGTTTTCTATAATTTTGGATAAAGAATTCTGCAATACCAACTTTGATCTATGATAAAAGTTTTTGTTGATCATTCTAATATTGAACATTTTATCTCCTTGATCCTTTCTCTGCTATTGCCTCTTTGATGATCAAGAGAGCATTTTTGGTTTGGTTGCCGTTCAGAGGTAGATCTAATCTTTCAATTATCTCCCTTAATTAAAACTACTAACAATTTTTCTATTAAAAATAGAATAGACAACCCTACAAAGGATTTTACTTAAATACCCTTTTAATTATGTCTCTTCATTCATACCTCTTCAACCATACTTTATATACTTTAATAATGTCAAAGGGAGAGAATTAAAACCCAATTAACTTAATTTTTTTTATGCTTAACAACCATCACATAAACACATTAATATTAAGTTAATATCATTTAATTAACATGGACCACTTTAATAGATTATTAAAATAATCTAACAATCTCCCACTTGGGCCATGTTATGAACTTTAATTTAAAACTGATTTTCAACTATCACTTTTCAGTTGTCAAAACTTGAATTCACAATCAAATACTATAGTGAACCATAATGTGAATTTATCAAGTTTTCTTTTCATAATGAATTGCATAATCGGATCATGGTAGAGACAAGTCTATAATGACGACATGATTGTTTCCATGTATCACAAATTCATACAATTTATTAATTCTTTAATTGAGGAACACTATATATCTTTCCACTTTAAGTTTTCATAAAGTTTCACATATTATTCATAACAACAATAATTGTATATACCATAATATGAATAATAAACATACATAAAAAACAATTCCTTAATGAATTCATAGGTGTCATAAGATTCAAGTTATACCATTACAATCACATAAACAAGGACTTGTCACCTAAACCCATCCTTACAACATGTTCTTTAAAGGCTTTGGGTGGCAATCCTTTTGTTAATCGATCCGCTATCATTAAACTTGTACTTATATGCTCAATGCACATCGTTTATTTTTGTATTTCTTCTTTGACTGACAAGTACTTTAAATCTATATGTTTTGCATCTTTTGAGTACTTTTCATTCTTCGAGAAGAAAATAGCTGCAAAATTATCATAATAAAGTTTCAGCGGTCTATCTCTACTGTCGACAATACCTAGACCCCGAATTAAGTTCCGCAACCACAATGCTTGAATCGTGTCCTCAAAACATGCCACAAATTCTGCCTCCATTATGGAAGTAGCAATCGAAGACTGCTTTCCACTTTTCCATGATACGACTCCTTCGGCTAATAGGAACATGTAACCGAATGTAGATTTCCTCAACTCTACACATCCGGTATATCTGAATCTGAGTATCCCATTACTTCAAGATGACTTGATTTTCTGTATGTGAGCATGTAGTCCTTTATTCTTTGCAAGTACCTAAGTACTTTCTTTGCAGCTTTCCAGTTATCCATTCTTGGGTTACTTTGATATTGGCCCAACATCCCTACTGCAAAACTAATGTCTGGCTGAGTACATGTTTGAGCATACATTAAGCTTCCAACAACTGATGCATATGGAATAGATTACATTGCTTTACATTCCAAATCACTTTTCAGACATAGCATTTCACTAAATTTGTCCCCTTTCTGAATTGAAGCTACACCAGCGGAACACTTATCCATTCTGAATCTCTCTAGAATTGTATCGATATATTCTTTCTGAGACAATCCTAGTAATCCCTTTTGTCTGTCACAGAATATTTCTATTCCAATCATATAGGATGCCTCACCCATATTTTTCATTTCAAAATTCTTAGAGAGAAAGTCTTTCACGCCATGTAACATTCCTTTATCATTTGCAACAAGAAAAATATCGTCAACATACAATACTAGGATACTAAACTTACTCTCATTGTCCTTCATATAGATACACCGATTAATAGTGTTCTCTATAAAATCGTATGACGTAATGGTATTGTTAAACTTAATATACCATTGTCTGGAAGCTTGTTTTAATCCATAAATTGACTTCTTCAATTTACACACTAACTTTTCATTTCCAGGAAATGAAAACTCTTCTAGTTGATTCATATACACTTCTTCCTCTAAGTCACCATAAAGAAAGCCGGTCTTTACATCAATTTGGTGAAGCTCTAAATCATAATAAGCTACTAATGCCATAACTATTCTTAAAGAGTCCTTCTTTGAAACGGGATAAAAGGTCTCTTTATAGTCAATGTCGTCTTTCTGAGTATAACCTTTGGCGACAAGTCTGGCCTTATACCTTTCGATGTTACCTTTTGAGTCACGTTTGGTTTTGAAAACCCATTTACAACTGACTCATTTTAAACCTTCAGGTAACTCTACAAGTTCCCAGACTTTATTGTCATCCATTGATTTCAACTCTTCTTTCATAGCATTCAACCACTTTTCAGAATTATTACATTCCATGGCTTAATTGGATGAGTCTGGATCTTTATTGTTACTCAAGTTACATTCCTCTTCAAGTGAATAAATCACATAATCATCAGAAATTGCTGGTCTTTTCTGCCTTACAAACCTTCACAATACTGTTTCTTGTGATTTTTCACTTATAACTTGACCATCATTAATAGGATCATCATTGACATATTCATATTGTTTGGTTTTAATATTCATATGTCATTCCGGCATATTGTTAGATTATGATACAATAAAAGGAACAAAAACTTGATGAGAAATTCGAGGTGTTATTTCCTCGAGCTGATTTTCTTGAATATTTACCTTTCATAATTCATCACTTCCACTGAACTTTTCATTCTCAATGAATCAAGCATTTCTAAACTCAACTATTCTTGTACTATGATTTGGATAATAAAATATGTACCCTTTTGACTTTTTCGGATAGCCAATGAAATAACCACTGATGGTTCTTGCATCGAGCTTCTTTTCATGTGGATTACAAATCCTTACTTCTCCTAGACATCCCCAAATATGGATATGTCTCAAACTAGGTTTCCTTTCTGTCCACAGTTCATAAGGTGTCTTAGGAACTGCCTTACTAGGAACCCTATTTGGTAGATATGCAGCAGTTTTTAAATCATGCATCAACAATGATAAAGAGACATTACTATAATTCATCATACTCCTAACTATTTTGATAAGAGAACGATTCTGCCTTTCAGCTAGACCATTTTGTTGTGGTGTTCCTGGCATTGTATACTATGCACAAATGCCTCGACTTTCGAGAAACCTTGCAAAGGGACCTTTATGTTGTCCATTTTCATCGAATTTTCTGTAATATTTACCACCTCTATCAGACCTCACCACCTTTACATTTCTATCTAACTGCCTTTCCACCTCATTGATGAATACTTCTATAACGTTCATTGCTTGAAACTTTTCATGCAGTAGATACAAAATAACCATATCATGAGAAGTCATCTATAAAGGTGATAAAATACTTTTCACCACTCCATGAAAGAGTGTCGAATGGACCACATATGTCAGTGTGTATCAATTCTAAAAGTTCACTACTTCTTCTGGCAGGATACTTTGATGTGTGTTTAGTTTGCTTTCCTTTAATGCAATCTATACACACGTCCCAGTCATTAAAAATCTAATTGAGGTCAAATATTACTTTTCATTAACCTCAACATCCTTTCTTTAGATATATGACCGAGACATTGATGCCATAAGAAAGCAAAACTTTTATTTATTACATTACGTTTAATTCCAATCGCATGATCAACATTAAACAGAGATTCAATATATTTAATATTAAGGTTGAAGCAATACAAACCATCTTTCAAAATACCACAACCATAATAGTATTTTTGGTTGTATAATGAAAAAACACCATTACCAATCTTAAAATTAAAACCTACATTGTCCAACTTTGCAACAGAAACTAAATTTCTAGCACATTCAAGAACATAGAGACACTCTTCTAGATCTAGATGACAATCAGTATCCAAGATCAATCTATACGTCCCAATTCCTTCTATTCGTGTCTTCATTCTATTTCCTATATACAAGCACTTTTCATCTCGTTTATGGGCTGGATCGAAAGAAATCCCTGTGTAATATGTGACCCATGAGTAGTAGCTCCAGAATCTAACCACTAAGTATTATTAGGTACTTCTATAATATTTGATTCAAAACATACTGAAACAAATGGAGTACCTTTCTTTTCGAACCAATCTTTCCTTTTCGGACAATCTTTCTTGATGTGTCCAGTTTTGTGATACGAACTAGAATCTTTATTATGAATTATCAATCCACAACATTGAAAGTAGGACACTTCCTACACTAAACTAGGCTTTTGAGTCCCTAGTGACTCCCCACAAACTACTCTATATCCAATATTCCCCCTCGACTACCCCTCAAGTCTTTATATACTAGACTTGACTAACAACTACTTTCAAATAACTTCCCTTTTATAACCTTCTAATTTCCTAATCTATCATTACTCCCGCCATAAAAAAAACCACTTTGTCCTCAAGGTGGAAAAAAATTAAAAATATATTTTTTATCTACATCTTCAATATTCTTAAGAGAAAATAGGCTAGAATTAAGCCTAAAAATTTTCTCTTCACCCAGATCCATTGAATTTCTTAGCCCAAAAATCTAGCTTAAAATGCCACATTTCTTTAAATCCCACGTTTTATGGAAGTGGACCCTAGTTGGGCTTGGCCCAACAAGGCTCTCCAGGCAACCCTTTTGCAACAGGGGTCTGAAAACATTAGGAAATCTGTAAATCTGGAAAATTTTCTTCTCAACATCGATATTTCTTCTATCTTCGGAAATATAGTTTTCTCTATCAATTTCTTCGTTTTCACCATCACCGGGCCTTCCATTTTCATTGTCGCCGATTGTCCTCAACTCTTTGTGCCCAGTTTTAGTTCTTCCTACTGCCGCTTTTTTTTTTCGCCAGAAAAGGAGCGTCGAAGATTGTCAGTCTGTCACCATTGAAGAGCAGCAACTGATCAAAAATAGTTTCTGATTCTTCGAGCCGCTTTTCCTCTTTTTCAAGTTGCTTTGTAGTCTAGAAATCATTTTTCGTTGGTTCTTGTCTTCGTAGTTCTCATCACAGTTTGTTCAGTGAAAGGCTTCAGTTTCCTCTCTGACCCAGTTTCTACAAATTTCCACACCCATCATTTCGTGCTATCCCAAGTCAGAATTTAGTTTTTCTTCCACCTCTAAATCAACATCGTCTGTTACTTTGTCTTCCTCGTTCACCTGGAATTTTTTTGTCTCTGTTACTTGGTTCTACTTCTCCAAGAAGGTTTCTTTCGTCACCCACTCTTCACGCTTGACTGTTTAATAGCCACAAATTCCCTTAGCCGCTGATTCTCCCACTCCTTTCAACGTTGTGGTTGCTTCCATTGTCCAATTACGCTGCCAGAATACCTCATTCTTCCCAGTATTCTTAGCTGTCTCTTTTCTTTCTCTACTGATTACTGTTCTTTCATATTCTGTCCATTCCCTTGGACTTCGAAAAAAAATCTGAAGTTGATATTTTAATTCTTCCCAAGAATTAAATGATCTTCTGCTAGATTCCCATTGATACCAACGAAAAATAGAACCTTCAAAACACTCTATTGCTACCTCTAATTTTTCTATTTCTGTCAATTGATTAATATCAAATATTCTTTCTGTTCGTAACAGCCACCACTCTAGATCCATTCCACCATATATCGGTAGTTCTAGTTTACGTGAAAAGAAATTGCGATTCAAATGTTATCTTCCATTGCTTTCCTTTGCTTTCAGATCAAGAGACGTACCTCTCTGTAGCTTTACCGATTTTTCATCCAGCCGCTGTAGAATTCTATCCACTATTTCTTCAAATGCAAAAACCTCTTTCTCCCAAACAATTTTCTTTTGTGCTTCTGATTTCTTCCCAAGGAAAGAACTGCTCTGATACCAAATTGATAGGAACTAGAATCCCTATTATGAATTATCAATCCACAATATAGAAAGTAGAACACTTCCTACATTAAACTAGGCTTTTGAGTCCCTAGTGACTCCTCACAAACTACCCTCTATCCAATATCCCCCCCTTGACTATCCCTCAAGTCTTTACATAATAGACTTGACTAACAACTACTTTCAAGTAACTTTCCTTTTATAACCTTCTAATCTCCTAATCTATCACTTTGTTATAGAAGTAATATTTAAACTCTTTTCGGAATTGTCTTTCTTTAACATTTAATGGGTCTTTTCCCTTCTTTTGGTTCTTTCTACTCGGCTTTCTTTTGGTACTATTGGCTTCCTTCTGAAACGTTAGACTAATGGTATGGTCTTTCATTTTCTTCAACCTCCCTTCTTCTTAAACTAATATGGCTTTAATTTCTTGAAAGTTTCATTTTTCTTTAAGGGTGTTATAATTCACCTAGAATTGGCCAAACTAAAGAAGAAGAGAGTTGATGATAAATTAAACCAAGAATGATTCACTTACATCCATACCCAACGCTTTCAACTTTGCTACCAAATTGGCCATACTTGTTACATAATCATGAATAGGTTGCGACCATTCAAATTTCTTGGTTGTTAACTCACTCATCAAGCTCCCCATAATGGATTTATCCGTAATGTCTGATTGAGAGTATTCTTTAATTTTTGACATGAAGTCCTTTGCATCATTCATCTTTGGCATCGATGGCTTAACATTTTCAGCCATCGTCATCTTCATCAAGCTCAAACACAGCCTATTAGACCGCTCCCAAGTCTCACTGTATAACATGTCAGCTTTCGTACTTGTCTCATTAATAGCTATTGGTCCATCACAAATTAATGCCAATTCTAAATCCAATACACCCAGATGAAACTGGATTTGTTCAGACCAATCAGCATAGTTCAGACCATTGAACTTGAGTAAAGCATTGCCAAATGTGAACAAATTAATAGAAGCTGCAAAATACAATACATGCTCACACATTAATATTTTGAGTAACATAATAGGATTCAGATAAACATAATTTTACTTCTTTAAGTTCACCTTTGGGTAATCCTTAAAAAAATAAGCAATCATTGATGTTATAACATAAACTTTAATAGACTCATAAACATATTTAATGCAACATGTTTAATATCTTTTGATATTTAAACATATTAATCAAATATGTAAATATGTCACTTTAATATTATTAACTATAAACATTGGTCCACCTTTGGGTGACCTACTAGTTTATAATCAATAATTTTCTTTCAATAACATCACAATAATTGAACGTATAAAATCACACAATTTAATATTGATCATTTCAAACTAGGTCACTTTGGTGACTACTAAGTTTCTATACAACAATATTTAATTAAGTAAACTTTAATTTATAACATTCATAATACATTTAGAATGCATTATATAATCTGTAAATGTTCTTTGGGCTTTAACGGATGTTCTTGTTCCATGACAGACGTCCTTAATTTGGAAATAGATGATGACGGATGTCCTTAATGCAATAACGGACGTCCTTAATATGACATAAAAATTACAGATTGCAAACATTTCTGTTCACAAGCGACATCGAGCGTCCGTGAACGAAACTTTCACAGATTCTTCTGGAAACAATTTTCTCCGGAATTTTCGAGTAATCGGTCAATTCTTTCATCAATCGATTCTCTATATACATAAAATTTACGATACTCTAATTTTCGTTTAAAAAAAGGTCCTTTCATTGTATTCATTAAATTTACGGAAACCCTAACTTTTTATTTCAAACAAAATCCAATCAATTATACATGGTAAATCAATACGTTTTATTTATGAAACCCTAATTTTCGTTTCAAACAAAATCATTTTATTATATTCATAAAATTTATGAAAATCTTAACTTTTGTTTCAAACGAAATCCAATCAATTATACATGGCAAATCAATACGTTTTAACAATCTTGCTCGGATACCAATTGTTAGTATTTTCTATATTCAATACTTACAATCCTTTCGTTCCATATTTAACGTTGTTGATTTAACCAATTTGTCCTCTATAATTTTGGATAAAGAATTCTGTAATACCAACTTTGATCCATGATAAAAGATTTTGTTGATGATTATGATATTGAACCTTTTATCGACTTGATCTTTTCTCTGCTATTGCCTCTTTAATGATCAAGAGAGTCTTTTTTGTTTGGTTGCCGTTCAGAGGTAGATCTAATCTTTCGATTATCTCCCTTAATTAAAACTACTTACAGTTCTTCTATTAAGAATAGAATAGATAACTTTACAAAAGATTTTACTTAAATACCATTTTAATTATATCTCCTCATTTATACCTTTTTAACCATACTTTATATCCTTCAATAAGGTCAAGGAGAGAGAAATAAAATCCAATTAACTTAATTTTATTTATGCTTAATAATCATCATATGAAACACATTGATGTTAAATTAATATTATTTAATTAATATGAATCATTTTAATAAATTATTAAAATAATCTAACCATGTTGATGCTGATAACATGGAAGATGTTGATGGAGACCTGGCAGATTTAGAGAACCTTAATTTTGATGATCTGGATGGTGTCTCAAAGTTGCAAAAAACACACAGATTCATTGACATAATGCAGGTAAGGCACTTACAAGCATCTGATATCTGCTGTGGTGGATTGTTTTATTTTTTTTTTAATAATCATAACTCAATGTTTACATGTTCTACTGGGGCATGTCTTTTTATTAGATCTTTTGATTTGTTATTTCATTTGGAATGTGGATATGATATGGGTATAATGGGTGAATCTGAATGACAGAAAGTGGAAGATGCACTGCAGAAGGGTTTCGATATGTCAAGTCAAGGGATGGTTTTGGGGGATGATCCTGAATATCAGCTGATTGTGAACTGTAATGCATTGTCTGTCTGACATTGAAAATGAAATCATTATTGTTCACAATTTTATCCGGGACAAATGCCGTTTAAAATTTCCAGAATTTGAATCACTTGTGCATCATCCAATCGATTATGCTCGAGTTGTTAAAAAGATTGGGAACGAAATGGATCTAACCCTAGTTGATCTGAAGGGTCTTTTGCCATCAGCCATCATATGGTTGTGTCAGTGACTGCTTCGACTACGAGTGGCAAGCCCTACAGGAAGAAATACTTGAAAAAACAGTTGAGGCGTGTGGTCGGGCTCTTACCCTTGACTCTTCCAAGAAGAAGGTTCTCGATTTTGTTGAAAGTAGAATGGGACATGTTGCCCCTAATCTTTCTGCTGTAGTTGGGAGTACAATTGCTGCAAAACTAATGGGAACTGCTGGTGGGCTTGTGTCATTAGCTAAGATGCCTGCTTGTAATGTTCAACTTCTTGGAGCCTAGAAGAAAAATCTTGCTGGTTTTTCCATGGCAACATCACAATTTCGTGTAGGTTATATTGAACAGACACAGATTTTTCAGACTACGCATCCCTCTTTGAAGATGCGGGCCTGTAGACTCTTAGCAGCTAAGTCAACACTAGCAGCTCGTGTAGATTCGACGAGAGGAGATCCATCATGAAAAGGTGGAAGAGTCCTTCGAGACGAGATCCTTAAGAAAATAGAGAAGTGGCAAGAACCTCCTCCTGCAAAGCAACTTAGGCCACTTCCAGTTCCTTACTCCTAACCTAAAAAGAGAAGAGGTTATCAAGTGACTCCACTTCCAGCTCCCACCATAATAATTTTATCAGGAAAGTAACAAATTAACTATCGTGGTTTGCGATCAATGACAAATCAAATATTATACTTTATTTTCTAACAAATTAACCACTAACGTATAGAAAAATGACAAAGCCAACATCGCTGTCATGTTTGCCATTAACAAGCTGATTTGGAGTCGTGGCGGTTCGTAGACAAAACGTCGTGGCTCCGTGATTTTCTAAGAAAAGAAGGCCAAATTTGGCCTGGACGCCGCGACATCTCAAGAGACCGCCGCGGTCTCTTGAGAGGCGTCTTCATTAATTGGCATACACAACTCCTGCGGTCCTAGGGCTCGGCCATTTTCACCAAGGTCAGACAACAAAATACTCTCGGCTCTCGGCGAAATACTCTCAGCTCTTGTGGCTCTCGGCTCTCGGCTCTCGGCGAAATACTCTTCGCAAATTACTCTCGGCGATCACAATGTATTCCCGAACAAAGAAATTAACGTTGAAGTGTGGGAAGGCAATGGTGGAAGCTGTTCAAACCGCGACATTGGAAGATGTTCAACTCGAGGCGGTGGAAGATGTTGAACCCGTGGCGGTGGAAGATGAAGAAACCACCGAGCCTGAACAACGACAAGCCGAAGGCTCATTGGTCCGGTTCCAACCTGTTACAGCGGGTTTCAGGTCCAAACTATTCAGGACAAAGTATTGCAAAACACGGTATGAAGATGATATACAACACCGTGAAATTATTGTTTCCAAAATAGTAGATTTGTACTCCTTGGCAGGAATGAGAATTAAACAATTGCTTGAAGATGGTGGATTAGCCGGGTTGTGCCGAATGATGGGCAGTTACTGCGAGAGAATTATTAGAATGTTTTACTCAATTTGGAACTATCCACCAAGCCATTAGAAGTGCAGACGTACCTTTTTGGACGAGAGTTGAGGTTCACTCCCAACGATGTAAATATAATGCTTGGATGTGTACTGGACGGGCCAAGCGATCAATATTATCACGTGTCTCGGGATCCATCATTCATCAACCGAGGAGAAGGGCTAGCGGTGCTTAGATTGTTGCATGGATCCTGACGTTGCCCAGTACAACAAGCCAAAGGGCAATGAGTTGAATGCCATAGCCCAATTCATCCACATGATCATGATGCACACGATTTTGCTCGGGATGGACATCGAGACCATGTTAGCTACATGAATCTCTATATACTGGAGAAGGTCTTCACTAGGAAAAAGGTGGACATTGGATTTATCATCCTAACCCACATGCATAAGGTGCTCAACAACCCAGAGAAGAACCTACCGTACAACTAGCTCATCCAGAACATCGTTGAGCAGTATAGGGTACCCATCTTAGAGAAAGACATGAGAATTGAAGAGTCAGCCAATGACGTGTACAACAAAGGGAAAGTGGGCCGAATGGGGATCACCCAAGTTGGAGGGGAATGAGTCTGCAAGTCCAAGAAGCAGGCAACACCTCCACCCCCCTCAGAGCCTCAGCATTCAGCCCCTTCAGCGGAACATCCCCCTCCTCAGACATCTCATTTTACTTCGATGCCTGAGGAGACGTCCGCCTGGATGAGCAGGATGGAGGAGCTCCATCATATGGCAATGACCAGAATGCAAATGATGGAGGAGCACCTGCAAATACAACAGGTCCAAATACAAAGAGGGGAGGAGCGAGTAGAAGAGAGGCATCGCATAGCAGAAGAGTGGCATATGCGAGTAGAAGAGAGGCACTGTGAGCTGGTGGCAGCACTTCAGAGACGTGAGAGGCAATCAGCCCATACATTAGCCTCGCCATCGTCCTCGGAAGCAACAGATGCCACATACTGCTTGTAAGTTATTTACTTTGTATGCAAAGCCCAGTCTTTACTTTATTTGTGTTTGACGTAATATCTTATTGTTGATTTGCAGCACCGATGCCGTAAGCCTCCAACCTGCTCCTCCAGCCATGCCTGCTGAGGTGCAGGAGACTAGTTAATTCGAGCCTCTGGCCCTTAGAACTGTGTGCGTGGTATGTCTTTCATTTGGTTATATATATGTGTTCGTTCATGTTCATGCTTTGTTAGTCTGATGGCGTTTTGACATTTTTGTTGCAGTCTCGGGATTTGATGGACATGTTCAAGAAGTATGTCCAGGCAAATACTCGGAAGAACATAGAGACATACGCAATTCTTGGGGGAAAGCTGACTGGCGATGATTACATCGTCACTGATATCATCTTCCCAGAGCAAGTCGGGACGCCAGACACAGTGAGAAGCCTTATTTCTATGTTAGTGTATAAGATTTTATCTTAGTACTCATCCGAACTTATATGCAATGCTATGGAGTCAACGACGAAGCCGTATTCACGTATCAATAGGAAAACCATCTACTCACATTAGGGTAGATTTACGTAAGTAACCATCTCGCTTCTCCGGGTTGTTGTTCATGTTTACTGAGATCATCTAATGCATTATTTACATTGCAGACACACCCGAAGCATAATTGTTTTATGTCCTCCGTTGACCTGCACACTCAATTCACTTACTAGTGATTGATGCAGGAAGCAATCTCCATCATCGTAGCTCCCACTGACAAAGAGCGGTATGTATTGTTCCTTGTATAAATTCTTAATATTGCTTTCTGCGTATTTTACAGGGAATTGTTCCCTTTGCATTGCAGCCCATACGGCATCTTACGGTGTACGAGTGAGGGGATGAGGGTGATCTGGCATTGCACAAATAAGGAACAATTCCACAAGCACGACGCTGCAACCTTTGAGTATGAGTGTTCGTTGTTCGACACAGCAGATAAAGTATTCATTGACCCACACTTATCTTTTGCGGTCAAGAATTTGCGGTCGAAATGGACCAGAAAGAAGGTAGCGTAGGAATTTATGTTTATGTACACTTTGTTGTAATTTGTTTACATTTATGTTGTAATTAATGTTTAGTTGAATTTGTTTACATTTACATTGTAATTTATGTGTAGTTTATATTTACTTTGCGAAAGTAAATTATATATTGGAAGAATGATATGTTTGGATAATACTGGAACTGTTTGGGATTTTGTGCAGGATGTATGAGAATAGCTTTGGGGGAGTAAAGAAACAAGGGAGACTCTGGAAAATTTTTTATAAATTGGGGTGAGGAGAAGTGAAAAGTAAATCCTGTATGACCTAAATCAAGTACATAATTAAAGAAAAGTGTATGGAAAAACTTGGGTGAATTCAGGGCAACAATTTCAGCAAGCCGCGACGGTTTGTGAGCAAGCCACAATGGCAATCATAGTACTTGTAATCAAATACCATGCACACTCTACAACCAAATGTATAGAACCAATATACAAATTCAAATTGCTGAAACAAAACAAATTCAAATTTATCAATTCAAAATTTACAAATATAGCATTCAGTACAATCACATATATATCAAACCTAATCTATCAAACGAATGTATCACAGAAGGTTAAGGTCCACATTTGTGTGCCTTTATGTTTGTGGACCTTGCGCATTAGACTCCTGCAGAACATATTGCAAATGAAATTAGCATAGTTCAAATAACACTTGAAAACATAAACGTGATAATGGGCTCACATGCATCTCAGAAACTCTGTCGGAAACTGTCTCAGATACACGCTCGGGGACTGTCTCGGGGACTATGGAAGGAATTTTCTCAGGGGCTGTCTCAGGGACTCTGAAACCCGTAAATGTGCCCTCTGACGTTCCTTTGCCGCCTCTGCCTCTCCCTCTGTCGCCTCTCCTCCACCTTTGCATGTGCGAGATTTGTGCCCCACACCCCACACCGGCCACAAGTGACGTTTAGATGTCTTTTGGGCAGCATTGTTCGGCTTGGGGCCTCGTCCACATCCTATATTCTACATTTGCGCGGCCTTCCTAGAAGCCTTTTAAATGGCGGTGGGATAATTGGGTCAAGATTCTTCATAGGAGGCCACTCGATTGGTCCATTGAGGGGGTGGACAAAGTGGGAGTACATCGCCATGTATGTTTCTCGGTGATAGCACGCATGCACAAATTCCTCAAGAGATCTCCTCGTGAAGTGAATGCACGGGACTGCATCGACACAAGGGATGCCGGTCAACTCCCACTGGTAACAGGTACAAGTACGCCTGTCCAAATTTACAGTGTATTGTTCGTTACCATTGTTGACCTCAAACTGGGCAACTCTTGAAAACTAGGGGCTCCAATTTTGACTGGCAAGTTGTAATTTGGTGAGCCGGTTGCTGATCATTAGACACAAAAGGTCTGTCGAGCGAGACATCCTTTCATTTTTTTTCACCATCCTACCCATAATGCCCTTTTGAATGATCTCGAACATACTTAAAATCGGTTTGTCCCGGGCTGGTAGGATCCAGGCATTGAAGTACTCGCTCAGGTTGGTGAGGCACATGTCGCACTTTGGGATGAAGTAGAAGACATGTTTGGCCCAGAATGTCACATCTATTCCTCGTAGATAGTTGTGGGCCGCTGGGTCAAGCAAAAATAACTTGGCCATCTCTCTCTCAAACTGCCTCACTGTTGTGGCTCTAGATGCGGCGCACATTGCATCTTTTAACAACTTACCTTTAAATTGTTTTTGAAAATTGTCATACAGGTGTCGGATGCAAAACCGATCCGCTTGCCCTGCCACCTCTCCGACAGTTGGCACTAGCCCCTGCAAAGATTCATAATATGAGTCAGAAATTGGTACAAAATGCATAACATAAAAGCATAAAGCAAAAGCAATCAACCGTACCTTTTGTCGGTTAGAAATGATTATCCATCCATTGCCAAATGGGGTGTTTAGATTGTCAAGCAATAATTCCATAAACTAGTTCCACGAAGCCCTATTTTCTGCTTCAACCACTGCTACAGCAATCAAATACATTCCATCGTTCACGTCGATGGTGACAATTGTGAGCAGCTGGCCTAGAGTCGCTCTCTTCAAGTGGCAACCGTCCATACAAATAACTAGTCTACCGCAGTTCCGCACGGCCATCTTGCATGCAGCCAAACATATGTACATCCTTTTAAATGCCCTCATGTACAGGTCAACCCGCACCGAGATTCTAGGATTAGACCTCCAAATCTCCTCGGCGTAGGACCATATGAGCTTGTATTGCTCATTGTCATCCCCTTCATTAATTTTTTTGGCCCCATTTCTTGCCCTTCTAGCAATGCTGGGTGTGATGTTGACGTAGTTCTTCCTGACTGCCTCAATTATGGAAGAAAGGTCTCAGTCGGGCTAACTTTTACATCTGTCTAAATAATGCGTTGCCACCCATTTGGCAGTGGTATGACGGCTTTCCATCATTCTCGAGCAAGTGTGAACGTCATTGTAGAACTTTCTTTGAAACGTCATTTCACCTTGCATTTTTTAGGCGTGCAGCCGCCACGTGCATCCTTCCTGGCAGGCAGCCCTCAATCGATGAGCGTCACTGTGGGTGAATTTGATCTCGTACCCATTCTTCAATGGATGATCGACAATTTCTTCTCTAATTTTATTCAATGAATTGTACTTTTTGCCAAGGCCAATACCAGCGAAGGTGCATTGTGCTTGTGATAGGCGTCTAGGCCTACTCTCGGCCATGTCAATGTCTTCGTCACTAGTGGATTGACATAATGAATTGAGGTCCTCATCGTCCTCCTCGTGTAGAGTTGCTGAGACAGTATGCAACACAATTGCAGCTTCATTTCCAATTCCACGTACCTCATTCTTATTGCAAAAAATGTGGTTGTGGGCCCCACTTCAAGTTGACGGTTAATAACAGATTCTTCAACACTCAAAGATGTCATTTGCTTTTCAAAAAATTCTTTAACTTTGCCAAAATGTCATTCTCTTCGTCTCTCCGAATTCTCTAGGGTTCGCTATCGATTACAAAATGCCTGAGAATATCGCGGGGAGTTCACTATGTGCTTATACAATTCGAACCCGAGTCCAGCAAACACGGCGGCGTCTTGAGATGCCGCTGCGGTCTCTTGAGACGCCGCGGTGGCGTCCTGAAACGCCGCGGGGTCCAGTGGCCTTCTTTTCTTGGAAAACCACGGAGCTCCGGCGTTTTGTCTACAAACCGTCACGACTCTAAATCAGCTTGTTAACGGCAAACGTAACAGCGATGTTGGCTTTGTCATTTTCCTTTACGTCAGTGGTTAATTTGTTAGAAAATAAAGGATAGTGGTTGATTTGTCATTGATCGCAAACCATGATGTTTAATTTGACATTTTCCCTCAAATGACATGTAATTGTTGTTACAATAGAGCGTGAAATTAAACTGTAAATGTAATATTATCTTTTGAAAGAACTAAAAAAAAATTATTTCTACAAAATGAGCTGAATTGAATTTTGAATTTAATATTTTAATAATTGATTGAACTAAACCTAATATGATACTTGTGCATTTGTCTGCATCAAATATATTGTAGGGTAAAGTTTGCTTTTGACCATCTAAGATTCATATTATTTGATTATTACTTAGTTATTAATTAAACTATGGGTAAATTGCAATTTGATCTATGATCTTAAGAATAATTTACTGTTGAAATCTTAACTTTTTTTTTAAACAAATTGAATTTTAATATTTTAATTGCAAAAAAAAAAACATTTGCATTATTAAGTCTATGAAATTCAGGGAACATTGACAAGGGATGCTCTCTCTGAAATACTTCACTTTTTCATCTTTGGCGGTAGTCATCCAAAAGACATGGTAAGTTTTAATGGAAGGAATAGAAGAGAAGCAGAGATATGGGTAAAGAAGACCTTGAAATTCTTCAATTTCTTGTCTTTGACAATGCCTTGTTCTTGGCCTCCTCACACCGCAGTACCCGGAGAGAACACAAGGGCAATATAACTTTTTTTTTTACAGCACAATCCTACATTTATAATGTACTTTTATATTTTGAAAATGAGTCTCGCCTCAAATCTAATATTAATATTTGGGTAAATGACAAATCAACCATCTTGGTTTGCGATCAATAACAAGTCAATCACTAGAGTATTTTTTTTAACAAATTAACCACTGACGTATGGGAAAATAACAAAGCAAACATCGCATCTCCGTTAACAAGTTAAAAACGCGGTGTCACCGCATTTTTACGCCGTGTCACTGCGTTTTTTCGCGAGGCACCGCATTTTTACGCAGTGTCACCTCGTTTTTACGCGGTGTCACCTCGTTTTTACGCGAGGCACCACGTTTTTACGCGGTGTCACCGCGTTTTTTCGCGAGGCACCACCGCGTTTTTACTTGAGGCACCGCGTTTTTACGCGGTGTCTCGCGCCAGACACCGCGTCCAGGCTTGTTTGTTTGCCTGGACGCCGCGCGTCCAGCCTTCTTTGTCATTTATGGCGTTCTCGATCAATTGTGTTTCATGGTTACTTCGAATTCGTTATGTATATGTTTTACGAATGCAAGGTTTTTATTGGTTTTTTGACCTCTGCACCTTCAAACTAGCATAACTTTTGCTACGGATGTCGGAATTGGGCG
>CM039478.1:18643539-18673094 GCA_022433065.1 Begonia loranthoides
CCTCCTCCTCAGTCGTACGGCCTCCACCCCCCTCATGCGCAACGTGTCGGAATCAGGGGGTTACTTGAGACTCGATGGAGGTAGCACAACAAGAGGCACCTATCAGTTTGCTACCATCTACCCATACAGATGGCGTATGAATTAATTAATTATGCAATTGGAAGCACATGTTCACATTCATAGACATCAAATAATAATAAAATCAAAGCTCTCTTAAATAATATAATGGAAATCTTATCCTATTTTATAATTCATCATAATACCGAAGATATACAGGAAATACAAATAATGTAATCAATACAAATGAATTCCTAACGGAATATTATTACAAACTTAAAACAAAAATTAAAGATACAAAAGAAACAAGTATGAAAAATCAAAATAAATTAATCATTATTGAACAAAATATTAGTGAGTTAAAAGAGAAAATTACTAATATTCAACTAGTCATAACCAATTTAGAAAATTATTTACGAACACATTTAGGATTAATAATATTCTAGTTGAAAATATAAAACTTATAGAAATTAATATGATACATCAAATAAATAATATAGTTAAACAGCTAAATGAAGTTAAACAACAAAATATAGAGATACAAAGAACATTAAAAGACTTTAATAATTATAAGGAAATTTATAAAGAGCTAACAGAAGCAAAAAATATCATATTACAATTAATTGATAAATTTAGAAAAAATCTTGAAAAGCAAAATCAACAAATAAATCATGGAAAAGACATCAGTGAAATTATTGAAAGTCACCAACAAATAATCATTAAACAAGAAAGAAAAAGATATATAACTATTGAAGATTTAGAACATATTAATTTAGATAAAAGATTACAACGGAAGTTAACTATTCAACGACCTCCATCTATATAATGGAAAATTTAGAAGAACAGATAGAAATATTAACAAATTTATTCGCAGAACTAGATATACCAAAAGAAGACAATATAAACATACAAGATGAATATCTACTAATGAATAAAGAAGCCGACACTAATGAGATAGTATTTGATTATGAATCTGATTCTGACGAAAATCCATATATAAACCCCTATAACCCACATTATCCTCATTATGTAAAACAAGAAATTCCAGAATCTAGTCATCGAAATCAAAATTACAAAAAACGTACTCATGATGAAACTCAGGATGAAGAATTTAAAAAATATATGAGTAAACAAGATATTATTATAAAAATAAATGGACCAAAATACTTAATCAATATGTTCCGAGAATTGAAACTCCACTAGGATCAAATATATTAGACCTAGATTGTGTTGAAAATGAATATAAAGTTTTAGAAGATTGGGAAAATAGAATTAATATTTTCATACAATTAAACCAGGAAATAAAAGACTTAACTCCTAAATATTTATTTAATTACGTAACTCATCAAACAACCGGAATAGCATATAGATATTTAACAACCCTAACAAATAGCGATAAAGGCTCAATATTAGATATAGACGCCATTACTACATTTAAAAATATTATTCAAAATTTAACTTAAGAATTTATAGGAAGATATTTAAAAGAATATGAAAATACTACTACCACTACCTTTATTGATAATGCGTTTTGACAAATAACCAATTTACAAATCTGTGATCTATGCTACTTAGAAAATTTTATTTGTGAATTTAAAAATAGATATTACAATCTAGATGATAAACATAAGAAACTAGCAAATGAATTATTTTATACAAAAATTACTTTCTGGAATGTACTTATTAATCAAAGAAAATTATCGTAAGAGAGTAGAACAAAATGCATTACCTAATTCTCTAGGAGCCATAATTACACTATTAAGAGCATGGATGCAACAATCATGCTCTACAGAAATAACTAAACGACAAGCAAAAATTAAATTATGTTGTGATAAAATAACAAATAAAATAGAAAAATATGGATGCGAGGAAAATAACTACAAGAAAAGTAAAAAATGGAAGAAAATTCCTTACAATAAATACAAAAAATATAACAGAAAAAAACCTTTTATCCAACGACTTACAATTATTTTTCTCTCTTTTCCGGGAGGAAGGGACGACAACAAATTACAACTACAATTATTTCTGAAATAATTAAACTCATAGCTTATGAAACTCTCAACATTATTCAATTTTAATATACTACTCAACAAATTCTAGAAAATACACTACAAATGGTCTGTAGTGAAAATCCTTTAGATCAATTAAAAAATACAAATAAAGAAGAAATCATAATTCAACTTAGAAATCCTCTTGATGAAATAAACATACCAAACAGAATTCCCTATAGTATAAAAGATATTGAAGAATTAAAACAAGAATGTAAACAACTATTAGATTTAGGAATTATAAGAGAAAGTCACACTCCAAATAGCGCACCAGCCTTTTATGTCGAAAATAAAAATGAAATAAAAAAAGGAAAAAGAAGAATGGTAATAAATTATAAAAAAAAATGAACGATGCAACTATTGGAGATAGTTATAAATTACCTAGAAAAGATTATATATTAGAAAAACTTAAAGGTAATACTTTATTTAGCACTTTAGACGCAAAATCAGGATATTGGTAATTATGCTGATCAGAAAACACTAGACCTTTAACAGCCTTTAGCTGTCCATCTCAAAAATAGTACGAATGAAATGTATTACCTTTTAGACTAAAACAAGCACCTTCAATTTATCAAAGATTTATGGATCAAAATCTAGAAGGATTAGAAGATATTTGCTTAGCATATATTGATGATATTATTATACTTACTTCAGGAATTAAAGAAGATCATATCAACGCCACTTTAAAAGTCTGACTAGTCGAAAGGAATTTCTAAATGCTCATTGAGAAAATAGAAGTAGCTGAAAACCTATTAAGAATTAAAAAACAGCAGTTGAAGCAAAAATGGAAAGCAATATTGGACATACAAAAGCGGATACAAAAGCTTCAGGAGGAATTAGCCATATTAAAGATGCAAAGCCTAAAGGACCTATTAGAACTTCGGTTCAACATTCCTAATCAAAGCCTTCGCTCAAAGAATTTCAATTAAAATTACCTATCAGATTATCAACTTATCATGGACAAAGCTATCAAGACTATATTAGAACAACAGTATTAGAAAGAACTAGAAATACAGCAAGCTCGAATTCAACTACAAGAAACACAAGCCATATTAGACATATTATTATCTAAACATGAAGCACTTAACGCTTCAATAAAAACTTTATCAGCCTTATTACCACAGTCTTATCAGCCAGCAGTACCAACATTAGTATTCACTACAGCGACAACTACTAAAATGAATAAAGTATCATGGTCTAACATTGTAGACAAGGACAAAGTATAACAACTAAAACAGGGACGAAAAGATCAAGATGATGAAGATGAAGATTTTATGATAAAAAAGTATTATGTCATATTTACTGGAACATTCCGAGCAATATACAATGACTGGAGTATAGCTTCTCAGCATATCACTGGAAAAAAGATTTATACATAAATCTTATAAGACTAAAGCAGAAGCTCAAAAGGCTTTATCTGAATCTTATAAAGCCATTGCTCGGAAAAGTCCAGCAGAATTAATAGATCCAAACTTATTAGCAAAAAGAATGAATATTATTGGACGAACTCCTACTACCAAGGAAAAAGAAAAATTTCAAGAGTCAACATTAGAAAAATTCCTGAAATATTGGGACACTATTGTCTACTACAAATACATACATACTACCATGAATTTCTACCCAAAGATTCGTGAACTAGGACCTAAAGCTGTTTTATTATCCGGACCAGATCCTATGACCATTTACGAATATTTTCAACATGGTTTAATAGACACTATCTATTCCACAACAATGAAGGATTTTGTCGAGTTCCCTATCAAGATCAAACAAGTAATTCGAAATTATTTTGAAAGAGTTGCTAAAGGAAGAGAAATTTTCTTACGTATTCATTCATCTTATCCAATGTTAAGCGAATCAAACAATGAAGTAATCATACCATCCTTAGCCATTATTACAATGGGAATTTCCAGTCAAGGTTATCCAATGAGAGATACTTTTGAAAATTTTAGTATTCCATCAGATATGGAAGCAAAAATATTAGCTGGAATCTTTTATCAAAGTCAAAGAATTACTTCATATGGCACGACCAAGATTAATTATGTGATACCACTCTTCTTATATATTCTCATGGTGTTAATACTATTTCATCAGAAGAATTGGAAGCCCTTGTGGTATTTGAACAAATGTTCTACTACCTTGGAGGACCTTTTCAATTATTATCAGAACCTATTCAACAACAATTATGTAGTCTCATTAATGGAAATGATCTACATGAATGTATGCATTGTTTTGAAACTAGAAGCAAACAGTAGCAGAGGCAGTAACGATTAAAGCATTCTTATTAGTCATCAACAAAAAGACAAAGGAAACAAGACAAAGAGCACTCAGCTTATTAGGAAGAAAAGAAGACTCATCATTATCTTTATAATGTAATTATTGTACTTTGATTCCCACTGTCGGGAATCATTTTTCTTTTCTTTCTCTTTTCTTTACTTTATGTAAATTAGTGTGTGTGTCAGAGAATATATTCCCTTAGCTTTTCCTTTATGTTAAGTTTGTATCGAATATATTCCTTGTCAGGGAATATATTCGTTTCTATTGCTTTTTGTAAAGTCATGTAACTGTTGTCGGGGAATCTTATCCTCTAGGGTCTGTAAAGAGTTTGACCCCCTCCTATAAATAAGGGTGTTCTCCTTTGAGAATACTTAGAGTTGAAACAACAGAGCATTTGGTGTAAGTCTCACCTACGTTCCTCTCCAATCATCCTTGCATGGTTGTTAAGATCCTTGAGGTAATACTCTGGAGGGATCGAAACTTCTATCATTTTATCAATTACAAAGCCTATCAGGTACTATTTATTTATGTCAAATAATTTAACATCTTCTTCATCCCTAACTAATACTAATATGTTTGAATCATTTGAAGAACAAGAACAATTAGGATATATGTTTCATGGTATAATTAATAATAAACAGATTTGGAAAACTGAATTATCCCTAACAGATAAACATAATTTTGATATATCCTTCTTAGACCACATAAAAAAAATTATCACAAAAAAAAATATAATTAAATATGGAATTATGATAGGAGAAGAAGCTATACCTATGGAACAAACTTATGGAAATATCACTATACCAATTATTAATAAACATCAAAATTTTGAAAGAATACATTAAATGGAACAAGAAGAACTTCAAAAGATCTCCTACATACATTGTAGCACTATTTAAATTCTATTTAAAAGTACATTTATGGAAGGAGTTAATACTCCTATTGAATTAGAAATCCGAGTTGACAGATTACTTAATAATAATGAAAGTATTATTGCAAAAGGATTAGGTAATCTATCTCAGGGAAAAATAAAATTTAATATAAATATTCAATTAGGATTAATTTTAAAAGATAAATATTTAAGTCGATCCATAACTATACGATATGAATTAAAAAGACATAATTTTATGAAATCCAAAAATCATCCATTTAATATTACATATAAAATTAATTATGCTTTAACAAATAGGCATCACAGTTTAATTTTTAAAATAGATGAAAAAATCTCTATAGATAAATTATTTAAACCATTATTAAAATTAGAAACACCAACAAAATTGTTTCTTCAAAATCCTGAACAAAAATTCATTAGAAATAATCGATATAATCATAAACGAAGTTTATCTTATTCTGAAGCTACTAACTTCATACCCTATAAATTTCCAAGACAATATTTAGTATATGAATTTCCAGCCCCATGGGAGGAACAACCTCCAGCCCCCTCGAAGAAAAAACCTCTATCATCGCCTCTACAACACATGGAGGATGATATTCTGTAGCCAATGACTCTGCCCCATTCTCAGTCATCTAACTTTACATCGATGTCTGAGGATACTTCCGAATTGATGTAAATAATGGAAGAGCAAGCAGATGAGCGACATGAATTGGTGTTGGATCGAGTCTGAAGGATGGAGAATTGACTTGAATGGATGGAGAAGCTACATCAAATGAGGTTGCACAAAATGCAAATAATGGAGGAGTACCATCAAATGGGACTGCTCCAAATGCAAAGAATGGAGGAGCGCCATCATGAGATGTTGGCCGAATTGCAGAGAATGAGGCAACAAGAAGCCCTTCCACCATCCTCTTAGTAGCCTCTCAAGCAACCCTTGTAGCAGCTCCTATAGTAGTCTCTTCAGCATTTTTTTTGGCAACCAAAGGCATAGACTGCTTGTAAGTTATTTAGTTTATACACAAAGTCCATTATTTACTTTATATGTATGCGACATAATAACGTGTCTCAAATTTGCAGCATCATTACCCTCAAACGCCAACCTTTTCCTCTTGCCATGCTTGCCAAGGTGCAATAGATAGTTGCTCCCCTTCCTCCATCGACAACCACGTTAGGTGGATCGCAACCTTCGCCACTTAAAATTGTGCGAGTGGTACGTATTCGATTTGATTATCTTTGTGTCTTTACGTATTCATATCTTATTAGTCTTACAGTAACTTGTCAATGTTTATTGTAGCCAGGTCAATTGATGGATATTTTCACAAAGTATGTTGGTGCAAATACTCACAAAAACCTAGAGACGTGCGCAATTATTTCAATAATTATGGTAGGCTTTTTTATTTTGTATCATTAAGTGTTTTAGACTAGATACTTAGGATATTTTGCCTGTTGTTTTCATTTTCAGGTTCAGGACGAGTACCACATCACTGAGATCATTTTCCCGAAGCAAGAAGTGTTGGCAAACATAGTGAGAATTATGTTTTGTTACATGAAGTAGTTCAAAAGATTTAATCTTAGTCCTTATCTTTGCTTTTCGTTCTTTGTATGCAGTACTTTGTGTTGGACGAAGAAGAATACTTCAACGTTCAATTTCAAAAATTGCTAATGACAATAGGGTGGATTCACGTAAGTAAACATCTTGCTTTTCCGGTTTGTCTTACATATTTGAACATGTCTAATATGTGCTTCATTTTCCTTTTAGTCACACACAATGCAAACGTATTTTATGTCGTTTGTTGACCTGCACACTCACTACCCTTACCAGGTGTTGTTGCCTAAAGCAATGGTGATCGTCATAGCACCAATGGACAAAGAGTGTTATATCTTTTCCCTTTTGTAGATTCATATTGCTTTTCGCTTATGTGCTGATTTTTCACTTTGCATTTCAGCTCACACGACATCTTTTAGTGTACGGGTGAGGGGTTAGGGTTGCTCCAAAATTGCAAGAAGCCCCACTTTCACCTTCACGAAGAGCTACCCAATAAGAGTTTGTTGTTCGCCAAAGCGTCCAACGTATATATGGATCCACAGTTGTCATTTACGATCACCTATTTGCAGAGAAAATCTCGCAAGAAGAAGGCCTAGTGTAGTTGATGTGTAAGGACACAGATTGACATATTGATTTTGTTGTATGTAATAAAAAAATTGTTTGCATTTGCGTAGTTAATTTTGTCTCTTTGCGTAGTTATTGATTTTGTCTCTTTGCATAGTTAATTGTTTTGACTTGGAAAATAGATGTTTACGTTTATGTTTGGAAAATATCTGGTTGAGTTGGATTTTTGGTTTTCATAATGAAGGGGGATAGGCTAAAACAAGGGAAACTCTTGTAAAATTTTCATTTTTTTTAAAGAGAAAGAAAGAAACTGACTCAAACCAAGTTATCCATTTCATTCATCACCAACAAACAAACAATTAACATGTTTATTGCAACAATTTAAGTAACATGTGCATGACACCAAAATATATAAGGCAGAGGATTGCTGACGTTCTGCCAAGGAATGTCTACGTTCCCCTACTAAAATACATCATTTTGCCCCGAAAAGTATGACATTATGCTGCAGAATTTCAACTTTCCACCGTGAAATAACAACTTTCTGCCGCAGAATGTCAATGTTCCTCGGCGGAACATCAAAATTCCACAGTAGAATGTCAGTATAGATTCCACAATTCCACTTAATCGGTTTCGAATCTATCTTAATTCCACTTTGTCCAAATTTACATTTTCATACTAATCAATTTTCATTCATCCTCAACAACCAAATTATCAATTCCATTACAATCATATCATGTACATAGGCATTACAAACGCAAACCAATTTATCAATTCAATTACAACCATATCATGTATATGTGCATTACAGACGCAAACTATTTTATCAATTTCGTTACAAGCATATAATGTACATGTTCACTAAGAATTGGTGTGTCCCAGGCTAGTAAGCTGCAGCAGTAACTTGTCATTCATTTAACTTCTTCGTATATCTTTGCCCATCTACAATCTCATGAAGGCATTCAAGGAAGGTTAAGTTCCACATTTATGTTTATATATATTTGTAGACCTTGCGCATCATACTCCTACATAACACATTGCACATAAAATTATCATAGTTCAAGTAACACATGAGAACATAAACGTAATAATGTGCTCCCCTACGTCTTGGAAACTATGTCGAAAACTATCTTGAGGTCTATCTCAGGGACTATTTTGAGAACTGTAAAACCCATAAATGTGTCATGTGAGCTTCCTCTACTACTTCTACCACCTGTGCCTTTGGCCTACGACTGCCACATTCACTTGACTCTGGGCCTCCACCTTCACACATGCGGGAATTGTGCCCCACACCACACACCGGCCACACGTCATGTTCAGATGTGTCTTAGGCAGCACTATCCAGCTTGAGGCCTCGTTAACATCCTTCATTATTCATTTTCATGGCCTTCCGAGATGTCTCTGAAATGGCGGCGGCATAATTGGATCAAGATCCGTCACAGGAGACCACATGATTTGTCCACTGACAAGTGTACAAAGTGGGAGTACATTATCATATATGTTTCCTGGTGGTAGAACTCATGCACAAAGTCCTCAAGAGATCTCCTCATAAATTGCATACACGAAACTGCATGGACACACGGGATGCCAGTCAACTCCCATAGGTAATAGTTACAAGTACACCTATCCAAATCGACGTTGTACTGTTCATTACAGTTGTTCACCACAAACTAGGCCACTCGTGAAGAAACATGACTCCCATTTTAACCTGCAAGTTATAGTCTAGCAAAGCCGATTCTTGACCTGCGGACACAAAAGGTACGTCACGCGCGCCATCTTTTCGTATTTTTTAACGATCTTACAAATGATGCCCTTTCTTACAATCTCAAACATACTGAGAATCGGTTTGTCCAGGCTTGTAGGATGCAGGCATTGAAGGACTCGCTCAAGTTGTTCAGGCTTATGTCACACTTTGGGATGAAGCTGAAGGCATGTTTCGCCCAAAATCTCACATCTATTCTTGATAGACATATGTGGGCTGTCGGGTCAAGAAAAAATAGCTTCGCCATCAATCTCTCTAAGTGCGCTGATGTTATTGCTTTAGAAGCGCCCCATATTGCATCATTGAACAACATGCCTTTAAATTGTTTTTGAAAATTTGCGTATAGGTGTCTGATGCAAAAATAATGCTCCGCTTGCCCTGCAAAATCTCTGACAGCTGGCACTAGTCCCTACAAAAAATAACAATCTGAGTCAAACATTCATTCACAGTGCATAACATAAACATATATGGTAAAAGCAATCAGTCGTACCTTTTGTCTGTCAAAAATGATTGTCCACCCATTGTCAGACGGGGTTTTGAGATCCTTGGGCAACAATTCCAAAAACTAGCTCCAAGAATTCCTATATTATGCTTCAACCACTGCTACAGCAATCAGATAAATTCCATCGTTCCCGTCAGCATGTGAGCAGGTGGCACAGAGTCGCTCCCTTCAAGTGGCAACCATCCAAACAAATAACCGATTTACCACAGTTCAACTACCACATCTTACATGTAGCCAAACAGATGTACTTCTTTTAAAGTACTCATCTCTAACTGAACACAGAGCGAGCTTCTAGGATTAGACCTTCGAATGACGCTATAGCTCTTTATTTGAAATGTCATTTCACCTTGCATTTTTTAGGCGTGCATCTGCCACATGCATCCTTCCTGGCAGGTAGCCCTCAACCGATGAGAGTCATTTTGGGTGAATTTTATCCCGTACCCATTCTTCAACGCATGATCGACGATTTCTTCTCTAATTTTATTCAATGAACTATACTTCTTGGCAAGATTCATACCAGCGAACGTGCATTTTGCTAGTGGTGGTCGTCGAGGCCTACTGTCAGCCATGTCCATGTCTTTGCCATTAGATTCCAATAATAAACGGAGCTCCTCCTTGTCTAAAGTTGTCGAGATGGAATGCACTATTATAGCAGCTTCGTCTCCAATTGCACATACATCAGATGTCAAAACTGTGCACATGGGTTCCACTTCAAATGAGAAGTTAATAGATTCCTCACCACTACCAGACACCATTGATATTCAACAATTACTAATGCTTCAACTTTGCCAAGATGCGGTACACTTCAGCTCACTGAAATCCCCAGGGTTTGCTAATCGTTGACATAATCATTGAGAAAATCTCGATGAGTGTAGTGTGAATTTATATAAGGTAGAGAATACAATACTTTTGTGCGACGGAAAGTTAATATTCCACAGCGAAAACTTAACATTCTGCCAAGGAATGTTTGATGTTCCATGGCGGAAAGTAATGTTTTGCGGCGGAAAGTATGACGTTCCGCGGCGGAACAACAAACAAAGCATCTTCATATTTAGCATTGACATTCCGTGGCGGAACGAAATTAATATGTTTAACGGAAAACATGACAACGATGGTTGCAACATCTATTTTTCATAGTTCAGTGGTTAAGTTGTTAGCAAAAATACTTTAGTGGTTGACTTGTCATTGATCACAAAGTACAGTGGTTGATTTATCATTTTCTCTTTGGTAATTATATATATATATATATATATATATATATATATATATATATATATATATATTTTATATTTAATTTAGCTCATAATTTAGTAATTATTTTATTTTATTTTCATAGCATTAAAATACATTTAGATCATTTTGGATTCAGTTCCATTTCTTTAAAATAAAAAATAATTGGTCTAGATTCGAATTTTGTTAGAAATTAGACTTTATCTTATATTTTATTTAAATTTTTTTCTTGGCATCATGCATTTGATATCATCCAAAATATCAGATAACACACAAATGAATAGATTGGACAAATTATGAAATATATAAGGGAAAATGAAAAATTAACCATCGTACTTTGTGATCAATGACAAGTCAACAACTAAAGTATTTTTGCTAACAACTTAATCATTGAACTATGGAAAAAAGTCACCGAAAACATCGTTGTCATGTTTGCCATTAAACATATTGATTTTGTTCTGCTACGGAAGACTACATGTTCTGCCACAGAACAAAAATTTAAACGTTTAACGTTTTAGCACTAACGTTTCACCGCAGAATGTTCACTTTCCGTCGCAGAACGTCAACCTTCCGTGGCAGAATGCCAACTTTCTGCTGCAGTTTTCCTGTCGAGCAAGATAAAGTTTTCGATATTCATAAATTTGAGAGTTGTGAAGAGGTGAAAGAGTTGGAGGCTAGGTTTCGACCATTGTCGATACAGTTACAAGACTATGAGTGCTCTGAGGCGCTCCATTGTATGCGAGTGTGCGCTTCTTATTCACCCATAAAAAACATTGTATGCGAGTAATCAAAGAAACAGTAGAAGCATCTCCTCTTTATGCCATTTCTTCGATTACTCGCATACAATGTCTTTTATGGGTGAATAAGAAGCACACACTCGCATACAATGGAGCGCCTTAGAGCACTTTAAGTCTTGTAACTGTATCGACAATGGCCGAAACCTAGTCTCCAACTCTTTCACCTCTTTATAGTGATTAGTGATTAGCTAACCCTAAAGATTTTTTAGAGCAAAAATTTACCGCGAGTAGGTGAAGTTGAAGCGTTAATAATTGTTGAACCACAATGGCCACCTGCTCACTACTGTCATCATCGACGGGAATGATGAAATTTATCTGATTGTCGTAGTAATGGTTGAAATAAAATGTAGGGATTCTGGGAGCTATTTTCTAGATTTGTTGTTCGATGATCTAAACACTCCGTCTGGTAATGGGTGGACAATCATTTTTCTACTGACAAAAGGTTCGTTTGATTACTTTTGCCTTCTATGTTTATGTTATGCGTTGTGTATCAATGTTTGACTCATATTGTGAATCTTTGTAGGGGCTGGTGCCAGCTGTCAGAGAGTTTGCAGAGTAAGTGGAGCATCGGTTTTGCATTCGACACCTGTAAGCAAATTTTCAAAAACAATTTAAAGACATATTGTTCAAGGATGTAATGTGGGATGCTTCTAGAGCTACAACATCAGTGTACTTTGAGAGAGAGATGGCAAAACTATTTTTTGCTTGAGGATAAAACGTATTTTTGCAATCAATAGGCGAAACGGGCATTAAAAACTTGAGGATCACACCAAGTCCATCAAATAAGGAACATATGATAATGAGATTGAGTGAACAAGCATGCAAGGTAACAAACAGTACCAGTGCATATGGCGAAGACAATGTTCAATCAAAGTGACTATTAACTATGCGTTAAAACCAGATATATATCATCTATAACAGTTTATTTGAGATAGGAAGTTGGATATTCCTTAGGAAACAATACAAATGCTTGATGTGGTTAGATGCACTGATTCTTAGTGCACATGTAAATTTTATGCTTGTAATGGAATTAATAATTTTGTTTGCGTCTGTAATGCACATATGCACGATATGGTTGTAATTGAATTGATAAATTGATTTGCATTTGTAATGCACATGTACGTGATATGGTTGTAATGGAATTGATAATTTAGTTTTTGATGATAAATCAAAATTTATTAGTATGAAAATGTCAAATTACCAACTTTTCCCCAAGCCAAATTTTGAATCTGTACTTCATTCGTTCGACCGCCTCACTTTTTGATCGACCATGTGATGTTCCTTAGCGAAACAGCATACATTCTGTGGTAGAAAGATAGAATTCCTCTACCTTGTATATTTCATTGTTATGCATATGTTGCTTACAATGTTGCAATGAACATGTTAGTTGTTGGTTGATGATAAATGAAATGGTTTGAGTCAATTTGTCTTTCACAAATTGAAAATATTGCAAAAGTTTCCCTTGTTTTTAGTATATCCCCTCTATGACATTATCAAAACCAGATATTATCCAAACAGATATTTTCCAAATAGATATTATCCAAGTAAACCAAACAAAATATAAACATCAACATATATTATCCAAGTACACTAAGTAAACATATAAAGAGACAATGAATTTTTTATTGTGTGCAACAAATTCAGTATCTCTGTATCCCTACACATCTCAACTACACTACCCCGCCTTCTTCTTGCGAGATTTCCTCTGCAAATCGGTGATCGCAAATGACAACTGCAGGTCCACCTATATGTTGGACACTTTGGCAAATAACAGACTCTTGTTGGGTACATCATCGTGATGGTGGAGGTCAAGCTTCTTGCAATCTCATATCACCCCTAACCGCTCACTTGTACACTGATGTCGTGCGGGCTGAAAGGCAAAGGAAAAAATCAACACATAAGCGAAAAGCAATATGAATCTACACAAGGGAAAAGATATATCCCTTTTTATCTGTTGGCGCTATGACAATCGCAATTGCTTTAGGCAGTAACAACTTGTGAGGGAAGTGAGTGTGCAGGTCAACGGGTAACATAAAACACGCTTGCTGTGGGTGTGACTCAAATGCAAAGGAAGCACACATTAGAACTATTGAAGCATGAACGACAAACTGGAAAAGTGAGATGTTTACTTACGTAAATCCACCCTAATATCATTAGCAATTTTTCCATTTGAACTTAGAAGTATTCTTCCTCATTCAACTCATAGCACTACATACAAAGAACGCAACACAATGATGAGTACTAAGAAAACATCTTATGAACTACTTAATATAACATAATGTAATTCTCACCATGTTTGTCATCCCTTCTTGCTTCGAGAAGATGATATTAGTGATGTAGTACTCATCCCCGATGTGAAAATGAAAACAGCAAGCGGAATATCATAAGTAGCCAGTCCAAAACACTTAATGATACAAAATGAAAATTCCTATCAGAATTCCTAAAAGAATTGTGCACGTCTCCAGGTTCTTCCGAGTATTTGCAGTAACATACTTCTTGAAAATATCCATAAGTTGAACTGACTGCAAAAAATATTAACTAATAACACATGAATAAGTGCAGACATGTAGATAACCAAATCGAAGACGTACCACAAGCACATATTTAAGTGGCGGAGGTTGCGATCCATTTGACGTGGTTGTCGATGAAGGAATGAGAGCAACTATCTCCTGCACCTTGGCAAGCACGATAGGAGGAGAAGGTTGACATCTAAGGGAAATGGTACTACAAATTTGAGCCACGTTATTATGTCGGATACAAATAAAGTAAAATAAATAATGGACTTTGCATAAAAACTAAATAACTTACAATCAATCTATGACTTTAGTTGCTGAAGAGGATGATGGAGAGGTCGCTAGAGAGGCTGCTGCAGGGGCTGCTCAAGAGGCTGCTTGAGAGGCTGCTCGACAGGCAGCTTGAGAGGCTGCTCGAGAGGATGATGGAGGGGCTGCTCACTGTCCTATTCTCTACAATTTGGCCAACATATCATGATGGTACTCCTCTGCTCGCTCCTCTATTTTTTACATTTGGAGAAGCCTCATTTGATGTTGCTCCTCTATTTTTTGTATTTGAAGCAACCCCAATTGATGGTGCTCCTCCATCATTTGTATTATGTGCAGCCTCATTTGATTGGAGCTCCTCCATCCGGGCAAGTCGATCCTCCAACCTGCACATCCAGCCAGACATATCCTCAAACATTGATGTAAAATGAGATGATTGAGGAAGGGTTGGAGTCATCGGCTGCAGAGCATCATCTTCCATGTGTTGCAAAGGCGATGCTAGAGACTATTCCTTCGAGGGAGCTGGATGCTATACCTCTGAGGGGGCTGGAGGCCATACCATTGAGGGTGGTGGAGGTCGTACGATTGGGGTGGGCTGAGCCCCATTCGGTCCACTTTCAATTTGTTGTGGATATCGGTGGCCTTCTCTTCAATTCTCAACTCCTCATCCGAGATCGGTACCCCATAATGCTCAACAATCCTCTAAATAAGCCAATTGAATGGCAGACTCTTAGTCAGGTTGCTGAGGACCTCGTACATGTGACTCAAAATCATATAGTCGATATTCACTTTCTTTTAGTTGAACACCTTCTCCAGCAATAGAGATCCATACAGCTAACATGGCCTTGATGATCATCCCAAGGCAAAATGGTGTGCGTCATGATAATGTAGATCACTCGGGCTATGACATTCAAGTCATTGGTGTAACGACCTGGTTTTTTATTTACTTTAAAAATGCGTGAAATTTAAAACTTTCATAAAACAACTTAAATCTTTATTAATTTCTTTTAATTTGAAAACAGAGTTTTTTTTTTCTTTTAAATTGAAAACAGAGTTCATTTTCGTTAAAAACTTTTTCCTTAAACTTGTAACTTAAATCGATATAAACAGGGAAAGATTAATTATTAAATCCTTTTTCTCAATTTACAACGGAAGCATAAATAATTTATTTAAAAGAAAATAAATTAACTATTACTTTATATTTACACATCTCTTTTCTCGTTAATTCATTAGCCTAGCCAGCCACAAGACTCGCACCGTGCAAATCCTTCATCAATTGCTCCTTAGTCTGTTCGTCATTTTCTCTCATGTTTGTTCCTACATCACAAGTCATAAAATATGAGCCTAACGCTCAGTAAGTGATAAAACCTAATATACTAGATGCATATGCTATGCCATTTTAAAATGAATGTAGTTTCTCTTTTTCATTTTCTTTCTTTTATCTTTTATCTTTTCTTGTTTACGTACTTTCTTTCTGTTTCTGTTTTCGTTTCTGTTTTCGTTCCTGTTTCTATATCCGTGATTGTACACATTTCCATATCCATTCACGTGTCTATTTCTGTATCTGTATCTATATCTATATCTGTATTTGTATTCATTTCCATTTCTGGAAACTCATTTCCATTTTCATTTTTATTTCTGTTTTTGTTCCCATTTATGTTTCAATTTCTGTGCTCATACTGTTTCCGTATCCGTTTCTGTTTTTGTTCCTATATCCGTACCCGTTTTTCTTTTCATATTCCTTTCTTTTCTTTTCTTTTCTTTTCTTTCGTTCATGTGCCGGGCTAAGCAACCGGACCACAGAAACCTTTATCTTTTCTTTATCTTTTGTTCATGTGTCGGGCTAAGCTACCGGACCACACAAACCTTTATCTTTTCTGTATCTTTTGTTCATGTGTCGGGCTAAACTAACGGATCACACAAACCTTTATCTTTTCTTTATCTTTTGTTCATGTGTCGGGCTAAGCTATCGAACCACACAAACAAACCTTTATCTTTTCTTTATCTTTCTTAATCGTTCCTTTGTACTTTCTTTTCATTTTCATTTCCTGTTCATTCATACTTCTTTTCGTTTTCCGTCTTTCCTTTTCAAAACCATGCATAAAAATCATTTTCGTAATCTTTGAAAATCGTGATGTATGATGCTCGTGAATGCATACAATTTCTAACATATAATTAAAGGAATCTAATAGCGCAACTAATATACAATTCATAGATCATGCTTCATAAAACGGTAGACATGTTATTAATACTGTAGACATGCTTTCAATAAAATAGACATGCTCGTATAGCTGTAGACGTGTTATTTAAACAATAGATAGGCTATTAAAACTGTAAACATAAACATAAAGCGGTAAACAATGAAACGTGCATATCCTATTCTTGCGATGTAGGGCCCGAAGACCAAAGCACACACGTATCACTTATCTTGATTGCTTAAAGTGCTCAACACTTATTCGTTATCCTTTCCTTTATTCTTTAGTACCTTCACAATTTAATAACACTTTATCATTAATCTAATCAATTACTCAACTTATTAATCTCAACGTCTCTTCCTATCCTTAATTCTTATTCGTTGCTTAGTTTCATAATCTAGCTTCAACTAATCGTATAATAGTTCTAAGAATCCGTTAAAACTCCAAAAGGAACATAACTCATCCCAATAGATTATAGACCCATAAATACCAATGCCCAATATTAATATCCAAATTATTCTTCGCATATCATCAATAGGGCAATAAACATATTCCATAACTCAACATGCTTCTTAATATAGCATTTTAAATAATCGATAGAGTAGTGACTAATCGAACAACAGAGCACAAATTATTAACCAAATCAATTGTAGAATATAATCCACAAGCCAACAGTAGAAAGCACTTCCAAATTAATGGAACAACACTTTCCTCAACTCAACCTTATATACTCACAATTTACAGAGCATATTTGTAACACCCTGACTTTTTAAGTTGAATAATTATTGGGGTATTACCAAGGACGTTGTAGACCATTTAGTCTAGAGGTATTTCCATAATGTTTTTCCCCATGTACGCGATGTAATTAAGGGACTGGGTAATTAGGGATATTACATTGCGTATTAATACGTGTTATTTTATGACATGTACTTATGGGAAAAGTGTTGTGAGGTAGGAGTTAAGTGAGAAAATGTGAGAAAATGTTGTCCAGGGCGTTTCCGGACGCCTGCGAACGAGTTGTTTAGTTCGTAAATGCATTGCACCTAAAAGAAATGGGTTGGGAAGACTCAGGATGTGATTCTGCGTTCTGACTACACTGTGTTGCGGACTTTCAGACGAGTCCGAACAAGTACGGACGTGGACTAGCTGCGTCCGACTTGAATCTGTCCAAATCCTAGACAATTTTGGACCACTGCAGATGTGGAGTAGCCTTGTCCAATTTGCCTCTATTCGATTTTGGGACACTTTCGGATGCATGCGGACGCTATGTGGGGACGCCATAACGCGTCCAAACCTCGTCTGCGGACGGTACGAACAGGATGGGGATGCCTTTTCACATCCGAAGCCATGATTTAGCTAGTGAGATTTTACACTTGCGGACGAATGCGAACGAAACCAATGCATCCGCACTCGTCCAAAATATCCTAGTTCAGTGTAAATTTAGGGATTTAAAATCAGGTTTGTTGCGTGTAGTCCATAACTACACCCGTGGGAGACATGAGGTGACTCTCCCTCACCCTCTGCATAGGATGCCACCCTCCAGCCCGTAGACCACCTCCCTCTCTGTCTCCCCTATGAGTACGGTGTCTCCCTCCTCTCCCAACGAAAGCCTTCCTCCTTTGCCATTCCTTCTCAGTCTTCAGCTTCTTCTTCCTTTCACGAGAGAGAGTCTCTTCCAGAGATAAAATTGCTTGTGAGTGGTGAGTCCACGTGAGTGTGTGATAAGTGAAAAGGTGATGGGTTGTGAGAGGGCTGTGAGCTATAGAGTTGGAGCTATGAGGTGGGAACTGTCGTGAGCTGCTGTGGATTTTTGCTGGAGTGAGCTGTTGTGAAGCTCCATCTGCTATGAGGAAATGAGGAGTGGAGTTGATGTCCCTGTTGTATTCATTGATAGTGGTAAGGAAATAGGGGTGTCTTGGCCTGTGGAGGCCCTACACCGCAAGTAGAGTGCGTGAGTTGTGTTTTCTAGCTGTATATGTGCTTGATTGATAGTATAGATGGTTGTGTAGATTGTTTTGTACTCTGTGGATTTTATTAGTTCTGTTATGAAGTTTATTGACTTGCTTTGTGATTTGCTTGGACTGATGAATTGTTGTGATAAATGCTTATGGTTTGAAGGTGATAAGTGTAGAATGACGAGTGTGTAAATGATGTAAATGATGAGTAGAGATTTCGTGACTGTTATGTTCCTTGTTAAATACTTGTTGTCTTTAATTCTTTGTATTGATTCAACTGTCATTTCATTAATTCTAGGTATAGCATGTTGAATTAACCCGATTAGCATGTTCAATTAACTAGCATGTCAAGTATATTTAATTACTAATCAATGTAGTTAATTGTTAATCAATTTAGCATGTTAATTAATCTAATTAATTAACGAACCGTTGAATACCTAATTCGAGCTAGTTGTTTAATTAGTAACAAATACTTGAGTATGTAAACTAATTAGTGAGCATGTAAACTTTTGATGCATGTCAATTAACTAATTGATGGACTAGTCATAAAATAACCAATAGTAGTATGATTTATTAGTGAGCGTAATTAATTAGTTAGCATGTTTAACTTAGCTTGCATGTTTAATTAATTAACGAACATAATGTTAGCATGTTAATTGACTTGGGTATGCCATGTTTAATTAACCAACTAGAATAACTAATAGTATGTTTGTTGATTAACTATAACTGGTCAAACATGTTTAATTTATTTGCTAAATATGTTTAATCCCTTAAACTATTATCTTACTTGAGCATGCTTAATTAATAAATAACCAATATGTTAATCAACTAGACTTGAGTATGTTAATTAAGTAGGACAATAATTCGATTAACTAATTAGCATGTTTAATTAATTAACCAACTAGAATAACTTGTAGTATGTTTGTTAATTAACTAGTCATTAACTAGACTTTAATATGACTGGTCAAGCATGTTTAATTTAATTGTTATGCATGATTAATCCATTAAACTATTAAAAGCATATTTAGTGAATTATAACAAATGCATGTTTAATTATAATTATTTCTAGAGCATGTAAACTAGCCAAGATATGTAACTAGAACAATAAATGAAATCCTTCTTAAGCCTATAATTCACCTAGGATAACTAAACAAGAAAATAAATATAATTCATTCTTGAGCATATAAATTAATTAGGATAACCAACTAGAGTAATAATGCTAATTCGACTTAAGCATGTTAGTTTAAATAAATTAGTTGCATGTTTACCGTACCATCCCTTTATTTGTATGCATTCGCTGTTTCAATTCAATGTTTTCTATTGTGTTTCCTTATATTATATGCTTTACTTTATTTGTATGCGCTTTCAATTTCAGTTTGCTTTCAATTCCTGCTATTCAGTTACTTTCTTTATGCGCACTTCAATTTCTGATAATGCTATGTTATAATGCATCATACATCATGCTAGGGTGAGAATGTATGATCATGCATCATGTTAATAAAAAACCAATAGGGAGTGTCACCTTGGTGGTGGTACTCACACATGCATAATGTGAGGTAAAATGTTAAAGAAAATGAGGGAAATAGGGAGTTGAGGGACGGATGGGTAGCGTATCTAGTTTGTGGTTGGGCGAAGCCCCCTACCTTGTCGGGAATGAGGACCCAATCGCAAGTAAAAGGTTAGATACAGTCAACTATTCCATCCCTTATGAACCCTCCAATCTTTGGCTCGATGTACGAGTAACGAACGAATGAATGAATGTAAATTAATAAATTGAATGAATAATGTAATGAAAGGATTGGTTTAAATGACTCCCATTCCAAAAAGTACTAAAGAGAGGCATATCATAATTACATTAACTCTTTTCCTTACTGGGCCATTAGGCTAATGTATTGCTTGTGGTGTATGTACAATGATGAACAGATAATAAGCAGATAATGAACAAATAATAAAGTAGAGATGAGAGATTTACATGGGCAAGATTGGGGCTGGCCAGGCTAACAATAGTAAAGCGAGCACGGTTGTCACTAAATTGTATTTAATATTTTAGTTTCTCAAACGCAGTATTTAATTGTCTAGTTCTTTCATTAAATGATTTACGCTTCCGCAATGTTTGAAATAAATGATTTTTATAACGCTTCTGCATTTTATTTGACTTTCACGAGTTTACAGAAGGGTTAGTAGCAGTCCGATTTAGCGTCGCATTCTGATTTCGTTTTATAAAGGGGTCTGTTGAAAATTTTAAATTTCTCGCATTTTAAAGGATTTACGAAAAACTAGGTCGTTACAATATTTATTTACCAAAGCACAATTGACAGATATTCCAACTTCATTCTAAATCACAAAGGGTGATAACCCACAAGATCAACAAAGCATATTTCCAATTCCTTAACCATACATATTTGTCTTTTAATCATGCATATAGCAGAAAAATGCTTTAAACTCTTTTCCTCATTGTCCATTTTCATACTATTAACAGCCAGCCAAATACACAGAATAATTTCAAAATAGCAGAATATAACTTCCACATAAGGTCCACTATGCCGAGCATAAATGTCCATAGTGTTCCAAAGCAGTAATTAAATTTCAGGATAGCAATATAACCTATAGCAGTAAATGGAAGCACCCAAATATACAGATTTCAATCCCAACTTATTTTGCAATCATAAACAGTAAGCAAAATGCCTAATCTTATTTATCTTCTACTTCAAATTAAATCCAAAAATCGAAATCCATAAACATCAGTAACGGATAGACAAAGGCTCACCCCCTTCAATTTATTTCTTCACGATCTGCCTGCTCTATTGCTCCAGAAATCCCTAGTCCAGAGAGCTTCCTCTCTTTCAGAGAACTCCCCACATTCACAACTTCTTTCACTTCATGGCCTTCAATATGGACAATAACATGCTTAGATCATTTAGAATATCAGTCACAACACGTTTCATGAAGCAATATCAACCAGATACTTACCTGAGGAAGCTTCTTCAAACAACAGGTACACGGACCCGCTCTCTTTTTCACTCAAATCACTCACTGTTTTCCCTTCGTCACACTCCCACAGCGGCACTCTCTCACCCGCTGAATTTATACACAGGCAGCAAGGATTGAAATGTTTAACAACTTATCCCACAATTCAAATGATGGGATGTGGATTTTTTGGATCTTACCAAAGCACTTAGGCTCTCCTTCGTCTGTCTCTCAGCTACCTTCTAAACCTCCAGACAAGAACCATGGGACGGACCAGTTTGCCCTAATCGTGGACTACAAATCGGACCAGCTACCCATTGTGAATCGAGACCCCTGCCTTAGCCGTTCATCGCCTCGTTCACAACCATCCTCGCTAATTACCAGTTGCACAATCGAAGCACAGAGCACAAATCAACTGAAATACTCACCTTGGTTTGGCACGATGACACCGCAGCTCACGATTTGTTCAGCCCAAATCGCCCCACGAGTCGGACAGTCCACCGACGCTAAACCCATACCACGCTGAAGCCCCACGCTTGCTGGCAAAGTCCAGTACCCGCAACCCTAAGCCTTCATCGCCCAAGCACTCGCGTCACCCGCGATCTCTCCCTTGATCGCGCTTGGTCCCTCCCTTCCCCGTTCTTCCTCTCGATCGTTTTGTTCTTTCTCTCCTCGACAGACCACAGACCACAGACCAAATGAACCAATCTCCTTCCCCTTTCAATTGATTTCAAGAACCAAACCATAACAACGTGAACTGGTTCGGCTGAACCAGTTCAGCCATTTACTTCTTCCTCTTTAATCCTATTTATTCTAATTCCTCACTTAATATTCATTTAATTATCCCATCATTAATTATTCTTATATTTTAATTCCAATAATCCCATTTTCTTTTATTCTTTTAACTAAAAATGGCCAACCATTTATTTCTGGATCGAGCCAAACCAAATTGGTTCAATTCATATTTCTCCCCAGTTAAGACTAATTATCTCCAGATAAATCTCCTAAATTATAATCTATCAGTTTTGTCCTTGGTAATACCCCGATAATTATTCAATTAATCAGATTATCCCTAATTACTTTCTAATTATCCCTATTAAATTTTGATATGAAAAGTTGGGGTATGATGATTGGACTTTGGCTCCTTGTACACTCCAATCTAGGGATCACGGTGCAACAATCTAAGCCTTGTCATACCTTCTCCTCGTCTGATGAAAGGTGGCTCCCGAGACACGTGGTAATAGTGTTCATTTAGTTTCTTCGCCGAACATCTAAGCAGCACGTTAATATCCTTGGGAGTCATTCTCAACTCCCGTCCAAACATGTAAGTCCGGACCTCTAATGGTTAGGTAGACACTTCTAAATCGGCATAAAAGAGTTGAACAATCCGCTCACAGAAACTCCCACTCAATTTGCACAACCCGGCTAAGCTAGCCCCCTCAAACAATTCTTCAATTTCATATTCAGCTAATGACTTGAAGTCCATTCTTCTAGAAACAATAATTGAATGGTATTTAACATCGACTTCATACCGTTCCTTCGCGTCTGCTGTCCTAAAGAGTGAGCAATGGAACCTCACTGGAGCGGGTTGGAAACAGACCAATGCACCTGCTGCCAGTTGTTGTTGAGGCTGAGGTTTAGGTTGAGGTTGAGGTTGAGATTGAGGTTGTGCTTCAATCTCAGCTTTTATAACAGGGGCAACCGTGGGTCCTCCAACATTAACCACGCCTGCTCCAACTTGAAATGCAGGTTCTTCACCTTGCACCGCAGGGGGTACATTGGCGTGAAACTGACCGATGAGCTCGGTTGCAATCTGACTTCGTTCACAGCCAAAGTTCGTTGTTTCTAGACATGGCCACGATTGAGCCTCAGACAGACCATCCTTTTGCTTGAGCGGCATTTTCTTTGCGTGGGAATCCATTAGTATCACTGAACCAGTGAGAAACGAAAGTCTGAGAATTCGAATGTTTGCCAAGGATTTCGTGCTTCGCAGTGAACTCTCCGGAGCGCACAATCAAGGTTTATATATTAGGGCACAGGAACGCAGAACTAGGCATGATGATCCATGACAGATTATTATCATTCTGCTGCAGAATGTATTCAATCCGCCGCAGAACGAATTTAATACATTTATCGACGAACGTGACAGTGATGTTCGCGGTGATTTTTTCTCATAGTTCAGTGGTTAATTTGTTAGCAAAAATACTTTAGTGGTTGACTTGTCATTGATCACAAAGTGTGATGGTTGATTTGTCATTTTCTCAATATATAATATTACTTTTTGTGTAAAAAAATTGCCAATTTTTGCAAATTTGAGCCCAAAAGCGGCTATTTTATTGCTCCAGAATTGAAAATCAAACGCAGCCGAACCAAGAAATTAGCTTTGGACCGGATTGGTCCCATCTTATGCTCAGTTCGGTTTTTGGTCCTCCCACTAAAAAGTCAAGGTGTGTGGTTGGTGGAGTTTTCTTTAAACAACCGAACCGGTTCCGTCCCAGTAATTACAGTAGAACTTCATGCATGAATGATCCATTGTCAGTGATCAGGCAGTTTATGCACGAATCGTTTCTCTCTCGCGTTCCTACATTTTCCTTTACAAAACAGATTTCGTTGCCATTTATGAAAAATGGATGTACACCCAATTAAAAAATCATTGGGAATACAAATTTTATTTCCTGATCATCAATCGAAGAAAGCTCTGAAGATTTCATCGCTATTATTCGCTTCTCCTTCGATGTTGGTCTCGAAGAGTATTAATATATTGATCTTTTGTTAGTTTTTGTTTGCTTTTCAACGAGATTGGAATTTGCGATGAACAATTCATAAATTTCGAAAATCTGAGTTATCTATCTCTGTTTCTTCGCACTGTCATCAGTCAATATTCTGTTTGGTTACCCTGAAAATATTCTTTACGTGACAATCAGGATTAGAGCGGAGGAAGTTCTTGTGTAGATCAACACGAAATTACGTCGCTGAAGCAACTAAAAAACCAGTTAATCCAGCCGAAGTAAACTACACTCAACTTTCCATTGATGGGAAGTCTGTGGATGCTGCATCAGGTGACTTATTTTCATTCTTTGTAATGAACTAAAATTTCTTACATCGGATAGCTAAAACCAGTTTTACGGGATTGTAAACCAATTTTGAAGGGGGATTTCTGCTCAATGTAGTCGTTTCATTCAGTGTAATTGGTAATTGATAGTTGTTCTATTTTTCTTTTCAACTTCTTGTCTGCTATGAGAGTATTCCAATCAGGCAATCTGCTGGTTTTCATGGCTACCATGTTTGTGTTTTTGGGCAAAACTTTTCTACACTGGACCCAAGAACTGAGGATGTGATTGCCCGTGTTGCCGAGGGCGATGCTGAAGACATTATCCGAGCCGTTTCGGCTGCGTGCAAAGCGTTTGATGAAGGGCCTTGGCCAAGAATGAGCGCTTATGTAAGAATTTCGATTTCCACTCCACATTAATTTTCTACTTGATATGTTATTTACTCATTTTCAGTTTGTTTCTTGATGTAGATCAAAGTAGAAGTTATACTATAGAGATGAAAAACGAGTCAACTGAGCCCAGTCGGGCCCAGTTTGAGAAAGTTTGGCTCACCGAGTCTACCAAGTTAAAGGAGTCGAGCCTAACAAGCCAGCTCCAAAAAAATTTGAATTCGAGCCAGCTCGCGAGCCATGAGTTAAAGGAGCTGAGCCGGGCTGGCTAAATGAGCCTAACAAGCTTTAACGAGTCAAGCCTAACGAGCCGAACATACAATACAATCTAGAATCGAACCAACTATAATCGGCTTGAAAAAAAATGGAATCGAACCAAAAGTTATTAACGGGAGAAACTGAACCGGAACCAAAATGGACGTCCCTCTACATACAACGGACGTCCCTCATCCCTTAGCTTAAAACAGAAGTCCTAGATTAAAATGGACATCCGTCATATTAAAATGTCCCCAGCTTAAAACGGACGTTCCCTCAGCTTAATACGGACATCCCAGATTAAAACGAACGTCCATCAGATTACACTTACAGGCTTACAACTTATTACGTTGAATGAATTCTATTTTTTCATTCAACAATCAACACAACTCATACCTCTACCTCATGACTTACAGTTTCTTTCAAGTTTCATTTCACTTTATTTCAAAATTTTTGATATTATTGCATCTAACATCTGTTTATTTATAGATGTTCTCCCTAACACAATGCATTATGCATCCATCCGTAACCATTGTTCCGACGATTTTGACAAAACAACAACAACAATGACAACTAGGACCAAAACACCCAACCAGAATACCATAATAAACAAGTGTACAATAACTATAAGTCTATAACCCAATTCAAAATCTCAAATGCACAATTAATAAACAAATGTACAAAAATAAACAATTGTATAATAACTCAAAATTCAAATGTACGTACATATAATTATACTTTTTGGGAACGGAGATCGGTGACACTGAACGTCAACTCATGGTTAATTTCAATATGAGAGGAGTGCTTGAAAAGTTCCTCTGGAGAGACTTTGTAATCGTAGTGATGATGAAATCCTTTCTGTTGACAACTGCTAATCATCGACTCTCCTACAAGGCGCGAGATTTGGAATATGCCTAATGGGCTGAAATTGGCCAATTGGAAGGGAAAATTAGTAATTAAATTCATTCAAAGGACAATGAATATAATGCAGGGTGAGAATTTACCGTATATTATCTGTAGGGGCCATGACAATTGTAATTGACTCATGTAATATCTTTTGGTAGGAGTAATGGGTGTGCAGGTCAACAGATGACATGAAACATTTTTGCTTTAAGTGCGTCTAAAATTAAAACCATATATTATAACTACAATAGCTCGACAAGAGGAAAAAATATTGCATGAAGGAATAAAAGTGTCTTACATGGATCCAACCAAAACTTATAAGCGAGTCTCTCAGTTGTACTTCAAGATACTCCTCCTCATTCAAAGTGTCACATTACATATAAAGAACGCATTCAAGAGATTTATTTTCCATAACAACATTTTAAACATTGATTACAAATTCTTAAGAAGTTATCCTCACCGTGCCGATGTTCCCTTTTATTTTGGAATGATGAGGGTCGTTATCGTGAAAACATAGGCACTCTGAAAAATGACAACGCGACGCAGAATGTCTTAAACATACAATCAAAACTAATAATAACTTTAACATGATATAGTTTGATAGTTTCTTACCTTAGTGTCGGCTAGAATGCCACATGTCTCGACGCTCTTCTTGGTATTTGCCTGTGCCAAACTCAAGCACTCCTCCATCAAGTCACAAGTTGCAATGAATAATCAATTTAAGCATGACCCTCAAACTAGTTAGATTAAATTTGACACATTGTACAAAATCAAATTGAAGACATATCACGTGCAATTTTAGCAGTGAAGTAGGCTTTGGAATTACTTCATTTGATGGAGGACCTGTTGCCAATATCTTCTGAACTTTGGCAAGGGTTGGAGGAGGGAATGTTACTTAATGATAAGAGACCTGCACGGTTGTAACACATTGTTATATCTAATTCAGAGAGCCTAAACTAACAACTAACTAATGCATACATTGCATAGATGGAAAGCGGAAAGTGTATATGAATTAAAAGACTTACTGGCATCCATTTAGTTTGGTGACAAAAGATGGAGAGGCTGATGGATGGGTTGCTAGAGGAGCGGTTGGACTTGGAGGGGCTGCTAGTCGGGGTAGGCACTTTTGGGGCCGTCAGGTTGCTGGCTGGGCTGCTGATGGAGGAGCTTCTGGCTGGGTTGCTAGCAATGTTGTTGAAGGACCTGATGGAGGAGCTACTGGGTAGGCTGCTAGCAGATCCATAAGCCTCCTCAATTCATCTTTTATATGTAGTAGAGAAGCCTGAATATCGTCAATTTGCCTCTCCTGTCTATCTAACTTGCATACAAGCCAGTTCTACTTTTCCTCATTGATCAGTACATAGGGTGAGGACTTAGGAGGGGGATGAACAATATCTTCCTCCACCCCCATGTGATCTGATGATGGTGCAACCAACGTCCAAAGAATTAGTGCAGTTAACGTCGAAGGAGTCTGTGCAACTAACTTTGATAGAGGTTAAGCAGCCGACGTAGATGGAGTTCTAGTGCTCTTGAATACCCACTCTTCTCCTACTGTGTTCATCCCCATCTGAGCCAATGTCACCTGGTTGTAGACGTGAAGTGATTTTTCATTGATTCTTGGCACGTTGGGAGGGAGTTCCAACCCGCTGTTGTGAACAATCTTATGAATGAGTTAGTTGTAGGGGTCTTGAACTCTTCAGAATTACTTTCATCAGATTAATAATAATGTATTCGACGTTAAAATTTTTCCCATTGTAGAGCTTCTCCATCACATACAGATCCATGCAGCTAACATGGTCTCAGTGTCCATCACGAGGCAGAACTGTGTGGGTGATCATGTGATGGATGACTCTGGCTTTCGCGTTTAGGTCCTTAAATTTGGGTCTGTAAAAAGTTTCAACGTCGGGCTTACAATGCTAGTTTTTCAACAATGCCAGACCTTCTCCTTATTTTACAAAGTTTGGGTCTTTGGATACATTAAAATACTCCTCTATCGGCTCCTCCGTGGAGCATCCAATCAGCTCATTCAACTCCTTCAAAGTTAATTTAATCTCCCACCCAAAGAGATACGACCTCAGCTCCATTAGTTTGTTCGTCGTCACCGCCCACCACATCTAGATTTGCATAAAATAATTTCACCACTCACTCACAATAATACTCCCCATCATGCATAGCCCAGCCAATCCAATGCGTTCAAACATTTGATCAAATCTAAAATCAATGAACGAATTGAATTCTACCCTCCTAAATATAATAATCGAATGGCGACTGATATTAGTGTTGTACCTTTCCTTGGCTGACGTTGTCCTGAACACGAGTGAATAGTAGTTGTCCTCTGCCGATAGGCAATGATAGGACCGACGGGTCGAAGGACTCAAATATGAACTTGCTTGAGCATCAGACTCGGAGGAAGGTGGAGGCGAAGCCACTTTACGCTTCGTGGTGAGTTTTCTAGCCTTCAATGTTATTTCCTTGTTCAAGAAATTTGAAGAGAGAAGTTGAAAGTTCTGAGGAAAAAAGGAAATTGAAAGTTCGCTTGTAAATTGCACAGGGAAAATTCAAAATTGCTTACCCTAGCAGCGGACGTCCTTCAGCAGTTTATATAGAAGATAGAGTTGACAGACATCTGTTGTAGGTTGAGGAACGTCTATTTTAATATAGGACATCTGTTAAAAGCTGAGGGATGTTCGTTTTAAGCTAATGGACTATTGAACTTCACGCTTCCTTCCGTTATAAGCTAAGGGGACGTCCATTTTAAGCTGAGGGACGTTTATTATACGATGAAGAACGTCCATCTTAATATGAGGGATGTCTGTCTTATCAGAGGGACATCCATTTTAAGTTGAGGGACGTCCGTTATACAATGAAGAATGTCCATTTTAATTTGATGGATGTCTGTTTTATCTAAGGGACTTCTATTTTAAGCAGCGGGACATCTGTTATACAATTAAGGACGTCCGTTTTAAGATGAGGGGCATCCTTCATCGAGAAAATGCTCTAAAAGACAAACTAAAACCCTCTCAGCTAGTTGTATTTCATGAATAATAATCATATTTGCAAATAGTTCATACTTCATAGGCCAATTTCAAGGGTATTTTTAATAGGTACATTCATCAGCAAAACAAGCATACTTAGTTTCCTAAGCCCACAATGCATTTAACAAAAAAAAAATATTTGAGACCATGTATCACACAAATATCATTATAAATATTTAACAGTTGCATCACTACAAATTAGATACATCCCAACTAGGTTGGCACGCATCTAATTGCCATTCATTTGCAACATGTTAAAAAAAATTTAGTCTTCAACATCTAAATTTTTGAAGTCTTCAAGTATTGCATCCTCTTGTTGTTGATCTTGTTGGACCATATACACACCTATAGAAG
>CM039478.1:18673484-18714691 GCA_022433065.1 Begonia loranthoides
TGATATGTTTAAGCGGTTCAGCAACTTCGGCCTACGTCCGATCTCCAAATATCCTTCATGGAGATCCTTAATCACTCAAACTTGCCGATTGGTGATGATTGACTTTACGAGTTTCAACCAAACCTTTACAATGACTCTTTCTCAGGGCGTCACCCTTTCCACTTGACTATTCACAAGGTATCACCCTTGACTTGAGTACAATGAGAATAAACAGAAAATACAACAAATAATCTAAGCTCTCCAAATATAAACTCTCAAGTTTTAGGATGGGAGAGCTAGGTTTTGGCAGAGCTTCGCATCGAGTCTTGCTTGGTTAGAATGAAGTATCGGAGTGTCTTCTATATATAGACTCTGCTTGACCAGTCAAGCACCTCAATTTTGGTCGATCGTCATTCGACCGTTAGAAACTAGTTGTTACGTTATACAGATTGACCGGTCAACTACCTTCATCATTCCGGTCGACTACCTCTTCACATTTTAGAAACTTTGTTTGACTCTGTCCATTTTGTGGTCAATCAAACCTTCAGTCACTCGATCGCTAACTCGACTGAAGAAAACCCGAGCTATCTGTCCATTTTGTGATCGATCACCTACAGTACATTGGTCGACCGCCTCCATGTTGTTTTGACTTTGGAGCTCACTGTGATATTTACGGTAAATCAACTCGTCCAAATTGGTCGACCGCCTCTTCATATTTTTCAGCAATTTTTGTAACGACCCGATTTTTATTATGTTTAAAAATCTCGTAAAATTTAAAACTTTTCTTTTTATAAAAATATTGGAAGACTTTTTCTTACTTAAAACCCGATCGTTAATTTCTTTACTTAAAACCTTTTTTATAAATTGCAGCGGAAAACTTTAAGAAATAAAACGTATAATGAATATAATTATTTACTTTTATGATTTAAATACAAAAAAATTTCTCTCTCTTACATCCTTTAGCCTAGCCAGCCATAAGATCCACTCGTGCAAATCTTTCATCAACTATCTTTGACATGTTCTCTTGTTTCTCATATATATCTACATCAACAAGACTTAACTAATTAGCCTAACGCTCAGTAAGTGATAGAATGAAATGCAATGCAAATGTGATGCATGATTATGCAATGCATTACAGAAAAGAACTGTATCTTGTCTGTTAACCTAGGCGATGGATACGTCAATTGGTCATGTGACTTAATTGTATCTCTAACGAGGAGACACACTAATAGGGGTGTCACCATGTGCCGTACCCATACACTTTTGTTGAAGACATTTGGGATTTCCGTACAAGAGAAAAGGTGAGCCTAAGGGTCCATGTGGCTATAACGTACCTCCACTCCCTACGTGGGAGTAGGTACCCCATTGGGGGTGTCACCACTAATGGACAGTCACCAATCCTCCCGAACCCCCACATACCTATTTACATATATGAAGTATGTCATGCAATATGCTCATGAATACATACAGTCTTATATGATCGTATAAATGTCTAATAAACATATCATTAAAAGAACACACAGCATACGATCCTAATTCTTGTGATGTAGGGTCCGAAGACTAAAGCATAGTAAGTATCAACTTACCTAACGTCCGTGGCGCGTTTAGCACTTTATTCTTTTTCCGTTAATACCTTCAAAATAATTAACATTTATTTATTAATATATTTATCAATTATGAACCCTAACTTTGATACTATCATCCCTCGTTTATTATTTAATAATTTAATTACCGCTTAATAGTTTTTTCATTAATTTATCTTTATTAATTTCATGATCAATAAACGGATAACCTTAATTTATACATTTTCCCTTAATTAACAATTTTCCAATTGATTAAGGCCAACAGAGCACAATTCCAAACTATTAACAGTGCAATAACTATAACAGGAAAAATCAACAGAACAACCATTTTTCCATATTAGTAATTCATAGAGAAACCAAATCTAGTAATCGTGTCAAACTCCATTTAAAGCAGTAGACCAATGAAAGAAATCCATTTTATACTCTTCAATTTATCATTTAATACCCAACATACAGAGCACAATTCCACATGGCAATAACTGAACTACAATTAACTATTTTCATCAACAATTACCATTTAATTGCTTTTCCATCACATATATCGGGCAGTAAATAATACAGAGAACCAGAGCAATACTAATAACATACCATAAGGTAGTTTCGACATCCATCATGACCAAAACCAAAATGAGCACGAATAACTAACAGGATATATTTCGTCCAAATGTTCAATAACAGATTGCACAGAGAAATCATCAAAACAGGTTATTATCCAAACAATTTACAGGGGAAACAAATCAAAGAAACCATAATCCTATGGACTATCACTTCTTCAAAATTGTCCAATAACAGGGAAAGACTATTACCTGCAAACAATTGGCCATGAATGATTCCAACACATCACATTCACAGTTCGTTCATCATAAACCATGGATGCAGAACCATACCAACAGTAAGGAATCAGAGTCTATCATCACCAACAAAATAACAATCCATAACCATCTTAGAATCCATCATAATCCACATCAGAGAGCTTAACTAAAAATTAAAAAATCCTCAGAACCCAAGTAGGAAAATTTTAGCTGAAGAATCAAAGAGGATCCGAGAGAAGGAAACAGGTTAGTTCCCCTGTTTTCATTCCTCTAGAGACACTCGGTCATCACTCACTGTCCCTCACTCATTTTCCTCCGCTCTCAATTCTCCAGAGAGGATTCAATATGGGCAAAGAGAAGACTGCAACGCTGATAGGTGATTGCCCACATCGAGGAGGGTGGTCCAATGCTCCATCACCATGTGGAATACTTGCTTAATCTTGGGGAAGCAGCTGAAGAAAAACCCACTCCGGTTCACCAGGAATTTGGACCCACCCTAACAGCGAGTCATTGCCCGCACTCGGCCGAATTCCCTCGCCAAGTGCCAAATTGTTTCTGCCCAATTCATCACTATCATATCTTCCAACAATTTTGTCTAATAATTCGCAGCAACAAATCTAAGCAATCAGAACACCAAAATACAGTGCATAAATCAGCCGAGACATTTACCTCGGACCGGCGATTCGCTGTAACGAGGGAGCTCCAACCGGTGCCCTACACCTGTGACGCCGCCAGGAGGACACCGCGCCCAGAGTCGCACTCTGAACCAGAGCTCCTCCGACGCCGTTGTCGTCCTTCCGAGCCCGCTCTCTCCTCCTCTTAATTCCCTCTCCTTTCTCTTCTTCAATTTTTCAACCATGGTTTCCTTCCATTTCCTTTTTCCCCCTTTCTATTGTCAAACATTGAACCGGATCGATGAAAACCGGTTCACCCTTCCTTCTATTTCTGCATCCGATTCAACCTCTTTCCTCCTATTTCAATTATTCCTTTTATCTCCAATCCCTAATCTCCTTATAATTAATTTCATCTTTTATTTCTCCTCAATTTAATTAATCCCCACTTTCATAAATTAATATTACCTATATATTTTATGCATCAAATATACATACCGTATATTAGTCGACCCAAATTCCAACTCACGACTTATTCCAAATATCGATTAACAATTATTACGGGTCCCATTTTAAAATTTCCAATTCCATTTCCTTAATTAATTTCCCATTAAATAAATCCTTGATTATTATCCAAATATTTCCCAATTAAATTTCTCATAAAATAAATCTCTCAATTATCCTTAATTAATTCTGTTACGAAAATCGAGACATTACAATTTGGTCGACTACCTCTATGGTTTAGTCGACCTCTTCTCCTCATTTTGCATTTCTTGAGTTCTCTAAGTTCCAATTATCATACTATAAGTTGCATGTACTTAGGTAAACACGTTAGTAGACAATAATACTGGTATTAAGGAAATTTTCAATAATGAATAAACCTATGTACTTAATTCAAACAAATGCATAATCAATAAAATAATTACCCAAATAAACCGTCATTATAAAAAAAAAATAACCTAATGTCTATTAGGCCAACAGATCTCTCGTCTTGGCATCATTCCAATCTTTGATACAAATGAGTGCTTCCACGAGATTAGGTGCAAGTCGTCCACTTCGTTCATTGGAAACACGTCCACCTGCACTAAAAGTAGACTCCGATGCTATTATAGAGACCAAAGGTATTAGTAGATCATGTGTCATTATAGAAAGAATAAGATATGTAGAAGAATATTTTTTCCACCAATCTAAAACATCAAAATTCTCCTCTCATGAAAATTGATAATGATTTCAAAATAAATATCAAGTTCATTACGCAAACTAGTAGAATAATTTTCACTATCTAATTCACTCCATATATCATGAATGTTAAATTGTGGAACTACACTACTACTACTAGGATAACTCTCTGTGTGTGGAGGACATGAAGTTGAATGACTAAGACTAACATTACAATATTTTTGATGCACCAGCAGAAGGGAATTAGAATATAACTTGAAAATATGTTGTTGAAGTGTTGAAGCAATAGGTTAGAGAAGTGTAGAACAAGGTTGAGTGTTGGATTAACTGATTAGGCAAGCTGCAGGCACGGCGGTCGAACAGATGATCGACCGGTCCTTCTTTCCTTAAATCTGTCACAAATTCAAATATGCAAAGTCTAACTTTGGAAGCTTGTAACTCCTTCGTTTTAGAAGCTTTTGAGCTGAAATTTTGACCACGCCTTCTTGGATGAATAAGGAAAGGACTCCTTCAAAAACATTTGAAAATAATATTCAAGAATTAGGAAAGATGTTGAGAAGCATTCATGTGGTCGATTAAGGAAGGATTCCTTATCTCTTTTTTCTTTGGTCTTCCTTACCCTTCAAGCATGTCTTCTTGGGCTTCTTTTCAAAGCATTAAGGGCGTGGGCCTTCTTTGACTTTCTTGGGTTGATTGCTCTTTTATTTGGGTCTTTGATAAGTTACCTTCCAAATGGTTAGAAGGGCATGAGTTAATGAGACCTTGAGCCTTTGTCATTGTGAATGGACCTAGTAATCCATCCATTTTATTTGATAAGAAGAATATAAATTACCAATTTCATTTGTTATTTGATATCTAGTAATTAAAGAAGTAGTACATAAATTTAGATATCCTATTAAGCAAAAGACACACTCCTAATTTATATCTAGGATCCATGATGCATATATAACAAAGAATAAGAAGAATTTCATACCAATATTTTTTAAATTTTCTTTCTATTTTATTAAGAATATTGCTAAATTCATCTACTTGTCGATATTGTACAAAAGTATATGTTAAATGTACAAAAATTGGAAGAACAAGATGAGAAGTAGAATAATAAATTCCAGAACATTCATTTGTAGCATTATAAAAAGGTTTTAGAAAATCAAGAAATATATTAGCAATATCACAACTAGATTTATCAAAATTAATACTTTATGTCTTTTCCTTAATAAAAACACAAATAACTTTCCAATATGACCTAACATTTTGCAACATTAAATAAGTTGAATTCCACTTATTATCTACGTCGGTTTTTAATTTTCTCGAGCTAAGTGGGACAAATTTACAAAATTATTTATATTCTTGTTGTCTCGAATTAGACCCAATAATGTAAGAAATTACAGGTCTAATTAATTCAATATGGGGCGAAATATATGTCATATCATCTTTAATAATTAAATTCAAAATATGACACACACATCTCATATGAAAAAGAGAATCATGACTAACATCTAATTGAAAATAATTTTAAAATGGGAAACAACAACATTGTTAGCACCAGTATTATCAAAAGTTATACGAAAAATTCTATCTCTAATACAATATTCTTGCAATATTACAACAATATATCTATAAATAGATACCGGTGTAAGATTATTCGTAGTTATGAAATCCTAAAATTCTTTTATTTAATTGTCAACATTCATCAATAAAATGGAAAGTTACAACTATATAACCTATAACATTATGTGCACTCCATAAATCAGACGTAATATAAATAGACATTGAAGGGGAAATTGTAAAAAATATAAGTAATTCATTTTTCATATCATTACACATTTTAATAATGTCGTTTCTTGTTGTACTTCTAGGTACACGTTTAAAACTAGGAGTAGCATATTCTTTCATAAATTTTTCAAACACTTCACTATCGTCGAATGATAAAAGCAACTCAGATTGTGCTACAAGTTTTGCTATACCTTCTTTCATTCTATTTTGTGAATACATAAAAGTGTCAGTACCACTAGCAGTCAATTGTGTTAGTTTAGAATCTCTTACTTGCTCATTTAAGTGACATTTTTTAAAATATCTAGCAAGTGTGCTAGTTGAACTACCAGAAACATATGCATAATTTTTAATACAATATTTACATTAAGCTCTAATTTCTATTTTTCTACCAATATTAATTTCTTTTAACTCAAAATGATTACATACATCAAAAGTTTTATTTCATTTTTTTTCTAGGTGAAGTGTTTGTCGATACTTGTGACTGTGTAGATGATTGTCTAATGGAAAATGTAGCATGAGTGTAGGACTAGGATCTCGATCTAACTCTCTAATTTCTTTAACTTCATCAAAATTAATATTCTTGACATTACAATTACGTGGATCCATAATAATTAAAATTAAATATCTAAAAAAAATTTAAATAATAAATTGATATCACAAAATCAACAATAGTTTGTAGCCGATGGTGTAATTTTGATCACCTCCACATATACGAAACCTGCAAAAAGTAATACAAAAATTATTAACTCTTATAAATAAATTAATAATAATATAAAAATATACAAATAAATTAAAAATATACATTGTTGTTGAATGAAAGGAAAAACAGAGAGTATAAAAATTTGTAAAAGGGAGAAAAATTGAAAGAACAATAAAGCAGTGCACTAAGAAGTGAGAACTAATCAACTAGGAGAATTGGATATTAAGAGATTGAGAGACCTTTTTGTGAATAATTAGGAAGAACTAGTGAAGAAGTTCTGAAGTTGTGGTATAAGGTATTTATATTTTATAGAAGGGAAGAAGTAGAACGGCAGAACCGAACGGGCACTCACAATATCACAAACTTTATAGTCTAGCTGACCAGTTGGGCAATAACAAATAACAATTAACATTTCACTTTTTAATACAATTGTCACTATGTCACATGACCGTTGGGACTTAATGGGATGGGATTTGGCCTTTGGGCAATTGTCAGTCTGAGTCACTATGTCACATGACCATTGGTATTAAAACAACTTGTATTGATGTATTCTGGCTTGTATTTTGGTTGTTCAGTTGTTGTTGGTAATCAGGTTGGTATGCTAGTTGGTCTGGTTGTTTACATGTTTTGATGTTCATGTTGTTTGTATTCTGGGGCTAGGGACGTCCATTTTGGATTGAGGGACACTTATTTTGGGCCAAGGGACGTCCATTTTGGGCCGAGTGATGTCCGAATTATAGGGAGGGACGTTCGTTTTACACAGCAGGACGTCCGTTTTTTGCAGAGGGACGTCCGTTTGTGTTGAGGGATGTCCGTCACACCTCACATATAATTCACAACTCATGCCTTACGAATTCAATTGACAACTCAAATGACTAATGACTTACATGACATGTTACATCCATTATTCCATAAATACATCCAAATATCCAATCCATTAACAATACAATACATATACATCCATCAAATGTATTACCAATACATTGAATACAATACATCCATATAGAAGAACTATCCAAAACTTTATTCCCAATTAATTTACAACTATAATTTACAAATACATATAAACTAGAGAGAATTACATCGAGTGGATCAAGGAAGTGGCAAAGGAATTGTAATATCCAAAAATTTTCATACAAGCATTATAAAAGTAAGGATTTATTTTAGGAATAAAAGAGTAATAAATAAGAGTATATAAGAAATTAAAGAGTATTAAGTAGAAGAATAAGATGTAGAATAGAATAGGTTAATCAAAGTATAATAATCGACCAAAATTGTGGAGAAGAATAATGGTGTGGAGTTTTGGATGACCAAAATTGGAGTGATCGATCAAGTCAATGCAAAGTGCAATTTTTTAGTGTAGTGGTCGATCAAGAAGTTGGTGTGGTCATTCATCTTAATAATCGATTGTAACATTTTGGGAGCGGTCGATCAACTAAAGGAGGTGATCAACCAGTTTTGAATCAAATTTTAAACAGATTGTAAAAATCAGGAGAAGCAGACATTTGACTGAAGGAGGAGCAGTCGATCATGGTCTAGATAGATTGATACATATTGAAAAGTTTAAAACATGCGGTTGATCGGTGAACAATTGGTTTTCAGCACAAGATTGTTCTCTGGCTGAATGGCAGTCGATCAACTGGGATTTGTGATCGAACTTGGTCATGACAGATTGTAACATTGAGATTTATTGTCGATCATAAGAAAGAAGGTGATCAACCAGCTTATCAAAGAAAAATATAAAATATAGTTTCAGGATTTTTTTGCGATCGATCATGTGAAGGGTAGTGATGGACCAGAATACCAAGAGTTACTTGCAAGATTGCTTAATGCCATGATTTAACTGGTGGGATGAGAGGTGATATCCAGGTGGATGCCCTACTAAGTGCCATCTCCTACGTGGTGCCTATAAACATATAAGCTTTGGAGATGAGCAGGGGCACTGGAGATTGCTAAGAAACGGGAAGGTTTCTGCTTCTTTCTTCAGAGGAGGTAAGGTGCTAGTGTGCAGGAAAGAGTTTCAAGTGTGAGAGTTTACAAGGAATAAGGTAAGGGATGTCACGACCCGCAAAGGACCCGAGACAGAACGGGGAACGACCCGACCCAAAGAACAAAATCGTGCGACCCTTTTCTCTTAAATTTTATTAATTAAAAGCGGAAGACTTAAAATATTAGTTAATAACTAGACCCAATAAATTTGGGCTTAACAGGTCCAACAAGTGGTATCAGATAGTAAAGCAATATAATCCAAAATAAAATAACTGTGCAAAAAAATAAATTAAGAATTTAAGGATTTACAGTCATCTAAATAAATGAATATACCTCACTAAAAGTCTCTCAAGGAAAGTTATTAAAATGATAGAAATTAAACAACTATGCCGAAACTAATTTTGACTTGGCAACTGGAAGTCTTGCTGATAATTTTCTGAAATTTTATTATAGGGGTGAGTTGACTAAACTCAGTAGGGATATAAAATTTTTTAGATTTAAAAAAAAAATATTTTTATTAAGCATGTGTCAAAATTTAAGATCACATTTTTGTAAAATCTCAATTTTTGAAGGAAAATTGTACAAAAGGGCACGTGTTTAAAATGACTCACTAATACGTGGTATGTAATCAAAATATGTCCTTGTTATACTAATTAAAGTCTCAGTGAAAATGGAGCCACTCATAGACTCCGAGCACACTCTGCCATAGGCATTTAAGGAAATAAAGCGATGCTCAACGATTGCAAAAGCCAAATAATACCCTAATCAGGTTTAGGGGTTCGCAACCCAAGGACACAGTACATACAGCTGTCCCATTACCTATTTGTACTTTAGAGATTCGAACCCAAAGAATTTTTTTTTAAAAAAAATCCCCTATTATCCAAATTCAATAACAAACAACCATATTCTGTACGAGGGAATGTGTGAAAAATTTATTTATATTAAAAAAATACAATTCGACGGTTATGAAAATGACTGCGTCATTAAATTCGGAGAATCATCTCAAAATAATTATATGAAAAAAAAATGCAAATGTAGTGCATAATAAAATTAATAATCCCTACCTCGAAATGAGTTTTTCCGATCCAATCTCTATTGCTCAAAGTGTCAAATTTTTGAGTTCACAACTTAAATCCAATGTTTTGGTACCTAAATGAAGATGGCAATTTTTGTGGGTTAACCTTAAATCCAAACATTCATAAATTTTCAAATGGATTAGTGAGAAACTCTAAAACAGGCCCATAACATACTAAATTTTGGCCCAAAGACCTTAATTCAATTTGGCCTCTAATTTTAGGGCCTAACACAGCCCATGAATCAAATTACAGCCCACAGTCCAAACACGTGTGTCTGCTTTTCCATTATAGAGAATGAGATTTGTATAGTCGAGTTCGCCTTTAACAAAAACAATGCATTACATCGACAGAGCTCAGTAATAAACAAATTAGAAAATTGTTTCTAGATTATTCCATCTACAACAACTCATAGAGAATCTCATACTTCAACTCAAAAGAACGAAACTTGGCAGGTAATCTTAATCCAAATCCCAGATCAACATCGATAACTAGAGACGATAATCACAGGGAGAAATTTTGATTTTTCATACCTTAAATTTTACAGTTCCCGATTTCCTTGCAGAATCCTTGCACTGCCCAAGCCTCAAACGAACAAATCAGCCCTCAAGCTCCAACCTTTAGAAAACTACATTCAGTTAAGTTTGATTTTTGCGAAGAAGTGAAACCAAGTTTGAGGAGAGGAGTTCACTTATCTGTCGAAGAACACTGATGAAATTACAATCCTCGCCTCCCCGTCTGCCATAAAGGACTTTCCAAAAATCCGACTACGTTCTCCGACCTTAGGGAAGCAACAACTCGTGAGTAGAGTACACCGAGGAGAAAAGTCAGATTAGGGCTTGAGGTTGGACTTACCTCGGCTCAGGGGATTACAAATCCGAGAAGAAGGATAGATGGGAGTCAAGATTTCGAATGGAATGAGTGGGGGATAAATCTCCCCCCTCCAGATGCTGATAAAGGGGAAAGCTCCCCCGATCTTCAGCCGAATTTTGCAGAACTCCTCTGGAAGAGGAGTTTAAAATAAATTTACAATATATATATTCTTCATGGGTTGGGCCGAAAAGGCCCAGATATTACATTCTTTCCCACTTAAGAAATTTCATCCCCGAAATTTAGAACAATCTCAATAGTACCATTAAACAAATGGGGATACTTAGCCACCATGTCTGATTCAATTTCCCAAGTAGCTTCTCTTTCACTATGATTCTTCCACTGAACTCGAACTAAAGGTATTTCACGACGACGAAGAACTTTAATTTCACGACCAATAATTTTATCAGGCTCCTCTTCATAAGTAATATCCTCCTGGATAGGCACCTCAGTAGGAGATCACATGTGACAGATCAAAAATATACTTCCTCAACATTGAGACATGAAAAACATTATGAACATAGTTTAACTGTGGTGGCAAGTGTAGACGATATGTCACAGGGCCAACTCTATTCATGATTTGAAAAGGACCAATATACCTTGGAGCCAATTTTCCTTTAACTCCAAAATGACTTATTCCGCGACGAGGTCACACCTTTAAGAACACAAAATCACTAGCTTGAAACTCAACCTCCCTCCTTCGAACGTCTGCAAAACCCTTTTGTCGACTCTAAACAGTATCTTTAGTCATTAAAACTTTCTCAATTGTCTCTTAAATCAAATCAAGCCCAAAAATGACACACTCCCAGGTCACAACTCAACTTAGAGGGGATTTACATGGTCTCCTATATAAGCTTCATATAGTAAAACACCGATTCAAGTTTGAAAATTATTGTTATTAAAAATAAACTTCACTAAAGATAATTGATTCACCTAACTATCACCAAAATCAAGAATGCAAGATTTGAACATATCCTCGAGAATCTATATCGCACGTTTAGCTAGACTATCTATTTGAGGATGATACACAATACTCGTATGAAGCTTTGTGCCCAAGGCTCTCTGAAGAGATCTCCAAACTTTGGCGTAAAACTTGGATCTCTATAAGAACAATACTCGAGGAAACACTGTGAAGATGAACAATGCACTCAATATATAACTGACTTAACTCCGTCAAAAAGAAATCCATTTTGACGGGGATAAAGCGTGCGGATTTCATCAATTTATCAACAATCATCCACACGATGTCAAATTTTCTACTGTCCAAAGCAAATTAGTCACAAAAACCAAGATAATCTTGTCTCATTTCCACTCAGAGATAGACAAAGGCTGCAACAACCCAACTACTCTCTGACGCTTAGCCTTAATCCAATAACAAATCAAACACCTCGATACATACATAGCTACATCCCGTTTCGTTCCAACTCATAAATACTAATGCTTCAGATTATGATACCTTTTCATGTTGTCGAAATGAATAGTAGATATGGACTTATGGCCCTCAACTAAAAATGACTCTCTCAATTCTAAATCAATGGATACGACAACTTGATTCTTGAAGAACAGGAATTCATCAGAACTGATTTTTTCGACAGTCAAACTGCTCACCAGCTTGAATCTTCTCGAATATTTCTTATAACTCAACGTCAAACTTGTGCAAGTCATTCACACATTGCAAAAATGTATGATCGCTACTAAATTAAAAACTCAACCGTTTGACCATCCCCTTAGTAGCGTAGCTCAAAATCTCCAATAATAAGATATCTCTTCCAATCAATCAAAACAAGGCGAGAAAGAGATTTTTGAAGATAATGACTCAAGACATGAACTACAATATTAGCCTTACAAGGGTCTTGGAATGTATCAGGATATCATCAATGAAGGCCACAACAAACTGGTCAAGATATCGCCGAAATACCCGATTTATGAAATTCATTAAAGCAGCTGGTGCATTAGTCAAATCAAATAGAAGCACCATAAATTTAAAATGTCCATAACGAATCCAAAAAGATGCTTTCGAAAAATCTTTTTCTCGTAATTTCAATTGATGATAATCTGATCTCAAATCAATCTTCGAGAAATACATAGATCCTCCAAGCTGATCAAATAAATCATCAATTCTAGGCAACAGATACCTGTTCTTAACTGTTACATGATTCAATTTGCGATAGTCAATACATAAACAAAGCAAACTATCCTGCTTCTTTGCAAATAAAACTGGTGCACCCCACGGTGAAATACTATTTCGAATGAACTCTTTTTTGTAGCAAATCATTTATCTGAGTCCTCAATTCTTTTAATTCAGCAGGAGCCATGCGATACGGAGCAATCGAAATTAGAGTGGTACCGGGCATCAGATCAATACAAAAATCAATCTAGCAGTTGGGTGGCAACCCAGGCAGATCCTCAGGAAAAACATCAGGGTAATCGCAAACCACTAACAACTCTGAATCCAGCCTGACTGTAACAAGGTCACCACTAATAGCAAAAATACACCTGTAACGCTCCAATCTCCTCCGACCACCCAAACAGGCTCATAAACCAGGGTCAATAGAGAGCATACGAGTATTACATGGATGCACCAAGACTTTTTCCTTTTCTAATGAAAGTGTTATATTTCTTCGATAACAGTCGGTCTTTAACTTCATACAAGTTCAACCAATCCATACCTAGGATTATATCAAACTGATCCATAAGTATAACTATGAAATCAATAATTCATTTTTTTTTTCCAAAATAAGGGCAACAGATTGAACAACGAGACACATTTCATATATCTTATTCAGAGGGAAAACTCAAAGTTAGGGAATTTCCTAATTCGTCTATAGTGACACTTTTATGCTCCAATTCGTGATAAACATTTATCATATTTCTAGCGATGATCAGCGTAGAAATAGTAGTTTCTGAATACTACCTAAACGGAATTCATATCATGATAAATAGTGGTATACTCAACTTAAGATACTTACACGACACATTGGTCATCTTCTCGAAATAGAAGGCCGCAAGTCTGACTCAATACTCCGATATACTCTAAAAGTAGTCAAATTCTTTTGTATCACCCTTAATCAAATTTTCAATAATTAGAGGGTCAACACTACTCACAACCACTAGCACTCAAATGCTTTATAATTCTTTCTATGTGGTTTCATTACATGTCACTTTCAGAGAACTCTCTATATGACATTATTTCACTTGAACATTTCTAACCTTTGGTCCAAATATTCTCAACTGCCGATCCACCGACTTACACTAATGGTGAATTGTATACACTAATGGCGAATTTTATAGTAGAAAGACCAATTAGAAGTCTTTACTAACAGTTTCGAATCAGAGTCTTCAAACGCATAATTCCAACTCAAACTAATTCCAAATATGAAAGAGTAAACATTCAATTTTTGAAGGAAACTAAGGTTTTAGATTTCTTCCAATGATAGTTTTCTTAAGTTTAAATTTCACAGGCCCACTTATATAACCCAGAAGAGTTCGCAGACTCATATGTTCCAAAAGTTGTTTCTAATCACTTACAAAATGTACTCCTTATCACCTTGAACTAAATTCGGACCACTCCAAATCATCTGCGTCCAATTATAGAATTACCTTCATCCATAAGCAGACAACTTCAAGATGTCTTTCTAACAGCATCTTAATGCAAAGTAATTTTTGTATTGTATTCTTAGGCATAGTATTTGTAATTTCTTTGTATTTTACTATACTACCTTATTGATATCACTTTTCAAGATGGAACCTGGCTCTGATACCAAAAATTCTGTCACGACCCGCAAAGGACCCGAGACAGAACAGGGAACGACCCGACCCAAAGAACAGAATCGTCCAACCCTTTTTCTCTTAAATTTTATTAATTAAAAGCGAAAGACTTAAAATATTAGTTAATAACTAGACCCAACGAATATGGGATTAACAGGTCCAACAAGTGATATCAGATAGTAAAGCAATATAATCCAAAATAAAATAATTGTGCAAAAAAATAAATTAAGAATTTAAGGATTTACAATCATCCAAATAAATGAATATACCTCACTAAAAGTCTCTCAAGAAAAGTTATTAAAATGATAGAAATTAAAAATCTATGCCGAAACTAATCTTGACTTGGCAACTGAAAGTCTGGCTGATAATTTCCTGAAAATTTATCATAGGGGTGAGTTGACTAAACTAAGTAGGGATATAAAATTTTCAGATTAAAAAAATATATATATTTTTATTAAGCATGTGTAAAAATTTAATATCACATTTTTGTAAAATCTCAATTTTTGAAGGAAAATTGTACAAAAGGGCACGTGTTTAAAATGACCCACTAATATATGGTATGTAATCAAAATATGCCCTTATTGTACTAATTAATGTCACAATGAAAATGGAGCCACTCACAGACTCCGAGCACACTCTGTCATAGGCATTTAAGGAAATAAAAGTGATGCTCGACGATCGCAAATGCCAAATAATACCTTGATCAGTTTTAGGGATTCGCAACCCAAGGACACGGCACATACAGGTGTCCTATTACCTATTTGTACTTTAGGGATTCGAACCCAAGGACATTTTTTTTTAAAAACATCCCCTATTATCCAAATTCAATAACCAGCAACCACATTCTGTGCGGGGGAATGTGTGAAAAATTTATTTATATTAAAAAAATACAATTCGACGGTTATGAAAATGACTGTGTCGTTAAAATCGGAGAATCATCTCAAAATAATTATATGAAAAAAAAATGCAAATGTAGTGCATAGTAAAATTAATAATCTCTACCTCGAAATGAGTTTTCCGATCCAAGCTTAATTGCTCAAAGTGTCAAATTTTGAAGTTCACAACTTAAATCCAATGTTTGGGTACCTAAATGAAGATGGTAATTTTTGTGGGTTAACCTTAAATCCCAACATTCATAAATTTTCAAATGGATTAGAGAGAAACTCTAAAACAGACCCATAACATATTAAATTTTGGCCAAAAGACCTTAATTCAATTTGGCCTCTAATTAGAAGGCCTAGTACAACCCATCAATCAAATTGCAACCCATGGTCCAAACCCGTGGGTCTGCTTTTCCATTGTAGAGAATGAGATTTGTACAGTCGAGTTCGCCTTTAACAAAAACAATGCATTACATCGACAAAGCTCAGTACTAAACAAATTAGAAAATTGTTTCTAGATTATTCCATCTACAACAACTTATATAGAATCTCATACTTCAACTCAAAAGAACGAAACTTGGCAGGTAATCTTAATCCAAATTCCAGATCAACATCGATAACTAGAGACGATAATCAAAGGGAGAAATTTTGATTTTTCATACCTTAAATTTTGCAGTTCCCGATTTCCTTGGAGAATCCTTGCATTGCCCAAGCCTCAAACGACCAAATCAGCCCTCAAGCTCCAACCTTTAGAAAACTACGTTCAGTTAAGTTTGATTTATGCGAAGAAGCGGAACGAAGTTTGAGGAGAGGATTTCACTTACCCGTCGAAGCACACTGATGAAATTTGAATCCTCGCCTCCCCGTTTGCTAGAAAGGACTTTCCAAAAATTTGACTACGTTCTCCGACCTTAGGGAAGCAACAACCCGTGAGTAGAGTACACCGAGGAGAAAAGTCAGATTAGGGCTTGAGGTTGGACTTACCTCGGCTCAGGGGATTACAAATCCAAGAAGAAGGATAGATGGGAGTCAAGATTTCGAATGGAATGAGTGGAGATAAATCTCCCCCTCCAGATGCTGATAAAGGGGAAAGCTCCCCCGATCTTCGGCCGAATTTTGCAGAACTCCTCTAGAAGAGATGTTTAAAATAAATTTGCAATATATATATATTTTTTCTTCATGGGCTATGTCGAAAAGGCCCATATATTACAAGGGATATGCTTGTGTCTTACCAAAGGTGGTCTGCATCACAAGATTTAGGAGATACATTGTTTGCTTGTTGATTTAAATTTTGTTATGCTACTGCTTCGTAAGTATGATTTTAGCCTTTGTTTTGATAGACCCTACTGTGAGTTGTCCTATCAATTGGGTGTTGTTTTTCCATTACGTTTACTACTAGATGAGTATTGATGAGAGTGGTGCTTTGTTATTTTGAATTGCACTCTATGTTTTTTACTGCCTTCGAAGATATTACTGAGGATAGTGCTTGGGTGTGTGGATTTTATACTCTAATTTGCTTACTGTTTGATAAAGAATGAGAGAAAAGTATCCTGTTGATTGACAATTTTTCCTTGTTTCATTAATTACTTGGATTCTTATATTGCTAAGAATAATACTTTGTTGATTGGATTGGTGAATATCGATTCTATATTTATAAATTGATGAGGTCCTGTTATTGACAAATGTTTGGGGATATTATTCTGTTGACTTGAAATTGCTCTCTGTTCACCCATTGCTTTGGTGAAAATTGTTGAGGCTAGTGTTATATTGATTGAAGTGCATACATGACATGCATTGCATTATAAATGAAACGAATGGAATAAATGTAAATGGCATTCGGGGATTAGGGAGATTAGTGACGGTCCTATTTGGTAACACCCCTGATGGATACAGCTCATCCCATGTCGGGATTGAGTGACGGTTAAGCCCAACATGGACCATAGGATGTATCTTTTCTCTTGTACCAGTAATCTTCAACATTTGGACTGATAAGTGAAACGTAAACTAAATGACATAAAAGATATGTTCTTTTCTGAGATGAATTGCATGAGCATACATTGATCATTTCAGTTCATTTTATCTCTTACTGAGCATTAGGCTCATAGTTTATGACTTGTGATGTAGGTAATGACTCTAGTGGAAAATGAAGAGGAGCAGTTGATGGAGGATTTTCACAGCGAGATATTGTGCTGGTTAAACTAAACAGGAACGGTTAAAGGAAAGACATTTTTTTTATATGTATAAAATGTATATTCTTGATAGTTAAAGAAAAGAATTTTATTATAATACCTTTAATTTGTTTTAAATTGATTTTAAAGAAGGCCTTTTGCTTTACATTTTGTTTTTCGTAAGATTTGTAAAAGAGAATGGAAAACGGGTCACTACAGGAATTTCATCAACTCATGCAGATACTAGGAAACAAAAGAGTCGACTGAAACAAGGTCAAAAAAGTTGCAAACAATGCAAAGGTAACACAAAGGACAAACAAAGTTTAATGAATTTTGGCTATGATGTGGTAAAATAAAACTGTTAATTTGTCTTTCGATGATAGTAGCCTCTCCATGGACTGTGATGATGATATCGACTCTCTCTCTTAGTCCGATACTCTCAAGATAACAAATGGGAAGAACGACAATTCGAAAGTTGAAATGAACATTCGTATTGCTTTCGAGAAAATCTAGATGGATCACAACCTTAGACCCATCTCAAGCATCTCGACATTTGCCAAAAACATGGATAATCCGTTGATGCATAGAGACGGGGTGGGGTTGCCTCAAGTTTATAGGGGTAATAATAGGCTCCATTCTCCAAGAGATGCTTGAACAATAAAACCTCACTTCCGTAGTTCCGTGATCCACTCTCATTGTCTCACATAATTCTCCTTCAATGTAATAAATAACCTGCTCTAAAAGTATATTCCAATTAAGGAGGCCACTTCCAGTTCCTAAGAGGACTACTTGTAGTTGTAGTCATACTCTCCCTCAGCATTCACGAACATCCCTCGGCATCCAGAGATATTTGTGTAATACCCTGGAATTTTATTGGGCTCAAAAATATTTTATTTATGAATTTTGGGAATTTTCGGATAATTTCTCATGGAATAAAATACTCGATTTCCCATAAAATAATTAAGCAAAGATAATTGAGAAATTATTCGGGCATTATTGGATAATTGAAGATTTATTTGATGAAAACTTAATTTGAAAAATTAGGAAAAACCGAATCGAAGAAATTAAATTGAACCGATAAGTATCATCAAGCAATATTTGGAGTAAATGGGGAATTGGAATTGAGTTGAACATAATTTGATTAAATTAAATGAAAGTGAAGAGTTTAATTAAATAAGGGGGGATTTGTTAAATAAAGGAATTTCAGAAGAAAAGAAAAAGAAAATAAAAAAGGGCAATGGATGGATGTGAACCGGTTCGGTTCAAGTTAGTTGGTTTGGTTGGTTTGGTTTTAAAGAAAAGAAGGGATGGTTTGGTTTAAAATAAAAGAAGAGAATTGAGAGAGAGAGAGAGAGAGAGCCAGTAAGAGAGAGATGAAAGGGAAATTGAGAGGGGGAACCGTGAGAGAGAGAGAGAGAGAGGAAGAGAGAACGAGAAAGGCAATGGGAGAAGGGGAATCGCAATTCTTCTTCGGCTGAAGGTTTGCATGTGCTCCTTCGCGGTGAGCTGATGGTCGCGACTCGGCGAATGGTGGTTTGCCGCAGCTAGGGCACAAGATTGGAAGAACCACAGGGACCAAAAATCGCGGGCTACGAAAGTATCATTGGGCGAGGCAAGTCGTGGTTGTTCTGTCGATGGTTGCTACGATTAGATTGTTCAAAATTTATGGATGAATTACAGGGACGAATCAGAAGATTGTGGGGGTACTGGAGAATTTGGTTGGTTTGCAGTCGAGTTGCGGGCTGCTTGAGTCCGATTGAATTTGGTGTGAACCGATTCAGGTTGACCGTTGTCTGTCAAGAGAAATGTTCCTCGTTGCTTCTCCTTTCCAGCTGGTAATGCACTATCGAAAGTGAATGATGAATTATTGGGAAACAGGGAGAGGTAGAGACGTGCCCGCAACTTCCTCTCCCGCCTTACGACTTTCTCTACCACATTGCTGCATAAGTCAAAGACATGAAGTTGAAAATAGGGAAGAAGCTTTGAAGGGATTCCTATTTGTCTGTAGAAAGGAGAAAGAAGACAGAAGTATCTTCTGTCTATAAAATGAGGAAAGAAGAAGGGTGGTTGGAGGAGAGAGTGAGTGTTGATTTAAAAAGGAGTGGGCAGCTGTTGCAGAAAGGGAAATTCAACAGTGGAGAATTACAAGTAAGAAATAGGATGCAAGTTGGCTACTGGAGGCCATGCATTACGGGATTATTTGTGAAATTGTTTTCTGTCATGGATTGTTATTGTGATCTCTGAATTTTATTTGATATTTTGCTGTGATTTCCATTATTTTTCATCTATGATTTTGGAATAGCCTGTGGATTACTCTCTGCTTGTTTAAAAAGAAATTAATTGATGGATGGTGAAATTGTGGATTGCTAAGAATTTATGGATTTAGTGGGAAAATTGTAAACCATAAACGTTGAAGAAGGTCAAGTAGGGATTTTGTTAAGTCTATGAATTCTGGAAAATTGTTGGGTTAGCTTTTGTCTGCAAATTGTGGAACTCTTATTGTATTTAGGAGTGAATAATATGTTGCCTTGATGAAATGAATATTTAAGGAATTGTAAATTATGATTCTTTTATTAGTTTTCTGCATATGAATTTGGGAGGATTATTCTAGAAATGATAATAAATATATGCTTTCGATTGATGTTCTGCTGATAGTGAAAGTTGAGTTTGGTTATTGGAGCATTTATATTTCGGTTGAGTCATTTTCTAATTGGGCGATGTATACTCTGTTAATGGTTGTTATTGGTTTTTTGAAATGGAGGGATTGTGCATATCTGTTGGAATTGAATTTATGCACTGTAGAGGCAAAGTTAGATGTTCTGTAGTTTCTAAATGAGTTGTATTGCCTTGATGGAATTGTTGGAAATAATTGGTTAATGCCCTATTAATCAGAAGTGCTTCCTACGAATTACGGTCATGTGAAGTATTACTTGGATAAGAAATTATACTGCTTGTTATTTGATAATTGTGATGTGTGAGGAAAATGTAAGTTAAGGTTTTGAGATTATAAGGAAAGTTTTTTTGAATCTTGCAAAAATGGAGACAATACGTGTTATGGGGTATTAAGTCTAAATTTGGGAACCATCAAGTAGTATTACATTATTAAATAATAAATAAGAAATAACAGTATCAAAGTTTTAAGTTTATAATTGGTAAATATATTAATAAATAAATTATAATTATTTTGAAGGTATTAATGAGAAAAAAGATAAAAAGTTAAATGCGCTAAGGACTGCAAGGTACATTCTACAAATGTAAGAAATAGGATGTACTAGCCAGTGAAGACCCTGCATCACAGGATTAATTTTTATTATCTTGCAATGTATAGTTTGAGGTTTGTTATGAAATAGTTATTATGAACTGTCATTCATGCATCATGATAGGGCTTATGAAAATGTGACATGCATGACATGATAAAGAAAATGAATAAATGAAAATGAAAGGAAAGGAATAAAGTAAAGGGGTGTTTGGAGGGTTCGGGAGAGAGGGTGACGGTGCTTGGTGGTGACACCCCTAATGGAAACCTCCAGCTCACGTAGAGTGTGGAGTTGGTTTAGCCACAAGACCAACATATGTATCTTTGCTCTTAGTCATCAAACGTCAGACAGAGATTATGTGACGGTAGTGGTGACACCCCTGATGGAAACCTCTAGCTCATGTAGAGTGTGGAGTTGGTTAAGCCATACCAACAGATGTATCTTATCTCTGATTATGAAAGGTAAAGGAAAGGTAAAGGAAATAATGAAATGAAAAGAAAGAAAAGATAGGTTCTTTTCTGAATAACGACTGCATAAGCATACACATTATATTTTATTTCTTACTGAGCATTAAGCTCACTGTATTGCTCGTGTTGCAGGTATTATTTATGTAAAAAAAAAAGCATTACCAAAGGAGGCCTTGGGTTATCAATTGAACTCGCCCTGAAAGGTTATGGCTCCAAAAGAATAAATAAGTTGTTTTAAATAATGGTTTTCTATAATTTGTAAAATAATGCACGGTTGGATTTCCTTTAAATGTTTTAAACTCTTTTACATGTTTTATTCAGCTAAAATACTGTGATATGTTTCAAAGAAAATGAAAAAAAATTTATAACTAAGGATTTTTAAATAATTTTAAAATCTGGGGCATTACAATTTGTCTTTTTGTATTCATATTTTATGCCGAGCTATGCCCATCAACATTCATCACGGGCATCCCTCAATAGTCAACATTCAAGGACATTCATCTTATGGTAATTAGCAACGTCCCTCAGCCTTCACGGACATCCCTGGGCATTCACAGATATTTTTCTTCTAGTTCTAGACTTCTAGTACAAAGGGACTCAGGGACATCCCTCATCCTTCACGGAAATCCGTATTCCCTCGGCATTCACGGACATTTTTCTTCTATTATTCGTCTTTTGTGTCGAGGGACGTCCGTTTTGAGCCGAGGGACGTCTGATGCTAGCTGTTGTTTGTACAATTATTATTGTATAATTGTTTCTGAATTCCAAGGGATGCCCGTGAATGTTGAGTGTCAAGGGAGACTCGGAGTGTGAGTAAGACTATAAGAGTAGCTGAGTAAGCCTAGGCCTTCTCAACTATATAGCGGTAAGAGTAATTTACAAATGAGAATATGCTTTCAAAGCATGGTATTACATTGAAGGAGAGTCATGTGGAAGTCGACCAAGGAAGTGAGGTTTTATTGTTGAAACATTTGTTGAAGCATTTGTTGTAGCATTTGTTGAAGCCCATTGTTAGTTGTTACACCTAGAGACTTGCAGCAACAACCTCAGGTCCTCAACCCGTCTCCAATCTCTATATTTTTGCAAAGCTCGAGATGCTGGATACGAATTGCCACTCAGTAGTCAGTCCAGGCATCTTGAGCTTTCCCAAAAATATGGAGATTGGAGACGGGTTGAGGACCTAAGGTTGTTGCTACAAGTCTTTAGGGGTAACAACAACAACTAACACTAGGCCATAACAGTCATGAGAATTGAGTTGTGAATTGAAAATTGAAAATGAAGCCATAAGTCATATTTGACTTTGATTAGTGAATTGAATTGAATCCGTAGGTCAACACGGACGTTCCTCGACACAAAATGGACGTCCCTCGACACAAACGGAAATCACGCTTATCAAAATAGATGTCCCTCGACACAAAACAAACATCCCTCGACACACAACGTGTCACGACCTGGAGGCAAGCCGGACAGAATCGCGGAGTTAGGCGACCCAATTCTTGGAGAGAACTCGATCGCCCAACCCAAGGCTAGGGAGAAGAAGCAAATGTCTTAAAAGGAAACTAAGCCCAAACCCAAATCACATGGATTGCAGTCCACAGAGTGATCGGCTAGAGACATGATAGTACAAATAATGAAACGTACTATGCAAGCATTAAATCAAACAACAGCAAAACTACAATCGCAATATACTAGGAACAGAGGGATTGAACCAACGAACATCCACCCATCCACGAGAAGATCGATAAACCCACCTGACAGGCTCCAAGAAACAAATGGGGAACCTTTGTTAAATCTGTTCGGGAAAAATACAGTTCACTGAATCAGCAACAATCAATCAAACTTAACTCTCAATTTGTGCGTGAGATCAAACTGGAACTTGGTAGAGCTGTCCTCAATACAACCACAATACTCGTGTCAAAATTCCATAAAGAAAACCATTCTAGATCAGAAGTTATGCTCTAAATACCAATGACCCAAAAACTGTTTTTATACAGGGCAGTTTCAGCAACGTTTACTCAAAACGACATAACTCGAGATGCATACATCGAATAAAGTTCAATTTTGGAGAGTAGCTCCCTTACTCAAGCTCAAACAATTCTCTAGAAGACGTTAACCAGAAAAGAGCGACGCAAATACTCCAAACAGAAGCCTCAATCAGCGATAACACAATCAATAATGAAAACACAGATTCAGCAGTTCACTCTATTCCGAAATTCATCACCTTTAAATTCAATAAATTCCACAAAAATACCTCCAACAACCAACCTATATCAGATCCACATATCCATAGTTCATCAATCAATAACAAAATCCAATAGTAGCACCAGAATAAAGAAAGGAACACCAAGGGAGTTGCAGCACCTCCTAAGTGAGAGGGCGTCTCTTTGGGTTGGCCGAAACCAACTATCTCCAATGGGGAAAAATTCTCTTACCTCCACACCACATTCACCCCTTACGAAAAAGAGGAATGGAAGAGGCAATAACCCGGGTTAGCAAGGATGAGAATCTTCAAGAGGACCCTTGCAAGGGATGGATGAGAATCGGCGCTTGTGGAGGGGTTGGCCGCGGTTTTGGAGGAGCTTAGCTCTTCAAAATTCTATTCTTCAAAAACTGGTCTTTCATCAGCAAGAAGGGGTATTAAACCCTAGGGTTTACAAAATAGGTCAAAGACCAAAATACCATAGCAGAAAATTACTAAAATAACCCTAAATAATAAAACATAAACAATAAGTCTGAGTTTGGGAAATTAGTCTCTGTAAAATAACTATTTGACGTAGCACAAGATAACCAAATATAACGTCCAATAGCTTGTTGGAAAGCTATGGATGTTGGCTACATTTGGTATGAAGAACCAAAATGGAAAGGAAGTCGTCTTAATTGTCCAAATTGCCCTTGAATAGCCGAGGGTCAGATTTTAGGCGGAATTGGAAAACCCACAATTTCCTCCAAAAGAATTCAAGATCTCCATTAGTCCAAATGCCCACTCCTCCTTGTTTATTTGGATTCAAAAACCTACAAAATAAATAAAAAGTTAGAAAATAAAGGAGCCCTTGGCTCGGGCTCAAGTGACGGGTTCTCGGGGCACATCACCACCAGAGGGGTATCGGCAACGTCCCACGACGACATATGCAGATCCCATGCACCGAGCCTACACCCTAACCTGAGAAAAATAGAGTTTAAGGGGTGAGTGACAAACTCAGTAGAAAAATCAATACTAAATGCAATGCATGCTAAAAACTGTTTTTCTCATCTTTTTGAAAATCATTTCATGCTTCTCATTTACCATACATGGATTTTAAATCATTCAAAAACCTCTTTATCATTTTATCAAACTGGCACATGGCCTTCGATGCGGCCTCATCAAAACCGTTGTATACATAGATAGCTATATTGCAAAATATGCCAACATCGTTTTCAACAACCAAAACGAGGATCCGTAAAAAAGAGGGTCGCGCAAGCACCGCTCTAATGCATACCACAAAAAAAGTGACCTAGAATGGCCATGCCTCATGAGCCTGGAGGAAACAATGACGGCGGTCTGAAGACCCAGCTCGTCACCCAGGTTGCCGACAAGCACGCTTTGAGACAACACAACTAGTAGTAAGATAAACGGATGAAGTTGCCGACAACTGATTGCTTCTCCACTAGCTACCTCTAAGTTCCAAATTGATGAGGATTGCCGACGAGCAGGTTTACGAGCCGTCACGCTACTCGTCAAATGGAACGGTACTAGGATAGGCATAAACCAGTGACAAAACAACCCTCTAATATATGTGACTAATACACTGATCAGGTTATAGGGTTCGAAACTCAAGAAAGCATCATCACCTTCCCATCTCCATTTCAACTTTTGAGGCTCGAAATGTGAGGACAAGTCACCAATGCCCCATCCCTATTTCGCATGTACAAACAATCAACCTTCATGCAGCAGAAAGTTTTCAGGATAGCCTTGTGATGTTTTAGCGCCAAAGTGTCTAAAACATCAAGAGGATTTATCCTGCTAACGTATATGCACAAAATGTCACACCATCATATGTGTGTTGAATACCAAACAGTATACCATGTATGATAAAGTAAACATGAGAAAACGTACATATACATAAAAACAGACGTGCTGTCGAGACAGTCCCTGTTAGGTTTTCAGGGTGTGGCATCCGACAAAATATTAAGTTTGAAAATATGATGCAATGCAATGCATAAAGTATAAAAATTTCTACCTTGATGATGACCACGACACGCTTACTGACAAGCCAGCTCCACGCGCTATTGGAAGCGAGGATTACACCACTGACATTTCCAGAACCTATAACAAGATTGATGTCATATTAACAAACATACAAGGAATACAACAAAGATCCTAAACCAGAAACCAACCTCGACCGAAAGGATCAACACAAGACTCCCTAGCTCAAACGATGAACGACGGGTTTCCTACATCTCAAGCCGAGAATCTACACGATTAAGAACAATGAATGACTGATAAAGCTGAATGGAGTTCGCTAGACCCAACTCCGAGAAACAAACAGTCTGGTTGACTAAAACAAAACCAAGGTCGACCCGGTATCCTAACGGACAACCGTAAGTCCCACCGATCGACAAAACATGGTGGCGAAAGACGAAACACAACACACTCAACTTGATCCACTCAGCAATCGAGAAGACATAGCCGAAGCCCTTCGAACCCAACCATGGTCGATAGGGCATCACAGTGGCCAACCGAGACCACTCAACAATCATCAAGGCAAAGCGAAGGTCAACGGGGACCCGTAGCCTTGACCAAACTCAACAATAGTCAACCAGAACTATTTAGTGTTGACATTCAACCAAGACCTCACAGCGGTCGATACAGTAAGCTCACATCTATTCAAGACTCAACAGTCGCAGAGACTCATCTAAATTCAATTGAGTATGACTTTAGTGGAAAGTTAGCTCGAAAACCATAAACTAAATTGAGCTTAAAACTTTGTCAAAGGACAAGAATTTCCATCAATGAGTCACAAAGAATAGGTGGAAGGGCCCTATGTCAAGTCTAGGAACCCAACCGACATACAAACGGCTCAACACGACGATCAGTAGCCATTCTCCATCAATGAGTCACAAAGAATAGGTGGAAGGGCCTTCTTCTGGTCGACCTACAATCGACCAATGTGACACTGGCCGACCAGCGTCGACCAGTAGCCATTCTCGATCGATTTTAATCGACCGGGTCCTTCTAGCAGTTGATTGGGAATCGATGGAAACAACAATTTTTTCACATTTTTGCCCAATTCTCGACTCCTCAACCAATAACAGTGCATAGACTCCAAATAAACCAATATAGGCCAGAAATTCCCACGGATTCGAGTTTTCAAGCTTGAATCCAAGGCGAAATGAAACCCAAACTTCAAAATGGGAAAAAAGAAAAGAAGATAAAACTTACTGATTCGTAAACCGCCTTCACGAAGGTTGCTCCTCTCGACACCTGGAATTCGAATCCATTGTCGAAAATCGACAACGCTCCAATTTGTCCTCCCTCCCCTCTCTCGCATCTCTCCTCTCTTCGGTCGCGTAAGTAAAGAAGAAGAAGAAGATTTTTTCTTCTTCTTCTTCACTTATAAACTACATTTAAAAAAATATATAGTATAATATATTAAAACATATAATAGATAATAACCCAATTAAACTTCCGATTTAAAATTTGACTCGTTTAAAAATAATTCTTTAATCAAAATAATTTACCAAAAGTATTTCCGACATCAAATTTTACTTATCGGAAAATTCAATTTGACTATTTGACTAAAAATGCACACGAGGTCGCTACATGATAAAACAGATCAACTCTATAACACTTGACCGAAAATTACATGAAAAATTTACAAGTGAAATTTTAAAATTATTTTAAAATCTTGGATTTTACACAATGGATGTCCCTCAACACAAAATGGACATCCTTTTGCATTAAACAGACATCACAAAAAATCAAAATGGACGTCCCTCAACACAAAACGGACATCCCTCGACATAAAGCAGACATCCCTCGCCGTAAAATGAACATGAACCGTTAAACCCTCAGCAGCTCGGCCCAAAACAGGCGTCCCTCTACCCAAAACGGAATATGGATGTCAGCGATCTGTGTCACCTGACACGGCGACACCCAGTAATGAGTCACACAGTCACCCAGAAATAGAATAGAATACAAACATTATACAATAAACAATAGTACAACACTGAATACTACAATACCAACACCAAACTAAGTAAAGTACTAACTGACTTCCAGTTTTGAAACTCCGATTATTACTTTACGTCCCCCGACGACCTCGGCTCGATTATTATTTATTACGTCCTTCGTAGTTTGTCCACCTGTTGAGTGTTGAATCAGCCTTGGACGTCCCTCGTTGTTGCGGGACGTCCGTTATTGCAGCCTTGGATATTGGATAGTTGGACTTCTTCGTTCAACGGTCCTTTAATGAAATTGCAGCATTAACGTCGACGACTTTTGGGTTTGTTTTGTTAAATTCCCTTCTTTTAGATTTCACCTTATATGGCGGGCTCGGCAAGCCTGGCCCGACCGAGCCACCGAGCGAGCCGAGCTAGCTCGCTCGCTTGACCCAGTCCTAGACAGGATTGGCGAGCTCAAATTTCGAGCTCGACTCGGCTTGCCTCTTAGGACCGAGCAGCGATCCGAGCACGCCGGCCCGCTCGTTAAACATCTCTAAGTTAAGGACCATTATTGTTTTTGTAGCTAAGATCAAGGATAATGTTGAAGTTTGCCGATTTGGTCAAGAAGCATAACGAGGACCTTGCAGCTCTTGAAACTTGTGATAATGGGAAACCGTATGAGCAAGCTGCTAAAATTGAAGTTCCCCTGCTTGTGCGTTTAATACGATACTATGCTGGTATGTATGCAAAACAGGTGAAGTTTCAAGTTTATTACATACCTTGTTGCTTAATCATTATCCATTAAGGGGAAGAAAACACTCAAGGTACATATAGTGTTGGAAAAATAGTGTATTCAAACATGTTTCTGAAATCCATTTAAGTTAGAGATAGAGAAAAGAGGAAGACGACGATAAAACCCGAGAGAACGTAAGAAGGAATCTATTGTACATTTGATGATATTTCATTTAAACACTGGTCCATTTTCTGGTTTTTAAAGAATAGCACTTGAAAGCTGTCACTAGAAACATCTCCCCAAGTTTTGATACGATTTACCCAAAAACTCTTACGAGAAAAAACTATTGGTAAAACAGAAAAATTACTATGTCGAAACTGAAAACACTGGCATCTGGCCTATCAGCCAAACTCTTCCGTTATCACCACAGATCTTCGGAAATATCTATACTTTAGTTTACCATTTAGCTCGCACAACAGATTTTTTAGGCGGGGTCAAAAATAGAATTCGCTCGCCAAATTATAACATATTTTGCCATGTCTCTTCAGGTTGGGCAGATAAGATCCATGGCCTCACTGTTCCGGCTGATGGACCACATCATGTCCAGACCTTGCACGAACCCATTGGAGTAGTGGGTCAGATCATTCCATGGACCTTTTTCCCTTCTCATGTTTGCTTGGAAGGTTGGACCAGCTTTAACTTGTCGAAACACTGTTGTGCTGAAAACAGCTGAGCGGACTCCCTTGACCGCACCTCCCTTGACTGCACCTTATGCATAAAATCTGTTTCATGAGGTGATTGGCCGATCGAATTTGATGTCCTTTTACCCTCTTCTTTTTTCCGCATTAATTTACAAATATCATCTCTCACGACCAAGAGTGTTGAGTCTATTTTTGCAACAGGCTGAACCTCCTCCTGGTGTTCTAAATGTTGTTTCAGGTTTTGGAGCTACTGCTGGTGCTGCACTAGCTAGTCATATGAATGTTGATAAGGTATTTTACAGCCTAGTTGCAGTCTTTAGTATATTGAACAATGAAATCTTCTAAATATATGCACAACATATACATATGGGTGGTTTGATTTCATGCTAATTCGATAGGTCACAGTATATTTAAGGTGGAAAATATTTGAAGTTGATAAGTACAGTATTTTTCTTGTTCACCTCTTTTACGCGGGTGGTTTGATGTATTTGGGATTTCAGCAGTTTATCATGCAGTCAGAATCAAAAGATCTCAAGTTGGAATTTATGTTTCGACACCTTTTAAGAAAATGCATGTATATGATCAATAGAAGAAATTAGCCTACGTGAGGAATGTTGAAATATGATACATCAATTGAGCAATTTACTATTGCTAATTTCGATCAGATGAAACTAGACATATTTCATGTCGAGGGTGCTTCATTTTCTTATACGTAGAAAGATTTTTTCAGAAATTATTCTCAAGCTACAGAATTTCTTCTTTTTGGATTGTTCTGAAATCTTTTGCGCAGCTTGCTTTTACTGGGTCTACAGAAACGGGGAAGATTATACTAGAATTGGCCGCAAAAAGCATTGTTAAACCAGTAACTTTGGAACTAGGAGGAAATTATCCTTTCATAGAATGTGATGATGCTGATGTTGATAAGGCTGCAGAGCTAGCACACATGGCTCTATTCTTTAACCAGGTCTGATAGATTACGCTAATAATGGTTCTCGGACCTACGTACAATGAAAGCATATGCGATGAGTTTGTAGCAAAAGGCAAAGAAAGTGCGATGAAACGTTCAGTTGGCGATCCCTTCAAGGCGGGAATGGAGCAAGGTCCTCAGGTAAACATCCTCTGATGAAAGTTTCCTTTAATGCGAATGGCATAATTTGGATGGGTCATGACAGACTTGCTATTTGTACCCAAAAAATGACATAATTTGGATTGAGAAAGAAAACAAAACTTGGATTGGTCATGACGGACTTTCTGTTACTCTGAAAACTTGGATTTTGTGGTAATAGAGACCATGCTCTACTATAAAATGATGCAAAGCAATTTGAAAAGATCCTGAAATACATAAATTATGGCATTGAAAATGGAGCTGTTCTTGAAACTGGAGGAGAGAGGCTTGGTTCAAAGGGTTACTATATCAAGCCGACCGTTTTCTCAAACGTCAAGGTACCTTAACCATTTTCGGCAACTAACAGAATTGAAACATCATTCTAAGATTCTAACCTCACCTCACCTCAACAGTCTCTAATCTTAGGATGATATGTTGATAGCTACCGACGAAATATTTGGTCCAGTTCGGTCGATCTTAAAGTTCAGGTGACAATAATTGTAAACATGTTTTTTCTTTATGATGGGTCTTTTTCTCCGGCATCCATTGATGTTTCGGCTAATTACAGAGACCTTGATGAGGTGACTGGAAGAGCGAATGCTACTCGTTATGGACTAGCTGCTGGTGTGTTCACAAGGGATATCGATAAAGCTAAACACTTACTCGGGCGCTTAAAGCAGGGACTGCTTGGGTGAACTATTATAATGTTCTTGATACTGCAATTCCTTTTGGTGGGTATAAGATGAGGGGCCATGGCAGAGAAAAAGGAATTTTTAGTCTTGGCAATTACCTTCAAGTGAAGGCTGTCGTTACTCCTCTCAAGAACCCTTCTTGGCTTTAATTTCATATTATTTCTTCCCTCTTATTTGAATTCTAAAGTAAACAAGACGATGATGAAGATGATGACGGAAATATAATCTTATTTTTAGGATTTTTCCAAACAGTTTATTGAATATGCTCTGCCACGAATTTAAGAACATTTCAAAGGGAGCTCTAATGTTCCCAAGATTTTACTAGTTATACGGTTGAGAATCGAATGCGCAACGGATAAACGAAAAAAGAAATCTGCGAAAGCAGGGACACCAATATTTACATGAAAAATCCTAACGAGAAAAAATTACGGGTAGAGAAGAAATCACTAATTAGAAATCAAGGTACAATGAGTCTTGCGATTCAAACATTAATATATAGAAAAAATAAATAATCCTAATATTGGATATGAGCCCAATCTAATCAAATTAGAATTTAGGTCCTACCGAACTCTATATTTACCACCACATACCTTTACCGGCACTCTGGTGGAAGGACTTTATATCTGGCTGTGTCTTTACAATATGAATAGAACATGAGCTTTCTTCTTGCCCAATCCAGTGCTGACATTTGCCGCTGTGAGAGCTTAACAAATTCTGGCCCTTCCAGTGGATCAAGTCTTGAAATATTAGCATTGGAATGCGAGATAAAAGTAGTTTTATTGGGTATGCTTCCACTCATTTCCATTTCTGTCAATGAAGCTTTATACGGTGCAAATTTATAGTTAACTGGGTATTTTCCTCCATGAGTTGCCCATTGTGAGGCGTCCCATATCGTCGCTCTGAGCGACATCGGTTTTGATGGGTATGCGGAAGAGAAGGCCTCATTATGAACATATTCTCGGACTGGAATGTTGTCTACTAGAAACCTGCATTTGATTAGGAAGATCTGTAAAAAGCTCTTGTTTTTATTCTTACTCTCTCTCTCTCTCTCTCTCTTGTATTTTTTGGAGTTCATAACTTGACTTTGGTGGACTTACACTGTGTGGTGATTGTTCCAGATTATGCTGTATTCATGGTGGTCCAGGGTGGGATCAAACCAGAGATAGAATTTCTCTTCCCTCCCAGTTAAAATACTTCCATTGGCATATATATTTGTTTGGAAAACCCAATCCTTTCTCCTGTCATGGCCGAGCAATTCTATGTCGATCTCATCGTGGTTATGCGGGTAAACATCTGAATTAGACAGCTGCATAATCCTCTATTTCATCAGTGAAGTATTCAAACATGTTTTTATGAAGTGTTAAACTGCATTGTCTTTTCAAACCAGTGTAAATCATTTTTCTCTTCAAAGTTTCTTCAATTTACCTGATTTCATTCATTTATGGCAATTTTCGTGATTAATATAAATGAAACTTACATAGAAAGCCACTACAACTCCAGAGGAAAAACCAGAGGGAAGCTTGATTGCAGCACTGAAGAATCCATAATGATAAATGTTTTTGGACACTAAACCAGCACCTTTTGAGCAGAACCCAGGAGCAGAATTAGAGTTACATCTCAAGAATCGGTCTTATTTGATCGAAGCAACAAGCCAATTTTCAATACATTACCTGAAATTTTATCAAGAACAAGAATGGCAGAGGACCCATTACTGCTCAACTGGATGTTTGAGCCTCCAAAAATCTTGGAAAATCCTTGATCAAAAGAGACGTGAGGAAACAGATCAGTCAAATGAGGGACCTCTGGAGGGGTATAATACCTGCACTGCGAAGGAACAATGAGCAGTAGGATGAAGAAGACCAGCACCTTTTCTCTCAAAAGTTTCATGCTTTATTTGATCTAAAGGAAAAAGATGGGCAATATTTTATATTTATATATAATATGAGATCTTAGTAAATATTTAATCTGTCTTAGTTGTTAATAGCTGGCTTTTTCTGTTTGCATTTGCAGGTTTACGGGCTATGATTCAAAAAGTGTAGATGTGGGGATGGTTTGAAGAAATTTGGCAGAACTGATAGCGTTGGGTGTGGGGCATCTACTTGAATGGCAGTGACCACTTATCATTGCTACAACAGTAACTCTATTTCAATAGATAAAAGAAAATTAATAAAACAACGGACTTACAAGGAAATCTTTAAATAATTTTTATTAATAAATAAAATACTGAACTATTAAAAACAATTGATGCTAACATTGATATCATATTTTTTGTTAAAAATTTCAATTTTTTTCTGTGGTAGATAGGTCTTCTTTTTGTAGTAGTAAGGTTCTTTTTTCACAGCAGATTCATACATAAAGTAGTTTTAGTCAATGATTTGTTTTCTGTAGCAAAAAATAAGTATCCACAATGAAAACTATTCTTTCTACAACGAAAACGTGCTTTCTGCTGCTGAAAGGAAGTTCAAATCCATGAACGTCTCACAATACTACACAAAGACATTGAACGACCTTCAACAATGTCTTCTCTTTTTCGTGAGATATTTTAATCTCTAAACTCTAAGTGATTTATCAATAGATATATAATCAAATATAGGCAAATATACGAGTAAAGGGATAGAGAAAGTGCAAACCCAAATTTGTTCACACAATTCGGTAACTCCGGCCTATGTCCGCGCTCTAAGTTTCCGACTTGGAGATCCTTAATCACCTAATCACCCCGGTTAGTGATCGTTGACTTCACGGGTGTCAACCCAACTTTTATAATGACTCTTTCTCATGTCGTCACCTTTTGCTTGACTATTCAAAAGGTGTCACCCTTGATTTGAGTACAATGAGAATAAAACAAAAATTACAAGCAATAATGTAACTCTCCTAAATATTAAATATCAAGTTTGAGAGTATGGAAAGTTAGATTTGACACTCTATTTGTTGAGAGAACCCTTGTATGAATTTTGTCAAAGCTTCGCTACGGTTCTCTCTTGGTTTTAATGAGTTTCGAAGTGTCTTCTATATATAGACTCTACTCGACTGGTCGACCACCTCCATTTTGGTCGACTGCCATTCGACCGTTGGAAACTAGTCATTGCGTTATACAGATTGACCGGTCGACTGCCATCATCACTCTGGTTGACTACCTCTTCACATTTTAGAAACTTCACTTAACTCTGTCCATTTTGCGGTCGGTTACCCATTCAACTACTCGACCGATTAAAGACGGAGCTCTCTGTCAATTTTCTGGTCGACCGCCTTTCCCAACCGATCGACTGCTTTTTAGCAGACTGGAAATGCCGAGCTCTCTGTTATATTTGCAATCGATCTTCTCGTCCAAACGGTCAACTGCCTCTTTCTTTTGCATCAATTTGGTCGACCACCCAACAGTTTTAGTCGACCTCTTCTCCATGTTTTGTCCAATTTCAACCTTTTAAGTTTCAATAATCAACATATAAACTACATGGATTTAGGTAAACACGTTAGTAAGAAATAATACCCGTATTAAGAGTATTTACAATAAAGAATAAATGTATTTACTTGATTCAAACTAATACATAATAAATAACTTATTTAATCAAATAAAATTGTCATCAACAAAACAAATAATCCAATGTCTATTAGGCTAACAATCTTCCACTTTTTGATAATGACAAAACATATTAAATTGTTTAATTACCTATCCTAAGCATGATCATGATTTCTATTGCATATTTGATACTCCCCCTTAGTTCATGCAATTTCTCACTTTTAAATTCATGTTAATATTGTTTTTCTAATAACAACTTACTCTAACTTCTCTCCATTTTTGCCATAATAAAAAGAAACATTTGGGGAGGCACATCAAAATAAAAAACAATTCTCCCCCTTTGTCATTAACTATACATATAAAAATTGGAGAATCACAAGACAATTTAAATAATCAAATAAATTTCTCCCCCTTTGTCAAAATTCTTATAAAAAAAACATTGGAGGGAAATTACCATTAAATCTATTTAATCAATTTTTCTCTCCCCCAATTGAATTATCAACAAGAATTTGTGGAGGGAAAAACAACATAGATATCAAGAAATCAAATCAACAATTTAATTCAACATATTTCAAAAACAAATATTATTCATATTAAGAACATTCAATATATTCTCTCTCCCTTTATCAATATACAAAATTAAATCAATAGGGATATCCAAAACATCAAAACAAATGAATTACTTTTCTCCCCCTTAGAATATCAATTGTTGGGAGAAACATCTAAGACAATACTATGAGAAAGAAAAATGATTCAATTTACCAATTGTAATAAAGAAATCATTTAAACTTTGATAATAAGAATCATTCAAGTTAAAATAATTTCTCCCCCTATTTCAATATACAAACTCAATTCAAAGGGGAACATTATGATACCAATAGTTAGATTAATAAACTTTAAACCCAAAGATATCAATCGAAGAATTAAACCAAATGAATAATTAAAAAAATTAAACCAATGATACTAAAAGAGTATGTAAATAGTAAGCTCATTACTAAATGAAAGTATAAGATATTAACTTATGAAGCATATAATCCATTCAATTCAAAACAAGAGTATAAATATTATGCAATTTAAATATTTTCATTGCATACTTTTGATTCACAAAATCCAAAAACTCTTGGGTGTTTTTCTTGGGTACCTAAACCTTTTTTAGTCCTTTAACCTTAGGAGTGGTTCCTTTTCGAAGCCAAACCATTTTAGAATTTTCCCTTTCATCATTCAATTTTCGTGGGCAAACAATAGATTTATGTTCTACTCAATTACAAGTATTACAAATAGTAGAACAAAAAAAGAAATTATTATAATTTTTCCTTTTAACAAACGGTTGATAGCCAATTCCAGCTTTGTAAAAAGTAATCTTTTGTTTTCCTATGAGCATATTTAAAATTTTTCTCTCATTTGTGAAATTAAGCACAACACAATTTAAATCATCATTTTTAACTTTTAATGTGTTAATTTTATTCTCAAGTGATTTGATAGTAGCATTCAAATTATCGTTCATCATTTTCAAATCACAAATTTGTTTTTCAAAAGATTGAACAATTTCAACATGGCTTTTTATCAATTTATCATTTTTCTTTTTCAAAAATTTATATTTATACTTGAGCATGTTAAATTGTTCATGCAATTCATTAAAAGCATCAAGCAAGTCTTTTTCATCACAATTTTCTTCTAAATTGCTAGAAGAATTGTGTACATTTTTCTCCTTGCCATGAAGCCCGTATTGGCCATTTCCTCTTCTTTGGAGGATGTGCTTTCTTCACCATCACTTATTTGATTTGTACCTACATGTGTAAGGTCAAGAACTTTTCAAATATCATTATCACTAACACATGCTTGTACTTTATCAAATTCATTTCTACTCAAGGTACAATATAGAATATTCATGGCTTTGGCATTTAAACTCAAATTACGTTTATCTAAATCATTGAATTCAATAGATAATTTATGAACATTTATTCCATTTTCAATGATTTGCCACAAATCATAGTCCAAAGATTGCACAAAAAATTTTATTCTAGAGTTCCAATATAAATAATCAAATCATAATCTAAAGATTGCACAAAAATTTTTATTCTAGACTTCTAATATAAATAATCATTACCATCAAACGATGGAGATCTAGAAATAGATTGTCCTTCAATGCGAGTATTGAAATCCATAATATATATAACAAAGAATTTAAGAAAATTTATGCAAATAATTTGTCAAAAGATTTATACCAAGAAATTCAATCAATTTCAACAAATTTATACAATATGCACAATATTATACAAAAAGTTTACTTAACCCCACTCTGATAGCAATTGTAGGATCGATGTACGTCTACAGAGGGGGGGTGAGGGAAACTATGTATTAAGCGTTCTAATTTTTTCGTATGATATTTTAATCTCTAAACTTTAAGTGATTTATCAATAGATATATAATCAAATATAGGCAAATATATGAGTACATGGATAGAGAAAGTGCAAACCCAAATTTGTTCACGCGGTTCAGCAACTCCGGCCTATGTCTATGCTCCAAATTTCTGACTTAGAGATATTTAATCACTTAACCTCCTCGGTTAGTGATGATTCACTTTACGACTGTCAACCAAACCTTTACAATGACTCTTTCTCAAGGCGTCACCTTTTGCTTGACTATTCACATGGCATCACCCACGATTTGAGTACAATGAGAATGAATCAAAAATTACAAACAAGAACATAACTCTCCCCAATATTAAATCTCAAGTTTGGGAGTATGGAGAGTTAGGTTTGACACTCTATTTGTTAAGAGAACCTGAGTATGAATTTTGTCAGAGCTTCGTTATGGTTCTCTCTTAGTTTTAATGAGCTTTGGAGTGTCTTCTATATATAGACTGTACTCGACCGGTCGACCACCTCCATTTTGGTCAACGCTATTCAACTGTTAGAAACTAGTCGTTGCATTATACAGATTAACAAATCGACTACCTTCATCACTCCAGTCTACCGCCTCTTCATATTTTAGAAACTTCTCTCGACTGTGTACATTTTGCATCCTCGACCGATGAAAGACAGAGCTCTCTGTCCATTGCCAGTCGACTGCCTTTACCAACCAGTCAACCGCTTTTCAGCAGACTGGAAATCCCGAGCTCTCTGTAATATTTGCGGCCAATCTTCTCATCCAAATCGGTCTATTGCCTCTTCTGCTTTCCAGCAATTTGGTTGATCACCCAACAGTTTTAGTCCATCTCTTCTCCGTGTTTTGCCCAATTTCAACCTTCTAAGTCTCAATAATCAACCTATAAACTACATGGACTTATGTAAACATGTTAGTAAACAATAATACTCGTATTAAGGGTATTTTCAATAAAGAATAAACATATTTACTTTATTCAAATTAATACATAATAAACAATTTAATTAATTAAATAAAACTATCATCGTTGAAACAAATAACATAATGTCTATTAGGCTAACAAGTAGGCATCCTTAATTGAAATGTGCTTTTAGAGCTCAATATTAAATTGATGGAGAGTTATTAGAAAGTGGCTTAAAGAAGAGATATTTTATTGCTGAAGCTTATGTTGAAGCATATTGTTATCCCTAAATAATTGCAGCAACAACCCCAACTCGTCTCCAGGCTTCTCGAGCTTTGCCGAAAGTATGAAAAGCAAGTAGATATTGGGTATTGGAAGAGTGATAACAAGAGCATTGCAAGTATATATGTGAACGATAAATTCATTATAATGACTTTTCAGAGATGCTGAACATCCGTCGCTGGGAATGGACTTTCATTTGATTTTGTAAATTAAGTTTTGGATAGTTCTATATGAATGAATGTATTGTATTGGGAACATCTATAAACATATGTTATTATGCCAATGAAAATGTCAATTAAGTTTTGAATTAAAATCGTAAGTCATGAGTTGTGAATTGAATTTAAAATTACGTTATTTGAGTGAATAAATAGAATTTTGTATCAATTCAATGTTAACACATAAATCGAAAGGAGGGAAAGGAGAGAAACTATAAGTCGAGGGATGTTCGTTGTGGGCTAAGAGATGAGACAATGAGGGTAAGGGTTAGGGTTCAGTGTTCTCTAAGTAAATTGCTCTGACTAGTGTGCTCTATCTGGAGCGGAAGGTGAAGTTATATGCTAAAGGTAAAGAAATGAAAGTATCTGCTTTGGAAATTACACTTTATGATGTGGAAAATTACCTTTCTTGCTACAAAAAATTACTTTTTCAATAGTGAAAAATAACTCTTTTCGTTGCAGAAAGTATGTTCTAATCCAATGACTTGCTTTCATCAGTGGAAGGCACGTTTCCACTGCAGAAAGATTATTCTTTGCAAGAGAAAAAAATATTTTCTATGGTAGATACTTGTCTTCGTTTACCATAGTATATATTTGCCTTCTTACCTTTAGTATAAATAGTTTTGACTTCTATCTGTAGTGGGTACTTGCCTTCTACTGAAGAAAGCAATTCCTAGTTAAGAACTTACTTTTTGCAGTGGAAGGCAAGTATCTGCTGCAAAAATTACCCTTTCCATAGCAAAAGGCTCGTTTCTACTGTGGAAAATTCTCTTTCTGTGAGAGAAAGCATTAGCAGTGAAAATTCTATAATCCTGTATATAACTCAACACTACTGAAACTTATCTTAGCAAACCCTAGATCTTTCCGAGAGCCAAAGTGGATCACATCCAGGTGAATTTAAAGTGTTCTTAATTGTTCCTCACTAATGGTGTCAAGAGAAGAAAACAACAATTAGGAATCTTTTACTGTGAATTGGAGGTGGAGGCGATGTCGACAATTTTGGCCCATGAACTTTGTGCATTTGGACATGAAGCTGCTATAGAGGTGCATTCGATCTCAACAACTCTAGACGATGAGGGCTCCATTCATTATGCAAATTCGAAGACGAAGATGAAGATGTGAGGGAGAGTAGGCCTCAACCATGACCACATATGGAGTGTTCTTTCACAAGTATGTGTCTGGAAAAGAATTATATTTCGTTGAACAAAATTAGAGAAGAAATCATAGATTACGCGTTGAAGAATTGGTATGAGATAAAGTTCACATATAGTGACTCTCGTCGGTTAAAGGCTGTGTGCTAGGAAGGATGCACTTGGTGGATGCACGCTTAAAAAATGCAAGGTGAACTTACGTTTCAAATAAAGAGCTATAACGACGTTCACACTTGCTCACGAAAGATGGAAAAACACCATGCCTCAACCAAATGGGAGACAACTCAATACTTGGATAGATTCAAAAGTCAGACCAACTGGGACATTCCTTCTATAGTTAAGACAATTAGAAATGATTTTAATGTAAACATTACACTCAAGTTTTGTGAGAAGGGCAAGAAATGAAGCCCGAAAAATGAATGAAAGTGATGACAATAAACAATATAAGCTTATATAGTTATACAGAGAGGAGATTTGGAGGTCTAATCCTGGCAGCTCAATCGTTGTTCAATTAGATATGATTGATTTTTCACACAATCCAACATTTAAGAGGATGTATATGTGTTTTGCTGCATGTAAGAAGGGGTTTTGGACTGTGATAGACATGTTATTTGCTTGGATGACTATCACTTGAAGGGATCGTGTCCAGACCTGCTGCTCACAACTGTCGACATTAATGGAAACTTTGGAATCTATCCAATTGTTATAGCATTGGTTGAAGTAAAATGTAGAGACTCTTGGGGCTGGTTTTTATAGTTGTTGCTTATGAATTTAAACAGTCATTCCAGTAGGGGGTGGACAATCATTTCCAACCAATAAAGGGTACGGTGGATAGTCATTACTTTCATAATATGTGTTTATGTTATGTGTTGTATGGAGCGTTTGGCTCAGCCTGTTCATTTTTGTAGGGGTTGGTGCTAGCCATTGGAGAGTTTGTAGAGTCAGCAAAGCATCATTTTTGCCTCAGACACTTGTATGTCAACTTCAAAAAATAATTTAGAGACAAGTTGTACGAGGACGCAATGTGGAATTCATCTAGGGCCACAACATCAGCGTACTTTGAGCGAGAGATGTAGAAATTATATCTAGCAAATGCGGCGGCACATGCAGCAACACACGCATATCTATAAGGGATCGATTCAAGATTTTGATCAAAAATGCTTTCAATTCAATCCCAAAGTGCAACATAAGTGTCAATAACTCGAGTGATTTCTTCAATGCCTAGATCCTATCAGCTCAGGACAAATCGATCCTAACTATGTTTGAAATGATAAGAAATGGCATCATGTTGATGATAGTTAAGAACAATGAAAAGATGGCTAAGTCGATGGACGTTTTGTGTCCTTAGATCAAGACGAAGCTTGTCAAGCTACAACTTGCCTCTTGAAATTGGAGTCCAATTTTTGCAAGAGCTAGCAGGTTTGAGTTAGCGACAGTAACGAACAGTATGCAGTCCATTTGGACAGGAGTACTTATAACTGTTATCGGTGGGAGCTGAATGAAATCATGTGTGTGTATGTTATCTCGTGTATGAATTTTATGAGGAGATCGGCTGTGAAATTTTTGCATGAATGCTTCCACAGGAAAATGTACATGAGGATGTACTTGCACTTTGTTCAACTGGTCAGTGGACAACTCATGTGGCATGTAATAGAGTAGGATCCAATTTTTCCACCACCAATTAAGAGACGTCCGGGAAGACATAAAAAAAAAAGAGTCAAGGATGTTGACAAGTCACATAGTCGGGCATTCCTCACTAAGAGAAATATCAACATGACATGTAACTGGTGTTAGGGTGTGGGCCACAATACCCGCACTTGTCAAAGTGGAGGCCCAGACACTGGCAAGGCGAGTGGTAGCAATAAGTCCAGAGATAGAAGTGGCTGAGAAGGGAGAGAAAGCTCACAAGACATATTTATGGGTTTCACAACTGCTGGGACACAAGTGAACACATTATTATGTTTACGTTTTCAAGTGTTGTTTTAACTATACTAATTGTACTAGCAATGTGTTTCAATTGTTATGCAGGAGTCTGACACGCAAAATCTACATCTATAAGATGCCGCTGGAAAGTACGAGTTGTTTTAATGGACATATTGGTCCTAACTATGTTGTAATGCATATTTTCTTCATTTTAACTTGTTGTAATGGATATGTTATCTTTTTTTATTTGCAGTCGTAGAATTGGAACTAATATATTCCTTCTTTATACATTCTCATCACATTCCTCTCTCTCTCTCTCTCTCTCTCTCTCTCTCTCTCTCTCTCTCTCTC
>CM039478.1:18714700-18865909 GCA_022433065.1 Begonia loranthoides
TCTCTCTCTCTCTCTCTCTCTCTCTCTCTCTCTGAATGTTTAAGTGCATATTAGATATTTCATTTTCCTCTCTCATCTCTTTCTCTCTAAATGCATGCAAAACAATCATTTCACGTTTAGAAAATCCAAATACACATTTTAATTCGTTAACAAAGGTTCACAACTAATACACCAAGTCAGTAGACAATTACTAACAAAGTTTCAATATACAATTATTAACAACCCTACATATCAACCACCCATGTTGGTGCCTTGCTGCCAAATTTTCTCTGTAAATAAACAATCGCGAACATCAAAGTGGGGTCCATGTATATGTCGAAACATTTTTCATACAGGGGAGCCCCATCCAGTAGATCTATGTGAGGGTGGAAACCAGTCTCCTTACAATTTTGGAGTAGCCCTAAACCCTCACTGGTATAGAGAAATATGCCGTGTGGACTGAAATGGAAAGAGAAAAATCACCACACAAGTGGAAAACAATATGTATCTACACAAATAAAAAGATATATCTTTCTTTATCTATTGCCATCATTGAAATGATCATGATAGTCCTAATAGGGGGTGGGTGGGTGTAATTAGGCTCTATAACTTTTTCATGTGATAGTGTATTGTTATACCCTTTGTGATTTAACACAACTAAATATGCAAGCAATAACAAGTATAAGAGTAAGGGATAGAAAGTTAACACTGATTTGTTAACGCAGTTCGGCCAACCTCGCCTACGTCCGCACTTCAAGACTCCCCGTTGAAGATTTCTTAATCCAATAACCTCCTCGGCTATTGTTGATTGAACTTCACGGGAGTCAATCAAGTTGTTATCCTTTGACTAATGCGAGGTGTCTCCCTTTCCTTTAATTGTTATGGGGCATCACCCTTGATTGTAGTAGGATTACAATGAAGAAATTGAAATATTACAATTTAGAAGCTTAACTCTCAAAGATACAAAATCTCAAGTAAAGGGGTAGAAAGAGTTAAGGCCTATGCACTCATTTGTTGAAGAGAAATCTCGTGTGAATTTGGTAGCAGTTTGTTATGGATTCTTCTCACTACTTCTTTGCAATTTGGAGTGGCTTCTATTCTAAAATATACATAGTGGGCAACCACTCAACATTTCAGTCGACCGTTGGATTGTTTCTGTTGCAATTTTGTAGGGTCCAGTCGTCCACTATTTCTGTCCTAGTCAACCACCTCTTGTAGTCTAAAACAGAGTCTACTTTCTGTAAGATGTTTGGTCGACCGCATCCTCTGCACTGGTCGACTGTTCCAATGCTAAACATTTTGGCGAGCAATATGTCATTTTGCAGGTCGATCGCATCTTTATATCTGGTTGATCGCTCTAGTCTGTTTAGCTCTTCTTTAGCCATTCTAGTCAACTGCCCTAATGCCAAGTCGACCTCTCTTGCGTGTTTTGCATCTTGTACAACTAAGTCCCCATATTCAACTAATTATTAGCTTGATGGACTTAAGCACACATGTTAGTAAAGACTAATACTCATATTAAGGGTATTTCTATTGAAGATCAAAGATGAACATAATAATAAATTCAATATATATTCAAATGATAAATAACCTATAATCAAATTAATTCAATCATCATCAAAACAATTAAAACTAATGTTTATTAGGCTAACAGTCATGAAAATTGCAATTGCTTCTAGCAGCAAGACCTAGTATAGGTAGTGAGTGTACTGGTCAACGGATGACAGAAAACACGATTGTGATGGGCGTGTCTAAAAAGTAAACCATGCGTTAGAGCTGTTCAAACATGAAGTACAACAAAATCAATAAGTTTATTTACATGAATTCACCCTAGCGTAATAAGTGATCTTTCCATTTGAACTACGAAATATTCTTTGTCGTTCAACATATTACACTACATACAAAAATTATAAGGATAAGTAATAAACTAAAATCTTCTAAATTACTTAATCAAACATAACATAATTCTCATTGTATTTTTTGTCAATTTTTACTTTAAGATGATGAGAGTAGTGATGTGGTATCCATCGTTTATTTGAAAATGAAAATAGGAAGCAAAGTATCCTAAACTTAAAGTCCAAGACACATAATGACATAAAATGAAATACTTTCCTACCACAACCCCTATAAGAATACCGCAGGTCTCTAGATTTTTCTTCGTATTTGCATGAACCAGTCTAAAGAAAGTATCCATCAGGTTTACTGGCTAAAATGAATATTTTCAAACCATCAGACTAATAAGTCATGAATAATTGCAGACACGTAGATGACCAAATCGAAGACCTACCACATGCAAAGTTTAAAATGGAGGCTGTATTCCACTCGACATGTCTATTGATGGAGGAATGAGAGCTATTATCTGTTGCACCTTGGTAAACACAACAAGAGGAAAAGATTGGCATGTGATAGAAAGACCACTGCACATTTGAGACACGTTAGTATATCTCATACAAAGAAACTAAAAAAATAATTAATGCATAAACAGACTTTGTGTATAAACTAAAAAAACTTACAAACATTTTCAAAGTTCAGCTACTAGAGAGGCTGCTGAAGAGGATGCTGGAAAGAATGCTAGAGAGACTGCTAGAGAGGATGCTGGAGGGACTGCTCGAGAGGCTGTTAGAGAGTATGTTGGAGGGGCTACTTGATCATGTGCACACACCTCCACTCTTTGCAACCAGTCCTCCACTCTTTGATTGTGCTCCTCCATTTGGTCCTTCATTCTTCGCAATCGGCTCTCCAAGCAGCCAATGATCGTGTTGAACATCTTTATAGGATTGATGCAAGCATATAAAAGGGGAGGGGGGAGGGGGTAAAGATTACAAGTTAGAACCTAACTCTCAAGAATATAAACTCAAGTTGAGGTTTGAGAGAGTTAGGTCTATGCACTCATTTAATAGAAGAGAATTCATGTAAGAATTTTGGCAGTGTTTTGGTACGATTCTCTCTTGGCTATTCTTCACTTCAGAGTGCCTTATATATAAACTCTGCTTGAGCAATCGACGACCTTTAGATCGGTCAATCACCTCTCGACCGTTGGAATATAGCCGTTATGCTTTTGGTCATCCAATTGTGCCTTCTGTCTGTCACAGTGGTCGACCTATTCATCTCAGGTTGACCGCTTTTAGGTATCGCAAAAAATTGGCTCGAATCTATTTGATTTCGGTTGACTAGTTCAGCATAGGTCGACCGTTTTTACAATCTATTTAAAATTGGTCGACCGACCACAGTGCTTAGTCAACCTATGCTCCATAATTTAGTCATTTTCAATTTTCTAAGTCTTAATGATCAACCTATAAGCTACATGAACTTAGACAAACAAGTTAGTAAACATTAATACTCGTATTAAGGGTATTTTCAATTAACAACAATAACATATTTACTTGATTCATCAAAATCATAATAAACAACTTATTAATCAAATATACAATCATCATCAAAACAAATAATTTAATGTCAATTAGGCTAACAATCTCCTCAGCCATCGACGTAAAGTGAGATGACTGAGGAGGGGTGTCGATGCTGAGGAGAGGGTGGATGATGCGGAGTATCATCATCCAGGGGCTGCAGAGGAGATGATGGTGGTTGTTCCGTCTAGGGGGATGGAGACTATCCCACCGAGGTGGAAGGAGGCTATCCGACTGAGGGGACTAGAGGGTAGGCAACCTTGGATCGAGTTTCGTGGCAGACTTGGATGGAGACTTGGTTATCCATTCCTCTTCAACTTTGTTGATCCTCATACGACCCATTTTCAATTTAATGTAGACATCACTAGACTTCTCTTGGATTCTTGGCTCCTCATCCGAGACTGGTACCTCATTATGCTCAACAATCTTCTGAGCAAGCCAATTATATAGAAAGCTCTTGGCTGGGTTGTTAAAGACATCGTACATGTGACTCAAAATCACATACCAGATGTTCACCTTCTTTCAATTGAACATCTTCGCCAGTATATAGAGATCCAGGCATCTAACATGGTCTCAATGCCCATCCTGAGGTAAAATGGTGTGCGTCATGATGTTATGAACCACTTAGGCTTTGGCATTTAGTCCTTGGACTTTGGATTCTTGAAGGCTTCAATCTAAGGATTGTGGCGCAACTATCGAAGGACTACCAAACCTTCTCCTCGTCTATGAAATCTGGATCCTAAAATACATGGTAAAATTGCTTGCTTGGTTCCTCCATCGAACATCCAAGCAGCAGGTTAATATCATTGGAAGTCAATCTCAACTCCCATCAAAACACTTAAGTCTAACCTCTAATAGTTGGGTGGATAACTCCAAATTGACATAAAATAGTTTGACAATCTGCTCACAGTAATTTTCACCAAATCTACACAAACCCACTAATCTAGCACTCTCAACCATGTCTTCTAATCCCATATTAGACAATGAATCAAATCTACTCTTCTGGATACAATAATGTAACGATATTTTATATCATCTTCGTACCTATCGTTCGCCTATTTAGTCATGAAGACTGGTAAGTGGAAACTATTTGATATTGGTTGGAAACAGACCAATTGAGATATTGGTCCTGCTTTAGATTAATGTTGTGCTTCAAGTTGAGGTTGTGCTTCACCCTTGGGTTGTGCACTGTGCTGAAATTGAGCACAAATGAACTATGTTGCAGTTTGTCTACGGGCACGACTAATTGAGATTCTGGTTGAGATTGAGACTAAGAGGGAGCAACTTTACAATTGAGAGTCAATTTCATATGTCTAGTAGAATCCATTGGATTGCATGAGACAGTGAGGGAAGGGTTAGGATTTGGAGTTCACTGAGAAAATTACTTTGACTAGTGTACTTTATCTAGAGTGAAAAGTGAATTTATATATTGTATCGCCCTTTCATATAAATCTTGTTTTCTCGAAGTATTGTCATTTTTTTTTTTTGAAATTTGCAAGGCATAGTTAAAACTTGACTTCAATACCATTTGGAACAAAGCCATACTCATGAATCTTTACAGTGGAGTACTTTATCAATTAAAATATAGTTCTCACCAAAAAACCAAGTTCAAAAGTCTTTTACAAATTTGTATATATGAAATCCAACAGTGCACCAAAATACTAAATTTCAAACAAAAGCATCATTAAAGAAACCATTTCAAAACTTGGTAGTCACCTCCAACTATAAACCATGAACGCATACCCAACAACCATCAAGTCTTCATCATGGGCAAGCTCCCTCAACGTGAACTTCACCTTTTCCATTTCATCTATAATATTCATACCTACAATGCAAGGTTCATCTATAAGTCTAAGATTTAGCAAGTAATGCATGTGACCATGAACATGACATGTTGTGATATTGGTTTTTCTTTCTTTTCTTTCTCTTATCTTTCTTTTCTTATTTTCTATCGTTTCTCAAGTATGAGTAGGCATGACAGTGGGCACACACCACGACCCTCCTTTCTATGGGACGTCTCCTCTAAGTGGAAGATAGACATTCTCTCTGTGGGAGTCCTCTATTAACTGTTGTGTAATTTAATACACAATAACCTAGCAACCCTCTATGTTAGTCAGTCGTAACCTCATCGTAGCAAACTAACAGCCTAATACCTCACCGGTCCACTCTGTGGGACAACTTGATCTCTTAACCCATTTACATACATTTCATCTTTTATCTTTCTTAAATGTAAACTCATGCATGAATGTACATAAAAATGCCACGGATCACATCCTCATCAATTGACCATCAATACAGTATGCAATATATTTAAACAAACCACAACAACAAAGCCTTTGCATTTATCATCACAAACCGCACCACGCAATATTTAAACAACAACATCCACAAATCCTCAACATATGCAATAATTAAATAAAAATAGCAACAACAAATCCTCAAGGACAGAAATATATAAAATGGAACCATAAAATCTATCCTCATCATCACAGGTGATAGGAAAGAAAACAGGGCATATCCTCAAGATTGTTTCCATCAGTAAAACAGTGAGCACATATCCTTAGAAAACAGACATTAAACAGTAATCAAATAATCAAGTCCTCAAGAGTTTCTAATTGACAGTATCAAGACAGAACCCCCAAACAGCTTCCATCACACTCAAGAGGGCTTCATATTCTCTTTTTACTAGGCATGAAAATAAATAGAACACAATAGCTACATATCCTTGAGCATACTATCATAACAATAGTAACAAAACAAAGACAAGTCCACGGTTCAGTAAGCATAAAATATAGAGCACAAATCCTCGAGAGACAATAAAAAACACTAAGTAAACTACAATCCTCGAAAACCATCAGTGAAAGCAGTAAACAACATATTCTCTAGAATCCATCAGTAAAACAGAGAGCATAAACTAAACACAAATAACAGAGACAATTCCTCGGGTTTTACCATCAAAGGCAGTAAACAAACAAAACAGAACCAACCTAGCACCTTGCATTATAGGCCAAGAGGCCAAAACACATGTGGCATTACTTATCTCAAGCTTTCAAAGGGAAGAAGCTATCTAGCCATAGCAGAACTCGCCCCTCCTGTAGCTCATCACTGCTCAAGAATTGGTCTCCTTCTGAGAGCTTAAGACCAGCTCACCCACATTGCCAACACCAACAAAATAGTGTGGCTCAACCTTAAGTGCACCCTTTTATACCCATGATTTAGGGCAGAGACTTTGCCGTTCGCGTTCCAGATGACACGGTAAAATGGTCTCGCAGGAGTGTTGCTCACCGAGGATGCTAATGCTGCTGAAAAGGGCAATTTTCCTTCTTTAATTTAATGGCTACAACAAATGTGTTCCATAGATTTTGCGGCGGTGTTCCCATCCGTGGATGGGTACATTTCCTCGATTCTCAATTAATCTCTGCGCATTTTTAACCAAACAATGACGTCCAACTCCGTCTGCGCGTTTTCATTTAATCTAACGACGGCGTTGCTTCTTCTCCGTGCTGCTTTGCTTAATCTAACGAAAAACATCTTGTCCTCTCAATTAATCCAATGGCTGACCACTCTCCCGAAAGGAATCTTTCTTTTCCACAGAAGCATCTTTCCCTATGATCCGACGATTAACGCATCACCCAATTCTCTTATCTAACGGCGCAGAGCTCATCCCCTATTCTAGCCTATCCTCTAGCGATATTCATCCGACGGCTGATGTCGCTCCATGTTTCCTCCTTTTTAATCCAACAGTCATCGTCCCTCTCGCACGGAATCTTCTGTTTCCACGGGAGCATCTTTTTCCTCTCCATCATTCTCATCCAACGATCGCCTCTTCTCTTGTCCCTTTGATCTTAAGGTCCAAATCCCCCTGCCCCTTCCAGCTTTCCACGAGATTTTCCTTCTTTTTTTCCAACATTCTCTTTTCATCCAATTAACTTCACACTTTTTCCTACACACACTCAAACTTTCATCCTAAAAATTAATACTTCCTACGCCAATAACAATCTACCATAAAAATCCCATAAATTCTTATTTAATTTCAGTAATCATAAAAATAATATATTCCACTAATAAATCTACTGATACATATCAAATACACTATATGACATCCTTAATTATTTTAAAATTTGTTCAAAAGGAAATTTCAGTTATTACATATACTGAGTTAAAGGAAGACAAATGTCTCTCCGCCATGGACTTACTTTCCGCTATGGAAAATATTATTTCTGTTGTGGAACATATTCTTTCTGTTGTGAAAAATACTCTTTTAGCTCTAATATGGAGCGCATTGGATTCGAACTTTCCCTTTGTTGTGGAAGGCAAGTTGCAGCAGAAACTATTCTTTCCCTAGCATAAACTATTATTTCCACAGCAAAAACGTGTTTTCCGCTGCAGAAATTTAGTCTTTGGATCAAGTACTTGACTAGAACTACTTCATGTATGTGTCCGCTATGGAAAGAAGATTTGTCAACTATGGAAAAAAATTGAAATTTTTACAGAAAACGTTACAGCAATATTTGCGTCGTTCATTTTTCAAAGTTCAATGTTTCATTTGTTAGCAAAAATTGTTTAGTGGTTGTTTTGTTACCAATCCCATAGTTGAGTGTTTATTTTATTAATTTCCCTATGACCCTTTTTGAATTAAGAAATAAGATCTATTTATTGTCTTCTTTGGAATCGAAAACCCAAATGGATGTGTTTCTTTTTTTCCATGTGAATCGTACGTTTCTAAGGGCCAAACATTAGTATTGCTCTAACTTTTTTAATAATTATTGTTAATTATATTTTAAAAATAATTCGTTGCCAAGAAAATAATAATCCGTTGCCAAAAAAATATTAATTGTTTAATAAATTACCTCTTTAAAAATAATTTATCCATGTGGCTAACCGTCACCCGCTCCATATGTGGGAGGGGATACATCCATTCGAGGTGTCACCATCGATGAACCATCACCAAAACTCTCGAACCTCCACACGCCTATTTATACTTATTTTGCATGTCATGCAATATGTCAACAATTTCATAAGCCATAATTATGATGCATGGATGTCATGTACAGTTCACGAATATATATATATATATATATATTGATGAAATTCATCGAAAACAATGCAAAGGCTTAATATGCTAAGGAATTACTAACTCATGAACCATGCATATATATACGGTAGAGATTTATCAAGAATAATCATAATTTAAATCATGCATGTTTTTGGCAGAGAACCATAAAGGCAACTAATAAAGGGATTAGGTGATTGTTAACAAGTTTGGCTGCAACAGTGAGCAATCCAATAATTACAAGGTAATATTCACTATGAGAAGTACCAAATGAACCCATTTAAAAACAAAGTGCAAGTTATCAAATTTAACATCACACTTTTCCTTACTTATGCTTCATGATCCACAAGCAACAGTCTATTGATATGTATTGCCAAACATTATCTATATCCCATTCAGACATAAGGCAGTAACAAAAAATGTTTAGAAATAACAGATTAGCAATTTATGGTGTTTGACCGAAGCAACATTTAGACACACAATGGAGGCAGTAACCATTCACCCACAAATGTAGATCATCCCATGACATCTAACCAACTTTCATTAACCATTTTCAGTTTCTCACAATAGCAGGACAATCACAATACTCAACAGGGAATTGAAGCAAGAATTTACAGTTTGCAATGAGCTACCAAACCAAAAACTACTACCAAATCAATGTTCAGTAACAAACAACAAACAGTCCCACGATGCAGGGCCTTCACTAGCAAACATACATCCCAATTTTTACCTTCAACAGAATGTCTCCACAGCAACTCACCTCATAGCCACAACAACCACCAATTCAACAACCCAAGAAAATACCAAGATAGGAACTCAACACTTCCACTCAACTCACGGAACAATCTTCACTCACAGGATCAAAATGTAGCACCCTCACCTCTTCTCTCGATCGCAACTCGGTAGTGCAGAGTCCAGAAGCATCACCCAACGCCATCCTTTTATAGATGAAGGAAGACCCACATGAAGGCCAGACATTGGTGGACAATTGCCCAAACCAAGGGAGAAAGTCTAATGTGGGAAGGCCACGTGGAAAAGTTACTATCTTCTCGGGGAAGAGGAAAGTAATTTTTCGCTGGATGAGAATAATTTTCGTAGGATGAGAAAGAGTTGTCCGACAAAAAACAGATTTCTCGCTTTAAATTGGTTTTTCGGTCGAAGGAGTCATCCGAAACATTGACCGCACTAGTACCGAATTTCCAAAATTTGCTTCAATTTTGCGTTTTCAGTGGCACCTTGCAACCGCGTCCTGATCGAAGGTTCGACTACAAAATCGACAAAGTTGACAGGTTTGAAACCTGATATGTTTTGGTCACACATCAAGTTCACAACCTCGATCGCGTTGCGTTCGAAACTACAAAATGTAGTCTGAACTACATTTCGGCCGAATTCTCCGACCCTACCTCTGACCGCGATATCACCGCAAATGCAAGGAGTCACCCGTAATACATTTTCAGTCGAGATATTAAACTGAAACCACAACCTCAACGCGACCAAAAATGTAAAAGACACAATCTATAACAATTTTCCATTTTAAAAATTCCAAAAATATTTCTTCCCTCATTTACATTGCATCAAGTCCCAAATTAACAATTACGATACATATTTTCTTTTTATAAAATATTTGTTCATTCCTTAAAATCTTTTACATAGTATATGGAGGATTTATCCGGGCATTACAAACATTGTTGTCACATTTGCCGTTAAACGCTTTGATTTCGATCCACAGTGGATCATGTAGTAATCCGACACAGATCGATATGTTGAAAAATAACGTTATAATATTAACTTTCCGCTGCGGATCGGGTATTTTCTGTCGTGGGTTGACCATGATCTGCGGAGGATTGATAAGAAGGAAAATTCTTTCTTTTACTTAGAGAAATGGTGAATCTTTGCAGATCGATAATTCTCTCCATTTTCAACTATTTTGGATGCTTGAGGACTCGTTTTCCATAATCTTTTAGTGATGCACAGGTAGTAAATATCTGTTTTGTCATTCGGTGCTTATTAGAGCAGATTCAAGTAAAAAAAAGGAGATCGTTTCATCTTTCCGCTTTGCTCTCCTATTTTCCCAGATTTCACAACACCTTGCTTCGCCATGGAAATGCTATCTGTAGACACCATGATACTGCACCATTTTTGGAGATGTGTTGCGCATGTGTGTTAGGAGGAGATCAACATGACTTGTGCAAAAAATGCTCATCGTAGTAGGGAGAAACCGTCGTCTGAACGTACGGAACTTTACAGTTTGGAATTGTGTAAGGGAAATTAGAGGATGTAAAAGCTTTTTTAGCCATTGAAAGTGAGACAAGCTGCCTTTGGCAGCTTGCTAGCACCTAGATGTCAAAAAGGTATGCAAAATAAAAAAAAAAGTTGTCCAAATCGGTCAATTAAGCACAAAGTTATGGCCTTCAGAGGTTTTCGAGTAAACGATCTCATTTTTTTCCTACCCGAATCTGCTCTAATATGCACCGAATGACAAAACAGATCTCTCCTACCTGTACATCGCAAAAAAATGATGGAACACGAGTCCTCAAGTGTCCAAAACCATTGAAAATGGAAAGAATTATCGATCTGCAAAGATTCACCGTCTCATCTAGGAATTCCTAGAACGAGGCGAGATGATCCGAGGCAGATCGTTGTCAATCTGCCATGGATCGTAATCAATTTGTCGTGGATCGTTGTCAATCCACAGCGAATTGTGTTCAATCCACCGCAGAAAATGTCCTGATCCATAGCAGAACGTTGATATTATAACGCTATTTTCTAAAATATCATTCTGCGACGGATTGAAATCAATACATGTTCAATCCGCCGTAGAACGAAATCAATACGTTTAACGACAAACATGACAATGATGTTTACGGTGAATTTTTTTCATAGTTCAGTAGTTAATTTGTTAGCAAAAATAGTTTAGTGGTTGACTTATCATTGATCATAAAGTACGATGGTTGATTTGTCAATTTCCCTTAAAGTTATGAAATAACTTTCGAAAAACAATCTCAAACGCATCCTAATAAGGTATTCTCCATTAGCATCGATTCGAACATGACTAGTACATGAATATTCCATCATTTTTAGAATGTTGAAACTATTGTGAGATACAAAAAATTACAACAAAAGAGAAATACCCTTATTAGAAATCAAACGATAACTAAAAAAAGAAAATAGGATGTGGGATACCAGATTTACGTGAAAAAACTCTTTCAGAAAAAAATCATGGGTAGAGGAATAAATCTATTATGAAGATCGAAATACAACCATGAGTTTTTTAACTTGAGGTTACATTAATTTATAGAGAAAACACAACCCTAAATGAGATCTGCAATGCGGGCCCACTGACTCGATCAAATAAAATTTGGGTCACACCAAAATCTAATAATCTTTACCTTGACATGAATTCTATGAAAAAGATCCATAGCGCGAACTTGTCAACTCGGCCCAATAAAACGAATTCAAAACCTTGAATTCTGACAATGAACCAATTTTCACCTTTAAAGAAGATCTGTCTATCTCAAATAAATATACAGATCACCAATATAAAAGTATTCAAGAGTAAATTCAGCAACTGATGCTGATCATATTTTAATAACACTTAAATCACCATGATGACATCTTCAAATCCCAAAAAAGAGTCATCCAAATCAATGTGAGTATATCTCATCTCCTGACATGCCATATCAAAACTGTCTTTCAAAATCTTTTAAAATTCTACTATCGTTATCTTACTAATACGAAATATCGAAATATCGATCTAAAAGTGGAAGATCTAATTTAATGATCTCATCGCCACAAAAACACATTCTTGAACAAAATATCTGAAAAAAAATCACTGGCTTCAATAAAATATTCACCAAAAAAATTGAAGTGAAAAACCTTAGATATCACAAAGTTCCAAAAGATATCCTCAAATTTTAGATATTTTTATAATAACTAATCAATCACAATATCAAATCAAATCACCAAATAATAGCAGATATTACAAAATTCAAATCTTATTTGAATTTTACCCAAAAACAATTTCCAAGATTGAGATATTCCCGCAATTCCAAATCTTTTATAAATCATTAAATTTAATCTCCCAAAAATTATCCAAGAATTCCAATGATTTTCGACAATTTTTATCTCTGACAAAAATTCAACTTTGCAAAGGATACTCTCGTAGCAGCCCCAATTGAAATGGCTTTACAACAAGAATGAAGAATAACAATGTAGATGATTTATGGAGACTGACGATAAATAAAAAACCCTCCAACGACAAACCTATTACTTAGAGGCACAACGACTCTATCGAAGTCCAAACAGAGAAAAATTAGAGCTTTCACGAAAAAACGGGACAATTGTTTCTCATGGTGGTTGAACGATAGAAAAGAACACAGTTCATGAGCAAGACGAATGGTAGGGGAAAAATTTTCTTTTTTTTTTCCTTTTTTGTTTTTCCAAAAATTGTAATTTTCTGAAAAATTACATAAACCTTGTTCGATGTGAAACGACCGGAGTAAATTTTTTTGAACACATTTTGAAACATTAACTCTCGAAATCAAAGCTGTGATACCACTGTTAGAAATCAAACGATAACAGAAAAAAGAAAATACGATGTGGGGCACCAAATTTACGTGAAAAAACTCTTTCACGAAAAAAATTACAAGCAAAAGAATAAATCTATCACGAATATCAAAATACAACTGCGAGTTTTGTGACTCTATATTACATGAATTTATAGAGAAAATAAAACTTTAAATAAGATCTATAATACATATCTACAGACTTGACCAAATAAAATTTAGGTTATATCGAAATTTAACGACCCTATTTTTGTCGGCAAAGAGAAAAATGGGAAAAAGAATTTGTAGATTTTGGTGTAGTTTTGTTTATTTGATTTTGCTGTTTCAGTGGGGTCAGAATGGATCTCATAGACATAAAGACATGAAAACATAACATATTTAGTTATTACTGTTTGGTTTTTAAACCAACTTAGCTATTCCAAGTTACCATTTTTCTGAAAAAAAATAAAATATACGCAGAAGAGAACAAGCAACTTGATGAGAACAGATCTGGGCTCGTGTTTTTATTTAGGCAAGTAGGATGCAAGGACAAAAACAAGAATAAAAAATGAAAATAAAACCCAAACACATAATAAATTTACATAAAAATGATTACAATAGACAACGCTTAATTTCTCTATCACTGCTACATGTCTTTGAAAAAAAATCTCATATGAAAATTTTTTGTTTCAATCGGGTGAAATAAAATTGTGGTTATCGAATAGCAAAAGAAGTTACTTGCAAACAATTACAAATGAATTAAATTTTGTAGTTTGTGGCAGTGGAGCGTGTTAATGTTTGCCAGAAAACAATGAGCTGTCCATTCATACTACACACATTGTGATTGACGCCTATCCACCACCATACAAGTCATTTAAAGGCCTTTTGAAATTTGCCAAAATTATTTATTGCTTTTGGAATCTTCTTTTTGTACCCAACAAACTTAGTTGAATATGATGACCACCCTAATGTTTTCATGCACAATTACTACACATTTAACCACAAAATTTGAATAAATTAGCTTCAATGGGATACTCCAAACATTATTTAGATTATCAAATGTATCTCCAAGCCTTAATCTAACTTAAGATCAATCCATATCAGGCTGGAAGTATCACGCTCCAGATGGAACTCGAGATAGAAGGGGAACGACCCGATCCGACCCGACCCGAAACTGAATCAGGTTATCCGACCTTTAATTTATAAATTAGTTAGGCAACGAAAATCTTAAATAAAACTTAAATAATTAGGGTATAACCAATTGAGATCAACCAAATGTCTAACAGTGACATTAAAATAAAATGATAAATATAGATCTGAAAATAAATGTGCTACAAAAGTAAGCAATTAAAAGTTTATTACAAATTTAAATCAAGTTCCAACCTCTCAAAAACACTCTCAAATTGAAATAAATGCTAAATTCAAAATCTCATCGAAATCACTGATCCATCGGTTGTTGGGGATCCTCTAAACTAAAACCTTAGGAAAATGTCGTTGGGTGAGTCGACTAAACTCAATAGAGGTAAAATCTTATTGTCAACAATAAAATATAATAAAATGGGGAGCATGCCAGATATAAAATATCATTTTAAAACTCGCATAAAATTTTAAACAGTAGGGCAAACATTAAAATTATTTTACTATAGTGTAATACATACATAAAATAGGCCATACAGTGTATTAGTGAAATTAGAGTCACTCACAAGCTTCAGACACACTATGTCTTAGGCATATAGTAACAACGATCCTCGACGATTGCTAAAGCCACGAAAATAAGACCCTGATCATGTTTAGGGTTTTGTACTTAGGGACACGACACAGTCAGTTGTCTCATTACTCTAGTTAACACAAACAAACACATTCTTCAACAATCGAATGTATGTAAAGAAAACATGACCCCTTCACGATTCGATCAAAATTGGTTCACTTGACCAAGTTGATCTATGAATAAAAATATGTATGCTCAAATAAAAAGTGACCAGCGAAAAAAAAATTTATATATATAGAGTATAAAACTCATAAGCTATAAAATTGGACTTACCATTTTGTATGAGAACATGTCTCAAAATAATATTTGTAAAACCATGAGATTCTAGATATAAAATAAACGTCTATTTTCACTAGGCCTACCAAATCAAACTCAAGCATCAATAATTCAAGGAATCTGAATCTCTAGTTAATCTTTTGAACATAATAGAATATACATATTTAAATTAATTCACTTTTTCAATCTTAAAAAAAAATTCGTTGGAACCATAACTGGAATACGAACTATAACGCCCTGAAGTGTAAAATACTTTTTATGCCATTTTTTAAAAATCTATTCATAAAAATCATTTCTTTGAAATTATACAGCGGAAATCATAAAAGGTATCTCATTTAAAATTCAACGTGATAAAACCCAAGATAAAAGTAAACATAAATAGTCGTAAAATATTTTGATTTAAATCCAAACATGAAAAGAAACAGAATTTAAACAAAAAAGTTTTCTTTTTCTAGTTTTTTTCCTCAAATCTTTACCCACAGGTCAACTTCACTTCGACATCGTCTTAGCTTTACCCATGAAAATCCTTCATCAACTGCAACCATCATCCATTCATATCATCAAGTTCCTCTATAAGATCATCCTTATTTACATCAAAAAGTTCACCTACAAACCTAACGCTTAGTAAGATATGCATAAATATAATATGAGTATGAGATGTAATTATCGTAAACACATATATTTTTATTTTCAGTCTGTCTTTTCTTTTCTTTATTTCGTTCTTTTATTCTTTTCCTTTCATTATCATTGGGATGCGACACCAAACCTCCATCATTGGGGAACTAGTCCACCAAAATCTCTATCATTGAGGGATAAATCCATCAAAGTCTCTAATCAATGGGGGATACACCCACCAAAGCCTCTATTCAATGGTGCAAAATCGCTAAGCCTCTACATATTCTTCTTTTCATCTTTTTCTGTTTCATTATTTCTTATATGAAAACTATTTTCGTTATTTTATTGAAAAACATGATGCATACAACATACACATGTCATAAAATACAATCTAACATGCATGATCATATCATTAGACATATTCTCAATATTTCAATGTCAGCAGTGAGTGGTAAACAATCAACAGAAATCATATTCTCTATCAATATCTCTAACATAAACAGTAAACATACAACAAAAGATATTCTTAAGCATCATATAATCCCAACTTGGGGAACAAAAATGAACAATCCCCAAAAATATCCAACTTTTAGAATTTGATTTAGACGTCCCTCCATCGAACATCCTTCACATTGTTAAAAATCCAGTCGACTACAGATTGAGTCCAAACATTTGCTCCTCAAGTATCATCCTCTTTGCCCACTTTTACGGAAGCAAACTTTTCTACGGATGAGTGGGCTCACGTGGAAGCCCTTGTTTCTGCGGACACATGCCTTCTGCCTGCTTATGTGGATGCCTACATTTTCGTGTGTTTGATGTGTATGCTTCCGCGACAGAACCATTTATTTTCACAGGTATTTGCCTGCGATTCAAGACTTTCTAGGAATTCTGAAAACTTCAACGTTCCTCTCAAAGAAATTTGCAATTTTAAACAATACAAAATAATTCCATGTATAAATTGATCAATTTTGTAACGACCTGACTTTTTATAACCTTTAAAAAATGCGTGAAATTTTAAACTTTTGTAAAACGACTACCTTATGAAAACTTCTTTTGATTAAATCAGAGTGCAACACTAAAGTCAGACCTCTACTAACCGTTTCGTTATACTCATTTAGAAAACTATGGTTATAAAATCTTTTCTCAAAACATAGTAGAAGTCAAGTCAAGAAAACATAGCAAATTTATCAAAAACATAGAGGAAGTAAACCATAGTTGTAAAATCGTTTATTAAATTGTAGTGAAAGCATACAACGGAAATCTTTATTTATAAGAGGAAGCATAAATCCTTTTTAAAAGAAAATACTAAACTTATAGTTTTATATTTATAAAATCCTTATCTCTTTTACTCCCTTAGCCAGGCCAGCCACAAGTTCGCCCGTGCAAATGCTTCATTAACTGCTTCATCATCTGTGCATCATTATTGCGTATGTGTACCTACACCACAAGTAAGACGCAAACCTAATGGCCTAGTAAGGAAAAGAGGTTATGCAGTATGATTATGCCTCTCTTTAGTTCTTTTGGAGTGGGTATCGCCCCAAACCAATCTTTTCATTACGTTCATTCGTTCGTTCATTACTCATACGTCGAGCGGAAGATTGAAGGACACATATGGAATGGTATAGTGGATCAGATCTAACATTCTGGGTGCAACTAGGTTCCCATTCCTAGCAAGGTAGGGGTTTCGCCTAACTGCCAGACTAGATCCGCTACTCATCCTCCCCCTAACTTCCTATTTCTTTTCTTTTCCTTCATTTTCTTTAACATTTTCCTCACATGATGCATATGAGTACCAACCCCGAATGTAATACCCCCAAAAAAATTTTCCCCGTTTTGTTGATGTATTAAATTTGGATAATTAATATATATGCATATCATGTCATGTTGCATGATGATACGCGTTAAATTATGCTTGGAAAATATAGGATTAATGTTGAAAATTAATCTAAGTGTTAAAGTTAAGGAAAAATGTGTACTGGTGAGTTTTTGGACGCGTTTTCTCGTCCGAAATCAAGCACGGACGACGCGGACGGGGAGGAAATGAATCTGTACAATTTTATGGGACATTTCAGATCCATTTTCTCATCCAAAATCGGGTGCGGACAACGCGAACAAGGAGGAAACGAATTTGTACATTTTCTAGGACATTTCGGACGCGTTTTCTCGTCTGAAATCGATTTCAGACGACTTACCTCATCCGAAAAGTCAAAAAATTTTGGGAAAAACCCATTTATATTCTCTTCTCTCTCTTCCAATTTCATATGTCACTCAGCAAAACCTCTCTCCCCTGCCTTTTACAGCAACGTCCATTCATCTCTGGATGGGTGGGGGCTTTCCACATGGTGTACCCTCATTGGACCACCTCTCCTTGGTTGGGGTGACTGTCATCTCCCTCCCCTGCAGCTTATCTCTACCCTCTCTCTCTCTCCATTTCGTCTATAAGAGGTAAGTTCCTCTTGTTCTCTTTTTTGGCAATAAGCATTGTGAAGTGTAAGGTAGTGTTATGTTGTTCTGTTGGTAGGAAGTAATTTGGTGATTGAGTGTGGAAGACTATGTGTTTAGTTGGATGATTGATGTGCTTCTCCAAGAGTTCTGTGAAGTCTGTCCACTGTGAAAGTAAGAGGTGATTATTGATTTAATGGTTGACCTTCAATAGTTCGGTCAGGTTGGTTATGGGTATCGAATTAAATCTTTAATATTGTGTTTGCTTAGGTGATATTGGGAGTTGGAAGGATTAGAAAACCATACATTGGCTGTTGTTTCTGCTCATTGTTGGCTGCTGGATACTGAGGTAAGGATTAGAATTGTAATTGGCCAAAGGAGGCCCTACATTACGGGTTAGGATTGTTTTTAATGTCTAAGCTTACGTTAATTTTGCTGGAAATTGTGAATGCTACTTAAACTGTCAACTACTTCGACTTTATGATTATGTGATAAGCCTGGATTGTTGAATTGAATATTGGGGAAGCATGAGAAATTGGATTTTTCAATGCCGTGAATATCATGGTTTTGTCACTATAAAGTATAGATGTTAGGAATTGATTCATTGGACATGGTGAAGCATAAAAATATGGATTGTTGGATCTTGTTTATATTGTTGTTAAGTGTAAAAGAAGATCATGTGAATATTGTAAAGCATGAAATGAAGCAGGATAGTCGGGAAACTTTATTGATGCAAACTATCCTTCTATTCTTTAGTGATGCAAATTAATAGCTTGGATTAAATCTGGAAACCACATAGGATAGTTGAAATGGAGATGAAGTTGAACTTTATCCCTAAATTGGTCTGAACATGTTTTCCTTGCTTGTAATGATTCATGAATTACTCAAAGCTTGTACTGCTTAAGTTCTTGCTCTAAACCTAGCTAATTGACAAATAATGCAGTGCCTTTAAATTGAATTTCTATATGCAAATGTAGTGGAATTGGTTGTGCTTCCATGGTGCGTTATTTCTGCAATTTATTTTGTGGCATTCATGCATCATTCTAGGGTTTATGAATCTGTTTACATGCCGTATGTCATTTCAATATATGTAAATAGACATGTGAGGTTCGAGAGAAATGGGGACGGTTCCTCGTGATGACACCCCTATTGGAGTGCCTACTCCCACTTAGGGGGCGGTGAGTTATGGTTAAGTCACGTAGACCCTAAGGATTCCATTTATCTTGTACTGAAATCCCCAATGCCTTCAACAAAAGTGTATGGGTATGGCACGTAGTGACACCCCTATTGGTGTGTTCCCTCTTCGGTAATACAGTTAAGCTACGTGATCAATTGACTTACCCATCACCCCGGTTCACAGATGAGATACGGATCTCCTTTGTAATGCATTGTATGGTCATGCATATCATTTGCATTGCATTTGAATTCTAATTCTTGTTGGGCTTTAAGCTCATTGTTTTCCTCGTAATGGAAGTGACTATTATAATGATGATGACGTACCAGTGGAGAAGGAGACATTCCAGGACGACCCCTCTTGTTATCAGCCGATTTGACCTGTTGGGTGTGACTCACATGGGATGGGAAATATTGGTATTTTGATAATATGGGTATTTTGGCAATTGCATATTAGTATCATTTTGAATGTTACGAACAATTTGTAACCATGGACTTTGGGACTTTTGATAGAACAATGGAACTGTGTTTTGAAATTTACATTATCGATTCAGCATAGTTAAATTCTGATATATTTTCCTTCAAATGAATTTCGAACGTTGAACAATTTGAACAAAATTTTTTATGACGGATTTTAAAATAAGGATAAATAGTTTTAAATTATCGGGGCGTTACACGTTACACCAAAGGTGGTGCTTCCTAGTTGTTTCTATTATCATGTTGCATGATGATACAGTATGACATAACAATAACAATAATTGAATAGCGCATACAAATGGGTAGTAGTAATTGAAAGCGCAAAACATAGAACAAGTATAATATCGAATTGAAACAGCGAATGGCGTACATAATTTTGGGGCATGGCAATAAAGAAACGGTAAGGTAAACATGATAATAGATAACGAAAACTTGCTTATAAATTCAAACACAATTGGAAACATGCTTAATAATTGATAGGAGCTAATATCGCAATTATGCTTTTAAACTAAGGTCATAAGTTGAATTACAACTAACTATTCATACGAATAAGCATGCTTCATAAATACAAGAGTATAATGACATTAAGTAGACATGGATAACATTTTAAATGAAATATAAGAGTTTAGAACTAACGGCAACGTGCATCTGAAAGTAAAACATAATTTAAAGATATTGTTCTACCTAGAGTTAACCACTTAATTCCAATTATTATTTAAGTTAATGAAAGTAAAGCATTAGAGTTAACATAATTGTTATTCAAGTTAATTAAACACGCTCAATGAAGTAATGACAATTATTATTCTAGTTAGTTAAACATGCTCAGAATTAGAAAACTAGCAAATTAAACATGCTTAGGCTAAGGGTCAATTTAATAAATATGCTCAGGATTAGGATTCATTGTTACAATTACTATTCTATTTAATTACACATGCTCCAAATTAGCAAACAACAGCTTCTAAGCAATTTAAGCAATAACATGACAATACTGTAATAATCCGATCCTAAATTTTCAAGATAAACGATGTAATAAAACTTTGGAAGTAAAATGGGTTTAATATTTATATAATACATCGTTCTATGGACGTTAAGTTGTGACGTATAACTTTGTAGGTGTTTAATTTGGACAAGACTTAGACGAAAAAATACAAAAAAGATGGATTTAAGGACTTTAGGATGCCTAGGACAATGGAAGTGGAACGGTGCAGACGAGGCAAGATGCGTTCGCAACGAATCTGTTTAGATCTGGAGTTTTGCGGACGACGCAGACAACTGTGGACAACTAGATTCAGCGTCTGAATGAATCTGTCCAATTTTTGGGACAATTCGGATGACACATGCGGACAATGCGGATGACTCGAGGCAGCGTCCAAATGAATCTGTTTAAAAAACTGGAGCTTTGCGGATGCCGGCGGACAATGCGGATGACTCGAGGCAGCATCCGAATGAATCTGTCCAAACTTTAGGACAATTCGGACGACTTATTCAAATAATGTGGATGCTAGATGGCGTCCGAAAACGGATTTCAAACGGTACGGACATATGTTTGGGGCGCCAATTTCCGTCCGAATGCCTAATTTTTCTGTGTAGTTTTAGGTCTTGCGGAAGACAGTACGGCGTCCGTACAAGTCTGAATTGTAGCAGATCTGCAAAAAATCAGGAAATAAAAGTCAGAAAAATTGACGTAACTCGACATTTAGCGAGTTAATAGTCGCACTTTCGGCCAGAAAAGTCTTGGCAGCAGCTCAATAGCCCACAAAGGAGCCTCCCTACAAGCACATTTTGTCTCCTAGGTAACTCTTCCCTTTATTTCTTCCATTTCAATCTCTTCTCTTGCACTTCATTTTCTGCTGGGGGAAGTTCTGCTGGAAAGGGAGGAGCTGCTATACGTAAGAAGATTTGAGTCCAAAGGGTAAGGAAATAGGTTGTCTTGGCCATGTGGAGGCCCTACACCCAAGTATATGTGTGTGTGTGATGATTTTGTTGTAGGTAATAGCATATACAGAAAATTCTTGATGAACTTTGTTGTCTTCCTGAATTATGGCTACTGTCTTTACACTTAGTAGATGTTTCTTTGCCGCTTCATTTATGTTGCTATGAGAATTCAGTATTTCTAAAGAAAGAATGAAAGGAAAGAAGAATCATGGCTAAAATATGAAAGAAAGATGAAAAGAATGATTGACTGACATTATAACATGATCCTTTACTCTGTAAGAAGGGCATTGTAGAAATCATGAGATTCCTTAGTGGTATGATTCCTATTATTGTATGCTTCATTTTCAGTGTAAGCATGTCTTTCATGTTGTTACATATCTTATTGCCTTGGATATTATGGTCGTTCTACATAGTCATTCTAGTTGCTGCTATTTTGGTAAGAAAGCCTGCTAAGTATGTTCTTTACGCTGTCCCAAGCACTGTATATATGATCCATGGTCTCTTTTAGTTATTAAAAACATGTTGGTTCCTCTCGTATAGTCGGTTTGAAAGTGTACTAGATATACTAGATGTTTGTTATACATGGAAAACGCTGCTATAGTAATAAAACCAAGGCATGTACAAGTGTTTTTTTGCTGTTGTTTTTCAATAGCATGTTTAACCGTTCATTTTACGTAGAAAGGCTGTCAAAATGAGAAATCTAATGCATGTATTTTTTGTTGAATGTATGGTTGTATATTTCCCTGCTGCCTCTAGTTATGTTCATTTCTAATTGTATTCATCGCTATATGTTCGCTGTATGTTCATCTAAAATTTCTGTCATACAATAACTGAGTAGAAAGCACATTCCGTTAACTGAATCGTCGTTATTTCCTTATTACGTATCATCTAGTAAAAGCATGTTTAGTTGCTAGTTTCTTTTGTGGTTATATTCGATTGAAAACCAGAATTTTTTAACGTATTTCCTACTGAATGGTTGATTAGAACTACGTTTTGATACTCACGTGTTCCGCTATGTAGTAGATTAAAAGTATGTCATGCCCATTGTAAATTCAACGTGTTATATCAGCTGTTTCTTTAGATTTACACCATGTTGTAGCTCTAGTTGGATATTAAGCTCAATTACTCTATGCTGTTGTTATTTCTATTTATGTCATGATCTAGCTGCGTTAGTATGATTGAGTTTCCATTTTATGGTTTTGTTGTTGCTTCCGATATATGTATGTGTTATTATTGTTAGGATGTTTCATATTAATAGAAACCTAGTAGGGGATATCCTTTGGAGGGAGGTATCCACATGCATGATGGAGGAAAAGGTTAAGAAAAAAAAGTATGTTCGGGATGAGCGGGAAACGTCCGTCACCGAAGAAAACCTAACGGCGGGATACGCTGGAAGGAAAGAAACTCTAAAGGCGGGATATGCCAGAAAGAGGAAGAACTCCAAAGGCGGGATACGCCGGAAGGAGAAAGAACTCAGAAGGCGAGATACGCCTGAAAAATGGAACGATTAGGGAGTTGGGGTAGATGGATAGTCCGGATCTAGCCTAGCTGCTAGGATACACCCTCACTAAGACGGAAAAGGGACTAGTGCACACACAGGAGGTTAGAATCCGACAAACTAGGTCATCTCAAAGGACAACCTTCAATCTCCAGCTCGATGTACAAGTTAAGAATGAACAAAGAAAACGAACGTAATGAAAGAGCTTGGTTTGGGTGGCCCCCATTCCAAGAAGAACTAAAGAAAGAAAAATGCATAAATTGTTTTCCCCCATCTCCTTACTAGGCGTAAGCTCACGTCCTTACTTGTGGTGTAGGTAACGAGGGGATTATGCCAGAAATTAAGGAAGAGGTCATTCCGGTGGAGTCTGCTGTAGGTCCGATAAAGACGCCAAGAGAGTAGTAGTACAGCACGGAGAAATAAAAGAAAAGGAAAATCAATAAGAGCAAATGTTGAATGGTTATCTTTTACGAATGTTAAATTTTTCTTTTATTGCCTTTATTGGAATATTCAGAATATTATGCAAGTTTTATTTGGAAACTTAAAACCTTGGATTATAAATTATGTTTTATATGTCGTTTTCTAATAACTATCATTCTTAGTTCCTTGTTATTTAGTAAAGGTAGATTTTCTCGTTAAGTTATGCTTCCGCAATTTTTACGAATGAATATTTAAGGAAGTAGTTTTTTTTCTACTCTTTAATGAACAATGGAAGAATGATTTTTTACTAACGATTGGATTTTTATGCACTCTGATAACCCATTTTATTTAGAAATGATTTTTAATTGGTCGTGTTAGTAAGGTTAATGCGCTTTTAAAATGGTTAAGAAATCCGGGTCGTTACAAATTAATTTATCGAAACAATATATTCACATAATAGAATCAACATAAGTTAGGGAATTCTAGCTCATTCATGCTTATCATTCTAACAGGTATTCAGTTCATTCATCTCAGAAAGCATTCTTCTCAGTTTATCATTCTCTATTACAAGCAGTAAACATTCATCATTCGTCACTTCTCTATCGTTACGCATTTCATCAGTATTTGCAGTAAATAAATTGCAGGAAATCAACAACAGTATATCAACCAAGAGAATAATACAGAACTCAACTCACGCACACTACTTGTGGGTAGGGCCTCCATTGGCCAAGACATACCGAATCCTTACCCTCGTTGACGAACTCAAACACGAACAGCAACTCGCTCACACCTCAGCTTACAGAGCCTTGCTTATAGAGTCTCCAACATCATTCACGTATCAAGTAGGAGAATCATACAACTCATCAATCTAATCCAATTTAATGGTTTATCTCAAATTCTTAACCAGTAATTCAGTTGGCAGTGACAAAACCAAAGTACAGACTTTACATTTACAAAACAACATTCATTTTTCCAAAGAAACAGCGAGCATATGTATTTCTCATTTTCATTAACAATGTCCTAAGGTGTAGGACAACCAACCAACCAAAAGAATACATTCCCATAACTCAACACTATCCTTCACAAAACCAAGTAAATAATCCCTGATGTTCAATAGAGAGAGAGTTCACAAAGTACTAACCCAATAACAGAGCATTGATCCTAACCAACCCACAAAGATAGCACAAATCTAATTATTGTCCAATAATCTGTAATTAGTCATGCAGAATCAACCAAGGCAATCACAACAGGGGAACAATCATTCGACAATAGAGAATGTTCCCAAACACAACACATCCATTAACATAGCAGAAACATCCATAAAAAAATCAGAATAAGGTGAAGGAATACCTCATAGAGAACACACCCGATAGAGTCCTGCTCCTTCACCCTCTTCATCCTTATTTCCCTTCGGCCATAACCATAGCGACCACAACTCATCTCCTCTGACATTTCTCTTCTTTGAATTTCCGATTCTCCAAAACACTCGCCCACATCTAGAGAGCTTCCTCCCCTAAACCATGCCTCTTCCTCTCATTTCGACTCACCCGAGAGCCATACCTTGCCTTAAGCCATACCTGGACATCAGCACCATTCCACGCACGTCCGTGTTGTCGTCCATGTTGTCGCTTCTATCAGAGCAAGGCCAGCAGAAGAGACCAGTTCAAACCGCAAGCTGGACCACAGGCCTTCGGCTAGTTCAGCACGAACAGCCAAATCCCTTGCCATCCGACCCAAGCCTGGAATCCCAGCCCCTTCCTGACGCCAAACCTTCTCTACCGATCACTGTCCTTGCCATCATCATTCCATCGACGCCGGCATTGCCAATCATCCAACGCCGCATTGATGACCCGAGACTCTGCACCCAATCAACCCGCAAAGCCACCTCCCGAGCCTGCCGTCGTTCGCCATTCCCCAGACGACACATACCCGAGCCCGAGCTCACCATCTCTGTCCCTCGCCCGAACACCCTCCCCTGTCGGTCACTCTCCTTCGTCTTCATCGTCTCACTCCCTTCTCTTCTGTTCACGAAATGGCCGAAGGCCAATGAAAATCCCCCCTTTCACTTCTTTATCTCCAGAACCGAATCAACCAACGTGAACTGGTTCGGTTGAACCGGTTCAGCCATCCATTTCTCCCTCTTAATCTTCTTTAATCCAATAATTCAATTTATTTAATCATTTTCTATTATTTTTCTCACATTTTAATTTAGTTCATTAAATTGTCATTTATCTTAATTACATTAATTTTCATAAATTATAATCTAGCGAATATGTCATTGGTAATACCCCAAAAATTATCCAATTAATTCAAATACTGTTAATTACTTTCTAATTATCTTTATTAAATTTTGATATAATAATCGGGGTATTACAAATTTCATCCAAAATTAACAACTTTTTAACCCAAATTTCTAAACTTTAAAATCTAAATCACAAATCCAAACTTTAAACTCTAAACAAAGTTTCACTTCTCCAACAAAATTCAAATCCAAAATTATGAAGAATCGATAAATATGAAATCAAATTTTTATCTCTTGATGATGATCAAAACTTCAAGGCTTTCGAATCCCAAATCATAGGATTTCAACCCACTTACAGCACACAAAGTCTAAATCAAATCCAGTATTAGAAATTGATTTCTTCCAGAATTTTTCTTTAGAAAATAAAGGACTTTTACTTACCAGAATATCTTTACCGAAAACTTCAACACCTAGCAACCATCCTTCACAATGTACACACTCAGTCCATAAAATTCTCCAAAGACTAAAATAATCACCCCTTAACTACAGGATTGCTGAGGTGCAGATATGGTAACCCTCTAAAAATGAATTAACTAAAATTAACTAGGGTAATAACACATATCATAAATGGTAACAGTTAGAGGAAGTGTGAAAAGTTTTTAATTAAAGTCTTCTCAAATAAATTTCTCTCAATATGCGTCTTTTTGAAGAATAAAAATCGTGCTATGAGTCATGTTATGTGGATGGTGCTGCCACTTTAGCACAACACTACTTGAGTAGTATAGAGAGAGTTGTTTTAAATTCACATAAAAAGTTGGTCCTTTCGAGGTGCATCACACATTCGCAAAAGATTTAAGTTTGAGCATTGATGGGTAGTTTGTTAAATGACATTATGCATAGTTTGCACTGTATCTCTGCCAAGATGCACGAATTGTTCATGTAACATGATAATTCAAGATTGACCAACACAATTCTTTTAATAATTAGTTAACGATCAAATAGGCGGACAACACAATGACAACCGCTAATAAAGTACATATAATGATGGTTGGAGTTATGTGCTCAAGAAAAAGAATGTAATGAACATTTATTGGAAGTATAAATAAAAAATTTTGTTGATTAATTTTATATTTTTACTATTTGATATGCTAATAAAATTCATACAAGTTTATTGGTTGTTTACACTTATTGAATATATGTGAGATATAATATAAAAAATAAAAATGTTTACTACTTATATTTGAAATATAGAATATTCAAATAATATAAAATCATAAAATATACTTCATTCCATTAAATATTTATAATTATATCCCGACTATATATGTGGTGTTACAGAATAAATATGTTTTATATAATATGATTATGTAGCACTGAGTCAAATGAAATTATATTGTTCTTATATTTTCATTAAAAAAGAACAAATAGTTTCATCACAACGATGATCATATATGTATGGTTTTAATTTATTATATTTCGTAAACTCATATTTCATTTTAATTTATTTTTTGATTTACTTGAAAAAAATTTTGTACGTACATTACTCAAAACTTTGTATTTTGAAAATAAATTAAATGAGTTGCTCAAAAGGCTAACTCTAATACAATGGAATCCATTATGTAAGATTATCTTGTTTGATAGTTTAGGAAATGAACAATGAGCGCGTAGATTCATAAATGTAATGAACTAATTATAGTTAAAATACAGATATAATATGACATCTTAACAAATTTTAAACTTGTCTCTATTATGAATCTAAGTTATTTCAATATCAATTATATCACAAATAAACAAATACTTTAAGAGAATTAGGGATAGAGAGCATAAACAAATTTGGTAACACAGTACAGCAAAATACACCTACATCTGCTCTTCAAGGTTGCTCATTCTTAAAGATCATTTTCACTTCAATCTTTTAGATTAAAGTTGATAGTTGATTGATCTTCCAGGCGTCAATCTAACCTCACAACGTCTTGACTTGGGTGTCCACTTCAAATCAAATACTCAAAAATATGAGTTAGTGTTTATGAGTGTAACATCCCGTAACCTTTTCTATATAAAATTTTTCTTTTCTTTAAAACTATTGCAAAAACATTGCGTAATAAAACATTAGAGTAATAAACAGTAGAAGTCTTAATCTTATAAAACATACAACGGAAGTCTTTTACAAGTAAATACCATAAACTCATTGTTTAAATAAACATTTAAATAAATACATTAACTTAAAATATTTATTTAAAGTCATAAAATACTTAAAACCCTTTAAAACATTTATTTCATCTTCGTGAGTCATAACCACATGTCAATGTCGCCAACAATACAAACGCCCACACAACAACACTCCATCAGCTACGTCCTTTAACAGCTTTATCCATTCATCGGCTCCTTACCTACATCAACAGGACCTAACGATGAGCCTAATGCTCAGTACGTGATATAAACGTAAAACATGAATTTCACATACAATTTCTATAGCATCGAGTAAGGTTTTTCTGTTTCGTTTCTCTTTTACTGTTCATGTCTTTTATAGTTATTTCTTTTTGCTTATATGTCGGGTGTATCAAACCGGACCATACAAACATTTGTTTACTATTTCTTGCTTATTAAATGCGTCACGATTTTGAAATGAAATGATTAAACCAGTTTTTTCATGCCTTACATATAGTATAAGTTTCTTATTGAATTAGTCACTCACCACAAATGACCCCTTGCTTCCCATGTAAGAGTCCTGGTGGTTGGGAGCTGTCACGCCCCAAAGAGGACCTAAGACAAAACTGGGAAAGAGCCAACCCAAAAAAGAATCAAAAATTGAGGTAAAAATCTAACAAAGTCTAACCTCACAAAGGTAATCTCTCAAAGGCAATAATTAAATAAGAAAAAATAACTACCTAGTTCACTTTTGCTTTAGTAACTAAGGATCTCTCAAACTAAATCCTAAAAAGAAGGGAGTTGTTTGGGGTGAGTTGACTTAACTCCGTAGGGATAAACTTTTACATTCATCATATGTAAGAAAAATTTTATGAGCATGCTAAATTAAAAAAAAAGCTTTTTATTCATTTGGGAAGAAAACATATAGTATGGTAAGTTTTCAAAACATTTCACTATAGTGTGGTTCATAACATAAAATAAAACTTTTATTGTATATTATTTAAATGAAAATGGAGCCACTCACGGACTCTGAACACACTCTGTCATTAGCAATAACAATAACAAAGTGATACTTGATGATCGTAACAGCCACAAATGATCTTGATAGGTTTAGGGTTTTGCACGTAGGAACATAATACACACAACTGTCTCATTACTCTAATTAACAACAATCAAACACATCCTCTAACGGTCAAATGTTTGTATAAGAGAAAACATGACTCCCACATGGGTTGATAAAGCTTGGTTCACATGACCAAGTTGATCAATAAAAATGTGATGCATGCTCAAGTATAAACATGTCCAGTGAAAACACATATACAATACAAAAATTTACGAGCCATCAAAATCGACACGTAATGTAACGACTCGGATTCTTAACTATTCTTAAGAGTACGTTAATATTCATTAAAATGAATCCCAAAGTTAAAATTTCTTTTAAAATGAATCGTTCCATAAGAGGATTATCAAAGTGCAAAAATCCGTTCGTTACCAAAAGCTCATTTATCATTCATTAAATATTGAGAAACTCAAGATTTTTGCGGAAGCGAAATAAAGATTCATTCTTAAGGTTGTGGAAAACGAAGTTAAAGCATCGCCTAAAATATTAGTTTAAACCCAAGGTTAAGCTTTCAAAATAAGGTCTATATATAAAATAGTTCGTTTATAAAAGTTACGGAAGCATAACTAAACAGAAACCCAACTTTCGAAAACTGTCATTTGTCAAGGAAAACTATGACCAACCATTCTAGGGAAAACATAATTTAAAGCATTAGATAAAGGGATAATTTAACTTTAAACGTTTGAGTTTCCAAAGATAAATCCACGTACTAACCCCAATAACATTCAATAAAGGAAAAGGAAAATTAACGTTCACAAAATAAGTTTTGACGTTAGCCCTTACAAAAGTTTCTTCCTCTTCATCTCTTAGTGTCGTACTACTACTCTGTAAGCGTCTCCATCGGATCTACCACAAGCCCCACGGGGGTGGCCTCCTCTTCTCCTGGAAGAATAACCTCGTTACCTACACCACAAATAAGGACGTGAGCTTTCGCTCAGTAAGGAAATGGGGAATACAAATGTTTATGGAACCTCTTTAGTTTATTTTGGAATAAGGGCCACCCAGAACAATCTTTTCTTACGTATTTCGTTCGTTACTCGTGCATCGAGCTGGAGATTGGAAGAATCCATGGCAGGAGGGTAGATCTTTGTCGGCTTTAGTTACCTAGGGTAGACAGTCTCGGAGTCCCGGTAAGGGAAAGGTAACGTCATTTCTAATTCCTGTCTACCTAACTAATCCATACTTACCCCCCATCTCCCAACTCCCTTCGTTCCTCTTTGTCTTCTTTTACGTCTTTTCCTCATTCAAGGCGTATGGGTACCTCCCCAAGTGGTTTCTATTATCACAAATGTATGAGGACACTTCTACCTTTCCTAGCACATATATAGAGCTATCAAACAACAATACTTTAAGAAACTTTCAATAAAATAACATAACATAATGCATAAGGAAAAATAAAACAAGGTGTACTCACATAGGATGCTATGATAACATGCCAACGGTTGAATTAAAATTTCTTAAGCATAATTATCATACAAACTATTAAACGAAATGAACTCTTATAATAGTAACATAGCTACGGGCGAGCTCTATCGACATACAGTAGCGTGCTTCTTAAAGGGGTAATGAACACCATAAAATCTCATGACAACAAAAATGAGAAAAATCCACGATTATGAATAAACTATAGCAGCGAAGTATTAAAAGTCGGAACAGCGAACATGCATTTTACTGGTTATATACAATGGCGAAAATAAGCTGTGGGACATGCTTCTTAATCGATATGGAGCATTAATAAAGCAATGAAACTAAAAATAAGAAGGCATGCGTTAACGATGAACCTAACAGCCGAAAGCAGTCAATTAATCATGCTCTTAAACAGTTACAACACAACAGCAAAATAAATATTGATCATGCGTCAAATTGTCTAATAAGAACAACAGTGATATACAATTTCGTAGGCCACATATCATGTTTTTGAATGACTAAAACAGCGGTGATTATTCGCGAAGTAAAACAGCGAATCGTGCTTTCCTAAATAACAGTCACAATGATGAACAAAACAAAACAGAATAACAAATCGTGCTTTTTGAAAGTTAGAGTCTATGGCATCATTATCAATTTAGATTAGCGAGACTTGCTTCTTCTAGGTTAATAATTCAGTAGAAAATAAATGCTCTTTATATAACTAGAATCTGTAGCTATAAAACATGTTTATTAACGACTACACAATTAGCAGAAAAATTATTAAAGGTAGAACAGCGAAATGTCTACTTAACTACTAATACAACTGCAAAACGGTAACGGGGGCATGCTTTATCATCGCGAGTACAATGAGTATATACATACTGTGGGGTTTAGCAGCAAAATTAGCAGCAAGGAATTGTATGAACATGCTTCAATATAACAGCGGGCATGCTAAAGTTATATCAGCAGCTTATATGGCTGAACAAGATTTATAGCGAAATTACATTCTTTAATTTCTACGGAAACAACATCGAGTTTCATAATAGCAACGTTGTCATAGCAATAGCTACAATCTCTCATGCTTAGCAATGAAGTAACAACGGAGGGTAATATGCAGTGTAATATTGTTGAACCATTTACAATAACATCATGGCTTATGAACAAAGTGATACGCAATGTAGTGAAAACAATATAGAAATATCACGAAATAAAACAACAGAAAATACAACTTCTAGTCTAGTTCATCTCTTCATAACAGTTGCTAGACATTCTTCATATCCCATAACTTTCCTCCACTAAACTTGATAGTTTAACCATGGAAATATAACTACAGAGGATTCAAAGCTTAACATTCAGAACACATGTAACTAAACAACAATCACTCCTGAAGATAAATAAGCATTTAAAGATGATATACGAAACAACAACAAGAAATCTAACGTTTGAACAACTAAGAGACTCCAGGGGAACAAGACATTCGTGAATAATAGGGATGAACATTCTCACAAAAATATTAAGGAAATCACAGTTAACACACACGCGCAAGATTACTTGGGTGTAGGGCTTCCTCAAGCCAAGACAACCCATATCCTTACCCTTGAAGTCGAGCCTCCTCACGGACAGCAGCTCTCTATGCCTCCTCACTCCAATAGAACCTCCCCAGGAGAAAATGAAGATGAAGAAGATGAAGGAGGATTGGGCTAATTAAAGACTCACTTGGGACAACCCGTATGAGAGGCAGGAGGAGCAGGGAACAAATCCCTGTTGGTCGGCCATTTTGTGTGATTTTGTGTTGAGAAACCGAGTTTTTATTGGTTAGACGTCGCTCTCCATCTGATTTTAAATCAGTTTTGTCGCTGTACATGGAGAATTAGGACGAGAGGATGCGTCCGAATTCATCTCGTATCATCCAAATTCGGAATTCAGACGCAGAAATGACGTCCGAGATGTCGTCTGCGTCGTTTGAATTTGTCCAGAATTTAGAAAGATTAAAACGTACAGCGTCAGCTTCATCCGAGATGTCGTCTGCGTCGTCCGAATTCGTCCAGAATTCGGACAGATTCAAATGCACAACGTCCGCCTCATCTGAAATCTTCTGAAGTTGTCCGAAAAGGTCAAAATTCCACTTCCTTCACATTTTAAACTAGATTTTCACCCGAATTAATTTCTACGAATTCACAAGTCACCACTTAATATACGTAAAGATGAGTTGTATCATGAAATTTTATCTTCAAAGTTTGATTACATCGTTTAACAAAGAGATTTATGATCGAGTTGTTACATGTAATCGTTATATGAGAACACGTTTCAAAATAATTTTTTTGAAAACGAAATAATGCTAGATATAAAAATAAATCTCTATCTCAATTGGGCCTACCAAGCCAAAGCCTAAGTAAACAATAATCCAAAAAAGTCCAAACCTCTCGTTAATGCTTTGAACCTATCAAAGTCTATATATTCAAATCAATTCACTTTTCCAAACCTTTAAAAGTTCATTGGAACTCATAATGTGATATGAAAAAACTAGGGAAACTAACAGAAGAATCCTCTATAAAATCTAACTTAAAAAAAAACTAGTTCGAACGACCCCGGAGAAGCTCAGCCAACCAGAATGATCATCCTCAAAAGCAATATGGTCATCTAAACCAGTCGACCACTGAGTAGGTTTGGTCGAGTGCACCGATCGACCAATTCTTAAGTCTGTTCGACTACTCTTCGAGCGTCCGCCTCTCAGTTGTCCTTTGGTTGACTGATTTCCATCCTAGATTGACCGTTTTGTTGCAAATTCGTCTCGATTCTTAAAAAAAAAATCACCACTTTCATCCAAATTTTGACAAAAAACAATCTGAACTTGATCAAACTCATCATTTAACTCGATATTTTGCAACAAATGGATTGTTTAAAACTTATATTTCCAAACTTTAAACTTTGAATTGATTTTTAAATTTCTCAACAAAAAACTCAAATCCCCAAAATGGATGAATGACAAAATAGTTTTGGGTTCTACCTCTAGAGAATGTTTGGATCTTCCAAGCTTTCGAATCTCAAATCGTACATGAACTAATCCAATTGATAGGATACAACCTAAATTGAAATCATTGTTAAAAACTTTAATCTTACTGTAGAAATTTTTTATCACAACAAGAAGGGTTTATTTATTAGAAATTTCCTCCATCGAGAATTTTCAATTACTTAGAATTCTCCTTCAATGCCCCTTCTCTCTTTGCGAAAGTTTTTCCAAATATTTTCATCAGAGAAAACCAAAAAGTGAATATAATGGCACATTAGGATAGGCAGTTTTTAGAAAATGCCATTAATTGGCAGTTAATGTAATTAAATTTAATTAAAAAATAATTACCTTTTTTGGCAACTGTTACAAGAGCAGTAGTTGATCAAATGTTGGACTGAAGGCCCTTTTCCTTATGATATCTTTCGAGTGCCTTAATCCTCATTGAGGGTTTTCTCTTTGGTCTGCATAGTATTCCAAGCCTTTCCCAGTGTTTGTATTATCACACAGTATTTTTATAACTTGTTACTCTATTTTTCTAGTGATCACTATGTGGATCTTGACCCATTTCTTGTGGGCTACAACTTTGAATTTGTTTAAGTCTTTCACTTCAAATTAGGCCTTGAGCTGGACAATCAGGTCCACTACAAGAATCGGGTCATTTGACTCAGTGTTTCTATTACGTCTACCTTTGGGTCATGACATAAGGTAAAGTGATAATATACATCCACTTCCTTTTCTTTTCTCATAGGCCTGTCAAGGGTATTGTTATCCCAAAATGCTCAATAATTTTCTAAATCAACATATTATATGAAGCGTTTTGGTATAGTTGTTAAGTATTTTAGAAATGTTATTCAGAATTATGCATTCCAAATTAAATCTCTTCTTGTTATAGATTTTCTTCGTTAGGTAGAGATCCATGCAGCTCACATAGTCTCAGTGTCCATCACAAAGTAAAAGGGTGTGAGAAATCAGATGACGAATTACCCGTGCTTTGACATTTAAATCCTTCAACTTAGGTTTGTAAAATTCACCAATGTCGAGATTTCGATGGATCTTCCAAAGCAAGTCAAGTCATTCCCCTTGTTTAATAAAATTGGGATCTCGAGAAGCATAGAAATACTCTTCACAAGGCTCATCCATCAGGAAACCAATTAGTTTATTTATAATTGTCAGGTTTAACTTGATTTTATAACTGAGAATATATGATTTGACTATAAGAAGTTGTGTCGATTAAGACAAAATAACATAAAATAAACAAATAAGCCTCTCATAACTACAATCTCCAAGATTGCTTAATCCAGATAATCTAATTCGCACAAATAGTTCTTCAATTTTCAAAGATTTAAAACTTGAAAAATCTACACTTCTAGAGCAAATTATAGAGTGATTTTTAATATTCGTCTCGCACCTAGTTCTATTTGGATCTATTCTAAACTTCATAGAGAAATACTAGGTTTTCGGTCAAGGTCGAGTCATACCACTTGAACTTGGAGCACCCTTCCTCTTAAGAGAAGCTTGGTAGTATTCGATGCCATTGAACTCAAAGTTTACCAAAACAACTTGAAGAAAAACAGAGGGAATATCTTGTTATCTCATAGAGAAAATAGACCAAATTAGGGCACAATAATATGAGAAATTTCGGAAGTAAAATCACAAAATCGAGTAAAGAAATTGATTATGAGATAGAAGGATCAACGATTTTACTAAAAAAACTCACAAAATTTGCCTCGGAGAGAGCTAGGATTCGCTAAAGGAAGAAAAATATCGCACACAAAGGACTTCCTAACCCCTTATATAGGTGATTCAGGGAGTGCCCAATGTTTAAGTAGGGGTGTCTATCGTTAATGTCTTGGCTTGGATTGAGGGCGTTCAGAAAATCTGAATTAAACCCTTTTAAATCTTCCATCAAATCTTTTTTGAATCAAGCCGAATGAGACCTAATTGAATCCTAATGTTGTTAAAGGACTTCTCATCTAAATGTTTTGTCAAAAATATCGGTTAATTGATTTTTAAAATTAACAAACTCAAGAGATGCGTCTCTTTTTTTAAAGGGATCTCAAATAAAATGGTGTCTAATTTCTATGTGTTTGATTCGCAAATGTTGAATCGGATTTTTAGAGATATTTATGGCACTAGAGTTATCATATCTAATAGGAATTTTCTTATATATTTGGTCATAATCTTCTAAGGTTTTTTTATCCAAAGTACTTGAGCATAACAACTTGTAGTGGCAATATATTTACTTTCGACCAAAGAAAGTGCTACCAAGTTTTGCTTTTTAGAGAACCAAGACACTAAGAATTCTCCAAGAAATTGGCATGTTCTACTTGTGCTCTTTCTATCAACTAAACTTCTAGTATAAACAGAGTCAGTGTTTTCCTACCAATTCAAAAGAATTTCTTTGGGATACATAATCCTAAATCATAAGTCCCACTAAGATATTTGAATATTCTTTTTATTTCATTTAAATGGGACTACTTTAAACATATTTGGAATCTAGCACATAAGTAAATGCTAAAGATGATATCCAGCCTACTAGTCGTTAAGTAAAATAAAAATCAAATTGTACCTCTAAACCTCTTTATGTCTACACACTTTCCACTTTTATCTTTGTCCAATTTGGTGGAAGTGCTCATGGGAGTACATTATGATTTAGAGCTATCAATTCCAAATCTCTTAAGTAGCTCTTTAATATATTTTTCTTGATTTAAAAAGATTCTTCTTTCAATTGTATATTTTGAAAACCAATAAAGTATTTTAGCTCATCCATCATACTCATTTCAAATTCACTTTACATTAATTCCATAAACTCTTTACAAAGTGATTCATTTTGTTGCATCAAATATAATATCATCGACATAAATTTGCACAATAAGCATGTCCTTGGCCTTGTGTTTTTTTAAACAAAGTGAAATCAATCTTTTCCATCTTAAAATCTCTCTGTAAAAGGAATTTACTCAACATTTCATACCAAGCTCTTGGTGCTTACTTTAAACCATAGAGAGCCTTGTTGAACATGTAAACATGATCTAGCTTATCATGAACTTCAAAGATTAAGGTTTGTCTACGTATACTTCTTCCATAATACACCCATTATGGAAAAGACTTTTAACGTCCATTTGATAGAGAGTAAAATTCTTAAAACAAGCAAATGCTAAAAGAATACAAATGGATTCTAACCTAACTACCAGTGCCAAAGTTTCCTCAAAGTCAATACCTTCTTCTTGATTATAACCCTTTTGCAACTTACCTAGCCTTGTTTCCTACAATAACCCCATTTTCATCCAATTTATTCTTGAATGCCCACTTAGTTCTAATAATAGAGTGTTCTTTTGGTCTAGGGACTAGATCCAAAACTTTGTTCCTCTCAAATTGGTTAAGCTCTTCTTGCATGACCATTATCCAATTCTCATCTATTTCGGCCTCATTGAAATTCTTGGGTTGAGAAATAAAGGCTATGTTCACCCAATAGTTTCTAAGGGAAGACCTAGTCTTAACACCTTAAGATGGATCATTTAGAATATTTTCCATGGGATGACTTGTAGCATATCTCCAATCGTTCAGTAAATTTTCATTGTCATTCTCGATTGGAGTTGCTCTTAATTCTTTAGAAAGGATTTCTTGAGGTGTGCTATCTTGATTAGCACTATCCTTATCTCCCAAATTGAGAGTTTCTATTTTCCATTGAAGATCTTTGTTCAACTCCACATTGTTTGATAGTTAGATGGTTTCATCAAATGTTACTTGTATAGATTCTTTCACAACTAGATACCTTTTATTGAAAACTCTATAAGCTTTGCTAGTTGAGGAATAACCTAGCACTATTCCATAGTCCGTCTTAAAGTCAAATTTGCCTAAGTTATCTTTTGTGTTTAGGATAAAACACTTGCATCTAAAGGATCTAAAGTAGCTAATGATTGGAGTTCTAGTATTACAAAGCTCATAGGGGGTTTTCTCAAGAATGGATCGAATGAAGACTCGATTTAGGACATAACATGTCATAACATTGGCTTCCATCCAAAAATATTTGAGAAGAATATTCTCATTTAGCATTGTTCTAGCAAACTCTTGGAGAGATGATCTATTCTTTCTCTCAACAACTTCATTTTGTTTAGGTATTCATAGTGAAGAGAAATCATGTTCTATGTTATACTTATGATAGAATCTCAAAACTTTCATTATCAAATTCTCTACCATGATCACTACGGATGACAACAATTGAGAGATTCTTATCATTTTGCACTTTCTTCCTAAAGTTAGAGAAGATGCCAATGATTTCATTCTTTGTCCTTTAGCAGAAAACACAAGTAAATCTAGAACACCCAAAAAACTTTCATGAATAATTTTATGTATAATGTAATGTTTTGGAATTTAAATGGAATTACTAGTGTCACAATTTGAAATGTATATACTTACGTAATGAAGGGTATATTTTAATAAAAATATGAAATAAATATTTTATGTTATTAAGTATGTTTTAAATTAGAAAAGTGGGTACGGAAAATTGAAGGTTGAACTAAAGGATCGAAAAAACCGAAGAAGGGGGGGGAGAGTTGGTGAATTAGTTTTTAAAACTTTTTACTAAGTGATTAATATTTTCAAGTTAATTAAGTTGATTCGTATCAATAAATCACAAAGTTAATAATCAATCTCAAAATGCAGTAAAAGATAGGGTAAGAAATATGACACCGAGTTGTTATCGCGGTTCAGCAAAGCATGTATATGTCCGTGCATCAAGGCTCTTCCTTGAAGATCTTTTCTCTTCAACCTTATAGGTTACACTTGATTGAATTTCACAGGCGGCAATCGGACTTTTACAGTTACTTCATCATCACCAACACGTATCACACGATCTTTGAATTGTACAACACCACTCAACCTCTCTTTTTTATGAATATCTCGACAATATACACACAAGATGATGGTTTACAATACTCTCAAGAATATGGCTATGAAAGCCCTAAAAATAGAATCACTTGTAGCAAAAAGCTCTTCACAATAATTGGGTGTAATTTCTTCCCACGGAGTGCTATTCTATTTATAGACATTTTCATTTCATTGAGCAAATGGTCGATCACCTGAATTCTTAGTCGACCTCCATTAAGCCATTGTGCAGCAATTTTTGACTTTTGGTGTCCTGGCGATCGACCTCCACCAACTTGGTCGACCTCTTCTCGACCGTTGAGAGAATTTTCAAATATCTTAGTTGACCACTTTTGCTGTTCCGGTCGACCAAAACCTTGCTCGATCGATTTCTTGTACTGCATAATCCAATGTTTGAATCTGTAAGTTGTACAGTCAACCAGTCGGTCGACCTTTTCCTTCTTCTTCATTTCTTGAGCAATCTGCCATTTTGGATGTCGACCGCTAGGTCAACCATTTCTAACGGTGAGGGCCAGTTTGGTCGACCTTTTTGCACTGTTTGTCGACCTCTTTGTTCGTCTTTGATTCTTTTGAGTTTCTCATGTCCCAAAACCTTAGGAAATTGCTACAAGGACTTAAACAAACATATTAGTACATTAATATCCCTATTAAGGGTATTTCTAATGAAGTTTAAATGATAATCATATTCATTTTATAATCAATTTTAATATTCAAAATCTTAAACACTTTTACTTTAAAACAACTACTTAATTTACTCATTCATCATCAAAATAATATTGCTTAGAAAACTTAAGATAACATAAACTACTTGCAAAATAAGGTGTATCTACAGAAGTGTTGGTGATTGTGAAAGTATTTGTATCTGTAGCAAAAGTGTTAGAGTCCGTGAATACTCGGTTTAGGTAGGACACTTGGCCACACGAGTGTTGATTGCAAAATGAGTTGTATCCATGAAAGTGTTAGTGATTGTGGAAGTGTTTGTATCTGAAGCGGAAATGTTGAGATCCACGAATACTTGGTTTAATAAGAACACATGGCTACACATGAGTGGTGCTTGAAGAATGAGGTGTATCCACGGAAGTGTTGGTGACTACAAAAGTATTGAATTCATAGCGAAAATGTTAGCATTCGTGGATACTTGGTCTTGGAAGGACACATGACCACACGTGAGTCGTGCTTGCAGAATGAGGTGTATATGTGGAAGTATTGGTATTCGCAGAAGCGTTGTTGTCCATGGAAGTGTTGATATCTGCGGATGTGAAGTGCAGCCCACATAAAGATTTGTTGACGTGGTGAATTGTGATTGCCAGACAAGGTGAACGAATATCCACAGCAAAAGCGTTGGTGTCTGCGTATGAGGTGGAATTCACGAAGGTGAGGTGGAATCTTGGAAATGAGGTTTGTCCATAGAAAGACATATTAACATGGCAGATTATTATTTGTGGATAAGGAGAGCTGGTATCCGCAGCAAAAGCTTTGGTGTCTGCGGATGAGGTGGAATTTGCAGAGTGACGTTTGTCCGTGGAAAGACATGCGAACGTGACAGATTATTATTGGCGAAAAAGGTGAGCGGATATCTGCAGCGGAAGTGTTGATATCCGCAGATGAGGTGGAGTCCGTAGACTGAGGTTTGTCCGTAGAAAGATATATGAACGTGGAAGATGGTGATTGGTGGATGATGTGAGTGAGACAGATATCTGCATCGGAAGTGCACGTGTCCAGTGTGAAAGCACACGGTGGAAGTACACGCTTTTGCGACAACTATACGGGATAGTTCAAGACGCGAAGTTTTGTATTTTTCTCTCAAATTCTTGGGAGGAAAACAAAAATTGTTGTAAATGAAGAGGATGAGAACTTGACCTGAAGCAATATATAACCATCCAAAGTGATCAAAACTATGTTAAGGTGTAACACCCGAGATTTTCACAAATAGTTTAATTAAGTAACATGACGATTTGGAATTTAATAGGTTAATTATTAATAGTTGGAGAATTTTAATGAAGAATTTAAATAATTGAATAACTAAATAAGTATTGGAAATTAGGACAGATTTAAAGAAGGAATTTTATTTTATAGGTAATAAAATAAAATAGAAATTAATAAAGAATTAGGGAAGATTAAGTAAATAATTATTAAGGAATTAGGAAAACTAAATGTACTAGAATTATTAAAGAAATAATATGTAACAATGTTTATGGAAGAAAATTAAAGTGTTGGATTAATTAATACACTGGAAACTAAGGAAAATAAGCGTAGGAAGATTGGGTGCAACAAGAGCCATTGGATTAGGGTTAAGGATGGCTGAGATTGTTTAGGAAGGAGAAAGATTCCTCTCAGAAGTGTTTTATGTAGATGAACGCTGAGCCGTAGGATTGGTTAAGCGGAAGAGGTGTTAGTCTTCGGATTAAGTAGAATATGCTTCTGCGTGAGTGTTGATGCTTTTGAGTGTGGGAGTGTTCTGGACCATAGATCAGATTAGCGGGAGGAACGAGAGCTGTTAGATTTCAGGATGATTGATGGGCCGTTAGATTAGTTTTAACGGGCATTGTGTTGGCCGTTGGGTGATTTGGGTGGAGCGAGGATTTTAAGTGGAACGACGTCGTTTGAGTTGGTAGTGTCTCGGTCAGCGACGTCTTAGCAGAAGTGTTCATTTTCGTGAATGGATTGGTGTTTGCATGTAGTACTTAAGACCGGTATGAAACGTCGTTGTTTGGTTTAATGAGTTAGTTTTACTAATAGATTAGAACACGTGGCAAATGGTGAGCCTTCGGATTATGGTTCCCATGCAAGCCCATGCTTCCGTTGCAGTGCATCTGCCTATGATTGCTTCAGCTATTACGATTGTGAATTTAGGGCTAACGTGGTTGTTGGCCATTGGATATGTAGGCTTTTGTGGTAGTACAGGCGTCCGTTGTTGCTCGGGCGGCTTTAAAAATGGAAGTTTATGGTTTTCTTGCAAGCCACGGATCTGTTTAAGTAAGCAATGATTCTTGATGCGATTTTCATGGGATTACCCTCCATGTAGCCCTTTGTTTATGGAAGTTTAAATAAAAAAGATAGGGAGAGACGTGAGTTACCCTGGAAGCCGTGGCCGGCGATGAGAGCTTTCACTCAAGCCTCGAGTTGGCTTCCCTCCAGGTTGTCTCTCGGTAGGTTCTCTCCGGGTTGTCTCATAGTGAGTCCTCTGCCATCTCTAGTCAAGGAATTCACATTGACAATAAGTGGTTTATGGATATTTGTTAATGACTAATTATGTGTTTACTTGAAAGGTTATGTCAGCGTAAGGTTTTATTTTGAAGAACAACGTATAGATGGTTTTTGATTAGGCAGACTTTGGTGAAGGAATCCAGGTAAGTGATGTTTGTTGTGCTTGGCTTTTGGCCTACATCACAAGGACACTAGTGTAGGATAGTATGTTTTATGAGTTGTTGTGCCATGACTATGATGATACTTGAGAATGTGTTGTCCTTGTTATTGTGTACAGTTTATGTTAAGTAGTTGAGAATGGTAAGTTCGGATGATATTTGATGCCTACGGGCTATGTTTTGAGAATGTTTTATATGAACTATTGTGATGAACTCCTTACTAGAAACATGCGACGTTAGGATAAGAGTGATGACTTTGGAGATGTCTTACTACCTTCATGTATGTTTGGTGATATTGTTGATTTCCAAGTTATCTTTCATTGACTCAAGGATATATTCTCTATTGATATAGTTTTATGATGCCTTAGGGCTATTATTGAGGATATGTGTACCGTGATATTTTAAGATAGAGTCCGTGATAGCATACTAGTTATTTCGTGCGATATTTAATTTCTAATAACTCTAAGTAATTAATGCATGTAATTAAATAAAACAATCACACATATATGCAATAATATAAAGAGTAAGGGTAAGAGAGTGCACACGGTTTGTTTACGCGATTTGGCAAACTCGCCTACGTCCGCACTCCAAGTTCCACTTAGAGATTCACTAAATAATTGACTTACAGGTGTCAACTAAACCATTTACAAAGACTAATTCAAAGGGCATAACCCTTTGACTATTGCGGGGCGTCACACTAAATTTGACTATTGCGAGATTTCACTCGTTGATTGAACTTTTGAGCATTCAATCAAGTTGTTGACTATTTTGGGAAGTCACCTTTTGTTTGACTATTGTGAAGAGTAACCCAATTGTGATGAATTCTTAGGAAATCACCCTTTACAATTTAGCGCAAAATAATGAATCAGAAATTAAAGCACAATCTAGCTAATCCGAATTCTCTCAAAATAACTCGCAAGTTTAAGAGTGGGGAGAATTGGATTTACAACAATAGCTCACAATGGGTTAGAATTGCGTATAAAATTTGTTAGGGCTTAGCCACGATTCTCCGTTCGTTGTAAAGAGCTTGGAGTAAACTCATATATATGGTTTGTCATCAATCCGCCGTGGATTGTCGTCAAGCCGCCGCAGATCATCGTCAAGCCGCCGCGGTTCGTTGTCAAGCCGCGGCGGATTGTCGTCAATTCACCATGGATCAAAATCAAAGCGTTTAACGATAAACGTGACAACGATATTGGCGGTGACTTTTTTCCATAGTTCAGTAGTTAATTTGTTAGTAAAAATAGTTTAGTGGCAGACTTGTCATTGATTGTAAAGTACGATGGTTGGTTTCTCATTTTCTCATTTAATAATAACAAAGGTTTTGTATTAAATTTGATTGATCTAACACATAGTAGCAAATAAGGAGGCCACATTATAAGAGAAAGTAAAGATTTATTATTTTTGAATACTTTAGAAGGTAGAGACTTGTGCAATAGTTGAAGAAAATAGACTTGGTGATATTGAGGATTGCAAGTAAATATTTTCATGATGAAGGTTACTGAAATCAATGATACTTAAATCGATGACTTCGAAATTGTTTAAGGATAATAGTTTTAATATCTCTGTATGTTATATTTCAATGAACCTTTGGAAATGGTTATGAATGATATATGATGGAGCAAAAGTGACCTAAGTATGAGAACTTTAAAGTTGCAAAGATTGGAACCTTTAGAGTGGATGTTGTTGAAGGATTATAAAAGTTGTCTGACGATATCTTCGTTATAATAAATTTTGCTCAAATATTGATTTAATAAGTAGGAAAATGATAAATGAATACTCAACTTATACTGAGTCAACTTTTTAGGCCATGTTATTTCTAAGAACGGTGTTGTTGTAGACCTAGCTAAAATTCAAACAGTCTTGGATTGGGCGCAACCGAATGATATTGGCGAAGTACGTAGTTTCCTTGGCTTGGTAGGATACTACAAAAGATTCATTGAAGGCTTCTCAAAGATTGCATTACCATTGACTAGTCTCACTAAAAAATGCGTCAGGTTTTGTTGGTCTAAAGAGTTTGAGGAAAGTTTCCAAGACTTGAAGCAGAAGTTAACTACAACTCTGATTTTGGAAATACCATTAGAAGGTGGAAAGTATAGTAATTATTGTGATGCCTCAAAAAATGGATTAGGTTGTGTACTCATGCAAGATGGAAAAGTAATTGTCTACGCTTCCAAGTAGTTGATAGAGTATGAACATAATTATCTGACACATGACTTGGAGCTAGTTGTAGTGGTATTTGCACTCAAAATATAGAGACATTATTTGTATGGACTGCGGTATGAAAATTTTACAGACCACAACTTTAGTTAGAAGGAAATGAACATGCAACAGAGGCTATGGTTGGAATCTGAACAAGGCGATATGGTGTTCTTTAAAATTTCTCCTTTCAAAGGAATCATGAGATTCAGTAAAAAGGAAAAGTTTATTCCAATGTATGTTGGGCTTTTTCCTATTGTGGAGAAAATAGGAAAGACGACCTACAAGCTAGAATTACCATCTTCAATGGAAGAAGTTCACAACGTCTTCGACATGTCGATGTTAAGGAAATGCATTCATAACCCCTTTCAAGTGGTGATGCATGAGGATATCAAAGTACAACCAAAATTGAGTTATAAGGAAAAGCCAATTCAGATTTTAGATTTAAAAATCAAGGAACTTCGACACAAGCAAATCCCACTAGTGAAAGTATTATGGCAAAATCACACGTCAAAAGAGGTGACATAGGAAAGGCAACAAGACATGGAAAAAAAGATATCCAAAGTTGTTTTGTTGAATAAATTTTGGAGACAAAATATAATTAATGGGGGAGGAATATAACACTTAGAAAATTTCCACGATTAATTTTATATGTAACATGACATTTTGAAATTTAAATGGAATTACTAGTGTCACAATTGAAAATTGATATACTTGTGTAATGAATGGTATATTTTAAGGAAAATATGGAATGAATATTTTATTTTATTAAGTATATTTGGATTAGAAAAGTGAGTGTGAAAAATTGAAGGTTAAAATGCTTGTTGAATGAGGTTTATCCATGGAAGTATTGGTGACCATGAAAGTGTTTGTATCTATAGCAGAAGTGTTGGCGTCCGCGAATACTTGGTTTAGGAAGGACATGTGGTCGCACATGAGTGGTGCTTATAGAATGAGTTGTATCCACAGAAGTGTTGGTGACCGCAGAAGTCTTTGTATCTATAGCAGAAGTATTGGTGACCACAGAAGTGTTTGTATCTGCAGCAGAAGTGTTGGCATCTGCAGATACTTGGTTTATGAAGGACATGTGATCGTACATGAGTGGAGCTTGCAGAATGAGGTATTTCTGCATAAGTGTTTGTATCCACAAGGGAAGTGTTTGTATCCACAACAGAAGTGTTGGTGTCTATGGATACTTGGTTTAGGAAGGACAAGTGGTCGCACATGAGTGTGCTTATGGAATGATGAGTATCTGTGGAAGCATTGGTGTCACAGATGTGAGGTGGAGCCCAAGAAAAGATTTGTGGATATGACGGATTGTGATTGGCAAATAAGGTGAGTGGATATGCACAGCAGAAGTGTTGGTGTCTGTAAATGAGGTGGAATTCACGGATGTGAAGTGGAATCCACGAAATGAGGTTTGTCCGCAAAAAGACATGTGAACGTGGTAGATTGTTATTGACGAACAAGGTGAGTGAATATCCAAAGAAGAAGCATTGGTGTCTGTGGATGAGGTTGAATCCGAGGAATGAGGTTTGTCTGTAGAAAGATATGTGAACGTAGCTGATGGTGATTGGTGGGAGATGTGAGCGCGGTGGATACCTACAATGGAAGCGCACGCATTCCCAGTGGAAGTACACGCATCTGAGGCAACTATACAAGACAATTGAGGATGTGTTTGTCTGTGGATTTTTTGGATTGCAAATATATTTTTAGATTGCGAATATATTTTTGGACTATTGATTATAAAAAGGAAGGTTGGGACGAATCCCTAATCATTCATGCATGAAAATCTGTGAAGTCTTGTATTTTTCTCTTAAATTCTTGGGATAAAAACAAAACGTGTTGTAAACGAAAAGGATTAGAAATTGACTTGAAGCAAGAAATAACAATCCTAAGTAATCAAAACTCTGTTCAGGCCCTTATAGCCTACATTGCAAAGTGATAGGTTATTTATTTGTTACGATGGTCTTTGCTTGTAATGCCTTATGGCTGTCAATTGAGAATGGCTTACTATTTTGATTATTGCCTTCATTTCTTTGATTAGATTTACATGATGATAGAATATCGTAATGACTTTGGAGACGTATGGTTTTTTTTTGTATGAAATATTAGATTGTACATATATTATGTTTTGCATAGTATGATCACGTTTCCGTCTCATGCATCATTGTAGCGACTCGAATTTTCAAGTTCTTTTTTTTAATTTTTTCTTTAATCCGATTATCACTTGAAAAATCTTACTTTAAAACCTTCTAAAAGAAAACACATATTTTAATGTTTTAAAATCTTAATTTTTTTCTTGGAAAACATGTGCATAGTGGAATACTTTTCTTGTTGAACATAAAATAAAACTTAAGTTTCCTTCACATATATTTCTTACATAATGTATGAAAATCCTCTTTTACATAACTTTTGTTGTAACAACACCAAGCCTTCTTCATCATAGAGAATACTCCCTTCACTTCTTCTTTCCTTTTGAATTTCTTGCTCCATGTATCATTTTCAAATCTATTACCTACACCACAAAACTCTCTATAAGCCTATTGCTTAGTAAGTAATGAATATTAAAAACATGAACTATGATCTTTAAAAAAACATGTTGACATCATTAAAAACATGTCGATTATTTTTTTTTTCTATTTTTTGTTTCTATTCTTTCTTTTCTCTTTATTTCTATTTTGTTGCTTTTCTTACTCTTTTTGGGAATGAGTAGACTTGGCAGTGGAATACACACCACTATTCTCCAACCTTTTGGAGATAGTCTCAAACCTTTGAGAGACAAACTCCAACCTTTGGGAGTCCTTTATTAGCTACGTTGCATTTATTATGCACGGCAACCTAGTGAACCTTTGGTCAGTTTGCCCGGCATCAACCAAAAACAAACTAATGGGCTAAAGTACCCACTGGTCCAACCTTTGGGACAACCTATCCTAGAAACCCATTTATGTATCTTCAACATCTTTTCTCTTTCTTACATGAAAATCATTTGCATGAGAAAACATTTTCATTCATCTTCTCTGAAAACATGATGAATGAACATACAACCAACATGCAACTGACACATCATCATCAAATCCTCAAACAACTTATCAAATTCTCAAGTAAACATAACATCATTTAATAGATCAACAAACCCTCAAGATACCCTTATCATCAATCGACAGACATTATCCAGCAACATGTATATTATCACAGATCTTCAAACATCTTTAATATAACTAACAAATCATCAATATCATCTAAAAATAACTTAATAGATCAATCAATATAAACATCGTCTAATATATCAACAAACAAATCAACTAATCCTCAAACTATCTCAACTCATAACTCTATCTAACAAATCATCAAATCACATAGCACCATCAAATATTATCTAACATATCAACAAACAGATCAACTAATTCCTCGAGATATTTATATCATCATGCTAGATCATTAAAAAACTTAACCCTAGCATTTTGTGGTGCAATCCCAGAAAGGCCAAACACATGTGTCATTACTTACCTGGTTCTTTATACATACTCCAATGAAGTGTTACTTATCTCCTTTATTTTGTAGATCCTTCTACCACTGGAAAGAGGTTTTTCTCATAGTAGGTTTTCTCTTTGCATGAATATCTCCAATCAAGTACTACACATCTCCTTAATTTGTGGGTTCTTCAACCACTGTAATGAGACAACAATCTTCACAAGTTCTCCTTCACTTCTACCACTACAGTCTAGAGAGCCTTACCATATATCTCGTTAGAAAACTATTCAAGTTTATCATTCGAATGGAGGACTAATATTTGAAGTTAAGAGTCACTGTTTCTCCGCACTCATCTCGTCCAGATTCATTCATAACCATTATGTAATTCTTACCCTTTCAACTGAGAGCTCACCACCTTTTATTTTCTCAAACGGCTGTAATATTTTCTCCGCCATTTTATCTTTCACGGTAATAATATTTCCACGTCTAGAGCACAGTCGAATGTCCACCATTATCATCTGAAAAGACATTTTCTTGACGTTTGTTAACATTCTTCATCATCCAGAAACTGCTTCAAAACGATAATCTACAGTTGCAGAAGTACAGGCTGCCGCAATTTGTGTCTGCCAATTAGTCCTGCTAAACCAATCATTTCATGCAACATCGTATTTCTAGAAGCGTCTCTCTTCATGAATTTCTTCACTTCCCGCAACTTCACTATTAAGCTGATTTCCTTTAGTCAAAATGACGTCGTTCCTATCCTTGCTCATTTCATTTGAAACGATAATGTCCCTTTAAATTTATGGACACGATCCTTTCTACGAACGCATTCTCTTCCGAAACTTCCAATCCAAAAAACATCATCCAACGTAATATTGCGGACCCATTCCATTCTGCGGATGCATTCTCATTCGTAACTTCTAATCCAACAATCAATGCTTCTCCCGTTTTTCCCATCTAACAGCCTTCCATTATCCCACATAATTGTGGCTTCCTTCCTTGATCCAATGGCTATCAACATTCCCAATCTTATAATCCAACAGTTCCTCATCCTTCCAAATAGAATCTTTTCTTTGTCGTAGAAGCATCTTTTTCTTGATCCAACAGCTCTTGTCTAATCCGCCCTTTTAATCCAATGATACTCTTTACTTCCTCAAAGAATCTTTCTCTCCCTTAGAAGCATCTTTTCCATCTGCCCTCTCTCATCAAACGGTCGATCCTTCGCTAGCTCCTCTCATCCGACGGTCAAACAAACTCCTGTTAGGGAATCTTTCCCCCTCTGCAACATCCTTCCATTTGCTCTTAACCTAATTGTGTATAACCCTCCAACACAATAGATCCAATGGTTGCCATTTTCTCTGCTCATTCTTAACCATTTCCATCGTCCAAAATGACACCTTGCAGCATATGAATTGCTTCCTTCTACGAATCAGTGTCACAAAGGTTGGAACTATGGGGGATAATGTCATGCCTCGTAGCGTAAATCTTTTTATATATACTATTATATTAAGTCGAAAACCATAATATCATATTATCGTTTAAAGAAACATAAGCATAGTGGATGACTTTACATAGAAAATCAACATGTGTTAACGAGCTAATAATAATTTTTCTTGTTAAACTTTTCATTTTCGTATATCATGTTTACACTTTAGCTTCTTTTAACAAAATATACAAAATTTGTAAAAACTATTTCCCACCACAATCAAAATTGTCCTGCCAGCACAAGCTTCAACCCATGAAGATACTTCATCAACTGCTCCTTTCTTTCACGAGGATTGATGATAGCAAAAAATCTTTCCTACATCACAAGATTAAACTATGAGTCTAATGCTCAGTAAGTAATGCATAAACAATATGAACATAATATGCATTTTTCATAAAAACATTTGTGGTTCTTTTCTTTCATATTCTTTCTTTTCTTTATTGTTTACGGGAAAGTATGCACAACTATGGAACACACACCACTTACGTCTCACACCTTTGGGAGACCATCCTAATATCAATCGAAACCTCTGTTAGATGTCATGTTAAACATGCACAATGACTTCACACCTTTGTCGAAGTTGTGCTAGATGATAATCATGAGATCTTTGTTGAGATTCCAGCAAGTGACGACCCTACAATCTTTGTTGAGGCCTTTACATTACCAAACTAATGAGCATATTCCCCATATGTCCAACCTTATGGATAACTTGTCATTCACCCCTCGTAAATTAAGTTTTGTCTCGATCTTTTTTATTGAAAAACATATGCATGAAAATCATTTTCATTCGTTTCTTAAAAATATGATGGATGAGAATAAATGCAACATTTCACATATCTCAATATATCATCCAACAACATACTATTAATCAAATATCATTGCAAACAACATAGCACATCTTAGCATCTTGTGATGTAGGCCAAAAGGCCATACACATGCAAACATTACTTACTTGGAAACCTTAACACATTGTCACAGTTTTTCTCAATATTCATTCTTCAAACATTTTTCCAAGAGTACAGAGAAATTGGCTACTTCTATCGTATATTCACCCTCAGTCCTCATATCAATTAGATATAATTCCATTAAATATGACGTGAAAATATCATGAATTATCTGTTAAATTGAGGTATCAAATGTCCAATTGTGGATCTCTACTAAGTCACCAAAGAAAGTATTTAGTCATTCCATAAAATTATGTCGTCTCACCATTAAAATTTTAAGACCTTTTAACTTCCTAGCTACCAACATGTTCGCTATGGAAACATATGTATTTGCTGCGGAAACCAATGTATCCACTGTGGATATCCGCCTCACACTCATTTCCTAAATGTCTACACGAACGTTCCACGTGATAAAATAAAAGCTCGGATGTCCACTTCTAAGAAGAACTTAAACCCTAGACATTTGCATATGTGCAAAAATCTACGCGTCTGCTGTGGATATTCATTTCACACATAATATTCCACGATAACCCATGATTTTGTGAAAACCGACACTTCCTCGGATGCGAACACTTCCGCGGCCACGTAACCATATGACTAAAATCAAATATCTACAGAGATGTCATCACACGACTAAAATCAAATATCCACAAACACTTACTCTTCTGTGGATGTCAACGCTTCTCCAGTGGGTATTTGCTCACACTGTCCACCAATCATAATTCACCATGTTCATATATATATCTGCTGAAAAACCTCAATAAGCAAATTCCCCCTCACATCCACGAACACCAATGCTTTCGTTGCAGATATCCACTCACATTATCCACTAATAACAATCTGCCACGTCACATATCTTTCTGCGGATTCTACCTCCCATTTGCGACACCAATGCTTTCGTGGACACCAACATTTCTGCTATGACTATCTGCTCACATTGTCCACCAAATAACATTGTCTGCCAATAATAATATGCAACATCACATATCTTTCCGTGGACAAACCTTATCTATGGTTCTACCTCACATCCGTAGACACCAACACTTCTGCTTACACCAACGCTTCCGTTGTGAATATCCATTCACATTGTCTGCTAATAACAATCTATCATGTCATATATCTTTCCACGGACAAACCTTATCCGTGGATTCTACCTCACATCCACAGACACCAACACTTCAATTGATACCAACGCTTTTGCTGTGGATATCCGCTCACATTGTCTGCCAATAACAATCTGCCACATCACATATCTTTTCGCGAACAAAAATTATCCGCAAATTCTACCTCACATCTGTGAACACCAACACTTCAGTTGTGGATACCCAGTCACATTTAAAATTTTACTCATATTCACCACATTTACATTCCTTTGTGCAAAGATTCTTCATTCCATAGATATCAAATTTTACAAAATAAACATCTGAAATCAATATTAATTTATCAATGCAAACTTAATATAATATCATTTATAACATAGCATATTATACTAAATTCTTGAGTATTATAGATAAGTCCATTGATCTGGTGATGCTAGGACCTTGACAAAGGTTGTGGGGTCATCAAATGCTAGGACCTTGACAAAGGTTGCGAGGTCATTATTCATATGGGCTTCGACAAAGGTTACGAGGTTTTTGTGCATGATGAACGTGACATTTAACGAAAGTCTCAATTGATGTTAGGACTATCTCTCGAAAGTGTGAGACGTAAGTGGTGTGTCCTCCATAGTTGTGCCTACTTTCTCTTAAATGGTAAATTGAAATAAAAGAACAAAAGGAAAAGAATGAAAGAAAGACTAAAAAGAAAAGAAAGAAAGATTGAAGACTGAAAACTCATGTTTTTATGAAATTGCATTTCATACTCATGATATATGTGCATCTCTTATTGAGCTTTAGACTCATAGATGAACTTTGTAATGTAGGTGAAGATATTTTTTAGGGTAAATGACAAATCAACCATCGTGGTTTGCGATCAATGACAAGTCAACCACTATGATATTTTTTCTAACTAGTTAACCATTGAAGTTTAAAAAAATAACAAAGGAAACATTGAGCGGCGTTTTGAGACTAGAGACCGCGATTTTGCGGTCTCTGAAATCCGGTCTCACTCCATTTCGCAGTCTCTGTGACTACCAGAGACCGCGAATTTTGCGGTCTCAGTCCAGAGACTGCGAATCGCGGTCTCTGCTAGTCACGCAAAATCGCGATCTCTAGTAGTCACAGAGACCATGATTCGCGGTCTCTGGTAATCACAGAGACAGCGAATTTTGCGATCTCTGGACCAAGAGACAACGAAAAATGCGGTCTCTGGAGGAGAGACCGCAAAAAATACGGTCTCTGGAGCAGAGACCGCAAAAAATGCTGTCTCTAGAGGACTCTGCTACCTCCACTCAGAAGAAATCAACGTTATCCATGGAAATCTGACCTTGAGCAACATATTACTGGATGAGAAAACAAACGCCCACATCGCCGATATCGGCCTCTCACGCCTCATGACCTCCGCAGCAAACACCAACGTGAGCGCTACTGCAGGAACTCAAGGCTACAACACCCCCGAGTTGTCCAAGACCAAAAAGCCAACCTCAAAAACTGACATCTACAGCCTGGGGGTGATCATTCTGGAGCTCCTGACAGGAAAATCTCCAGGAGAAATGATGAACTAGATGGATTTACCTCAGTGGGTGGCTTCGACCGTGAAGGAGGAGCGAACGAATGAAGTTTTCGATTTAGAACTGATGAGGGATACACAGACAATTTGCGATGAATTGCTTAACACGTTGAAATTGGCTCTCCATTGCGTAGATCAGTCGCCAGATGCTCGACCAGACGTTCAGCAAGTTCTGCAGCAATTGGAGGAGATTACGACGGAGATGGCTTCTGTTTCCGCCAAAGATGAGGAGGTTCACATCCCTTCATCATCAAACGCGTAAAGCACAAAACTTTGAAGACAATTTGCCACTACCTTTTTGATTACGTATTACGTTTATTCAATTGATTCTTTAATCTTTGCTATTTTTTGAAGTACTGATCAACAGCACTCCAGAGTGATTATTAAGTCTCGAGATAAAGTTGTGAGGTTTATATACACTGCTTTTGCAAGTTCTTCTTCCTCCCAAAATGGGGAGATTTCTTAATTTCGCGGTCTCGGTCTCACTCCAGAGACAGCAAAAAACGCAGTCTCTGGAGCAGAGAACGCCGCTTGATATTTCCTTTGTTATTTTTTCAAACTTCAGTGGTTAACTTGTTAAAAAAAATACCATAGTAGTTGACTTGTCATTGATCGCAAACCACGATGGTTGATTTGTCATTTACCCTATTTTTGATGATACGCTTGATGAAGAAAATATGTGAAAGATGCAGTTAAAGGAGTACTTTCATGGGCGAGGTTGTGGCGTTGTTGGAACGATATTGACCTGTGGGTGAAAACTCGAGACAAACAAGTCGATATGAAAGACTTTTATTAATTATGTTTTTTACTGTATGGATTTAAGTTAAAATGTTTGTACAAGGATTTATATTTATTTTATGTTGAACTTTAATTACATTTGAATTTTAAATTTAGATTTTATAAAATACTTCCATCGTGTTATTTTTCAAAGGCAAAATTCAATTTCATTTATTTATGAATTGATTTTCAAATATATGAATTGATTTTAAAAAAATGGTATGAAAAAGGATTTACATTACGGGGCGTTACAGATGTCATCTATGATAACATAGGCATAATGTTTTCCTCCTAAGTTAGCAGAATTTGATGGATATAAAAGATCCATACAAAGTAGTTGAAGGGGTTTGGATGTCGATACAATATTCTATAAAGCAAATGAAATCTTTGTTTTCTTTTTCATTTGGCAAGTGTCACAAACCTTATCTTTCTCAAAAGAGATCTTAGTAAGACCCCTAACTAGATTTTTTTTCTAGTGATCTTAGATAAGATATTCATTCCTACGTATAGTAGTCTCCTATGCCAAAACCAACAATCAAGAGAAGAATTTGTTGTAGCTCCCCATAGGATATTTCCTCATTTTCATATCAAATACATTTTTATCGTCTTTGAAAATCTTTTTCATAGCAAAAGATTTTTCTTTACTAACATGAGAAATCCATTGTACATCCATTTGAACCAATTTTCATAAAACATTGCTAAATTAAAATTTCTCATATAAATTTTTTTTATTAAATTATGTCATAAAATGTTATACAAATAATATAATTAGCCACGTCCCACAAAGTCAAAAACTTCGTAACAACCCCAAGCGCTCCTCATGAGTATGTGCCATCAACTGCCTGATTATCCATAGTGAGTCTCGTCATATAATTACTTTACCTACATCACAAGATTTATCTATGAGCCTAACACTCAGTAACTAATGCATATATAAACATGATCTGCATTTTTCATAAAAACGTTCACGTTTCAATTTTCTTTCTTTTCTTTCATTCGTTTGTTCTTTTCACTCTTGTTCTTCATCTTCTCATTGAAACATGACACCAAAGCTAAGGATCATTGGGGAACAACCCCACCAAAGCTTCAATGGAGTTCAAGTCACCAAAGATCACTGGAACCATATCATCAAAGCTTCTTACGTATCTTTCATTTCATCATCAATCTTTCTTAATGAAAAGATATGCATGTAAAACATTTTTGTTCTTTTCTGAAAAACATAATACATGAACGTGAATGCATAATCATAACCTATCCTCAAATAATAATATTACAACATATTCTCAAACAACATATTATCATAATCATCATAACATTACGATCATCTAGCACTTATTCCAACCATTTAATCAAATCATCCAACTATTTAGGTATAAACATAACATGTAACAAATAACACCATCCTTAGCACATTGTGTTATTGGACTTTAAGCCAAGCACATGCATACATTACTTACCTTGGAGTCTTAGTACAATTCACAGAAAACTATGAATTATCTTCTTGAGTTGGAAGACCTAAAACATGCTACAATTACGTGTTAGCATCCAACTACACATGTTTACACTCAACATCTATAACTTTTTGTATACTTTTCCAATTTGAGTTATTCTTGAACTCATAGTTCCCTTAGTTGATGCTTATTAATATATCAAATTAGTTTACAAATCCAACCACCTTTGTTATGTGTAAAGCATTCAATACAGAACCTTATTTTCATTCAATAACTAGTTTTTATCCCACTGTTTACCATCAACTTTCAAAATTCATAACTTTCATTATACAAGTCCAAATCACTTGATTTCAATGCCCATAGTTCCATCAAAGTTTCTAGTACAACATACTAAAACACTTCTTAAATTAGAAATTATTAAAGTTGTTTGGTACTATCAAACTCAAAACTGGTCAGATTCTCCCAGTTTTTAACCAAACATGAAATTAGGTGCATAAACATCACTTTAATTGAGAAATTATTTCATCACTTATTACCAGCATGTTTATAGGATATAAACAAGAATTTTTAAATCATAAAATTGAATTTCATGATCCTTTATTGAAACCCTAAGCACCAACTTATAATTTTTTCATTATCTTTCTACTCATAAACTCCTAAATCACTTAACTTTAAAAACAGAACTTTACTAACCTTTAGAGAGAATAGAGAGGAACTGCTATTTCATGGCTCGCTTACTTGCACTTTGAAGAGCCAACCCTCTCAATTTATAAAGGTTCAAGGTGATAACTCAACCTCATGAATCATTAACTCTGACCTTGAGCTACCAATCATCACCGAACACCACAATCTACCTAGGCTCAAAATCATAGAGGTCATCATGACATTTTTAACACCTTAATCTATTGTAATCAGGTGCTCATAATTGTCTGCTTAACTGTTAGCAAATCTCGAAGGTTAATTCATTAATGAATGCCCACCTCTGTTATTCCTACTTTCATGGATGTCCACTACAGATATATATGCATTTGTTGTGCATATTTTCTATGAATATTTGCTTCCTCAAACATAAATCTACCAACCACTTATTGCCATGTCATCCTGTGGATACGTTCTTTTCTGCAAATACTTACGCTTCTGCCATTTTACTTTACTTCGGACGTCCATCAATCTAAACGATGAAGTTTCATTTACTCTACTTATCCACAGACATGTTCCCTTCTACAGATACCCGTTATCCGCTAATCCTTTTCTCAAAAAATGACATTTCTTTTATCCACCGCAGACTTATTCTTTTCCGTAGATACTCATTCTTTGTGAATCCTTTAGTCAAATGACAACATTTCTATATCCACCGCAAACATGTTCTTTTCCATAGATACCCACCATCCGTGAATACTTTAGTCAAATGACGACGTTTCATTCATCCACCACAGACAGGTGCTTTTCCACGGATACATTCCTTATTCTAATACATCGTCGTCATCCATTCTGTGGACACTTTCCATTTTGCGGACACGTATACTTCCGCAACCACATTCTTTACAGCGAACACATTCCTTAATATCCATGGAGATTTTAAATCCAAATGATGACATTTTTTTTCTTATTTCTAACCTATTTAGACGTGTTCCCTTCTCCATATATGTTCCTTATCCTAATAACACGTCGCCCATTCTGTGGACACATTCCTATATATGGACACTTTCATTTTCCCAAACACGTTGTAATACCTAAATAATTCTAAGATAGTGTAACACCTAGATTTTTTGTACAATAATTCTAGCTATGTAATGTGATGTTTATAATTTTATTAGAAAGTGTTTTGTGTCAAAATTTGGAGAATTTTGCATAGTGTGTATTTTTAGATTTTATTATAATTGTAAAGTAAATTAATAATTAAATAAATTAAGAATCAAATTTTAGCTAAGGATAGAAACTTAATGGTGGAAATTATTTTGGAGAAGGAAAACATCATTGTATAGTATGGATTATTCATGCAGTAAGTGGAAGGAAGAGCGGACGATCGGCAGCCGTTTGATGGAGTCATGGAATAGCTGAGATCGAGTTGGATTGGAAAATTTGCTCCTACAGAAGTATTAGACGCCGCAAGGATGTGAAAGGACGAGGAACTATTGGATTGGATTTAAAAAAGAAACACGGAGTGTTAGATTTAGGAAAAAAATGCTTATGCGGAAGCATTGGACACAACTTGCATGCAAAAGGAGGAGGGACTGTAGATTTAGAGTTAAGGATAGAACGTGAACCGTTAGATTAGGAAAAGATTCTTCCACGGGAGGGAAAGATGTTGCATAGAATGAAGGTGTTTAGGTTATAGAGTGCATTTTTGGGGCAGCAAACTCGTCTACGACAACATATTAAAGGATGGAATGTCATCATTTTATGGGATAGCACGTTTTTGTAGAAGGGCATGTGTCTGTGGTAGTGAACTTAAGCGAAGAAAATATGTCATTTGATAGTAAGATTTAGCAAAAATGTTGGTAATCCGTAGCAGCATAGGCTTCTGCGGAAGGATTGGTGTCCGCAGTAGCAATGGTGATCGCAAAATATAGACTAAGAGTTAATGTGACTTACTGCCATTGATTGAGTTGGTTGATGCGGACATCCCTTGTGGCAACTTACACATCCGATGCTCGGCGAACAAATTTTATACATAGTATTTCTAGATTTTGTACTAACTGGGATTGTCTCTCTTGATTGATAGGAACTTATCACACTTAAGATACGATTTTCATGGGATTTCTATTCCATGGAATCCCACGTTTAGCCATCTATTTATACAAACATTTGTAGAGAAAAAAAAAACCTATTTTCCACGGCTGCTCGGATGAAGAAACTGTCTTGCCTTGGAGAATTTCTTTAAGCTTTCTGGAGGTAGGTTTTTATGTTTAAAGGTTTGAGTTTCGATAGAGCAATAAGTTGAAAACTATGAGGTAATTTTCTGTAGAAGAAACTATGTTTACAGTAGGCCTTTTTCTAACTTGTCTCTTGTTTCCTGTTTGATGTTAAGGATAATCGAGGGTTTTGAAGAATTAAGTTTTATAGCTCTGATAAACATCACAGGTAAGAGATGTTCTATTGTGTGGTCTTTTGGTCTACATCACAAGGTGTTAGGGTAGGTAGAAACTATGTGATTATACTGTGATATTGATGGACTGTTTGTTTCTAGAAAAATATGTTTATGTACGTTACGAGTAGTTTAGGTTAAATTGTGATTTGTGATATTGATGAATAATTGTCATGCCTATTTTTTAGTTTTCTATTCATAATTAATGATGTTGCTCGAGGATTTTCTTTCTATTACTGTATATTATTTTATGTATATTATATTGATGTTCATGCTACACGTACGTTCATGCATTCATTTAAGAAAGACAAGAAAAAATCTAAAAAACATAAATGGTTGTTGTGAGAAGGGTTCAAATTGACTGTCTCGCATGAGGTGGACCAAATTGTGTCACTCACTCCCTTAGACTGAATTATCCACAACGATTGGACTGTATAATGAAAGAAAAAGAAAGATTGTTGACTAAAAAATGGCTTGATTTATTTATGAACTGCATTTGATGATTTCATATTTATATATATGTTTTTATGCATCTCTTGCTGAGCGATAGACTCATTAGTTTGAACCTTGTAGTGTAAGTGATAATGAAGTCTTTGATGAACCTGATAAAACAAAATAGTGACAGTTACAGTTGAAGGAATGAATCAATTTTCTAAAAGAACTTTTCCTATTATGTTTTCTTTATATTTCGTTTTACTATGGATATTGAGCTTTATTTAATTGGATTTTAGTATGTTGGTTTTTATTTGGATTTTATTTTATAGACTTCCACTGCAAATGTTTTAAAGGCTTTGACTTTATAACGATAGTTTGTTATTGTTTTATAAAAAAAATGGCAAGAAAATTTTTTTTAACACTTCAGGGCATTACAGATACACAATGAAATGTGATGTGTTAACATATTATAGGAACTTTTAGAAGATGATATGCATCATTACGTTCAAATGCATTGGTATGTTCACATGCATGTATCATGATTTTCAAGAAAATATGCAAAAATGATTTCATGTATATATTTATAATTGACAAACTGAATAAACGTAAATAGATGTTGTGGGTTTGGGGATTTGAGTTGATTGTCTTGTAAAAGGAGGACCAAATGATGACACTCTTCCTTGGACTAATGTACCCCAGCGGCTGGACTGTTATGTGACAGAAAAGAGAGACTAAACCGAAAATACATATTTTGTAAGACTGCATAACATGAGCATATCATGGTTAATAATTTGTTTTATCTCTTACTGAGCATTAGGTTCATAGACAAATCTGGTAATGTAGGTGAGAAGTGTGACCTGAATGAAGGGAATGTTGACTAATGATAGTGGAACCGCAGCAAAAAGTGCATAGCTACATCGAGCACTTGTGTTGCGTGGTGATTTTGATCGATGGGTTATGACTCACGACTTTACACTTTGAATAAATGTTTTAAAACAAAGTTTATGTACTATTTAACAAAATAGTTTGAGATAGTGTTTTGTAAAATATGTTTTGTATGTTTTGAACGGTATGAATGAATCCTTTATTTTGAAAGAAAAGTCTTCTGCTACGTTATGATTTCAATAGCATATCAAGCACGTTTAAAAAAAAGGTTAAGTAAAATAGGGCGTTACACACGTACACTTCTGCAACCCCACTGTTTACCACAGACATATTCCTTAATATCCACGGATGTTCTTAAATCTAAATGATAACGTTTCTTTCTTGTTACAGACCTACCATAGACGTGTTTCCTTCTGCAGATACGTTTCCTATCCTAATACAATGTCGTACTTTCTGTGAACACCTTTCTTTTCCTAGACACATACACTTCTACAACCTCACTGCTTACTACAAACACATTCCTTAATATCCACGGACGTTCTTAAATCCAAATAACAATGTTCTTTCTTGTGACTTACCTACCACAGAGGTGTTCCCTTCTGCGGATACATTCTTTATCCTAATACGATGTCATCCATTCTGCTAATGCCTTCCTTTCTGCAGAAGCATTCCCTTTCGTAGCAACATTTTCTTCCGCGAACGCATCATTCCATAATTAATGATCAGCGATCATTTAACTTTTTGCATCCAACAAACTTCTCAAAGCCCAAACATCTATTCTTATTATTCCTAGACGCCCGCTAAAACACCAATAATTATTTATATTTAAATTCTTGAACACCATCAAAATATTACTTTGTACAAAAAAAATCTCTCGATTGTTACATTTGTAGTAAAAATATTTTCATCAAAGTAAGAGACATTATTCAAATCAATAGTGTAGGCGTTTTCATTTCTATATCCCAAAAATAAATCTTTCCATTTTAGCTATCTTTAATCATGCAAACTTTTGATTCAAAAGTCTCTTTATAACCTTTGTCACATAGTTGGTTAATACTTAGTAGGTTATGCCTCAAACTATCAACTAATAATGCATTGTCAATGAGAGGGCTTGAAGAGTTGCCTATATTGTTGATATCAATAATTTTACTTTTTTAATTACCTCCAAAGATAACATTTCCTTTCTTTTTAGTGATGGGTAAACTTTGAAGAGTTTCTCCTCATATGCCTTGAGCATCTACAGTCAAAGTATCACTCATTTTTCATGGGAGAATCTCCAACTTACAAGCAAGAATTATGTACTTATTTCAAGTACCCAAATTTTTTTTTGGTTCTTAAGCATTAGTCTTTCTTCCTTTTGGAACCCATATCTTTTTAATTGATGATTTCTTTTCACTAGTCATCAATGGATAATAAAATGATTTATGACCTATTTTACTACATGAATAACAAAGAGATGAATCAACAAAGAAATTTTTATAAATCTTTTTCTTTTGAAATGACTTATATTCTAATTTATGAAAGTAACACCCAAGAAATTTGTGGATTATAGCATGACTTGTAATGACATCTTTATGTTTAAATTTTTTTATTATTTGTATTGACTATTGTGTTGATTGGATAATTAATAATATATGATTGTAGAAATGCAAGATATTGAGAGTTTGGTGATATAATGACCAAAAATTTTATAAATCGTAACGTAATATATGGTGATACTTTTGTATTCAAATTTATGATTTTGTTATGTTGTTCATGTTAGATTGAATAGCTGGAATATATATTGTTTTAAGAATGTAAAATATTTATTAGTTAATTGTGTTTGGAGCTTGCTTACAAAGAGGAGGAACACCCAACATAGGATGAAGAACGTCTGTTGTGTTGAGTAACATCCATTGCATGGTTAAGGGGCACCCATCTCTGGTTGGTGGATATGATGAATAGTGATGTGCGGGAGTGTTGGTGTCTGCAGTGAACAGTGAAATTGTAGGAGTGTTGGTGTCCGCGAAAAAAAAAAGTATCTGCAGGATGACTTGTCTGCAGAAGTGTTAGTGTCCACAAAAAGGAATGTGTCCACGAGATGTCATGCTGATTAGTGATTGGCGAACTTCTGTTTGAGGAGCAGATATCCATAGTATGCACACATACCCGCAGTAGTAGCACACACTTCAGCGATGAAAGGACAGTGTCCGTAAGATGACATGTTTGCAGGAGTGTAAGTGTGCGCAGAAAGGAATGTGTTTGCAAAATGTCGTGGCATTTAGTGATTGGCTTATTTATGTTTGAGGGGCGAATATCTTCAACAAATGTGCAAATATCCACAGCGATAGCACATGCTTCTGCAACTGAAGCACATGCGCTTGTGGTGATTTTTCTGGATGTTTCGTCTGCTGAGTAAATTCGTCTATTAGAGACAAAAACTGATGATTTCTTGGCTGAAGGGGTGTGATCAACAATTGATTTAGAATGTATCAAGACACTATATGAGGAGTAGAAAAATGAGTACTTTTCATTCCAACTAGCAACCCGTCGATTTAAATTATGGGGAAATCTCGAAAAGTCTGAGATGAACTATCATGAAGAGAACAGTTTTCTTTGAATTCACAGAAGAATTTTTTACTTGAGGAAGGGGGAGGGATAAATTGTTGGTGATATGAGACCTGAGATCAGTAGTGGCACAAGTTTATGGTCTATCGATCTACATCACAAAGTGTTAGGAGAAATTTTGTCTGATTTGCGCTCCTATACTACGTTTATGATAACTTGAGGTTCTGCCAACTAATTTGGAACTAATGTTTAATAATACATTTTGTCACTCTTGATAATGATGATTTGAGGATAGTGTCATATGTTAATTGTTAAATTACATTTCATATTGTAATATCCCAACTTTTTATATCGAAATTTAATAAGGATAATTGAAAAGTAATTAAGGGTATTGGATTAATTAGATAATTATCGGGATATTACCAAGGACGTATTCGTAAGATTATAATGGAAATTTATTGGATAATAATTAGGATTAATTTGGAATGTGGATTTTAGAGTTTTCGAACACATGTGGACGCCTGCGGACGATGGCAAACGAAGAGAGTTCGACATTGTCCTAATTATCCAACTTTTGGGATGATCGCAGAAGAGGTGCGGATGCCTTCCTTCGTTCGAAAATGCAATTCTAAAGGGGAAAATATGAACTGAACTGATTTGGTTCAGCTCGATCCAAATAAATGACTCGATATTTAGTTAAAGAAGAAAAAGAAAGTGGGTAAATAAGAATAAAAATATATATTAATTTAATTGATTTAATTATTATCTTGGGGTAAATTAGTTATAGGGAATAATTAAAAAAGAAGGAATTAAGAAAAGAGCGGGTGAACCGATTCACTAAGTGAACTGGTTGATTAGAACAAAAGAATAGCCTTTGCCCATTCTGTGTGAGAGCAAGGAGACAGAGTGAAAGTGAGGACGAGGGAGAAGGGTGAGACGACAAGCGAGGGCAACACAACGGGAGCTCACCGACAACTTCCTAATGGCAAGCATGCAACTATGGGGTGCTGTTGGCATTACGAGTCGCGGCTCAGACTCGGGCGTCGGGCACGCAGGAAGGGATGAATCAGAGCTCCCGCTAGCTGCATTTTCGGCGTCAAGTAGTGATGTGTTACAGTGCTATGTCTATTTCGATGGTCAGCAATGATGGAATGGTGTCACGACCCAGAAGAGGGCCAGACAAAAACACCGGGCCAAACAACCCGGTCTTCGCAGAAGACCCGATCGCCTAGCCCAAGGCTAGTTAAAATATTGCAGAAAGACTTGTATAAATACCCAACCGCGACCCACTTGTGATGAGCCACAGTCCATTTAGTGATTGCGAGAATAATTAATAATGCAGAATTAATAAACTTTAACGTCCAAATAATTATTGTACATACAATCCAAGGAATCCAACAACCAAGTTAAGTGTTTTTACAATCATCCAATTTAAAAGTAGTGATTACCTATTCTTACGCTTACTGATAAATTAAGAAATTTACTAGTCAACGAAAAAGAACGAATAAAACAAGATCTCCAGTCTGATTGCTGCTCAGGCTTAATTTATCTTCTCTTTACCTGGAGTGGTGGGAGTCGTGGGGTGAGTGACTAGCTTAGTATGAAATTTATACTAAATACTATGCATGTGTTAAACTTGTTTTACCTTTTCTTGAAAACCATGAGTTTCGAGAAATCATGCACATTTTAATAAAACATTGAAATTATTTTTGTTTTAAGAAAATCAGGCTCAAGGCCTCCGACGAGGTTTAAGAAAACATGGTTGTATACATAGACAACTATAAGTTAAAATACTCTCGTCGTATTTGAGTCCAAACTCGTGATCCGTGAAAAAAGGTCACTCAAGAACTCCTCCGAACAAATACACAGAAAGGTGGCCATATCATGTAAGCAACACCTCATGAGCCCGGAAGAAGAAAAATGACGGCAGTCCGTAGACTGGGCCCGTCACCCGGGTTGTCCTGCAAATTCCACTACGACACGCCCATAATAAAATACACCCCTGATCAAGTTTAGGGATTTGCAACCCACAGAAGCAGTCAACACCTTCCCAAAGTCTCCTATTTCACACAGCGCGCAAACAAACCATCTCCATGCAGCAGAAGATGTATCGAGGGTGTCCCCTTGATACTTTGACGTTCGCGACCGTTCAAAGTGTCAAGAGGATTCATCCCAAACAGGTTATAATCATCATATAAAAACATGAAATCCAATGCACAAAAGTAAACGTGTAAAACTTTTATACATATATAGTATAAAAAGCTGACGTGCTGTCGAACAATCCCCGTCAGGTTTTTCATGTGTGGTATTCCACAAAATACGGTTTTATTTTTAAAACTATACAATGCGATGCAAGCTACTAATTATAAAGCCCCTACCTCGACGATGATCACTCCTTTTAACCGAAGGTGTGGCTATCTCAGATGTCGCTCAAAATCCTCAAACTCGCCCAAGCCTACAAATCGTCCAATACAAAAAAACAATCTCATAAAATATATTTCAAAGAATAATGAAAAGATTCTAAATCTGATCTAAGCTTAATGTCCCTCAAATCCCCACTTATAATTATTGAATTGTCAATTCCAACAATATACTCCAAGATATAGCAAAAGGTGCACCATGTGTCAACATTGGCTACCTAACCAGTAGACAAACTTGGACAACAACACACCCAATCACATAGGCAAATTTCTCCACAATGATCTCCAATCGGTAACCGTAATACTGAGCACAACTAAACATCATATGTATTCTCAATTTGAACTATCAACCAATGGAGAAATGGAAATAGAAAAACAATTTCAATCCAACATTTCCCAATCCTCACTAGAACTGTCATTCTCATCATTTAACATATAGAATAAATAGGGCACTCCATTGGAATTTTATTTCCACAAACCAGAACCAACTTCAATACCTAACAAGAAATCTAACTTTCCTCTCCAACAATATTTAACCTTCAATGGCAGAAAACAAACTTGAAAATCACAACCATCCTAGGCTCATTAGTGACATAACCCAACATATTTTCAACAATTATTCATTTACAGTAAATAGAAACGCAGAGCAGATCTCAAACCAACACAAAGAGAACTCCTCAACTTTCAACAAAACTGTAGCTAACAAGGAAGCACACTGAACATCAACAGAGTGAACTATAACAAAACAGAAATCAAGCCTACCCAGAACCAAATTGCAACATCATCAATGCCAGTGCAAAATGACAGAATGCAGCAACAAAACGGAGGCTGAATGCTTCAGGAAACAAAGACAGAAATTTAAGTTTTGCATTACTCACCGAAAATCGAAGGAAAAGCTTGGTTCGAAGCTCCTGTCGTTGCCGGAATGCTCCTGGAAGCTTCACCGTCGTCCACAGTTGACGGTCCTCGTATGTCCATCGTTTCGCGGCTGCTGAGCTCCTTATCTGAAAGAGTCGCTCGCTCGCAGCAGTCGGAAAGTTCAGTGATGTCTCATCGCTAGTCGCTGCTCGGGGTGCCTCAGACAAAGTCGCCGATTGCAATTCGCCGTCTTCACGAATCGCTTGGCGTCTCCCCTCTCTCTATCTCTCTAAGTGTTCTTGGCGGCTGAAAGAGAACTGAGAAAATGAGGGAAGAAAAACCCTATCTCACCTTTCAAAAACTGCTGCTGCGTACTCTCCTTTAATTTTTTTTTTTTCCCCTTCTTTTCTTTTAATTCTTTTAATCACTTTTCCTTTTTCTCTTACTTCAATCTTCTTTTATTCCAATTTCCAAGCCCCTTTCTAACATGAAGACAGCGTACTTCTTCTTCTCCTTTCTCTACATTTTTGTTTCTTTCTTTTATTTTACTTTTTAATTCTACTCCAAATCCTTCTTTCTTTTATTTAATTCCTTTTTATTTCTTAATCTAAATCTCTCTCTTAAACTCTAATTTCAATCCCCATGGCGGGATCCCTTCCCTCCTCTACTTTCATTTCCTCATTAATGCCACTTTACTTTATCCTTTCTTTTATCCAATTTCATTTAATATATCAATATATATATATTAATATATGTATCATATATTAATTAACTTATCTACAAAGTCTTATCTTGAATCTCAATTTATTCTGATCATTACTCAACGACGTTTATCGGTCCAATTAATTCTCCAATTCTATTTTCTCAAATAGATTTTTCGTTCAAGAATTTCCAATTCAACCGATTTGACTAATTGACCAAAGTTTCACACATGTCATTATGTAATTATTCGCGTCAATTCTTCAACGTCATGCTCAATTTTAATGCAAAAAATTTACACGTGGAATTTATCCTCTTGAAAATTCTCGTGTTTTACAAATGGCGTCGGTGAGGTTGCGATTCCAGCCTCGGGTAGATGGGTTGGGATTCCAGCAATTCATGTTGGACTGCCCGAAGGCCTGTGGTCCAACTTGCGGTTTGGTCTGAACCGGTCTTGTAATATCCCAAATTTTTGTTGAACTAAGCACAAGGCTTATGTGATGATTTTGGAGATGATATGAGCTGAATTGGACAATTTAGGATGTTGGTCAAGTGAAACATATTTGGATAAAGTGGATTACGATGTCTGAATTATGTCCTTATTTAGTTTAGGAAATGATTAAAGTTATAGAGAATGGTATGATGATCATTGGAGTTAGATAAGACAATATAAATTATAATTATAGTTAGTCGAATTAGCAAGAGAAAATATATTTAGACGTAATTTGGATATTGTATGGACTAAGAGCTTGAGAGGAATAAGGTTCTTATCAGTTAGTGAAATTTAACTTGGACAAAAGTGAAGGAAGAATAGTGAAATATATATATAGTATAATTTGATTTAGGTGATATTGATGTCCATATATATATATATATATATATGAATTTAGTGCATATTGGTTTGGTGAAGGTGAAATCTAATGGAAGATATTAGAAATTGCAATTAAAAGTATATTGCATATAGTGCTAGTTTTGGATATGAGATTTGTTTATGCGATACATGAATAAAGTGGAGAATTAGGAGATGATAGTTAGAATTAAAAGAAGTAATATTAATAGTTAATAATAATGTTATAACATTATAAATATATATATATATATATATATATATATATATATATATATATATATAAACTAATGGGAATATAAATATATATGAATATACGTACACAATTATTGATTTTTGGAGTGGTGGGTGGTCAAAATGATTGGCAGTTGGTCTCCAATGAACACCAGTCGACTGGTGTGTTAAAAAGTGGGTTTGTGACTAAGAAAATGAGCATGACGGTCGATCATGGTTTGGAAACAATCAACCGCCAAATTAAATGTCACCTGGAAGCTAAAAAGCGTTGTTCGAAACTTCAGGTATGCATTATACACGTTTGAAGATGAAACAGATCGACGTGAATGCTTCTGGACACTAAGGGGCACTATAGGGCACTATTGTTTGGTCTTCCATCTTCACGTGGTTGTAGTGGGAAAGTTATTGGAGGTCTATAAATGGTGAAGAGTGAGACAAGTGTTGGAAGAAAGGCTGGAAAATAGTGGGAATACTCTGCAAAAATTTATAGAGAAATAACGAGAGGGAGAGAGATATATTATGGGAGTAAATAGTTTGTTGAAGTTTTGGAGAAAGAGAAGGTGATAGAAGGAGGAACTCTGTGAGAAACCGAGAGGATTGTGAGAGAGAAAGAGTCTGAGGAAGGAAGTTGTGAGGATATCTAGTTCTAGAATATATCAAAGAGCTGGTGAAGGGAGTGTTGTTTTTGGTGTTCTCTACTCTCGAGTTCAGGTAACTGACCTTCCTTCTGTTACTCTTATGATGGTTTTGTTGGTTAAATATTATCTGCAACACTATGATACTTGGATAAACGACAATAGAAACATGAAAAAGATGATGAGTAATAACCATGTTTATTGGGATTATTCTAGAAATATTAGTGAAAGTATTAGTTAAGTTCCGATTGATCATCATGTGGATTAAGTAGTTGAGTTGTGGAATTGGGAATTTTGGATTAAGTGATTGTTAAATGGGATTAGTGTTAGTGGGATAACTATTAGAGGATACACCGAGTTGTTTGCAGTTAGGATTAATTATCGAGGGATCTTTATTGATTATCTCATGTTGTTAATAACTAGGTTCTTGTGAAGAATCTTAAAATGATAACTCGTTAAAGCTAAGGACTTCAGGTACGTGGTACTACATGTGTTTTGTCCGAAAGGGCATACATCACGGGAATTAAGGGGTGTTTACTATTCGTGTTATTGATTGTTATGAATTGTATGTTTTTAGATTAAGTTCAGTTTTTTAGTTAGGACGGATCATGTTTTAAGGAGATTAAGGCACAAAAATGGAATATACGTAAACAGCTGTGGTCCAATTTGTTACGCCCGGCACAGAAATCAAGATAAGTAAATAACTGTGGACCAGTTTGATACGCCCGACACATAAACAGTAAAAGACTGAAAGAGTATGAGACAACAAAATGGAAATAGTAAGATACATAATTAAGTTGTTTTTGTGGGCCGGTTAATCACGCCCGGCACAAAAACCAAAGATAACAACTGTGGTATGGTTTGCCACGCCCGACACAGATGTTTATATGGCCCGGTTTGTTACACCTGGCACATAAACAGTAAAAGACAAAAATAGTAAATGAATGTTTGTATGGTCCGGTTTGATACACCCTGCGTATAAGAAAATTGAAATAACGATAAAAGACATGAACAATAAAAGAGAAGCGAAACAGAAAACCTTATGCTATGGTATAGAAATTGCATGTGAAATTTATGTTTTACGTTTGTATCACGTACTGAGCGATAGGCTCATAGTTAGGTCCCATTGTTGTAGATATGGAGCCACTAGATGGATAAAGCTGTTAAAGGACGTCGTTGATGGAGTATTGTTGTGTGGACGTTTGTGATGTTGGCGACATTAACCTGTGATTATGGCTCACGAAGATGAAATAAATGTATTTAAATGTTTTAAAAAGATTTTAAGAGTTTTATGACTTCAAATAAATGTTTTAAGTTAATGTGTATACTTAAATGTTTATTTAGACAATGGGTTTATGGTATTAAATTGTAAAAGACTTCCGCTGTATGTTTTATAAGATTAAGACTTCCACTGTTTGTTACTCTGGTGTTTCATTACGCAATGGTTTTACAATAGTTATAAAAAAAAGAAAAATTTTATACGGAAAAGGTTACGGGATGTTACAGGTCCATCTGTGGCTAGTCCTGCTCTGTTGGAACCGACAATGGAGGGTGCAAAGGAGTGGTGATGGTAGGGACATGCAAAGGAGTGGTGATGGCAGGGAATGGTGTTGTGCTCTCCGGTGGGTTGAAAGGCAGAAGAAATGCGTAAGAGAGGGAAGGCTGGGAGAAAGAATGCTCTTGTGTGCAGAGTGAAGGGTAAGTGGTTTTGGATGAGAAATGCTCTCTGGAGCTGGGTGAAAGTATGGGGAAATTCTCTTGGGTGAGCTCCTGCGAGATGGAAGAGGGATGGAGGTGCTGCTCTCAGCTACCTCTGGTAAGTGAAATCCTTCACTTTATTCTGGATTTTACTTTTGGATATCTAGGTCTATTAATGGACCAGCTATATTGGATATATACCCCATGCGTTGGATGATTGTTCTCGGTCGTGATAGCTTTTGGTTTTTTATGAAACTGCAGTTACGTTGGATGTATATATTAGGAGATCAATGTTCTATTACTTGGAATAATACTCTGTGATGTTAATTATGAATATATACACTCTATTGGTTGTGTGAACTTCAGGCCGTGAGTTATTTAGAGTGTTTTATATTCAATTTATGATAAGTGATTAGTGAGAGGAAGAAATGGAATAAATACTGGATATTATGCTCTGTTAACTGTTGGTATCGAATTATGCACAGTTTGTTAATTGGTTAGAAAATGGATATTAAGTTTGGATTTCAAAATGCTATCAAGTGATGAATGAAGATTAAGAGTATATATAATGATGAAGTTGTTAAGTTGAGAATGTTAGAATTGTTAAGTGTATGTTCCGTTTAGGCATCAAAGGGGTTCCTAGAATTATTATATAAGTTAGAATATGAAAAGACAATTAAATTAATAAATTGTAAATGTTTTTAATTATGAAGGTATTGACAAAGAAAATAAGGATAAAGATTAAGTATGAATACGCGATAAAGCTTCGAGATAAGAAATTGAGTAGAGTCTTTGGCTTGTGGAGGCCCTACACCATTAGCAGTGTCTTTCCTTAAATTGTTTGTTTGCATTTCTATTATGTTGCCATATTATGCCTATATTGTTCTCACATTATTACTTCAATCTCTAAGCATGTTTAGAATGTTAGCATATCATTGTGTTTCCTTTAATTCTCTTTATTACTAAGCATGTCTATATCGTTATTGTTTTCCTTTAACTACCAAGCATATCTACATTGTTGTTATTTCCTTTAACTTGCCAAGCATGCATTTATTATAATTGTTCTCTTTAAATTACTAAGCATGTTTATATTGTTATCATTTCCTTTCAATGGCCGAGCATGTCTATATTGTTATCGCTTTCTTTAAATTACCAAGCATGCCTATATTTCATTGTTTCCTTTGAATTGCCAACCATATCTATCTTGTTATTATTTCCTTTAAATTGCCAAGCACATCTATATTGTTATTGTTTTCTACTTTGCTACTGTTTTCTTGATGAATGGATTGAATGACTTATAGTTATAATGTTAGAAATTGCATTGACATGCATCATATTAATAGAAACAAGTAGAAAGTGTCACCTTTGAGGTTGGTACTCATATGCATTGACTGAGGAAAAAGGAATTAGAGAAGAAGAATGGGGAGTTGGGGAATGGAAGGGTAGTTCGGATCTAGCCAGGTAGACAGAATTATTTATACCCTCTCACGGGTTACGAGAAGAAAAGAACGTTACCTTTTCCTTGTCGGAACTGTGAGACTGTCTACCATAGGTGGTTAGAAGCCAACCAAGACTATCCTCTCCCTAAAGATTCCATCAATCTCCCACTTGATGTGCGAGTTCTATAAAATACGTAAAGAAAAGAATGGTTGGGGCGGACCCATTCTGACATAATGAGTTAGAGGCATACATACTGCATATCTCATTTCTTACTAGGCCTCAGGCTCACAGTTTGCTAATTGTGTAGGTGCACGCGAGAGAACAAATAAAGAAGCAGTTGATGAGAAATTTGCACGCGCTGGACTTATGGCTAGCCGAGCTAAAGAAAGTAAAAGAGAAAATCATTTTGTAACTAACCAGCAATACTTTGATTAGTATTCCTTAATGAATTATTTACACTTCTGCTTTGTTTTAAGAAAAGATTTTTATAACTGTGGTTTTCAATTGCTTATAACGATTTTCATAACGAGTTTAAAGAAAGAATTTTAACGGTTTGACTTTTTAGAAAAGAACTCTGATTTTAATTTAAAAAGGTTTTTCGCTGTTTATAAAAGAAAAGTTTTAAATTTAACGCATTTTTAAAGTAATTAAAAATTGGGTAGTTGCACATATGCTTAGATTTCATGTAAGAAAGACAAGAACGAATATGAATGTACATAAGCAGGATTCAAAGGAAGAGGTTTGACGTTAGGCTGTCCCAAAGGTTGAACCTTTGGGCACATAAGTCTGTTAGTTAGTTCCCGATTGATGTCGAGAGTGACCCACCAAAAGAGTTGAGATCATTGTGCATTGATGTGCATGACAGCTAGCAGAGTTTTAGATTGATGTTGGGGCTAACTCACTAAAGGTGTTGAGTTCGTTGTAAATCGATGTTCATGACATCTAGTGGAGTTTTTGATTGATGCCGGAGCTGACTCACTGGAAGGGTTAGGGTCATTGTGCTTTGATGTACTCGATAGCTAACGGAGGATATGATTGATGTCAGGTCTGTCTTTTGAAGATTTAAGACTAGAGGTGGGTGCCCTTTAGAAGTTAAATAGAAGAGTATAAACCAAAAATTTGTGAAGGGATGATTCTATTTTAGAATTAAGGTTTTGGCATGAGGGAAATTGGTTAAAGTCCACTAAAAGTTATGGATGCTTTAGATTATATGTGTAATTGATTGCTAATGTTGAGATTGTTGTGTTTAGGCTGATCTAAAGCAAAGAGAGATTGACTTGGGTGGCGGTCACTATGTTAAGACCACAATATAAGAGATATTTGTATGTATTTGGCTTTTTGGCCTATGTCCCAAGGTGCTAGGTTAACTTCGTTGTTTTAAATTGACTTGTTGCAATGATGTTAATTGAGGATGTGCTATTGATTGTTGTCTTGATATGCTAGTAGATATATTGATGACAGAATGATGTGATGCCTTAGAGCAATGGATTTGAGGATGTGTTATTGATTTTATCTTCATGTTAATAGCTAGATTGATAATACAATGGTGTGATATCTATAGTGATGTATTGTTGCTTTAATTTGCATATGAAAGTATATTGGATTGATATTAAGTTACTATGTTTTGCATAGCATAATCACGTGTATTTCTCATGCATCATGAAAATGTTTTGGGAAATTAACAAAATAATCATTGTACTATGAGATCAAGGACAAGTCAACCACTAAACAATTTTTGCTAACAAATAAAATATTAAACTATGAAAAATGAATGATGCAAACATCGTTGTTAACTTAAGGGAAATGACTCAACCATATGGTTTAAGAGAACTCACAGTGAAAAAGAGACTTTTAGTGAAAAAGAGCTAATACCCATAAAGAATAGATTTGAGAAAATACTTTATAAGTTTATTTTAATTTTTTTAGTTTTATAATTTAGAAGATTTTATAACTTTATAAGTTTATTTTAATTTTTTTACTTTTATAATTTAGAAGATTTTGTAAAAGAATATGTAATGTTTTAGATGTCGGATGATTTAGAATTGTTTTACTGTCCATGGGAGAATCACAACTTATCTGTGTTTTTCCACAAAGAAGACAATGGAAAGATGAAGAGTAAAGTCATTTTTCTTTGTGGAAAGTTATCTTTCTTGAGTCCTATTTCAAGGATTCACTTTCCACAATAGAAAGACAATGTTCCGCTGTCGAATGACAACGTTCTGAAAAGGAAAGACAACATTTTTTTTAACGAAAAACGTAACCGCGATATTTGCTGAGTCCATTTCACATAGTTTAGTGTTTAACTTGTTAGCAAAAATTGTTCAGTTGTTAACTTGTCATTGATCTAATAGTACAGTGGTTATTTTGTTAATTTCCCAAATATTTTTATTAAGAAAAAACTGAAAAGGTTTATGCACATGTTTTGACTGAATGACTAAATAAATGAACGTAAATAGTTATTGTAGTGCAGGGTTCGAGTTGGCTGTCTCACATGAGGTGGACTAAATGGTGTCACTCTCTCCCTTATACTGAATTGCCCCTAATGACTGGACTATAAAGTGAAAGAAAAGAAAGAAAAACGAAAAAACAAAAATACATGTTTTTACAAAATTGCATTTCATGTTTCTGATACTTATGCATCTCTTATTGAGTTTTAGGCTCATAGATGAATTTTATGATGTAGATGAGGATGTTGTCCATCACACTTATGATGAGGAAAATGAATAAATGATCCAGTCGAAGATGTGCTCCCATGGGCGAGGTTACAATGTTGTTGGAACGATGTTGACGCGTGGGTAAAGCCTCATGAAATAAAATATGATATGAAAGAGTTTTATTTAAATTATGCATACGTCTGATTTTAAGTTAAAATGTTTTTACAAAGTATTTTGAACATTTGAATGATGCGTAATTTATGTTGGATTATAACTATGCTTGGATTTTGACTAGTTTTTAAAGATAGTCTTCCAATGTTTTATTTTCAAAGGAATGTTTCATTTTTTTTTAAATGACATGAAAAATTATTTACGCTATAGAGCATTACAATGAAAGGTTACTCTTTGTTGTCCTACTGGCATGTTTAAATTATTGCTGTCATTTGTGAATTTAAGCACAATATCTTTCAAATCATTTTTCTTCTTTTCAAATTGACAATGTCGTTCTCAAAAGATAAAATGATACTAGCGTGCTTGTTCCCCAATTCAATATTTCCCTTTTTCAATAATTTACATCTAAACTTAAGTAAATTAAACTGTTCATGTAATTCATCAAAATGATCCATCAATTCATCTTCACCAAGTTTATCATCCAAATTACTAAAAGAGTCATGTACCTCATTCTTCTTAGCCATTAAGCACATGTTAGCCACCTCTTCATCCTCGAATGATGAATCTTCTTCGCTATCATCTCATGTAGCCTTCATTGCTTTCTTCTTGCAGGCTTTGTGATGTGAACTGGAATCATTCTATTATTGATCAAGCCTCAAAGAATATAATAAAGTTACTCAAAGTCAAGCATAGGTGGAAGTTCAAGAGTAAAGACCCAAATTCAAAAAGATCAAAGAAAGATTTCAAATTGGCCGAGAATCACAACAAGAAGATCTTGAAGAAAGAGAAGATATCTCAGCCTTAGAAGATAAAACAAACTAAAGATTTAAAAAGATTTCTTAGAAGATTTTTAAGAGATTTTTTTTTATCTTTTTTTTAGTTTCCTATTTTTTTATAGGTTTCCTATTTTCTTTTAATTTTCTAATTTATGCTTTTAAATTGGCTATATATAAAGTCACCTAGTCTTATGTTTGAGGAGTTGGACATTAATAAAAAAGAAAGCTTTTGCTTTTCGGGAATTGGAGAGGTCTTTTTCTTCCTTTGGTGAGTGATATCTAAAGAACCCTTTGGTCAGTTATATCCAAAGTCCCTTTCATGTGAGTTATATCACGAAAGAAATTTGCAGCCGCGTCCTTATCCAAGGAGGTGAGAAGCGTTGCGTTCATCCATCACGTGCAGTGCGTTCCGTGCCCGCATCATCTGGTATCAGAGCTAAAATGTCCTAACAAAAAAAAATTCATCTTTTTACACATGATGACTTGAGGAGCATCCGAAGCGGTACAAAATCCAGAATGGCTGAATCTTCAACATCTCACTCCAACGAAGACTTGTGGAAAATCGTTCTCTCACTACAACGAGAAGTTGCTCAACTGAAGAGGGACCAAAACCAACAACAAACTCAAGATCTCTACCAACAATTCCAAAACCTAGAGCAAGGTTCCTCTACCATAGAAGAGTATGCTACCAAGTTCAAAACTTTAAAAACAAGTTGTGATTTGAAAGAACAGGAAGGAAAAACAATAGCAACATTCATCGATGGACTTCACAGTGACATTCTAAGAAGTATTGCAACAAGACCTTACGATACCCTTGAATATGTTATCAAAATGGCTCAAAGAATTGAGAGACGAAATCAACAAGCCAAACTTGATAAAATTAGTGTCTCGTTGGAACAACTTAAAGCAAGATTATGGAGCACCCCCAATTTTACAAGCACAAGATCGCGATGAGGAATTAGAAGATTTCGTTGAGCAAATAGAGAAAGAATGTCAAGAAGAACAAATATCCGAATCTATAGAAAGCCAAGATGAGTCATTGACAATATCAACACAAAAGGAGCAATCTTTTCATGTTTCATACCCCAACACAAACGAGGTTTGCTCTATATATGCTAAAGATGAAATTTATGCTAACATGGTTTATTTGATCATATTTAAAGAAAATAGCTTGGGAATATTAAAGCAAGTCATCCCGTACAAATATGGTAACACAAGATGTGATTCGAGGTCGAATCCTTTTCAACACCAGGAGGATGATGTGAACTGGAATCATTCTATTATTGATCAAGCCTCAAAAAATATAATAAAGTTACTCAAGGTCAAGCATAGGTGGAAGTTCAAGAGCAAAGACCCAAATTCAAAAAGATCAAAGAAAGATTTCAAATTGGCCGAGAATCATAACAAGAAGATCTTGAAAAAAGAGAAGATATCTCAGCCTTAAAAGATAAAACAAACTAAAGATTTAAAAAGATTTCTTAGAAGATTTTTAAGAGATTTTTTTTTTATCTTTTTTTTAGTTTCCTATTTTCTTTTAATTTTCTAATTTATGCTTTTAAATTGGCTATATATAAAGCCACCTAGTCTTATGTTTGAGGAGTTAGAGATTAATAAAAAATAAAGCTTTTGCTTTGTCTTCTTGGTTTGTGGGAAATTGGCTTTATAGTGTCTCAGCTTTCCAAACTCAAAACAAGTGATCACCTTCTCTTTTTGAGGTCGATCCTCCTTAGTAAATCTTTTTCCTTGCCAATTTCTTCATTGGAGGAGCTTGTTGAATTTTTGAGTCATGAGTGTTATTTTTCCATCATCTTCTTCATTCTTAGATTCAATTTGATTGCTCGATGAGGCTTTAAGAGCAATGTCCTTCATCTTGGAGACTTATTTCTCCTTTTGCTCTTCTTTTTCATTAGCCTTCATCGTGATCTCGTGTGTCATGAGAAATCTAATGAGCTCTTCTATCTTGAGCACTTTGAGATCTCATGCTTTTTGAATTGCAGTCACCTTTGGTTATCACGATCTTGGAAGACACCAAAGAACTTTTTTCACTACCTTTTTCTTGGAGTTCCTACCAAAAGTTTTTAAATCATTAGTAATATTAGTGGAATGAGTAAACATTTGACTAATAGTTTTCTCTTTATCCATGACAAACAGTTTATATTCATCCACAAGTAAGCTCATCTTACTTTCCTTTACTTGGTTTGTGCCTTTGTGTGTGACTCCAAGTAAATGTCAAATTTCTTAAGCATTATTACATCCTTACACTCAATTAAATTCATCTCTATTAAGTGAACAATAAAACATATGTCATAAGTCATAACCATTGATTGAACAAAAATTATCATCCCAGATTTCTAATATACATAGTCATTTCTATCAAAATAAGGAAGTCTAGAGATGGATTGTCCCTCAATATGGGAACTATTCAAATTAAAAACCATAGATATTTTTCAAGATAAAATTTTATTTTTCAATCACAATAAAGTTCATGATCTATCTCTGATACCAATTGTAGAATTGATAATAACCTAAGAGGAATGGTGAATTAGGTTTTCAAAAAATTTTTCGTGATTATAATTTTAATCATCTGTTATCTCAAATTAATCTATTTTATCTCTTAACTAGATTGCTAAGACTAATACGCAAACAATAAAGATAACAATAAGTAAGAGAGTAAGAGAATAGAATGTAAAAGATTTGTTAACGTGGTTCGACCAATGTTGCCTACGTTCGAGTTCCAAGGCTCCTCCTTGAAGATACTTCCACTATAACCTTCCAGTTATGACCGATTGAATTTTCAGACGTCAATCAAGCTTTACAATGACTCTTATCGAGCATCACCCTTAAATCACTCCACAAATAATAAGTGTAGTATTTTTTTTTTACAAAACTTAACTCTCACAAATACAAAATCTCAAGTTTGGGTAATACAAAATCTCGAGTAGCTGGCGTCCTCACGTTGCTATCGAGTGTCCGTGATATTTTCGTTAAAGACATCAATGAGGTGATGGACTTTCACGACTTAAGTTGGGAGCTATCGCGCCAAGTGTCTACAAATTGTGATTGGGTGCCAGCATAAGCATTAATTTGAATTCATCCATGAATCTCTCCAGGTGTCTACTGCAGGTGTCCACATGTGCCTCTAGGTTTCTGCAATTTGAACTTCAAAAACAATGTCTTGGGACTGGGCTTCTGGAGCTCACTCTAGGCATCCCTTGTAGGTGTTCGCATTTGAGGTCTAGGCACTACACTTCTATTCTCAAATGGTTTGACAATTTGGATCGAGCTTCTGTAGATTCCACTGGGTTTCTATTGCTGATGTGCGTGGCCAAAACAACTCTCACGATTAAGTGTCCATGAAATCTTTCATTTTGCACATGATTCGGGACCAAGCTCCGCATCTCATCTCAGGGTGCCCACACCGTTTATACTGAAGACATTTTTTAGTCATTTTTTATTGAGCCATACATGTGAATTTAAACTGTTTCTCTATAGACTCAAGTAAACACATAAAAAACTCCAAATACCCATTTACAAGGGTATTTTCAATAAAAGTGTAAACATATAAAATGAAATTCAATAACATTAAAATTTTCATTAATTTAGAATTATCATTCCATTAATTACGTCAATCATCAAAATAATTAAGCATAATTAATATTAACCTAACAATGAAGTTGCATAAGAATAATGAGTCAACAAAAAGAAATAGAGAAGAATACTATGAGAAACTAGATTCAAAGTATTTAAACACATGAGACACTCCAATTGAGGATGATTTTATTAACAAAATCCAAGTGATGGAATGAAATATTGTGTAATGTCACTCAGTCCTCCCAATACAATATTGTCCACTTTGAGCAGAAACTCGCAAGGTTTTGTTCTTGGGGTTAGCCCAAAATGTATTGTACTAGGTAAGAAAGAAAACCTTACTTATAAACCCTAAACACATGAGACACTCCAATTGAGGATGATTTTATTAACAAAATCCAAGTGGTAGAATGAAATATTGTGTAATGTCTCTCAGTCCTCCCAATACAATATTGTCCACTTTGAGCAGAAACTCGCAAGGTTTTGTTTTTGGGGTTAGCCCAAAACGTGTTGTACTAGGTAAGAAAGAGAACTTTACTTATAAACCATGCATTTTCTACTCTCCCAAGCGATGTGGGAATGTGCACTCCCACTAGTATGAGTCGGACCCTCACATGGCTCATTCTGGCCTTCATCGGACGGGCTGCTATAATCTTCCCCCCTTAGGGAACCAACATCCTCATCTGCCACACTTTCGGTTAGGCATTGGCTTTAATATCATTTGTAACGTCCCTCGATCCTTCCAGTACAATATTGTCCGCTTTGAGCCGAAACTCGCATGATTTTGCACTCTCCCAAGCGATGTGGAAATGTGCACTCTCACTGATATGAATTGGACCCTCACATGGGTCATCTAGTTTTCATAGGGCGAGCTACCACATTGATTCAGTGGAATAAGGTGGAAAAATTCATTGTAGCCTAGCCTATACTTTTGTGGATTAAGTCATCATTGATTTTGATGAGACTGATTTTTATTCTCCTAATGTTTAGGATGCAACAGTTGAGATGGATATTGATAGAGCTTTTTGATTTTGTCTTGCTTGCTTTTAATGAAAATGATGTCAAATGCAATATATTGGAGGAGTTGTAAATGCTTTTGAAATCTTAAATTGATGCAACCAAGATTACAGAAAAAAACTACTTGGGCAGAAATTGACACAAAATATTGCCTAAAAGAGACAAAGACAAATATGTCTACTGCAGAGTGGGCTTATGGGAGGGATTGTTACCATCAGATATTCAAAAAGTTGTGGAGGACAACGTATTTGTTATTTGAACCTTGGGAACCTTGGGGGAGACTATCATACCCTTGCATCAACGACGTGAAAGATTTTTAATGTTTCAAAAAAATAATCTACTTAATAACGTGTTTTTTTGTATGTATTGATTCATTATTTGATGTTAGAAATTAGTAGTATGGAACCAAAGTCGTAACACATAATGAACGCCTCCAGAGATTAGACAAGGAAACGAAAACAACCTAACTAAAACACAAATTCCGGCCTAACCCAAAAATGGACTCCCAGGATTACTCAATACAACGACTGACCCAAGAAATGACATAGACATGGTGACCATATGAATTCAATTCGTCGGAAGAACCACAAATTACGCCCTGAAACAAAACTCCTTTTTTAATAACATTGAGTTCCAATTCTATCATCTTCACTTGATTCTAGCGACTTAGCAATGTTGGTGAGCTTGTAGAGACATTGTTAAACAGACGAACAATCACTCAGCAACCAATTGTCGATTTTGATTCTTTCATTGTTAATCAAACATTGTAGAGAAGCTTCCAGTTCTCAAACATTACAAATAATTGAAGATTAAGGCTGTGAGAGTTGAGAAAGAATGGCAATACCTACAGTTCTGACTAAATCGGAAGGGCCATACCAATACGTAGTTTGACTTCTTGAAAATCCAAAGATTTCTGTTAGTCTTGTTCTTGGTTGTTGGTTTGGCAGCTGGTTCTCTCATGAGGCAGACCACTTGTAAAACATTGCAACTTTATCATATCGATCCGTCAGAATTGCCTTTTGTGTCTTTCTATCAGATTTATAAGCATTGCTACCAATTCTGATAACTAAGTTTGATTCATCATACAGAATGTCAGGGAAGTTGGATGACCATAAAGTCAGGTCACAGTAAATACCCAAGAAATCATCATCTATTTCAAACCAACTCCCAATTAAAGAGTCAACAGATCTCAAAGGATAAGATGTAAGCCTGCATCGATTAACTGTTGAATTAAATAGTTATGTTTCGCTACAGACAAACAGGTAGGTGCATACAAAACTGTGTGAATGTTAAGACTTTCAATTTTAGTTCTATTTCACAGACTAAAACAAACGCCCAAGGTTGATTTATAACACAGCAAACCCAAGTTTAAGAAATTACCTATCTCATGCTTTTGATCTTGAAGCTATACCTGTCTCCACCTTCTTTATTTCAAAGATGAGCATCCTCCACATCTTCAGAACAAACATTTCGGCTTCTTCATCCAAAATTGATTGCAGCAGCTCCAGCATTTGTGATGCCTTCACGTGTTCTTGAGTGCTCGAAACAATATAATCTACCAGTGTTGCTTCTTCCTCCCCCAAAAACTCAGTGATCTTTTTTGATATCCACGGTCTCATTCGCTCCTGCAGTTCGTGCTGTGGAAACAGAGCTGCATGTTAATCTTTCCAATATATACAACACATCAAATAGACATGCTAATTTCAAGACATCAGTGGCAATTAAAATTATCTGAGTAGTTAGGAAAGAGAAAACTTCTAGTTGCAATTCCACTGTTGTACTAGATGTTCAAGTTAATTTTAATAATCTCTTCTAACTGCATGACACAGACATAAGTACAAGTCAATAAAAAAGCCAATCCAATCAAACACTTTGTTCTGCCTAAAGATCAAGGCACCAACTCTAGCAACCTTATCTAGAAGAGTGTATTAGAGCCATATTGTAGAGAGCCTACAACATCCATTTGCAGCATAGACTCACATAGCAAGTATTCACATAATTCTGGTGCATCCTGAACAAATTTGGCCCATTTCAAAACAAGTGTGTTCACCACGCTGGCTAGCTTCAAAATTATCTGATTAGGCACCAAAATTAGGTGGCAATTGACTATCGAGCTTAACACACCTTTTACCTTTAATTATGAATCCAAGTATGCAAAATTTTTCATCTAATGCAACTAGCTTATGCGTAAATTACAGAGAAAAACATTGCAGGAAAAAACATGAAGATATGAAAACTCAATGAAGTCCATTACCTTGTCATAAATGGCCCAATTTATTTCGTATGAGAACAGCTCTTCCTTAGTCTTTGGGATCATATCAATTAATTGCTTGGCATCTAAAAGTTTCTTGTTATCAGGTGTCTTCAATTTATCCAACACACGATCCCGATCCCTCTCTCTATCAGAATACCTGTTCTCATCTTTCTTGCGATGGACTTCCTCATCATTACGATCTTTATCCCGATAGCTGAGCTTATCACTGGAACGCCTGCCTCTTTCCTTTTCATTTGACTTTTCTTCCTTGGTATTAGCATTCGATATGCGTTTTGCGAACTCAGCTGCTGCAGCCAAGTTTGGCGGTTGTACTCCACTAGTGGGAGGTTGTACAGCCTGCAGTTCCTCGGCTGAGTAATCTATTGGTACAAGGGGCCTCATCTTTTTCTCCTTATGTGCTTCATCATCATCTTCTTCATGGAAAACAGATGGTACAGCAGTTCGCTTTCCTGATCCAACTAGACCGAATCCCAACCTTCTTGTAGGCCCATTACCACTATGCTGTTGATCTGATGCAGTACCTGATACCAAGGTTGATTCAAAACCTACACCATTGCGCAAAACTCCATCATTTGTCTTATACAATCATATGGCAATTTGAATATTTAAAAGAAAAGATAGTCAAATAATAATGCCAAACTAATTCCAAGAAAACATCATTAATACCGATATGGTTCTCACAAACGGAGTCGCCTTCAAAGTGCAGATCAACAGCCTTATCTTTGATTTCTACTGAAGACTCTTCCGCAAGAACAGTTTTAACATCATCATGATCAACTTCCACAGACAGCAGTTTTAAAGCTTCTCTTTGTTGTTTACACTTTTGTTCTTCATCAGCTCTCATGGCCTCCACAATTTCTTCCTCTTCTTTTTGTGCGTCAGCCAAATCATCTTCTTTTTCCCTAAGATTCTTTTTCCTCTTTTCCTCCAACACACTCCTGCGCCACTTTTTTCTCGAATCATCATCCTCATCTTCTTCATCATATTTTATCTCCTTCTTCCTTTTGCGGTCCCTTTCTTTTTCCCTATCCCTTTCATACTGCCTTTGTTTCTCCCTTTCCCTTTCCCTATATTCCCACTCTTTAAGGCATTCTTCATATTGACGCTCAGCTTCCTCAATCTTTCTCCTTTGCTCTCTCTCTTTCCTAATACGTTCTCGCTCTGTTTCTCTCTCATATCTCTCAATCTCTCGCTCCTTTTCCCTTTTTACATCTCGTTCTCTATCTCTTTCTCTGCTTCTCCAGTCATACCTCCTACTTCTATCAGGAGAGCTTGTCTCGGGCCTGTCATGATCACTTGTTTGTTTGCTGTCTTCTGCATCATTTTTATCATCAACCGCATCTGTGGCATAATAACAATTGAACCAATGCTGCTATGTTAGATTCATACAGAGTATAAGTACACACCAAGAGTTAGCAACCCAATGAACACTAAAACTACTTGATGCAGAAACGGACAATTCCAACATCAAAACTCACCACTTCTTGTCACATCAACATCCGAGTCTCCATCTCTCATCTTGGCAGAAGGATCTGCATTACCAGAGGGATCATCAACCGCTTGAGCAGGGGGCTGAGGTAGTGGTCTGGTCTTCAACCTCTCCTCTATGGCACTCGTAAGCTTTTGCAAAGCCTCTTGATCAGCGTCCTTGTCCTCATTAGATACAATTGCAGAAATGGCAATCTCACGATCTTCTTTCTCCCCCGGATCATTATCTTCTTTTGAGTCCTCTACAACAGATTTGACAGTATCACTCTTCTCCACAACTACTGCACTTTCGTCCTCTTCTTTTGCTTCTCCATCTTGAGTTTCTTTCAGCTTTTTCGAGTTTTCTATTTTCTTTTCGACATATTGACGTAGATATTTTCTTGTCGCTTGAGTACCTTTTAACTATTGGTCAAACAAATGGGAAAAAGTTCAGATTCTTGAAGCTGAAGAGCACTGACGTGCTAAGACATGAATGTTTGAAAACAAAACCAACCAGAAGTTATACCAAGGAAAAACCATAACAACCCACAAAATAAGGCATGACAACCAACATTTTATATGATTTAGTCATTATCATGCTGCAACGCTGCTTTACTCAATCACTTGAAGCTTATCTATTCACTTTTATATATATGATTTATGTGCATTCATTGGAACCTTAGATGCAAAAGTTGAGATAATAAATAATTAGTAAGTTTAGAGATCAGAACCTACCTTTAGTTCTTGCCCATCTACATTAAAATTGGTAAGCAGTCGTATAGCACGAAGTACGCCTTCGGCAGACTCAAACTCACAAAAACCAAATGCTCGAGGAGTCCCATTTGTGGGGTCTTGGACACGTTTCCAACTCTTCACAGGTCCACATAACTTCACAATGATACAACAATATCAAAACTACAACACTTACTAGGAAGGAAATACAGGCATGAAATCACAAACCTTGTATTAAAGAGATTGACAACTTACCTGAAGAAGAGATAACATGAAATCGTTTTCCACAGTTTGAGCTATTCGGCCAATATAAATAGTGGTTTGTGGTAACTCAGCAGGGGTAACACTTGGAGGGATGACAGGCCTCATCACCAAAGGCATCATAGGGCGTATGCCAGGTACACCTGGAAGAAGAGGATGTGACACCGTTGGAATGATACCAATTGCTCCAGGTGGTCGAGGAGGAAATGGAGCCCGTACCACAGATGCGTACAGAGAAGTAAAACGAGGAACACCTGCACAAACAAAACGAAAAAGAAACCTTGCAAATACATCAGAGAAGTTCCATGGCTCATGTAATTATGGTCAATAAGTCTATGACGGGAATCTAATTGTGAAATATATATGAAAAGATAGTCAAATTATATTACCAAACACTTAAGTATACAAGTAATAGCAGCTCACACATGGCAACTATCACCCGTTGAACAAATTACCTGACGTAAAATTCAAATGCAGCACAAAAGATATAAAAGGACATGTAGATGATCTTACCTTAGCCATTTACTTGCAAGAAAGGAGCCCTTTCAAACTATACCATTCACCAGAAACGGAATTTAGAGATCAAGGAAACAAAGACTTGAATATCTCACGTACACGTGAGAATTCAAAATAAAAGCCCTATACTTAAATACTCTTACCCATATCTATGTAAAAGGAAGCAGTCCATGACACAACATAAAAAATTGTTTAGAGATACAGTAAATAAGAGGATGGAAATACCTTAGGAAACAATGCGAATGACAGCTTCTGGAAAGTCATAGACCCACGAAAGAGAAAGCATCCATATAACTACCAGAAAGATTTTACTGATAAATATGACACAATTATACTGTACTTTGCATGGAAAAAGTTCTCTAAATATACTGGTTTATAGCTTATTTTGTCAATCCCATATTCCATCATGGGCATGTCAACAGAATTTACCACCAAAAAAATGTTTATTCTTAAGGCAAACAAGAAAACAATCAAATATGCGCATACCAAAAAAGGAGTTGTAGAAGGTAGGTCTCTAAGCAATAGGAAGCCCTTCCAACTTTCTCAACGTAATCATTCAAGAGTCAAAATGCTGTAGGAGAAAACATCCTGTCATCGATACCCTTTTTCTAGCCAACACGGACTCGGTTTAATAAACCTTGAACTTATCACTAGTAAATGATTCCTTATTCGTAAAGACACCATCCTTACCATCAGAAAGTAATTGATTCTTCTAAAAGAGTTTTGTCTTCCCTAAAAAATCTGATATTAAAAATTATAAATCTGAATGAATCATCTAGCGAATTCTCTGAACTAGTGCGGTAGAAAACTCAATCAAGTATACTACAGAGAAAACACCTTAAATCAACGAAAATAATTTTACCATGAAAATAACCATCGCAACAATCAGACTCCAGATAAAGTAAACACAGTAGATAAGGAATTCTGTGTAAGAACCAGTAGGTTTAAGTAACAAACAAAATCAAAAGATAACAACCCACCTGCGGGAGGCATAGTTCCTTGAGGAACTGCGGCCGGGATCGTAGCGTAACCATTTGGAATAGGTGCATAGGGTCTCAAAGCCGGATTAGGAGCCTGTCCAGGGAAAACCTGATAAGGCATCATCTGCTGAGGAGCCGAAACTGAGCCACTTATCACACCAGGAGCCGCAGAACTGACACCAGGCGGTTGAATGCCTGGATTCGCATAGTTCACGTTCGGAAAGCCAGGGTTGAGAATGGATGGAAACTGTGGAGTAGAAAGAGGTAAAGGCCGAAACGACGGTGCTGCCGGAGGAGGGGCAAAGGACAGAGGAGGCTGAGGAGGAGATATCAAAGGAGGATTCAAGTTAGGATTAGCTGCAACAGGAATAGACGCCGAACCAGAAGATTGTAGTTGCGGGGGAACCGAATCGGTTTGATTCATATCCGAAACGCGATTCTCAGGTTCTTGAGGTTGAGAATTGGATTCTGTGGCAGCAGACGGAGAGTCCGCCATTGCAGAAGTTTAAGAACGAGATCCCAACACTCGGGAAATAGCTTCAAAATTCCAGTTCGCGACGGAGGACGGACTGGTTCTTGAGAAAATCTGGAGCCCTAGAGAGAGAGAGAGAATCCATACAGTATGAGGCAATAATTGCCTGTCTCGTTTTAGCGTAAGGTTATTTCATAAAAAGAGTGGGCCTAATGGGTTATTTAAAGCCGAGTTCTAGATCAACAGGCCACAATTGTTGGGCTTTTAGACAGAATTGGTTATTGGGTACAGGGTTCTTTGAGTTAGACGAGTTGACTCTGGCTCGTTAAATCGGTCGTTTATTTCAGAATTTTAACAGTTATTTAGTATTTGTGGTAACAAATATTAATAAATTAATTTTGAAAAATTAAAATATAAATTTTACAATTTAATCATTTTATAAAAGGTAAATATTAGAAGAGAAATTATGACTAACTTTTAAATTATTTCAAAATAAGCCGGTTTTGTTTAAAACATGAAATATGCCCTATACTTCGACCAGCGTTCGTCGAATTTTAAAGGGGAACGAAGGGGACTGGGGAGAAGCGAGCAGGCGAACGAAGAATAGCGTCCTCTGCACAGATACCGGCGGCTCGCCGACTTCACGCACTCACGCTGAAGTCTTCACTCGACGCGCTTCGTCGTCTTTGAACACTGAACAATGTCCTCTGTTCAGTCGGTTCAGGCCACATTTGCCTCGCCATCCTCTGTTCAACCACGACCGTCATTCTCTGCCGATCACTCTGATCCTGGGCACAAACCCTTCTTCGCAGTGGAAGATTCTTTCTAAGCAAGCAAGAAAAAACTCCCAATCGATTAGCAATAAATTTTTGGTAAGGAATTTTTGTTGAGGAAATTGAGCATATAGCTTAAAAATTAAAACTGGGGAAGTCACAAGTTTCTCTTTTGCCTTAATTACCTGCTTCAAAACCCTTGCTTTTCGTGAATTGGATATGGGTTCGATTGATCTTTATTCTTTGTATTACTCCATTCTTGCATCTGATGTTTAATGGTTTTTATACTTCGTGTTTTTCATTGGTTAACTTTACATAAATCTAAGTTTATTCAATTATTTAGCTTCTCTGAAACATATTCTGTCACTTAAACTTGATTTAATTATGCAAAGTCAGAGTTTGATTTATTAATTTTGAAAACCTATCTTCAGCCTCCCAACTTTTCAAGCATTATATAAATACAACTTGTGATTCTGAAAGCAAACAAAAAGCCTCATCCCTTGATATTATAGAAATATGTATTCTCATTTTTTTCAACTAAATTAATTTATAAATGACATGAACTGATTTGTTGATAACTATGAGTTGTTTTTGTCGTAACAATGGCAGCTAAAGCATCAAACTCCAAACAAGGTACTTAGAATGCATTTAACGCTGAGCTCTCACTTTACCTCGTTTCTTATAAATTTGTTTGATACTGTATGTTAGAGGTGGCTAACGAGCCGAGCCGAGCCGGCCGAGCCTGAAAAAGTCTGGCTCGTCGAGCCTGCCGAGCTTAACGAGCCGAGCCTGCCGAGCCTAACGAGCCGAACTTAACGAGCCGAGCCTAACGAACCGAGCCTAACGAGCCTGCCGAGCCTAACGAGCCGAGCCTTAACGAGCCTAACGACCCTTAACGACCCTTAACGAGCCAAGCCTAACGAGCCAAATATACATAAATAATAATATCTTATATAAATATATTATAAATTATTTTCAATATTATACCATTTAAAATTATAATAAACATTTATTATTATAATGTAAAAATACTATAATTAATAATTTAATTGAATAAATATTTTTATTGAATTGAATAAATATTTTTATTACAATTTCAAAATGAAAATGAAAATTACAATTTCAAAGCACAACTTACATGATAAAGAAAATATATGAAAATGAAAATTACAATTTCAAATTTAAATAAAAATTTAGTCTTCGACATCCAAATTTTTGAATTCTTCAACTATGTCATCTTCTCGTTGTTGATCTCTCGTCACAGCGTCGTTCCAATCCTTCATGCAAATGAGTGCCTCAACGATTTCTGGTGCAAGTCTTCCTCGTTTATCATCGTACACACGTCCACCTGCACTAAAAGCAGACTCCGATGCTACTGTAGAGACCGGAGGTATTAGTAGATCACTTGTCATTCTAGAAAGAATAGGAAATGAAATAGAGTTGACTTTCCACCAAGCCAAAATATCAAAATCCTCGGGGCAAGAAATGTTATGGTAGGTGTTAAGATAAATATCAAGTTCATTTCTTTGTGAATTATAAGAATGAACATTGCTATCTATTTGCTTAAATATATCATACATAAAATCTTGTGGATCTCCACCACAAGCACCACTACTAGAACTAGCATGCATATCATATGAAGGAATTGAACGATTATTAGAATATTTAATTTCATAAGAAGAAAATAAATTATCAATTTCATTTCTTAATTGAGCACCATTAATTGAAGAAGAAATACCTAAATTAAAAGAAATTCTATCAAGCATTATACGCACTCCATCTAATTTAAATCTAAGATGCATTATGCATGCAAAACAAAAAATATGAGGTATGTTAAGCCAATATTTTTTAAATTTTTTTTCCATTTTTTCAATTAATGCACAAAATTCGTTTCTTTGTTTAAATATTTGAAAAGTACCCGTTAATTTTATAAAAATTGGGAGAACAAGATGAGTAGTGGGATAATAAATTCCCGAATATTTATTTGTAGCTTCATAAAATGGTTTTAAAAAATCAAGAAATAAATTAGCAATATCGCAACTATTATGATCAAGAGTAATACATTTTGTTTTTTCACTAATATAAGCACAAATAACTAACCAATATGGCTTAGCATTTTCTAACATTAAATAAGTCGAATTCCACCTTGTATCTACATCGGTTTTTAATTTTCTTGGTTTAAGTTGAGCAATTTTACAATATTCTTTATATTCTTGTTGTCGCGTATTAGATGAAGTAATAAAAGAAATTGCAGATCGAATAGATTCAATATGTAGCAAAATATGTGACATGTCATCTCGAACAACTAAATTTAAAATATGACAAACACATCTCATATGAAAAAGAGTATTATGAGCCGTATCTAATTGAAATAACCTTTTAAATTCAAAAATTGCAACATCGTTAGCAGCAGCATTATCTAGCGTAATACAAAAAATTCTATCTCTAATAGCATATTCTTGCAAAATTCCAACAATATATCTATAAATGGTAACGCCACTATGTGGATATTCACAACTACGAAATCCTAATATTCTTTTATTTAATTGCCAAGAGTCATCAATAAAATGAGAAGTTACGACAATATATCCTAAAACATTAGGTGCACTCCATAAATCAGAAGTAATACAAATAGACATAGATGAAGCATTTGAAAAAAACTCAATTAATTCATTTTTCATATGATTATACATTTTAATAATATCACTTCGCGTCGTACTTCTAGGGACTCGTCTAAAACTAGGATTAATATACTCTTTCATAAAATTTTCAAATAACTCGCTATCAAACATAGATAAAGGTGCTTCAGATTGTGATATATATTTTGCTACTCCTTCTCTCATTTTATTATGTGAATACATAAAATTGCCACTGCCACTAGCATTTATGAGTGTTTGTGTAGGGTCTTTCACTTGTTTGCTAGCGTGACATTTTTCATAATGTCTACCAAGTGTGCTAGTAGAACTACCGGATACGTATGCATAATGTTTAATACAATATTTACATTGTGCTCTACTTTCTATTTTTCCACCAATTTTAATATCTTTTATTTCAAAATTATTCCATACCTCCGATGTTTTACTTCTTTTTTTTCTAGGTGACGATGTGGATGCATGTGCCGATGATTGATCAATTGCAATTGTGAGATTATCTTCCCTAATTTCTTCAATATCATCGTTAGTGTCATTAAAAGTGTCAATAAAAAAATCACGAGGATCCATAATTAAAAAAATTGACTACTACGAAACAATTAATAAATAAAATGATACCGCACACCAATTACGCAACAATAGTATGCAATTGTTATGAATTGTGATCACCTCCTCCCCGAATACGAGTCCTACAAAAATTGCAAAAAAAAAAATTAGTTGTTTTGTAATACACATTAAATTAAAAAAATTAAAATTAAAAAAATAAAATATACCTTTGAAATTGGGAGAATGATGGAGAGATTAAGCAATTGAGAAGGAGATATTGAGAGAAAAAGAGAAAAATGTGTGAAAAGATTGAGAGAATGTGAGAAAGTTGGGATGAAAAATTTGAGAGAAAATGAGGAGTATATATAGAGAAAAAATTTCCAACCGTTGGAAAATTTTCCAAGCTTCGGCAGTTCAGCTTGAAGCTGAACTGAATACACAGCAACGGTCTTCAGACCATTGCTGTGTTGGGATCGTTGGGCAACGGTCTGAAGACCGTTGCCCAACATGGCAGCCAACTTCAGTCGAGCCCTCGCCCCTCAGACGAGCAACAGGCAACGGTCTCTAGACCGTTGCCATCGCCACTCGCCAATGGTCTTCAGACCGTTGCAAGAAACGGTCTGAAGACCGTTGCTTCTCTGTGAGAAGTTCTCACAGAGAAGCAACGTTGCTTCTCTGTGAGAAATCTCACAGAGAAGCGGCGAACGCTTTTCTGTGAGAGTTCTCACAGAGAAGCGTTCGCCATTGATAGAGCTCGCGACGTCGGGACAGAGGCGCCGACGAAAACCACGAACGTTGGTGGACTTCGGGAGTTCGCCTCCACACGAGTCGGTGAGCTCTGTCTTGCCAACGATCGCCATTGACGTGAGCGGGTGCCGAGTCGGGAGATCGCGGCCTGTAGCCTCAGTCGCCGTTGTCGCAAGCCCGGGCTGGGAATCGGACTCAGTCCTCGTCGTCGCGAGCCCGGTCCTGCTCAGAGAGCTTCGCCTTCACGCGAGCTCTGTCCCCGTCGTCGCGAGGGGGACTCAGTCCCCTGTCCGGCTCAGGCTGTCCCCGACTCCCCGTCGTCGCGAGCTCGGGCTCGGGTAAAGGTCTGGCGGGCTGGCTCGCGTGCTGGCTAGCCGGGCCAGCCCGCCAGGCTCGCGAGCCAGCCCGCCAGGCAGGCTCGTGAGCTAGGCTCGCCGAGCTCGCGAGCCCGAGTGCTCGGGCTCGGCTCGACCCGTCTACCGGGCCTGAGCTGAGCCCGCTCGGTTACTGTAGCGGGCGGGCTGGCATTAGACACCTCTACTGTATGTATGAACAATGACAACTTCTCTATCAAATACCATTATAGAGAGAATTTAGTGAATGATAAGATGAGGGTAAATGACAAATCAACCATCGTGGTTTGTGGTCAATGACAAGTCAACCATTATGGTTTTTTTTCTAACAATTTAATCACTGACGTATGGAAAAATGACAAAACCAACATTGCGGTAATGGAAAGACAACGCAAAAGCTGATTCGCTACGGCCAGCTTTTGCTTCTGTTGTTAATGGCGGAAGAAAAATTAACAAATGCGAGATGAAACGACGGTCTGAGGAAAGAGGATGGAAATTACTGGGTTTAACGTAGCGAAACAGCTTTCGCGGTGCCTTTCCGTTACCGCGATGTTGGTTTTGTTATTTTCCCATACGTCGGTGGTTAAATTGTTAAAAAAAATACCATAGTGATTGACTTGTCATTGACCACAAACCACGATGGTTGATTTGTCATTTACCCAATAAGACGACAAGTTATGTAGGTGGTAGAGGTGGAATCGGTTCAGTTTGGTTCGGTTTTAGTTGAATTAAAACCGAACCAACTCCACCTAAAAACTAATAAAAAACCGAACCTTGATTTTTAGTTTTCTTTTGGTTCAGTTTAGGTTTTTATTTTTGGGTTGGTCTCTGTTTTCATTTCCGTTTGGGTTTGGTTTTTAACCGAATTGGGATCAGTTTTTAACCGGTTTTGGATCAATTTTCTCATCAGTTGACTCAATTTTTCCATTAGCTCACTAATAATTGAAGGAAAGAGTCTATTACAATCCAATACCAGAGTTTAGAGATGAGTAAAGTTTTTATTGAATCATCAAATTTAAACAGTCTCTGCAAATCACAGTTTATATGAATATCACATTTACAATGCTTTCTTCCCCAATTTACATCCTTCCAAAACTAACTCAACAAAAATTAAGGAAAGAAAAGCCGAAAAACCTAAACACAATGAAATTTCAGCTAATTTTTCAAATAGAAAAATGCCTTTAATTTTCTAGAAAAAGACAAGTTTGTGCGAAGCAGAAATAATGAAAAATTGAGATCAATTCTCATAGGAATTACAAAATCAATCAAAAACAAATTTCACAACAAGATGATGCGTGCACAGAATGCTGACTCGCGTGATGGATGAACGCAACGCTTATCACCTCCTTGGATAAGGACGCGGCTGCAAGTTTCTTTCGTGATATAACTCACACGAAATGGACTTTGGATATAACTCACCAAAGGGTTCTTTGGATATCACTCACCAAAGGAAGAAAAAGGATCTCTCCAATTCCCGAAAAGCAAAAGCTTTATTTCTCAAAATTCAACAACTGTCTAAAACATAAAATAGTTGGCTTTATATAGCCTTTTACAAACATAAATTAAAAAAAACTAAATAAAAAAAAATAATCTAGATAAGTGGATCTCGATCTCCTAGATAAGTAGATCTAGATCTTCTAAAAAAAGTGAATTTTTTATAAGATAATATCTCTCTCTCTCTTCAAGACCTTCTTGTTGGGATTCTTGATGGATAAGTGCTCCTTGTTGATTACTATTTCATGGTTTTGTGAATTAGTGTTATGTTGCATGTATGTTAGCATTGGGAGTTCTGTGTTTAGATGATTAATAGTCTATTTAGTTGTTGAAATCTTGGATGAATGGTAAATGTGATGCACTGCTATTGATTTTGGTCACGGTTGAAGAGTGTGTTCTGTGCTCCCTGCTTAATGGGTTAATCAAATAGGGTAATCCGTTAAATGTGATTTAGTTATTGCTTTAAGGAATGCTCTATTGGTTTAAAATGGACTTTATAATGTGTGTGCTTACTGGATATTGATGGGGGTTGTGTTCTGTTTTGTTATTTTGGTTAAGTGAGCAGGTAGTAATTTGGATTATGCAATTCTATTACAAAATGAATAAGGATTAATAGTATCAAAGTTGTTGAAGATAATGGACCATGAAAATGAGATTAATAATCGGTGATTATTAATGATTTACTATTATTGATTTTGAAAGTATTGAAAGGAAAAAGGATAACGTTAATTGCATAAATGCTTTAATGACACGAGGTAAGTGATACTGTATGTGTTTTGGTGTAATAACCCGACTTTTTATATCGAAATTTAATAAGAATAATTGGAAAGAAATTGGACATTTTTGGATTTATTGGATAATTATTGGGGTATTACCAAAGACGTATTTGTGATATTATAAATTATAAAAACTTATCGGATGATAATTAAGAATTAATTTTGAAGACGAATAAAATGATATTATTGGATCAGTTGGGATTAAAATGTTAAAGAGTGATTAAATGGAGATTAATTGGATATTAGTGGAAAATTGGATTAAGGGAAATTTAAATTGAATTATTGGGAATTGAAAGAATAAATGAAAATGAAATTTAAAAGGAGGAATTAAAATTTAAAGTAAAGGAGAATGATAAGAGAACCGGTTCAGTTTTGTTGATGTCTGGTCCGGTTCGGGCTACACTGGTTCGGTCCGGTTCAAAATCAAATAAAGGGGAATTTAGTTTTGATTTTTGGCTTCAGCCATTTGGTTCAGAAAGAGGGGGAAAACGAGAGAGGGAGTCGGCGAGGGAGAGGGCTCGAGAAATCGGGGGATGGAGACCGAACAAGGAGACGGCGACGGCGAGTGGGCTCAGGTCCGGCGTGCGACTCCGTCCTGGTGTGCAGGTTGCTGGTTGCCGGCGCGGCGACCGTGGACGCGAACCGTGCAGAGCTAGGGCACGGATTCGTTCAGCCGATCACAATTGCAAGTTCGGGCCGCGATTCTGGCGTCGGTTCGGGGTTAGCCAGTCGATTTCTTCCTCCTCCATTTTCTGTTGATAGGAGGTTGGCAGGGTGTGATTGGAAGGAACAGAATCGATGAATTGTGATGGATGCAGGGGCTGGCGTTTTCGCGAAGGGAACGGCTGGAACGTGCCGGTTTGGTCCTGTTGATTCCTCACTGAACCAGTCCAATTATTCTGCCTACAAGGAGATGCAAGTGTGCTTGGATTGTTCTGCCGACACTTTACAGCACGAGTTATGTCACAGCTACCTGCAGGTGAGGAGTTATGGAACTGTCGGGAGAGAAGAGAAATAAATGGGGCAGTGAGGTGAGACAATGTGGAAGCTGAGAGAAGGAAAATGTAGAACTGGAGGAGGAGCTCTCTGTAGTAGGAGCTGGAAGACGAGGGACTTGGCAGGGAAGGGGCGCTCCTAGCCTCGGGATTTCTCTCGGGTTGTTGGTGAGATTCTGTCACTTTGGTCGATTGTCTTCGGTTCTAGACATGTTTCTCGTTGTTGAATTTGATTCTGAATGTTAATGATGGAAATATGCCCTGTTTTCTACGGATAGCCGAGTGTTGATAAACCATGTTCTCTGTTTTCTGTTGTCTGTAATGTTTGATTTCGGTTCTGAGCGTATTTTCTGTTATTGGATGATAAACTACAGTTGGGTTAATACTCCGTTGATTTTTGCGAGTTGCTGAGCCGTGAGTTTAATTGGATGTTTGTGTTTTGTCTACAAAAATGAACTAGTTAGAGGAAGATTTGATGTAAAGGGAATTGGTTAATCCGTTGTTTTGGATAAACATGTTGGACTGAACTGCTATGTTGTTGCATGTATATTTGGAATCGATTTGGTTGCTGGGATTATTATGCATGTATGATAGGTTAAATTCATGCACGGTGAGAATTAAGAATATTTGGCACCTTAGATTTATGCTCTGCATGTTTAGACAAGTTTAACTGCTGTTACGTTGGTTTTGGTTTCGGTTCACAAATTGGAATAAAGATATCATGGAAATTGGGTAATATAGTTTTATGACTCGTTTCAGATATTGTTAGTAAGCGTTGATTTACGAGCCAATAATTCATGGATAAAATTATGATGATAATTATGGGTCTATAAATTATAGATGAAATTATGTTAGTCTTCGCTACGTATTAATCTAAATGTTATCAATCGAGATTAATGGATTAAGCGAAGTTGTAATTAATGAAGCAGTTTCGTTTAAGAAACTCTATAAAGCGACGTATTAGAATTAAAGATAGAAAAAGACGATAAAATTTAATAATGATTAATTGATTTGATTAATAATTAAAAGTTATTAAATTGTGAAGGTACAAAGAAGAAAAGAAAAAGAATAACGGCTAAACGCTAATGAACGTTAAAGCTTCGAGGTAAGGAAATAGGGATGTCTTGGCCAGAAAAGGCCCTACACCACAAGTAGAGTGCGTGCGTTCTATGTTCGTTTTTCCAAAATGTTTACTGTTAGTTCTTTTGATGATTTACTGCTATTTTCTTTTGTTGATTCCTTCGTTACGAATATACCTTGTTATAGTTCCTTTATTATTAGAGATAATGTGTGAAGAATGCCTAGCAAATGAGGAATGAGCTAATAAATGATAGATGAGCTAAGAGCCCTATGCTATGTAGTTGTCGTTTTATTTCCTTACGCATTTATTCTCTGCTGCCCTTTTTCCTCTACACGTTAATCAATTGAGCATGTTAATTGACTAAGCATGTTTAATCTCTTTGAGTATGTTCAATTAATTTGAATACAAAAGCATTCTTGAGCATGTAAATTAATTAAGGTAACCATCCAGAATGATAATCAAAAACCTTAGTTGATCACCTAGGTTAAGCCATGTAATTTTGATTAGCATGAAATTAATAGGTTTAACTTAATTAGCATGTTTAACTCAATTAACAATATGTTAATGTCAAGCATGTTAATCATAATTAGTGAGCATGTTAATTAGTGAGTATGGTAAATTACTAAGCATGTAAATTTACTAGACCAACCAACTAGAATGTTAATCGTTGAGCATGTAAATTGGTTAGCGTAATTAACTAGACCAAACATGTAATCAAGATTGGATGAATACATGTAACCTATCTCGGATAACAAACTAGAATAATCACCTAGAACAATGAATGTAGGAATGTAGGAAGCATGTAAAATGACTATGAAGCATGTAAAATGACTAGGAAATAAATTATGATTGTTCCCTGTGTGCGCTTTCTATTTCTGTTATATGTTTCTATGCGCAATTTCAATTTCAGTTGCTTTCAATTACTTTCATAATCGATGTTTTACTTTACTAAAGAGTATAATGATAAAGAAGATGAATATGGAATGAATGAAACGTGAACGAGTTAAGGATCTCAAAGATGAAAAGAGAATGAAGTAAACGTGAATGAGTTAAGAGTTTCATTGGCTAAGTGAATGAATGCTTTCGTTATTGTTTTATTGCTTATGATCTTGATTTCGATTATATGTCCTTAGTATGTTATTTTTCCGCTAAATCAAAGTATGATTAGTTAAGTAGGATAAAAACATGTAATTAACATAAAAGCATGTTAAATTAATTAGATAACTTATTAGAATAATTGCTTAGAAAGATAAACGTAGGAAGCATGTAAATGGACTAGGAAAAGTTGCACTTAATTCCTATTGAATTCGAAGCATGTTAGCACGTTTTAATTGTTGTATTCACTGTTGAATTCGCTACTGTTTTGTAAATGATCCCGTGAATCTTCAAATATGTTAGAAGCATGTTAAAATAGTCAATTCTTGTACTGCCATGTTCTGTAAATTCAAGTTGTATTTCATAATTGAATCTTTTGCCTTACTAGTTATTTATTCTCATTAAATTTCCGTAATTCCATGTTAATTGCTATTTCTTATGGTTGTTCTCTCTATTGTTATGAATTGTTGTGATTCTTTCCTTATGGTATTGTTACGTTTATAATAATATAAACAAATAGGGAATACTACCTAGAGACAAATAGGGAGTATCACCTACGGGGTGAGTACTCACAAACACAACGTGAGGAAAAAACGAATGAACGAAATGAAAGAACGATAATGAAACGATGATGAAATGGGAATTAAAGAACGGAAGGGCAGTGCGGGTTTAATCAGGTAGCTGGCCAGGTCTCCTCCCTATTCGGGTATGGGACCAGCTACCCTAGGTGGTTAATATCTGGTAGGCTACTCCCTATCCATAGGGTTTCTTTAATTCAACTCGATGTACGAGTAACGAATGAAAGAACGAACGAACGCAACAGAACGTAAAGAAAGATTTGGTTTGGACCGGCATCCATTCCAAGAAAACTAAAGAGTGGTATATGTGTGTATATATATATATATATATATATATATATATATGATTGTTTTACCTCATTTCCTTACTAAGCCTTTAGGCTTACAGTTACTTGTGGTGTAGGTATAGGTACGAGTACGAGGAAAGAAACACACAGAGTTAAGAGTAAATGGGAAAGACAACGAACAATTAATAAAGCAAGGATGAAGGATTTGCACGCGCGAGACTCATGGCTGGCCAGACTTAAATGAAAAGAGAAAACAATTGTAATTGAAAATATATTTGATCGTTTTATTCCTTTTATTGAGTTCTTTAATTAAATTATTTACGCTTCCGCAACGTTTTTAAAATAAATGATTTTTATAACGCTTCCGCACTTTCCCAGTTGGTTTTCACAACAGTTTTAAGAAGGGTCAATAGCGATCCGGCTCTAGCGTCGCGCTCTGAGTTTGTTTTTATAAAAGAGTCTTTTGAAAATTTTAAATTTCTCACATTTCCAAGGAATTACGAAAATCCGGGTCGTTACATTTGGTCTTTGTGGCCCTACATCGCAAGAGTTAGGAATTTTATGTTGACTGTTTACTGCTTTCATAGATTATTAAGTTAGGTTGTGATCATGTATTAGGGATTGTATTAATGTTTGCTGGGTGTTTACTAGAATTAAGTTCTTCTAATGATGTGTTTATCAATTTTAAGTCAAGGATAATGATGATGAGATTAAGTATGTTCTGAAGCCTATATAGAGGAGATTGAACTGTATGAATTCACGAGCATAACATGCGTCATGATTTTCAAAATGATTTGAAAATGGTTTTTCATGCATGGTTTTGAAAAGGAAACATAAACATAATGGAAATGAATTAAATGGAATAAATAGAACAAAAATGGTAAAATAGCCTTGAGGGTTGGAGTGGCATGTGTGGCCCAGCTTCCCAAAAAGGACCTAAATGGATGCGGTCTAGGATAAACCCGAGGTTCTTTCTGGGGTATTTTGGAATATGAGATGTGAGCTGTTAGTTAGTCCTCGATTGATGTTGAGGCTGGTCGACGCAACGGTGTATGTGAGGCCATTTAAGTGTTGATGCGCACGGCCACTAGTGCGCTACTATTGATGTTGGAGCCAATTGTTGTGCGTTGATGCATACAACCGCTAGCAGAGCTTCCGGTCGATGCCAAAGCTACTACACCGGATGTGTGGGATCGTTGTGTATTGATGTACATAGTAGCTATCGGGCGTTTCTTGTTGAGCCTTTATCACATAGAGAGTTGCCAATTGATGTCGAGACCGGGTGCATTAATGTGCATAATTAATGGGTCGCCGATTAATGTCAAGACCAGGTGCATTGATGTGCACAATTATTGGGTTGCTGATTGATATCGGAACCAGGTTCATTGATGTGCATGAAAATGGTAAAAAGGAACAGAAAACAGAAACAGAGAACAGAAAGATAAAAGAAAAAGGAAAATGGAAAATTGTATACAAATTTTAAAGTGGCATAGCACGTGCATTGTGTAGTTTATTTTTATATCACTTACTGAGCGTTAGGCTAATTAGTTAAGTCTTGTGATGTAGGTATGCGAGGAAACAAGTTATGGAGCAGTTGATGAAGAATTTGCACGCGCGAAATTATTTGTAAAGGATTTTGTAAAGTATCTTAATTTGTAAAAGATGTTTTGAAGTCTTCTGCAGTGTTTTCTAAAAGAAAATAGTTTTCAAAATACTATGTTTGAGATGTTTTTAAATGTTTTAGAAATGAAAGTCTTCCGTTGTTTTTAAAAGTTTTAAATTTTACACGTTTTCAAATGTAAGAAAAACCAGGTCACTACATAGCACTTAAGACCGGAGTGAAACTTTGTCATCTGGCTTAATGAGTTAGTTTTACCGATAGATTAGAACACGTGGCAAACGATGAGCCTTTGGATTGGGGTTCTCGTGGAAGCTAATGCTTCCAAAGGGTTTCACCACTTTTGCTTTCGCAACATTGAACGACTTAGCAAAATGCTAAATCACGCATCCAAAATACTTCTTGCATCATACCATTACGCAAAACTTCATGAGGATTTCATCATCACCACTTCTACAAAGTATGAGAAGTTAGCGAAATCATTAACTCACGTCCTAGTCATCTGATTTTCAACTACATTTATTGCAAAAGAGAAACCTTCCTCAAAATTTCGTCCTTTTCATCAGATGATGTGTAGTAAATCCTTGCACTATAACCGTCTTCACTATTTCCAAAACATCTTTACGCACCAAAATAGCAGTCTTACTCGCCGAATTCCATCTTCATTTGCATCTCCCATAGTAGAAAACACCCTTGATGCAATCCTTTTCTATTTCTCATGCCAAAAGCAGACAAGCATTGGCAGAATGACCACCCACGTTACCCTTAAAACATCATTTCGGATCAGCAAGACACCTTTTGAATTGATTTCTCTTACACTTTTAGCACTGCCAAGAACTTGAAGATTCAACATTTTCTTTTTGAAGCAATGTGTTTCCTTGAATACGCTTCTCATTTCCTTGTGACTTACGATCAATGAGAGGTCTCTTTGATCTTCTTACCTCTGGTTGGCCTTCCATCAGTCAAACCTTCCATCAGTCATCAACATCGTATCTCCTTTACTATTTTCCTATCACACCCCATGTACTTCATGACTTGAACCCAGCACAAGTAACTTTCTCTCGCTCTTCGACCTCAACGTGCTCAAACATGCTCTTCACCATTCAGATCCATCCTTCTGAGCTTGTTGGATCATAAACTACTTCTTTAAACAATGGCGGGTTTAGTCATTGAAGCCATTAGCACTTAAAATCTTTGAAAACTGCCCGTTGTTGGTTTCTTCATACCTTTAAATCACTACTCTGCTCCATAATTTGAGTCGGATGCTTCTACACTTTCGTCAGTCTACTATTCATTTTGCCTCTTGGATCCCCATTCCGTCTTGTTTCTTTTTTTGTATCCATCTCCGTATCTGTATCCATTTCTGTTTCCATATCCGTATTTGTATCCATTTTCATATCTATTTCGATATCCGTATCTGTATCCATATCTATTTCTGTATCTGTTTCCATTTCTGTATCTGTATCCATATCTGTTTCTGGAAATCCATTTCTGTTTTCGTATCTGTATCTGTATCCATATCAGTATCTGTTTCTGTCTCTGTATCTGTTTCAATTTCAGTATCTATTTCCATTTCCGTATCTGTTTCTATTTCTATATCTATTTCCGTATCTATTTTTCCTCTCTGTATCCATTTTCATTTCCTTCTGCCATAGTTGAGTAAACTCTACCAACTTCCTAGTCCTTGTTGTACTGTTGAAATACTTGTCGTAAAAGATTTCCTTGAATTCTGTTCATGTCATCGTAGTCACGTCCTTGGTTATTTTGATCGAGTCCCACCAAAATCTCGCATCCTTAATTAGCATAAGCATGGCACATACAACTCTTTCCTCTTCTCTTATCTTAGCATATGTAGACATGTCCTCAACTTCAACTTAGTCCCTAGTTCTCAAATACTCCCTCATTCCATAACAATTCTACCCTCTCTCTAGTTCCTCGTACTTAAGTAACCTCGTTTAATTATCTACTTGATTTAGTTCATCCAGAATTTTCTTTTCACATATCCTCATCCCAATGTATAAAAATTTGGGCAGAGTCTCCCTTGTTTCTTTACTCCCTCAAAGCTCATTCCATACATCCTGCACAAAACCCAAGTAGTTCCAGAATCATTTTATCTTTCATCAAATACAATATTAAACTTAATCCAAAAGAGTTCTCAATACTAACTTCTTTCAACATTCTTGCCCTTTTTTGCGTTTTACCAAGTATCCATACATCACAAAACTATGCAAAATTTTCTATTACTCAGTATCAAAACATAAAATCAAAGTAGCAATCAATAACTTACAGTAAATGAAGCATTTCCACGTCGAAGTTTGTGCTGGTAGGCAGTCTACAGAACCGATTTTAAAACTCAAGTGCTTTGATACCAACTATAACGACCCGATTTTTCTTACTTTTGAAATCGCGTGAAATTTAAAACTTTTTCTTTTATAAAAACAACGGAAGATTTTTCTTTATTAAAACCATTTAAAAGGCGGTACTAAAATTCTTTTCTTAAAACCCTTTGTAAAACACAGCAAAAGACTAAATGAATAAAACACGTTACGAATTAAAAATATTTATTAAATCATTTACATAAACTTCTTTTATTTTATAATTCGAATATTTTACATAACTCTTTCCAAAACCTTTTCCTTTCTCATGCCCATTAGCCTAGTCAGCCACAAGATCCGCGCGTGCAAATCCTTCATCAATTGCTCCTTCACCTGTTCTCGTGCGTATACCTACATCATGAGACAAACAGTGAGCTTAACACTCAGCAAGAAATAGAATAAAATATGATGCATGCTCATGTCTGATTATGTCAAAAAGGAATCCACTCAATCTATCTTTTACTCATAGTCTTCTATCATTAAACTCATACATTGAGTTAGGACATTGGGAATATTTCCCACAAAGAGAATAGTTTTTGGCTAGAAACTAAAACTCGGCAAACAGGCTCGTAAGTATACATCTCGCTTTTCTAGTTTTTCGTTCATGTTTCAACAATTCTAATGCGAGCTTCCTTTGCATTTCAATCCCACCCAAAGCAAACATGTTTTATGTCATCCGTTGACCTATACACTCACTACCCTTACCAGCTATTGCTACCTGAAGCAATTTCGATCGTCATAGCACCAATTGATAAAAAGTTGTATATCTTTTCCCTTGTGTAGATTCATATTGCTTTTCGCTTATGTGCTGATTTTCCCTTTGCATTTCAGCTCGCATGACATCTTTCGGTGTATGAGTGAGGGGTTGGGGGTGATCCGAGATTTCAAGAAGAAGGACAACTTCCACCATGATGATGATGTACCCGCGAAGGGTCTGTTGTTCGCCAAAGCGTCCAACATATACGTGGACTTGCAGTTGTCATTTGAGATCACAAATTCACAGAAGAAAATTGGCAAGAAGGAGGCTTAGGGTAGTTGAGATATGTAGGGATACAAATTGAGATACTTATTCTGTTATACATAATGAAAAAAATTAATTGTCTCTTTCTATGTTTACTTAATGTATTTGGATAGTATATGTTCATGTTTATATTTTATTTTGTTTACTTGGATAATATTAGTTTGGAAAATATTTAGTTAGGATAATATATGGTTTTTGATAATATCACAAGGGGGATAAACTAAAATCAAGTGAAACTCTTGCAAAATTTTCAATTTTTTTAAAAAGAAATTGACTCAAACCATTTCATTCATCATCAACAAACAATTAACATGTTCATTGCAATAATTTAAGCAACCTGTGCATAACACCAAAATATACAAGGTAAAGGAATGTTAAGGTTCCGCAACAGAAAGTTGACATTCCGCGGTGAAAAGTTGAAATTTCGCCGCAGAATGTTGACATTCTGTGGCAGAATGTCAACTTTGTACCGTAGAACGTTGATGTGGACGCTAACTCTAGTTTTGTGTGGTCGAACTCAGCTATGCGTGATCGTTCGTAGCCTTCACAGATTCAAGCAATTGAAACACGGTTGATCAAAAAGTGAGGGGCAGTCAAACAACTGAAGTACAGATTAAAAATTTTGACTGATTGGCTTGAGGAAAAGTTGCTAATTTTACAATTTCATACTAATCAATTTTCATTCATCATCAACAACCAAATTATCAATTTCATTGTAACCATATCATGTACATGTGAATTACAAACGTAAACCACTTTATCAATTCAATTACAACCATATCGTGCATATATGTATTACAGACACAAACCAAATTATCAATTCTTTTACAAGCATATATGTACATATGCACTAAGAACTGGTGTGTTGTTCATCTAACTATGTTGTAATACCCCGAGACTAATTTCCTTTTACACGCGATATAATCAATGTTGGAGATAAATATATATTACATGGCGTATTGTTACGTGTTAAATTAGGACGTGTATTTATGGGAAAAATATTACGGGATAAAAGTTTAGTTGGAAAATGTGAAGGAAATGAAATTTTGGCCTATTCGGACCCGTGTGGATGAACTTGTGGACGAGAAGTGTCATCCACAAAACACATGGAGCATCGCCCATAACCTTGGGATGACTTAGGATGGGATTTCGGGTCCTGACTTCACTGTGTCGCGGACTTTCGGACGAGTCCAGATGAATGCTGATGTAAGTTGTTGCGTCCGAATTGAATCTGTCCAAGTCCGGACACCTTTGGACACTTGCGGACGAGCGCAGAAGTGGAAGGGCCGCGTCCGATTTGAATCTGTCCAATTTATGAACAGATTTGGATAATACATGCGAATGCCATAACGCATCTGTATGTCATTTGTGGACGGTACGAACAAGAGTGGGGATGCCATTTCTCGTCCGTAACCACAATTCTGCCTATGGAATTTTACACATGCAGATAAATGCAGACGAGCCATCACATCCACACTCTTCTGAATCATCGCAGATCTGCGACAGAAAATAATTTAAAATCAGAGCAAATCAACGGATCAACCAATGGAAACGCGTCTTCTTGAAACATATCTCCCTCGACCATGTCCCAACTAGCAGGAGCCTACTGTAACGACCCAGATTTTTTGTACATTTAAAAATACATTAAATTTTGAGAAAACGTGTCAGAGTGCGCCTAATCCGAACCTCTACCAACCGTTCCTAAAAAAACTCGTTATAAAAATCACTTATTTGATAAAATATGCAGAAGCGTTAAAAAATATTTATTTTAGAACATTTCGGAAATAAAACATTTTTCGGAATCGTAAAGATTTTAACTAAATAGACAAACCGTTACAATTAAAATTACGAACACCTTTTTGGAAAGAACTTAAAGAATTTTACAATTCAACTCGTCGTAGTCTGGCCACCACAAGCTCAACCCGTGTAAATTCTTCATCAACTGCTTTGAGTTATGTTCATCATTCTTATTGTGCATACACTTGTACCTACACCACAAATAAACTATAAGTCTAAAAGACTTAGTAAGGAAAAGGGGAAAATGCATATGCAATGCCTCTCTTTAGTTCACTTGGAATGGGTCCACCCCAAGCCAATCTTTCATTACGTTTCATTCATTCGTTCATTCATAAGTCGTACATCGAGCTGGAAGTTGAAGGAACACATGTGAATGGAATAGTCTGAACGGCTACTAACCCTATGTGGACTATATCCGAACTACCCATCCACCCCTCAACCTCCCATCATCATCGTCATTATCATCATCATCATCATCATTCGTTCATTTCATTTTTCTCACTCATGCATGTGAGTACCACCCCATAATAGCACTCCCTACTTGTTTCTATTATCATGACTATGTTGACATAACATAAAAAGAATTGACCATTAAACAAAAATGAATAATAATAATGGCACGAATATTAAACAACAACTAGTAAGCATAACATTAATGAAAAGTAAATATAAAAGTAATTGAAAGCAACATAAGATATAACAAAAAGAATATACTATTAACTACTAAGCATTTAGGTAGATTTAAACATGCTTAACGATTAATTAATGGAAACATATTCAATAATTTAATTTGACAGGAATTATGCTAAATAAGTTGGTACTAAGAAGCACATGAACAGTTATAACTAATATTATGCATACCTAAGGTAAGACATTGTTATTGTTACAAAATGTTAATCTAATTTAACTACGCATGCTCAATTATCCGAATAGATTAACATAGTACAAAACTTATTATTTACACTTGTTCAGATTAAGGAGTTTAGGTAACGCAGAGATTTAAGCAACGATAATTGATTCGATTAACATAGTGGGTTAATAATTTAACATGGTATAAGTCCAGCTAATTGAACATGCTATCTTAATTCATTACACATGTTCTGAATTTAAAACCCAATAGTTTTTAATAATTTTAAGTAATAACACTGATTCATTATACGAATTATAACTCCTAACCAGAACCAAAAATTAAATGATACAAGAACAGTAATTAAGGTAGGTATATCCCAAAGTAAAACGTACAGAACAGGATTCATCGTGAATTAAATAATTTCTCTTTCGTAGTTATCTTGTCATCTTACAACCTTATGTTTATCATTCATCTTTTCTCTTGAGTCTCTTATACAGTAAAGAGTTTACATTAAATAACACTACATAACAGACATTTATCACTTCCAGGAAGTTCATCTAAACCTAATAGATTCAACAATCAATAAAGGGAATATTATAGTAATCTAACAATCAATAAGTTACCACACTCACACACACTACTTGTGGGTAGGGCTTTGACGGCCAGACACACCCAATTCCTTATCTCAATTTTTTATCGCGTATTGTATTTAATCGTTATCCTTCTTCTCCTTCTTTTCGATACCTTCGCAAATTAATAACATCTATCAATAAATCATAGCTTATAAACTTCCCTATTCTTAATTACGTAGTAATTCTAGGAACTCATTAAATCCAGCCACCTACACCAGAAACTATTTCCACATATTCAACCCATAGCCAAAACGCAAGTTATTATCTAGCTTTATAATTTAACCATGCTTAACAGAATAATTCACGTTGTAACTAATCTGAATTAAACTCCTAACTTCATCAAATGCAACAACAGATATAACCAAGCTCTATACAGCCCAACAACTCACAGATTTCACATAGCATAATTCATTGCACTGTTATCATATACTATAAACTACAGAGGACTTTACCAACAGAACATCCAAAACTGTAGCTCTCAGTAAACTCAAACATATAGCAGCTCACCCATGAAGAACACGATGCTCCAACCATTGACTCGAACATTGACCCTGCCCATCGCGAAATGACAATCCAGCTCAGTCGCAAGCACCTGTCAGTTCATCCACCATCTCCCCATCATGAAATTGAAATGAAACAATCTACTTGAAAACCCATCATCAACAGAACAGAACCGAGGGTTCTGTTTTTGCTTACCAGAATCGGAAGATTGGAGAAATGGAGCTTTGAGGTTCAATTACTCGACGTTCAGCAGCTCAGCTTGGTCGAAATCGTTCGTCTCTTCATCATTGTCGCCAATCTCCTTCTCGTAGTATCCCTTTTTACCGAATGCAGGGAGCCAAAAATCGCTGCTCCTGACAATGCTGGACCACCCACAGCAGTCCGTGCTCTCCATGGCCGGAACGAACCCGAGCCGCGTCGTCCCGAAGCTTAGCCGAGGGAATCGATCCTCTCCCATAGGCTTCCAGTCAGAATTACTCGAACAGAGTTGCCGTCACCAGGAACCAATTGCCTCTACTTTCAGTCTGCTTCCCGTTGGGCGTCTCCTCTCCTCGCGAAATCGCTTCCAGTCGAAGGGAAGCAGTATAGAATGATTGCCCTAATTATTTTCTTCCAAAGCCTCCCTCTCCCTGCCAATCTTTCGCCTCATCTCTCTCTCTCTCCCCCTCTCTCTCTCAATTTCTGAAAGTGGCGAAAAGGCCGCGCGAATTCCTCTCTCTTTCTTGAACCAGACCAACACACAGTACACTGAACCCGCGTGAACCGGTTTGCTGAACCGGTTCTCCTTCTCTAATTTCCATTTTAATTTTCCACTATTTAATCCTAATTAATTAATATAAAATATATTTAAGTGTTGAATATTCGTATAGAATATTAACCGACCCAATTTCTAACTCCCAAATTATTCCAAATATTGTTTAAAAATTATTAGAGGTCTAATTTAAATTTCTTAATTCTATTTTCTAAATTGATTTCTATCAATTAAATCCTCAAATTATACTCTAATTAGACCTATTAAATTCTGATAAAAATTTGGGGTGTTATAGCTGCCTCCTGCATTCTCCCTGCCAAGCGTATGATCTGTCTTCAAGGGGTGGGTTGTTTCTCTTTATATTCAGCCAGCCCTTCCCTCACCTTCATTTTTCTCCCTTGTATTTCTTCTGGTTTGGTGTCTTCTTCCTGGAGCAATTCTCCTACGTGAAGGGTTGCCTTGGAAGCAGCTATCCATGAGTAGACTTCTTTAGTTAGGTAAGGATTGGGGTAGTCTTTGGCCATTTGGAGGCCCTACACCCAAGTAAAGTGTGCGTGAGTGGATGTTCTTACCGTAGAATTTATGTAGTTCCTTTAGTTGTTCTTGAACGTCTGTAAATCTTCTGGTGGTACTGTAATAGCTAACTTGCTTGTAGCATTCTTTAAATACTCTATACTGTGAATTTCATTTCAGTGTTTGACTTACTCTCACCAAGAATAAGACTGCTTCGTTAAGAATGAAGGTGAGTGAAAAATAGATAAAGTATATGAACCAAATCATCAGTTAAGGGTGAAACGTAGGAACAAGTGACTCTATTGTGCTATGTATTCGTATTCTTGCTTTGCTTATGGGATCACTTGGTTTTATTTTCCTGTCTTGCTATCCATTCAAATATGTGGATCACACGTTCACTGTTGCATATGTGCTTATTTAATTCTACTTATTCCATTTCGTCGTTCGCTTCATTCGGATGTTAAGAGCATGATTAACTTTTAATTCGCTACTAAACGTTGTTGTTATCTTCGTTGTATAAAAACATGTTCTATTACTCGTTTTATTGGACGTTAAGAGCATGATTAACTTTTATTTCGCTGCTAAACGTTGGTGTTATCTTCATTGTATAAAAGCATGTTCTATTATTCATTTTATTGGGCATTAAGAGCATGATTAACTTTTATTTCATTGCTATACGCTGCTATTATATCTGTTGTATAAGAGCATGTTCTATTGTTCGTTTTATTGGATGTTAAGAGCATGGTTAACTCTTATTTCGTTCGTCGTATGCTGCTATCATATTCATCATTTAAAAGCATGCTTTGTTGCTTGATTTAACGAGTTTGGACATGTTTAGCGATCGACTATAACTAAAGACATCGTTGCTAAATCCTGTTTTCGCTGCATATTGCTTATTTATTGCCGTCACGTGAAGCATACACTAATTGCTTGAATAACTATTTGAATTATATCTTAATTATTTACTCAAGCGTGAAATAACTATTCTAACTCTGGGATGGCTGCTTAACTTGTTAGTATGGTTAGTTATAAATTGAGATCTAATCCCCGATAGTAGCCTGTTCGACTTCCGAATTCACGTGTTTCTTTTATAGTTGCCCTATATTTATTCAGCTATGCCTTCATTCGCCTTATTTGTTTTAAACTCTACCATTTAATTATTGAATTGTCATTCTTCAATTACCATCATTTACATTCTGTGTATGCGCTATTTAATTTAAAAGTGACATTCTGCATTCACATTAATAGAAACCAAGTAGGGGGTACCACCTTGGTAGCAGTACCCATACATGCATGAGTGACGAGAAAATGTTAAGAAATAAAAAGGTAGAAAACGTTGAGGATAGGTTGGATACGCCTATTACTGAGAAAAAGCCTGGAGGGCGAGATACGCCTGAAGGGAAAAGAAAATGATCAAGATGGGCAGGATACGCCTATCACTGAGAAAAAGCCTTGAGGGTGGGATATGCCTAAAGGGAAAAATAAAAGAAAAAGGAGTTGGGGTAGATGGGCAGTTTCGAATCTAACCTGGGAGATAGGATACACTCTCACCTGGTCAGGAAATGGACTAGTGTGCACACAAGAGGTTAGAAGCCGATCAAACTAAGTCATCTCAAAGGACAACCTCCAATCTCTAACTCGAAGTACGAGTAAGGAACAAATGAACCAACGACTTAATGAAAAGGTTGGATTGGGTGGCCCCCATTCCAAAAAGGAACTAAAGAGAGGCATATGCAATTGCATTAACCCATTTCCTTACTGGGCCATTAGACTCATGTCTTTACTTGTGGTGTAGGTAATGAGATGATTATGCCAAGAGCAGAGGAGGCCTTACCCATGGAGCCTACGGTGCATCTGGAGGAAACACGATCCAAGTAGTAGTATGACATCAAACGAAGAAGAAGAAAGAATCTAATTTTGTAAGGGGTTAACGACAAACATGCTTTGTAAACGTTAATTACTATTCTAACCCTTATTTTGTGTAGTTAGTAGATTGCAATTTTAACTTCAAACTTTAACTAATGCTTTAAGGAATATATTCTTTGATTACATTTTCGCTAAATTTTACAATCATAGTCTTCCCATGATTTGATTAATTGTTTTAATGAGTTACTGATGATCGGATTTTTATAAGGCACTCTGATTTTTAAATTGAAAAGATTTTTAAATGAGAAATTTTAGTATATACCAAATTTTTAAATTTTAACACATTTAAAAAAAAAACAAAAATTCGGGTCGTTACACATATTAAACATTTGTATTGTTTCTTGAAGAACATTCAACTATATACCTTGAATAAACTGTTATAGATGATGTATATTTGGTTTCAACACATAGTTCATCTATTGATCCTTGCATGTTTGCTCATTCAATCCCATTATCTTATGTTCCTTATTTGATGACTTGCTGTGATTTGCATACAGGTGTCGGATGCAAAATCGATGCTCCGCTTGCCTTGCAAACTCTCTACCAGCTGGCACCAGCCCCTACAAAGATTCACAATATGCCCTATGGCGGATCGACATTCGTCGTTCTGTGTTCTTGTGCCATATTGTATAAGACTCGACTGTGTGCTCCAGCAAGTTCACTGCGAACCACGAAATCCTTGACGACGCTTGATACAATGTTGGAGTAGAGTTCAACGGCAATGTTCTAAGGGTTAAGTACTAAGGTTTTCCTGTCAAGCAAGATGAAGTTTTGATGTTCGTAAATTTGGGAGCTGTAAAGAGGTGAAAGAGTTAAAGGCTAGGTTTTGGCCATTGTCGGTACAGTTACAAGACTCTTAGTGCTCTGAGGTGCTCCATTGTATGCGAGTGTCGAAGGAACATTATAAACAACGTCTTTTGTGAGGGAATATGAAGCGCACTTTCGTATACAACGGAGCGCCTCATAACACTAAGAGTCTTGTAACTGTACCGAAAATGGCCGAAACCTAGCCTCCAACTATTTCACCACTTTACAACATCCAAATTTATAAACATCGAAAACTTCGTCTTGCTCGATAAGAAAACCGTAGTACTTAACCTTCAGAATATCGCCATTGAGCTCTACTCCAACATTGTACCAAGCGTCGCCGATGATATCGTGGTTAGCGGTGAACTCACCAAAGTGCACAGTTGAGTCTTATATACTAGGGTACATGAACACAGAACAACGCATGCCGATCCGCCACGGATCATTATCAATCTGCCACGAATTGTGGTTAATCCACAGCGGATCGTTTCACGATACGCATTGGAACATCAATATTAGAACATTATTTTTAAAAATATAGTTCTGCCACAGAACAAAATCAATACATGTTCGTTTTGCGACGGAATGAAATCAATACGTTTAACGGCAAACGTGACAGCGATGTTTGCAGCAATTTTTTTCCATAGTTCAGTGGTTAATTATTTAGTAAAAATACTTTAGTGGTTGACTTGTCATTGATCACAAAGTACGATGGTTGATTTGTCATTTTTCCTTTTATTTTTCTACTTCATTTACACTTAGTATATTTTATATAATTTAATAATTAAATATTATAATTTATCAAATAATTAAAAGGAAAATTAACAAATCAAATTCTAAATTATTAGATTAGTGACAAGTAAAACTTTAACGTAATTTTGTGAATAATTAAAATTTCAAACTATAAGAAATAAATAAGGTCAACCTTGCAGTCACGTTTTCCGTCAAAAAGTGCTAGATCAAACGCTGCAGTTACTTTTTCCACTTAAAAACGTCCAAAAACATCAAAAGTTGATCCTTAGACATCCATGTGACGGTGAATACTTAGATGTCCCTTAGCCTTATGATGCCCCCACAATTGATCCTTGAACGCCCCTTCTCATGAATCAGCCTTGGGCGTTTTTCGTTATTGAAGGGCATCTAAGGTTGATCCTTGGACTTCCACATGACCTCATTTGACAATTGAAAAATGAAAATGTGACTGCAATATTTTCCTCGGTGTTTTTTTTTACGAAAAACATGACTGTGAGATTTGTTTTATTTATTTCTCATATTTCAAAATTTTCACAAAATTACTTTAAAGTTTGATTTATCACTGCTCAATAGTTTAGAATTTGTTTTGTTATTTTTCCAAATTAAAATTTATAACCATTTTTAATAAAGTAATTTAACAAAACATTTCTAGTGTTTTTTTACCTTGGATTATCTTCAAAACAACTAACGGTGATTTTTAAAATGTTGTCGTGATTGTTAGGGTTGGGCACAAGCAAATTCAGGATTGGATCGAACTGTGGCAAAACAATTCTAAATATTGAGAATTGACCTAGAACTATTTGGTTTTGAAACTAATCAGTTGTGAATTTTTTTTAAAAAAAGTGTATTTTTTGGTTGGTTTGGATTGAGCCTATGCCAGTTTTTTAGATTTTTGGTTAGGGGTGGGCAAGAACCAACCAGAATCGAGAACCGACCCAGAACCGCTAGTCGGTTCCGGTTCTTGATTCCAAAAATTGTATTTGGTTCGGTTCCGGTTATTATGTTTATTTTCGGTTTGGTTCCCGATTCTTGGGTTAGAGAACCGACCGGAACCGAGTGCTTCTGGAACGAGGTTATTTTCTATTCTGATCGCTTCTTCTTCTGGAACGAGGTTATTTTCTGTTCTGTTCGCTTCTTCGATTTTCCTCTGTTCCGTTCTCTCCTCTGACGCCAGTCGCCTCGCCTTGGTTTTGTTTTCACCTCGCCTCTGTTCTGTTCTCAAGTCACGAAGCCTTGCCTCGCGTTGCCTTGGTTCTCAGTTATGTTCATCACCTCGCCTCTGTTCTATTCTCAAGTCACGAAGCCTCACCTCGACTCTGTTCTCGCCTTCTCGGTTCTGTTCATCACACTGAAGTTCTGCGCGTTGTCTGATATAAAGAAAAAAGAGCATGTAAGATAGAATTTTTCATGTGAAGAAAATTCTGGTGCTTTAAGATAGAATAATTTTGTTGTTAGATAATACGAAGAAAATCTGATGATACAAGCTTTAAGCTTTAAGCTTTAAAGCTTGTTGATAGTCTGTTGGAAAGCTAGAAGTTGAGATTATGCAAAAGTATTTAATGGGTTCAGTTTATTTTAGTTGGTCAGTTTATTTTATATGATGAATTGATTTTTGATGAATAGTTTAGAACTGATGAACTGAATTTTTAGTTTAGAACTGATGAACTGAATTTTTTAGTTTAGAATTGATGAACTAATTTATTATGTTTATGCAGTTTAGAAAATCGCCCATGAATCTTTGATTTTTCGGAATACAAATAGAATGTCAGAAACGACACAAACTATTTCTAAAAAACGCACCAGAAATTCTAATGTTTGGGAGTATTTTGTTGAGATTGGAAGTCATGATGAAGAAAATGTTAAAGCACAATATGAGTATTGTTAGCAAATACTTGCAGCGAATACTAGAAAGAATGGCACCTCTAGTTTGTGGAAGCACTTAAAATCGTGCAAAAAGCATGTGGAACATCTTGATAATAATCAAAGCAAGTTGCCGTTTCAAAAAAAAAGAAGATGGAGAATGCTCCAATAAGCCAACATATAGTCAGATGGTTGCACGAGAATATATAGTCAGAATGTTAATCACGGATGAGTTGCCGATAAGAATGGTTGAATGGGAAGGCTTCAAAGAACTACTTCAATTATTTAGAAACGACTTTATTATGCCTTCCCGTAGAACTATTGGAAGAGACATAGAGAAGATATACAGGAAAGAAAAAAAGAATTTGAAAGCATACTTCAAGCAAAGAAGTCAACGAGTGTGTTTGACTATGGACACTTGGACTTCTACACAAAATGAGTCCTATATGGTGATTACCGGACACTGGATTGATGACGAGTGGAAGTTGCAAAAGAAGATACTAAACTTTTGTGAGATCTATGACCATAAGGGAGAAACAATTGGCAGCACAATGGAGCATTGTCTACTTGGATGGGAGATTGACAAAGCCTTGACGGTAACTGTTAACAATGCCTCATCTAACAATGTTGGTATTTCTTGCTTGGTGCGAACTGTAAGAAATTGTAATGGTTTGGTCTTAGATGGAGAGCACATGCATGTTCGATCCTTTGCTCATATTCTGAACTTGATAGTTGCTGATGGGCTAAAGGAGCATCACGACTAGAGGTGTCTAACGAGCTGAGCCGGCCGAGCCGAGTCTGAAAAAGTCTGGCTCATCGAGCCTATCGAGCTTAACGAGCCGAGCCTAACGAGCCGGCCGAGCCTAACGAGCCGAGCTTAACGAGCCGAGTTTAACGAGCTTGTCGAGCCAACGAGCCGAGCCTAACCAGTTAATCGAGCCTAACGAGCTGAGTTTAACGGGCCAAATATAAATAAATAATAATATCTTATCAAAATATATTATAAATTATTTTTAATATTTATACAACTTAAAAATATAATAAATATTTATTATTATAATTAATAAATAAATTAAATAAATAATTTAATTGAATAATTTAAATATTTAATTGAGTGAGTCTTCAAAGTCCATTCAATCATGGTATTTTTAGTCTTCATTCAAGTCCAACGAGCAGCCTGCTTCTGCAATTTTCTTCTGTTCTCAAATCTGAAGACACTGCTAAGTTCCAGTCTTCCAGATTTGCTCCAGTTCTGCTAAGTTCACCGAGACTATGCTAAGTTCCGCTCCAGTTCTACTCCAAACTACCACGCATCTCCAGGTCTGCTACGAAAATTTTAGATCGGATCTCATTTATGTTTTCCTTGCTACAAAAATTTCATATCGAAGCTCATTTTTGTTTTTCTTGCTTCAAAAATTTCAGATCGGAGCTCATCTTTCTTTTCCTTGGTCGCCTTCTTCTCTGAAAGTCTTCGACGAGGATTGCAGTTCGAACCCAAGTAATTTATTTATAAAAAATGGATAGAGTTTCATGCCGTCGCCATGGCCGCTAGATCAGCCCTTGAACCGCCACGATCAGAATTGTTACCGCGTCAAGACTCGCAATTGAAGCAGACTCAAACAAGCTAACTCTCCCGTTGCCAAGGTGCCCGACCTTCAGAAGTTTTCACTGGAGACGCCGACGTGGACGGAGCTGGAGGGGCTCGCGAGGCCCGGCTAGTCAACTGGCGGGCAAGGGTGGGCTCGCGAGCTCGAGTTTTTGGGCTCGGCTCGGCCCACCTACTGGGCCCAGGTCGAGCCCGCTTGGTTACTGTAGCGAGCCGAGCTCAGCTCAACCCGCTACAGTAACAGGCTGAGCAGGCTCTCGAGCCAGCCCGCCTGTTAGCCATCTCTAATCGCGACTCAATTGTTCGAGGGAGAAATACGGTGAAGTATGTTAAATCTTCTCCGCAACGACTTGGACTCTTTAAGTTTTGCATCGACAAAGTGAAGATTACATTTAAGGGCAATGTAACTCTTGATGTGCCAACTCGATGGAACTCCACTTATCTGATGCTAGATAATGCTGAAAAGTATGTCGTAGCATTCGATAAAATAAGAGAATGTGATAATACTTACGCAACGGCGATTGAGGAGGAAGGACATCTTACTTATATAGATTGGAGTAACATTCAGATATTTGTCAAGTTTCTGAAGGTGTTTTATGATAGCACGCTGACGGTTTCACAATATTTGTCAATTACAGCTCATCAGTATGTCACTAAAGCTTGCAAGTTGAAGATGATCATCATCAGTATGCCAATGGTGATAGTTTGATGTTGATGAACATGGCTCATGGAATGATAATCAAGTTGAGAAAGTATTGGAGATATTTCGATAAGATGAACACTATTCTATTCGTGGCAGTCCTCCTCGACCCAAGAGGTAAATCGAAGTTTCTAAGACATTGTATCTCCACTCTCATTGGAGCCAATACAGTTGATGCGTATGTGAAAGTAACTGAGAATGTTTTAGAACAATTATATTTTGAGTATAGAGATGATTCAGCTGATGATGTGGAGATTGTTAATGTTGCTAATATTGGAAATCCGTCAAATGAGGTAGATATTGTTTATGCGCAATTCTATGATAATGTACTTGAGAGACTTTCAAATTCAAATAATATGTCAGAAGTGGAGGAGTATTTGAGCGAGCGAATTGAGAAGTTCACACAGCCTTTTGACATATCAAGGTGGTGGAAATTGATGGCACATAAGTATCCAGTGTTGAGCAAAATTGCGAAAGATGTATTGAGCATTTCGATTTCCATTGTCCCTTCTAAGTCAGCTTTTAGCTGTGGGGGCCGTGCCGTATTATTGATTCATTGCGTACTTCCCTCCAACATGAAACAGTTAAAGCTATAATTTTCACACAAAGTTGGATTCGTTCCTAAACTCATCTAGATATGTCGCAGCTAACAAACGACTACGAAACTATTGACGAAGGTGCGTTATTTGAACAATTACTTTTATATATTCGATAAAACTTTTTAATTATAAGTGAGTAAATATGATACTTTTTTTCAGCACTTACTGCTTACGACCAAAAAGACAAAGATGACAAAGGTGGAGGTGATCTCTTGCCATGAAAAGCAATATGCAAAGCATATTATGCTGGTTGATTTGAAAAAAATCGCACAACAGTGTCATTTTTAATCCAAGCTTTATCATTATCTTGGTGGGAAACCTTTTTATAATTATGATGAGTGAGCTTTGACTTTTGATAGTATATTGAAATTTTGCGCATATGACTTATATGACTTATTTAAATATAATTATAATTACTTCAAGTTAATTATCATAATGCAATTCAATTATTTTCACAGTGAACAAAATAGAAAAAATATAATTACTTCAAGTTAATTATCTAATGTAATACACCAGTTTCTGTTTCTTATTCATTGCAAAATATTGAAATATTATAATCATCATTTACAATATGTGTTTGAACATTTTTTCAAACTATGACTTTTGCAAAAGAAACAAAAAATATGCTGCATAGACAGTAACTTTCACTTTGACCATCATACCCCCTCTTCCCACTTTAGATTTCTCTCAAAAAGTAACTTCCCCTTGATGTCTTTCTTTCACATATGTGTGGATTAATTTTGAACGAGAATCGCTTGGTGGACCACTATAAAGACCCTGTACATCACTCAACAGAAAAAGAAGGTCTCCTTTGAGCTCCAAAGCTACCAGAGGAATCCTGCAAAGAATGTTTCAAGTAACAAACAAAGCCTTTGTCAATTATTTGGGCAATGAACGAGAACAGAAAGCCTTTGCAATTTCAACACAATAAGAGGTTCGGACGATTTAGGTTTAATACTATGTACAAATACTTCAGTCATAATTTACAAAGGCTTTGCAATTTCAACACAATAAAATTCATATTGACAAGTCCAACTGAGAGGAAAGCAAGTAAGAGGTACAAGTACTTCAGTCAATTTCAACAACAATGAAGCTTGGAGGAAGAATTATATGAAGTAATGCACTTTAAGATTTAGATGAGCACCACTTTTGGGTTTATCTAGCAGACAATATGATAGTTTTAATACAATACAGGAAATAAATGAGCTTATTTGGCTTCTAGAGAATTTTGACCAATTGCTGCACAAGCCTTCCCCTCAAGCTCAACTTGAAGTTTTTGGACGTGAGCAAAACTGTATAGCACCCAACCAACAAAGATATTTTCTCTAGATTGAGATATGTCAACCAATGTCTAACTTAATAAATTTATAAAACAGGTTGAAGACACAAAAGTACTTGCTATTTAGTAATTTTCCATAGCGAAGCCTTTGACAACCAAGGCCTACAGCGGAGTTCCTTGCACAACCTCAGATGATACCAACACAACCTCATATCCTTGAGAGTTCAATTCCTTAATCTGCAAAATGAAATCATAGCACTATAAGAGAAAATCACTCATTTCACAATCAAAGAACGGAAGGGACCGGGAGTTCTAGGTTAGAAACTCGCAACCTTCCACCATCAAAATCAAATGGATCAATGACATAATGGGCGGCGAATGGTCAGACGGTCGAGAAATGTGAAGAAATGTCTGAGAGAAATAACGACGCCGAAAAGAAGAAGAAGAAGGCGAGCGATTGAAAGATTCGGAATCGTGACAGCAGAGAGCGAGCGAGAAAGATGGCCGAATAATAGAGTCAGACAAAAAACTTGTTTTTCAATTTGGGAACCGGAACCGATCAAAACTGAACCAGAACCGAGCCACGATTCCGGTTCTGGTTCCTGTTCCGGTTCCGAGAGTAAGGAATCGAGAACCGAGAACCGAACAATCGGTTCCAAGAGGTCTGAAATCGGCACCGAGAACCGATTTGCCCACTCCTATTTTTGGTAGGTGTAAATTGAATCCTGACTGGAGGATCTATTCCTTGCAAAACTAGATCCGGTTTCAGTTTCAAACGCTGTTAGGCCAGTTTTTGTTCAGCCCTAATAAATTATTCACAAAGAAACTGTTACCGATTATTCACAAACCAGTACGGATTATTCACAAACTGGTACCCATTTAAACGAGTCAACCAGGAAACGACTTAGGCTACCCGGGTACGTCTGGCTGGTTTGACACTCCGACTCGAGAGAGCAAGAGCATCGTTTCTTCGTTCTGGTTCGGGTTGAAAGAATCAGAAGGTTTCTCAGAATTCCATAAATGGAAGAAGAGAGAACCAAGAGAAAACCTTTAGTACTCGACTGGAACAAGTTGTTGCCTAATCAAGACGAAGAACCTCCGCCGATCCTAGTCGTCGAGCCTACTTCCACCGAGTTTCCAAAACCGATCTCACCGGACATCGATCGCCAACAGGCGATGAGGGATTTTTACAGAAAGTGTAGTGATAAGGAGCTCGAGGATAAGATTCTCCGTAGAAAGAAGAACTTTGATGAATCGGCTATGAAATTGCCCGATAGGGGCGCAAAGCTCCTGGCCGGTCTCAAGCTTCTCGAGGAAGAGAAGGAACGAAGAAAATTCAGAAGAGTTCAAGAGGTTAATTTTATAATCTGATTGTTTCGTTATCAAATTTGGTGCTCGGTCTGTCACTCTGACCTCACATACCTGTTTAGCTGTTTAGAGAAATGGAAGATATCAAAAATAGATGCAAATTATGCGATATGGTGTCTTTGATCTTCTTTGTTTTAGATGCCCTTATCTCTACACTAGCCATTGTATATCACTACTCTTGATTTTTTCTTGGCCCGATCAGTGTAGTTGATAATTTAGTTTTCTAGGTTTTCGTTTCGTTATAATCTTTGGTCTCCATCCAGCTAACACGCATTTTGATTAATCCAATGAGACTCATGCATTATGCACTTAAGAAGTTTTTTTTTCATGAGTTAGAATAACTAGCGGGTATTACCTTAGTGGCATGACCCCTATGATATTTAGTGGTTAAAGGGATTCAATTTTTGGACACTGAAGAGAGCATGCGCATGAGAACAAGGCCTTCACTACTTGCGCTAAACCTTTGAAGAAACTTTGAAAAGCATCTACATATTACTCGGTTGTTATTTTTCTGTCTTCTGCTCTGGAAAATTTCTTTGTGAATTCTATATGATGGGGAATATTATGATAATGCAGCATAAAATTTGTAAACCAAATTCGTACATTGCTTGAAAGAAGTGATGTATCCTTTTTCATTAAAAAAAGTGTGCTGCACCTTACCCCAAGTTGACTTCAGTAATTGATTTTTTTTTGGGTGCTTGGCTGCCATGTATCTGGGATTTGTAAAAAGTAAAGTCAAAGTTGATTTTGTGAAGCATATTGTTGTGTGTCAGTGTTTTAATTGAGACTGTGATTGGTTCTTACCTGTTTTGTTAATGTCATGGAACAGGAGGCGGATGGACGCAAAGAGCATCCACAATCAACTAGCTCAATTAATGTTGGCGAGTCTCTGGTCCTTGCTTAAAAAATTAATTGTTTTGAGGTTTACTCCTGTGATAAATAAGTCATCATCATTCATCAAAGCTCTAGGATCAGAAATCTCATCCTAATAGCTACAGTATTAACTTTTAGAGATTGGTGCTATCTTAATTCCCAAAATACTTTTATTAAACTGTGTTAGCTTTTAATTTGTCTTGTAGGTACGTCCAATTGCTTCAATTTGGAGAATGCTTCTTCTCCAGCCAGCACAAAGTCCTCATTTACTTCTTTGTTTTACCAAAAGTTGGGAGAAAATGTATGTTGTTACACTACGTCTATGTAGATTATACAAGAATCATCATATCATATCCGTGGAACATAATGATTATCATCTATTTTTCAATTAAGCAGAATGATTGTAGGACTGGAAAAGCTTTTGATAATGAATTGTCAATGTTGAGTTGTTATGACAATCGGAAAATGAAATACAATGGAAAACTAGCTCCTAAGCAGAGGCACAAGGGACACTCTTCAGAAAGAAAGAAGTCTTTCAAAGGCCCTTGTAATCTTTCTTTGAAAGATTCTGATGCTCCTGTTTTTCCAATTGGGGAAAAATTGATCAACTACCTTTCCAAAAACAAGTTGTGAGTTATCTTCTATAGTAGTTAACGTCTTCCCCATCAGGATTATCAAAATTTTCTTTATTTGTTGAGAACAAGCATTCCATGACTTCTTGAGTGTCGAATTTTTATGCATTAATTACTCATGAAGAAAAGTTCTATTCAATTTTTCTTGTTCAGATCACTTAGTTTATTTGACTGGATTTCTTCTTTCTTATCTTGCCCCATCTCCTCTTTCTCGTCTCTTTTCTTTGTAGGAAGGATCCTTTTTGTGAACGACATTCAAGCGATTTGAGGCATGCGAAGGTATATTTTTGTCACCCTCTTCTAATTCGGTATGGTTAGTTTTATTAACTAGATTTCTGAAAAGAGCAAAACAGCCCAATAAAGAGATTAACAAAGAACACTGAAAAAATATTGCTTTCAATTACCAAAACCCAGAAAAGTTCCTTACTATCAGACACAAGGGACGTCCGATTCTCCCCCAAGAAAACTCCTATCAGTTATAACCTGCCTATTCCCTCTTTCACCTCCCTTTTATTTTCTTTCCTCTCTCCCATATTCCCTGCCACGTAGGTTAACAAACTCCCTATATTCCCTGCCTGCAGGCTAACAAACTCCCACATCCCTCTTGCTCAGCGGACACACCCTCCACAACCTAAATCTCCTTTGCCATAATATATTCCTTCATTGTCTTTAGGCTTCCTTCCATAAGAGTAATGGTCTATCAATTTCTTACTCCACCTTTGTATGGTTTCGGGTTACTCAAATTAAACTGTTATTGGAAATGTATGCAATTGTTTCACTTGGTTTCTGTATCAGAATTTGAGTTGCTGGGTTGTTTTGGTGGTATTGTTTCTTGTATTACTATGCTGCCAGTGATTGTGCTTTTTGATTACTTGGAGTTCTAAGAATCTGTTCCACTTGTTCCAGTGAATGGATTTGCTTTGTAATATTTGCATCTTCATTTACTGATTCTATGGATGGTGACAAAACATGACAGGGGAATCCCGTTGTATTAGTAGATGAAGAGGACTCACGTCGTATGGAGACGCCAGAGCTTGTGGATGAACAGGAACGGCATCATATGGGGACAGCAGAGGTTGTGGATGAACGGTAATTTTTTTCCACTAGTCTTGCAGGTGATTTAAATGCATTGGCTGCTTGGGAGCAGTTATATCTTTTGTGACACTTTGCAGGATGAAAGAGGCTAATATCTACTACCCATCAAGGTATTCTAAAAATTGTTCTTGGAGGTTATGCTGGTTGGATTCGTTTCAAATTTAGTGACACTATTATTAATTTTGTTGCGTGTATATTTTTCAATTGTTGTTGATGCAGGGATGACCCAGAATCTATAGAGATTCGTTTTGATGATATAAAGTGCCTTGACCCAGAGGGATACTTGACATCAACTATAATGAATTTTTATATTCGGTTAGTTGATTTACATAAGTTTAACTTCCTGTGATTGGTAGAATGTTATTTCCTCGTTTCTGTCTCATCTTGTCTAAGCATGGAAATAATTCACTGGACAAGCTTGCATTTTGTTTTCTTTTTCCTTTCAAGAAACTTGGCCTATTTGGCTGAGGTGGAACTGAAGCATATTACTTCTGATAGCAGTTTCCTACGTCAACTCAAGCTTCGTGTACTAAAAAAATAATATTAAAAGGATTAAAGGCCCTTCTCTTTGTTGATTCATCTTTTGTTCTTCAATTAGTTTTTTTTTGCATCAGCTCTTATTCTCAACTGGCTTGGCAGTGCTTGGAAGGTTTTCATATCTTGTAATGTTCAGATTTGAGTTACTGCTTTTTCAAATTCCATTTTGAATAATTTACTGGTGTTAATTAGGTATTTACAGCAGCAAGCATCTTCAACACCTATAATGCTATGCCATTATTATTTTTTCAACACTTATTTTTATAAGAAGCTCAAAGAAGCTGTATCATACAAGGTATTTACTTCTTTCATTCCACTATTGAAATTTTCATATTCAGCAAGTGTGGGCTTCATTATTTTTTTGCATGAAATATAAGACCTTGTTACTTTCTATTTATTTTTGTTGAAAAGTCCTTTTTTGCATGCAATATAAGACCTCGTCACTTTCTATTTATTTTTGTTGAAAAGTCCCCATCACCTTACTTTTTGACTCTTGTGGGCGGGATGCTATTGTATGCTTGGGTGAAGCGATTTGAATGTTCTTGTAGCTCCTAGAGGCAAGGCAACCGAACCACTATTTTTTTACCTATGTGTTACTCGTAAAGTACAAAACAAAAGGATGAGTTTTCAGGAATTGCACTAAAACTTGTTGGAAAAGGGAAAAAATAAAACACTCTCTCTCTCTCTCTAATTTTTGAGAGCTAAGGAAACGGAACTGTAAATGTGATCACAATGATTGATATATACTTTGACAATTGAATCTATTGACTAAAATTTTAAATTTTTCCTCTGTGAATTCGCTTCTTGACTTGTATTTCTTTGCATATAAAAGGGGAAGGATAAAGATACGTTTTTTGTGAAATTCAGAAGGTGGTGGAAGGGAGTCAACATTTTTCAGAAGGCTTATGTGTTCATTCCGATCCATGAAGAGTGAGTGTGTTACTGTTATAGTAAACCATGTTGGAGGCAATCTGAAAATAAAGAAATGAGTTGCTAAATTTACTTTTTGATTTTATTTTTGTTTTATCTGCATTTGAAGTTGGATTTGTCAAATGAAAAAGCAATTGTTTGTGATGTATACAGTCTTCATTGGAGCTTGGTCATTATTTGTATGCCAGACAAGGAAGATGAATTTGGACCCATGATACTCCATTTGGATTCATTGGGATATCATTCCAGCAGATCCGTCTTTGATAATGTTAAAAGGTGAGATAAAACAAGCCTTTACTGAACAATCGAACATTGTAGTCATCTTGTTGGCTGAAAAATATTTTCACTAATCTATTACGTCATCAGTTTTCAGACAATATTGTTAATATTATTCTGCTATTTGTTGCATGATATTCAGAATATTGAAATCTAAAATGTTTATACTTAAAAGCTATATGAAGGAAGAATGGTACTATTTGGATAAAACTGTTGCTGCATCAGATCTTCCAATAGCAGACAGAATATGGAAACATCTTCCTCGGAGAATCGAGGAGAAAATAATAACGGTAGATCCTTCTCCCTATGCCTCTATGATAAAATACAAATATATTTGTTATTTTTCATATTTCTTTGGTGATTGGAGATACAACTTATATAGGCAAAATACATCAAAATTGAAAAACTAAAATATAGGAAACTACTTAACAATATAATCCTAAATTGTAGGAAACAACTTAACAATATTTGACTACTTCAACTGATGAGCTGTAAATCTACACTCCCCCTCAAGCTAAGTTGTATAGGCCAAACTTGCTAATCAACTCTTCAAAGATGATCTTTTTGAGAGTCTTTGTGAGTATGTCTGCAGTTTGTTGACATATGAGAATGTATTGTAGTTGAACTGTGCCGTTATGGATTTTTTCCAAAGATAAAGTTTTTATCAATCTCAATGTGTTTTGTTTTATCATGGTGCACTAAATTTTTGCCTATACTGATAATTGTTTGATTGTCACAATATATCGTAAATGATTTTTCACTTGTTAGACCAACCTCACTTAATAATCTTTGAATCCAAATTCCTTCACAAATCCGATGGGCTAGAGCTCTGAATTCTGCTTTTGCACTACTTTTAGAAACCATATATTGCTTCTTACTTCTCCATGTTACTAAGTTTCCCATGACATAAGTGCAATATCCTGTTGTCGATCTTCTATTGTTAATGTCTCATGCCCAATCAGCATCTAAAAAAACTTTTATACCCTTATCGTGGTTCTTTTTTAATAGAATTCCATTTCCAAGTGTCTTCTTCAAGTATTTGAGAATTCTATATACTACCATATGTTCTTTAGTTCGATTGTTCATAAATTGACTAACTATACTTACAGCGAAGCCAACATCTAGTTTGGTGTGAGATAAGTATATTAGCCGTTCAACGAGTCGCTGGTACCTCCCCCTGTTTACTGGTGTACCTTTTGTGTAGGGGTGTGCAAACCGAACTAGAACTAGAACCGAACAACCGAATCGAAACCGATTAATTCGGGTCGGTTTGGTTCGGTTTTGCATACCAAAAAACCGAGGTTCGGTTCTTTTTTGTGAGAACCGAGTGTTTTGGTTCGGTTATCGGTTTTTATTTCTCAAAACCGAAAAACCGAAACCGAACCGCATAAATAAGTTTTTAGGGCTTTTTTCTTGAGATTTGTTTTGTTATTGTACAAAACTCTGATTTTGCATTCGTGAACACCATTGAAGTGATCTTGGCTCCGAAGAACCTAATACCTAATTTCTGGAAAAAAAAAACTCTGTTTTGGAGAGAGAGAATAATTTCAGTGTTATTAATTGTGTTTTTTTTAAAATTTTTATACAATTTTATTATAATATTTAAAAAAAAAATTAAAAGAGAAAAAACTGGAATCGTACCGAAACCGGAACCGGAGCCAAGATTTCGGTTTGGTTCGGTTCTGATTTTTCCTACAACTGATTTCGATTTTGTAATTTCAAAACCGAAACCGATAGGTTCGGTTTAATTTCACATCAAAACCGAACCGAACCGAACCATGCACACCCCTACTTTTGTGATTGATCCAAGTTTCTTGTAAGAATCTATAAGAGTATCAGCAAGTTTGCATCCTAACATTCCTGTCTCTCTTAAGAATCCAATGTATATTTTCTCTGTGAAATAAAAATTTCATCTCTTGATCGAGCAATTTCAACTCCAAAAAAGTATTTCATATTTCCTAGGTCCTTAATTTGAAATTCTCGAGCTAGGATTCTTTTTAATTTCACCAATTGTTCTTTGAAATCTCCTGTGAGTATATGTTGTCAACATAGACAATTAACATAGTCACTTTCCTTTCGGGACCAAACTTTACAAAGAAAGTATGATCGACTTGACATTGAATGTATCTGTGTATCACCATAGTTTTGAAAAATTTCTCAAACCACACTGTAGAAGATTGTTTTAAACCATATAATGATTTATGAAGTTTACATACCTTGGTGTTGTTAGCAGATTTACCAAATCCTGGAGGGATCTCCATGTATAGTTCATCTTCTAAATTGCCATTGAGGAAAACTTTCTTTACGTCAAACTGAAATAATGGTCAATCATGATTAGCAGCTAGTGAAAGTAGAATCTTTATTGTGTTGAGTTTAGCCACTGGTGCAAAAGTTTCTTCATAATCAATGTTATGTGATTGGGTAAATCTTTTGGTGACCAAACGTGCTTTCAGCTTCTCAAATTTTCTATTAGCTCGGTATTTCACATTAAATATCCATTTACATCCTACTGGTATCTTTTCTTGTGGTAAATTTGTAATTGTCCATATCTTGTTCTTTTCTAGATCTGTCATTTCATCACATGCTGGCTTTTTCTAACCTGGATGTCTAAGGACTTCGTCAATTGAATTAGGCACCGGTACACTATCAATTGAAGAGAGTATAGCTCTATATGGACATGAGAAGTTTTTGTATGTCACGAAATTACCAATCGGATGCGATGTGCAAGATTGGACTCCTTTTCGTAAAGCAATTGGGATATCTGCATCATTTACACTTGGAACCATGTTATGCGTATCTATATGAACTTCTAGAGATGTTGGAGTCGGATCTAAGTCATGAGCAGTGCGTTGAGGTGTTGTTGACTTTATTCTCTCATCAAGTCTATTTCGTCTAGTGTAGACTCTTAGTGACTGAGTAAGAAGAGAAGGTGGATATGGATTTGAAAAAGGTTTAAGGTCTTTAGTTTGCATAGATCTCAAGGGAACCAAATGCTAGAATTCCGCAAGTCTCTCCCCCTAAATTTCAGTTTTGGAATAGACATGTTTATGCTAAAAAAATGTAACATCCATGGAATGATAGGTCTTTTTGGTTGTGGGTGAGTAACACTTGTAGCCTTTGTGGTTGGATGAATACCCAATAAATATGCACTTGAGAGCTTTGGGATCTAATTGCTACGGTGTGGAGAATGAATATGCACAAAAATTGTATAACCAAACACTTTAACAAGGAGATGTGAGGTGAGTAATTTGGTATGTGGAAAACATTTATGAAGAACTTGACATGGAGTATTGAATTGAATGACCTGAGATGACAAATGATTGATTAAGTATGTAGCAGTTAAAACTGCTTCCCCCCATAGAAGTTTGGGAACAGAGGTAGAGAATATAAGACAGCGAGCGACCTCAAGAAAATGACAATTTTTCCATTCGCCTGTTTTGTTGTGGGGTGTCAACACATGAACTAATGAGAACAATACCGAGACGGTTGAGATAGGAGTTCAAAGTGCTTTTATAGTATTAAAGGGCATTGTCGGTTTTAAGTATTTTGATTTTGGTGTCAAATTGGATGAGGATCATATTGTAGAAGCTTTCAAAGATTTTTCCAACTTCCAATTTTTCTTTCATAAGAAATAACCATGTTAAACGAGTATGATCATCAATGAACGACACAAACCACCGAGTACCATTGATATTTGGAATTCTTGATGAACCCCACATATTACTATGAATTAATGTGAAATGATGAAATAGTTTGTAAGGAACACGAGGATATGAAAGACAAATATGTTTTGCAAAAGTTGACATATTTCACAAACAAAAAAATTTGACTTTTTACTTATGAACAGATGAGGAAATAATTTTTCTAAATAGATAAAATCTGGATGACAAAGACGATAATGCCATAACATGACATTAATACCGTTATTGACAGAGGAACTACAATGACTTAGACTTGAAAGAAACGAATGTGGGGAACGAGATTGAGTGACAACCAAACCAGGGAATTTATTTAAATGAAGAAGATAGAGTCCAGAACGCATCTCAGCCTATCAATCGTCATTCCCGATGTCACATCCTGAAATTCACACATGTTAGCACAAAATTTAGTAACATAGTTTATCTCCCGTGTTAATTTGCCAATGGAAATCAAATTAACATCCACGTTAGAAACACAGAGAACCGAGGTAAGAAAAAGTGTCGGTGTGACTTAAATAGAATATTTTCCAAGGATTTTAGAAATTGAACCATCGGCTATACGGACTGAAGAATTACCACTACTGGGACAGTAATTATGAAGTAAAGATGCATTTCCTGTCATGTGATCAAATGCCTCTGAGTCAATAATCCAAGGACTTGTAGTATTAGATTGAGCAGTAAAAACGGAAGGTGTAGTAACATATTGTGCTAGTAAACCAGTGTTTGTGAGTCATTCCGAAAGAGATGCTGATAATTTTATAAATACTTGTTGAATGGCAACAAGTTGTTTTTTAGTGAAGGTGTTTTTCTCAGTTGGTGTAGATTCAGTAGTCTGATAAGCTCGAGAATCACAGTCATGAATTGACTTCTTGGACTTCCAATTTGCTGGTTTTCCATGTAGTTTCCAGCATAATTCGCGAGTGTGCCTAGGACGACAACAATGATCACACCAAGAATGGCCGTGATTTGGTTGAGAAGAACCAGAAGTGTGAGAAAGCCCACGTGCAACCAAAGCAGAAGTATCCAAATTTGGTTTGTCTATGGGGTTGAGCATCAGCTTGGTGTGACTCTCTTATTAACGAATAGCAAAAAAAGCTTCACGAATACTTAAAAGGGGTTTAATACTCATAATACGAGAGCGAGCTTGATCAAGATCATTTTTAAGCCCATGAAGAAATTTAAAAGTACGTTTCCGATCTATAATGCTGCAATGGAGTTTGGTATCAGTAGGGCAAGAGCACAGATATACTTCAAACATATCCAGATGGAGCCATTAATGGGCTAGTGCATTGAAGTATTGAGTAACTGATGAATCATCTTGACATAGATCATGTAGAGCAGACTTAATCTGGAATAATTATGTTGTATTGTCCATGTTAGAATGTGTCTCACGGACGGCATCCCATATTTCTTTTGTTGGAATCAATCTCAATTGTCATAAAATTCACTAGTCAAGGCATAACTATGTGATTTTCAGCTTTCCATGCATGAAATTTTGGATCCAGAATATCAGGAGCCAGAGTAAGTCCTATTAGATGGTCATCTTTGCCCTTACCACATATGAACATCATCATAGATTGTGATCACTGAAGGTAATTTTTCCCATTTAATTTATGATTGGTGACAAGAGAAGATGAGTGATCACGAGTCCCTGAGAAGGAAGAGTCGGACGATGTTACAGAGGGGAATGAAAATCCCGAAGACGATGAAGCGGCCATGAAGAGCGCTTTAAACAACAAGAAGGTAGCGACCGAGAGGGAGAGAGAGTTGGAGCTACAACAGAAAGAAAATCGGTGACTGAGAAGGAGCTAGGCAGGACTTCAGAAGCTGGAACAAAAGAAAGAAACAGGAAGGATTTGAGGTTAAAGATGGCGGAAAAACGTCAAACTTCTTGCTCTGGTACCATGTGATAAAACACAAATATATTTGTTATTTTTCATATCTCTTTAGTCATTGAAGATACAACTTATATAGGCTAAATACATTAAAACTGAAATATAAGAAAATACTTAACAATTTAATCCTAAATTGTACGAAATAACTCAACAATATTTGACTACTTCAACTGATGAGCTATAAATCTACGGCCTCTAATACTGGGAACCTAGTGTATTTTTTTTTTTAAAACAACACATTTAATGGCACCAGAGCTTTAGTAAAAAGGAGTCAAACTTTGGTTTGTTGATGCTCTGTTGGCATAAAAGGAATAATATAAAATCTAAGGTCAAATATTACTCTTGTTTGCTAGGTAATAATCAGTGAATCTTATGTACTCCTTTCATGAAAGTTAATAAGAAATTTGGTTTTCGACATCATAACAGCTCTACCAGCAGTGTAGGCGATATGTTTTATTCTAATGAGCAATGCTAGTTAACAAATCTCCAAACTGTAATTTGCTTAGCTACTTGAGATTTTAACTGCGTAATCGATGTTGATGACAGTACATGTTCTTGATGACTTTCTTGACTGGATGAGAATCTGATACTTAGAGTACTAGCATGCTTTGCAACTAGACGAATTGGGTCATTCAAATGAAAATTTTTTTATGGACAAAACTGAAGTAAAAGTTTGCCAATGATGGTGCAATTGCTACATTTGAAGAGGACTTTATCTTCTTCATCTATTACCTTGTTTTTTTTAAATGTCTTGAAAAGATCAGAAAAGTTTGAGTTTAATGGATTCATATTTTGTCACTTTAGATTACTGTCGTTACTCTCACAGTTGCACTATATTCGTCCCAGGTTCCACAGCAAAAGAATGACTGTGATTGTGGTCTTTTTGTTCTTTTCTTCATCAAACGCTTCATAGAAGAGGCTCCGGAAAGGCTAAAGACGAAAGATCTAGCAATGGTATATACACACAGAAATACTTTTACTTTTCTTTTATAGTTAAAAGAAAGCATGTTTCTTCTGCAAAGGCTGCTATCTGTTATAATTTCTATTGGTCATTCCATTTCTCAGTTCAATAGACAGTGGTTCAAACCTGAGGAAGCCTCCAGTTTGAGATCAAAGATCAAGAATCTGCTGCGACGAGAATTCGAAAAAGCCATTGCCTGTAAATCCGGATCTTCTGCATCTTCAAGGGACTCCCAACAAGAATGAATTGACAAACAACAAAGATTTCTTACATTGATGCAGTTAAAATTACACCAATCGAACTGGCCTTGTATATTTCATCTGCGTATAGAATCTCTCACTCAAATCTCAATTGATCAGCCTACAAATCTCGTTACAAGGAATGAATTTCGTTTGATGAGCAGAATTCATTAACCCATTGGCAGTGGATCCGAAGAACATCAATTGACCATTTCTGTTTAGTAATTTCTTACTAGTCTGATAAAGCCATCGTATAGATTTTTCATTATGAGATTCGAGAGGTTTATAATATGTTTCGTTTTAATTTTCTGTCACTCTTTTCATGTGACTTCACAGGTCAAATGAACCCTCTAAGAGTTGACTAATACTGCTCTTGTATAGTAATTGGAATATGAGAATGAGTTACTTGAATGGAAATCTTCTCTCCCCCAGTCTCTTCCTAACATTTCTGTGCAGTCCAAAACGTTGGTTTCCCAGGCCAGATCAGGTTATTATTTCTAGTATTTGAGCACTGCCTATTTTTCTTGTGGTCAATTTAATCTGTTTTTTTATTTATTAAAATACATTATTGTAAAACATTAAAATAGAAGATTTTCCAGTTTATAGTCTTGTGGTCAATTTGATACCATTCTATTTCTTTATTTGCTTTTAATTACAATTTTAAAACTAATTAATTGCAATATATATTTATTTATTCACTGTTCCACAAATTAACATGGCAAAAGAAACTCATAATATTTGAGGAGTTGTACTACTTAATGGAACTGCACATAAATCAGACCGCGATTTGACCAAGAACTGGTGGTTCAGTCTTGATTCAGTTTGATTCCTACCCTTACAGGAATCGGACACAGTTTTGGGTAGAGTGGAATCGTGACGTGTGTTTCAGCCGTATATAGCCTGGCCCCATCTCAAAGTAACCAAACACAGCCCAACCCAGTCTTATCGAGCCCAATTAACGTCAGCTCAGATCACTTCAAACCTAGCCAACCCCAATTCATTTCAACCTGATAGAATCCAGAGCGACCCAACCCAGTTCTTTCCCGGCCAACTAACCTAGTCCTCCTACACTAACAACCTACTTTTGTCCAGCCCAAGCCCAAGCCCAACCTAATCTTACACAGCACAAATTAACTTCAGCCCAACCAAACCCAATTCACTTAAGCCCGACAAAGCCAAGAGCGACCCAACCCAATCTTTCCCAGCCAACTAACCTAGGCCTCCCAAACTAACAACTTCCTTTTGTCCAGCACAACCCAATAGTAAAAAGCCTAATTCACTTCAGCCCAACAAAATATAGAGCGACCCAGTCCAGAGCTACCCAACCAACTAGCCCACTCCTATCCAGCCCAACCCACTCCTACCGAGCACAATTAACTTTAGCCCAGTTCACTTCAGCCTAGCCAAACCTAGTTCACTTTACCCCGACAGAGCCTAAAGTAATCCAGCCCAGTTCTTTCCAGCCAACAAACCTATTCTTTCTAGACTAACAGTAGACTCTTGTCCAGTACAACCCAGTTTTGCAGAGCCTAATTCACTTCAGCCCGACAAAGTACAGAGTGACCCAACCTAGAGCTACTCAGCCCAACTAGCCTACTCTTGTCTAGCCCAACCTAGTCATACAAAACACAATTAACTTTAGCCCAGCCAAACCCAGTTCACTTCAGCCCGATAGACCCCAGAGCGACCAAGCTCAGTCCTGCCCAACTAACTAACCTAGTCCTCCCAAACTAACTGCCCACTCTTGTCTAACACAACCTAGTTCTACAGGGCCTAATTCACTTCAACTAGACAAAGTACAGAGCGACCCAATCCAGAGCTGCTCAGCCCAACTAGCCCACTCCTGTCCAGCCCAACTCACTCCTAATGAGCACAATTAACTTCAGTCTAGTCCACTTCAACCCGACAGAGCCCAAAGCGACCTAGCCTAGTTCTTCCTAGCCAAGTAACCTAGTCCTCTCAGACTAACAACCCACTCTTGTCTAGCACAACTCAGTTCTAGATAACGTAAATCACTTCAGCTCGACAAAGTATAGAATGACCCAACCCAAAGCGATAAAGCCCAATTCTATTAGCCTAACCCCTCATCCCAACTAAGTCTTTTCAACACAGATTGATAGTTGTCAGTGCAACCCAACCCAATCTAACTTAGGCTTGCTTAGCCCAACTAGCCTAGTCTCTCATAGCCCAATTAGCCCAACTAGTCCAACTGAGCTCAATTCACTTCAGCCTAGTTACCTTCAGCACGACAAAGCCTAGAGCAAACTCGTCTAGCCCAACCTAGTCCAATTTAACATAGTCCACCCAAGCCCATTTCACCCTATCCTGCACAATCCAGCCCAATCCTACCAAGACCACTTTACTCAGCCTACAGAGCCTAGGGAGACCACCAAGTTTAGTCCTGTCCAATCCAAATTTGAGGATCCAAAACCATGAAAATTGAACCCAACCGCGGGTCCAAAATTTGACTCGAAAACTGATAAAAATCAAACCCAAACCCAAAATACCAACCCATACCCAAAACTTGAAAACCTAACCCAAAATCAACCAAAATATAAATATTTTTTAAAACATAATATTTTAAAAAGGAAAATTAACACCACAAACCCTATTGTTATCAACGACAAGTCAAACCCTGAAGAAATTTTACTAACTAAAACCCTAAACTGTGAAAAATTCTCGCCAGCAACCTCACAGTCACGTTTCCCATCTAAATTCATTGACGTTAACGCCTCCATTTCATTGATGCCAAGAACCATCAAACGGACACGAAGAACGTCAATTATCGAGGGACGATGGACGTCCTTCCTACCCGTTAGAAGATGGACGGTCGTTGTAACAATTATCGGGCGATGTTGGATGATTATCAATGGCCGTTGGATCGAGGAAAAATGTCTCCCACTCGAAATTGACGGTTAGGATTGAATCTTTCAATTTCCAAAGGTGATGATGGACGATCGTTCATGGCCGTTGGATCGAGCGAAAAAGGGGTTGATGACTAGGATTAAATCTGTCATTTTCTAAAGGTGATAGCGGACGATCGTCCATGGTTGTTGGGTTGAGTGGGGGATGTCCCTGGATCGGAATGGACGGTCAGGATGAACTCCAAATTCTTTAACGTTGAAGGGCTACGTGCAAAGCACACACATTTTTAAAAGGCGTGAATCCCCTCAATTAAGACATACGTGAAGGATCGATATACGCCTATAGAGGGGGGGTGAATATAGCGTTTCTAATATTTTCGTGTGATATTTAAATTCTCTAAATCCCTAAGTGATTTATCGAATATGATTAAATATGCAATCACCTTAAATGCGTAAATTAAAGAGTAAGGGTTAGAGAAGTGCACACAATATTTGTTTACGTGGTTCGGCAAACTCGCCTACGTCCGCGCTCCAAGTTTCACTTGGAGATATACTAAATAATTGGCTTACGGATGCCAATAAAACCGTTTACAAATTGACTATTAAACGGGGCATCACCCTTGACTAATTCTAAGGTCGTCAACCTTTGACTTTTATAGGACGTCACCCTAAACTTGACTATTGCGGGGCGTCACCCAATATTTGACTATTGCGGGGCGTCACCTAAGTATGATGAATTCTAAGGGAATCACCCTTTACAATCAAGCACAATATATGATTTGGAAATTTAAACCGCAATCTAGCTAATCCGAATTCTCCCAAATATAACTCGCAAATTCGGAATAGGGAGAATTGGATATACAATTAAATAGCTCACAGTGAGTAGTATTCGAGTATTGATTTTGGCAGAGCTTCGCCTCGAATATTCGATCGTTGTGGAGAGCTTGGAGTGTTCTCATATTTATAAACACTGCACTTTCGAACGTCCGCAGCGTCCTCTTCGTCCGCAAGACCGTTGGGAAAAAAAATGCCTGTTGAGAAAAATAGCCGTTGCACAATTCTGGGCATTTGCGGACGCCATTCTCATCGTCCGCTGCGTCCACATCTATCGTCCGCGTTTTCCATAGAACAGAACAGATTCAAATCGGACGCCATTCTCATCGTCCGCTACATCCGCATACATCGTCCGCGTCTTCACAGAAATGTTGGGGACGCCAAAACAACGTCCTCTTCTTCAATTCCCGTCCGCACAACTGAAGAGCTGCGGACGCCATTTCACGTCCGCATCGTCCGCGACCATCATCCGCTTTTCTCACTGAATTGGACAGAGGCAAATCGGACTCAAAATCCAGCGTCCGCATAGTCCGCTGTGTCCGCATCCTAACTGATCAGTAGGCAAGTTCAACACTGAACTATATTGAGTCCCAAAATGATATGATACACTACATGGACTCAAATAAACATGCCAGCACATTTTAATACCCTCAATATGGGTATTATTGATATATTTGAGTATAAATATATTAAATAAAACATTGAAAACATTATCAATAAAAACACAATTAACCAACTTATTATTTTCATTAAATTAAACCATTTGGTCATTATCAAAATAAAACTAAGCCTAACAAAAAGGCTAACAATCTCCCCCTTTTTGATGATGACAAAATCTTATAAGTTGGTTATACTAAAATCTAAGCATGTGCATCAAATATTGCATATTAGATTTATCCAATTTAAGCTATACAATTTATCAACCAATAAATTCATGCAACATGCTACTACATGCTATTCAACTCCCCCTAAAATATATTATAACTCATACCTTTCTCCCCCTTTTTTTCATAATCAAAAGAAATGCTAGGGGATGGAAGTCGAAGGGCAACCAAAAATTTTATCAACATATATTCATCAAAAAAAATTTGTCTAAGAAGGATCTCCCCCTTTAGAATTATCAACATGAGTCTGAGGGAATAAGCATTAGAAAAGTCAAAGACAAACTCAACAATTAATTCTATTGAAAACAAATTTCTCCCCCTTAATCAAGAAGTTAATCCACAAATCAAAGAAAGGAGGAAAATAAGCATTAACATTCAATATATAATTTAATTACTCCTAGAGCAATTATCAACAAGTTAAAACTATCTCTCCTCTTAGTTAAGGAATCTAACCAAGAAGCAAACCATGGAAAGAAGTATAGATTCAACTTTAATTTGTGGTTAAAAGAAAAATACCAATTGTAAATAACCACAATCACAAAGATTTCTAACAAAAAACATTCTCCCTCTTTTCTATTAAGCAAAGAAATTCATTTGGGGGAATATAGACATTAAAGTTCAATGAGTGGTAAGAGATAAGATATCAATTTAAGCAACCACAATCACAATTCTATTTTAACAAAGTAGTCTCCCCCGTTTTTCCATTAAACATACACTACTTATTGGAGAGATTTAGCATTCCAATTCAATTTGTGGTGTATAGAATGATACAAATTGAAAAATCACCACAAGAAATATTCAATCAAAAATATTTTCCCTTTTTTTGCTCATTAAGCCTAAACATATATGATGGTATTTTGCATTTAAGTTCAACCCATAAGCACAAAAAAAAATGAGATTCAAGAAATGAATACCAAATGTAAGAACTAGAATACAATTTAATATTAAGAATTGTAAACATTTTCAATTTCTACAAAGAATACCAATTTAAGAGTTAAAAAATTAACAATGGATACCGATTGATAATTCACAATTTTAAGCCAAACAAATTTTTCAACGATTTATATCAATTTTAAATCTAAAGTTAAAATCAAATCATTTGTGCTAAGTATTGATACCAATTCTAAGTTCAAAGAGATTTATAAGAGAGATACCAATGTGTTAAATCAAAATCAATTCAAATATCTCTCCCCCTATGTTAATCACAACAACCACTTAAAAGAGGATATACCACATATTTAAAATATTTGCTCTCCCCCTTAGAGCAATAATAAAACTTCATAAATTTCTCTCCCTATAAATTTATTAATTATCAAATAGGAGGGAATCCAAAAAATCAAGAGAACCATCCAAGTTTAATTAGAAATATATCAGTTGAAAAACAATCTATAGATGAATTCACATTTTGTAACCACAAACAAAATTTTACTCCCCCTATCATTTTGCACATAACCAAGTAGTTTGGGGAATCTAAAATCCAAAAAAAAATTATACCAATTGTAGAGAAAAATGATTTCATTGATACCAAAACAAAAATAATTTTATATATAATACCAATTAAAGATTAAGTTCAAAGATATCAATTGTTGAAATTCAATTCTAAAAACAAAGATTGATACCAATTTAAAATTTCAAAACATAGAGAAATTGAAGATACCAATTGAAGAAATGAAATCCATTTTTTAAAAATACTAATTGATATAATCTATCTTTCAAAGATATTCAAGTTAAGAATCATTTCTCTCCCCCTAAATCATCGCATACAATCAAAACATTGGGGATAGAAATTCAAGATAGATATCAATTGTAGAAGTTTAAAACAAAACAATTATTGATACTAATTTAGAAAGTTCAAATCAATGGTCATTATTGATATCAAGTGAAAATCAACTAGAAAATTTATTTTCCCTTTTTAAAATCAAAAAACATTTGGGAAATATATCAAGGTTTAATCAAACAGTTTTATTTTCTTCCCCTAAATAAAATATCAAAATAGTAAAAATGGGGAAAGAATCCAAATCTTTAAAATTAAAACCAATTTTATGTTCTCCCCTTTAATGATCAAGATACAATTCATAGGGAAAGTTCAAAGTTTAAGCACAAACGGAAGTAAATTTATCAAAAGTTAATATCCTTGTACAATTTTCAAAAGCAAATCAAAGATCTCCAATCAAATTTAACATCTCTATTTTCTCCATGTACAAAATTTAATCAAAAGGAGAAACCAAGTTAGAAAAATCAAAACCAAAATCTCTAAATAATTTTATTTTCTCCATCTATTTTATTATTCAATTTACAACCAATGGAGAAATGTCAAAGTTTAACCTAGTGAAAGTAAACTTTATCAAAGCTTATAATTAGAATCAACATTTCAAGGCCAAGTCAATAATCTCAATACAATTATATTTTCTTCCTCTTTTTAATAATTCAAATTTCAATTCAAATAGAGAATTATCAAAGTCTAGGTCTAGTGGAAGCAAGTTTATCAAAACTAAAAATTAAAATCAACATTTAAGAGCAAGTCAATAAATTCCATAGAAATTTATTTTCATATTTTTATTAAAAGACATAAACAATCCAAAGGAGAATTTCACAACAAGTTTTCGAAAAGGCAAAATAATTTAGTCCATAGCAATAATCTCTCCCTCTTCATCATAAAAAACAAAACCAAATCAAAAGTGTTCTAAATTTTCAAGAATGGAACATTTGTTGTCTAAATAATTTATGTCTTCCCCTTTTTTTTAATCTATAGCAAAATCAATCCGAAAAGGGAAAACAAACAACTTAAAATTGATATCAAACAATTTAATATATAAGACTAGAAAGTCAATCGTTGAAAGTCAAATCTCAAGCAATACAAGTAATCTAAGGCAAGAACTATGCAAAATTTAACTTAGAGATACCAATTGTAAAATACGAATTTCAACCTATAAGTCAATATCTTCCTTTCCAAACTTAAAAATATTGAAAATAAGTTCAATGCTACGTATTAAAGAATTTAAGTAAATTCAATTTCAATCAAAAATAGAAAGTTAAATTAAGTCAATTTTAATAAAATCAAAAATTTAAAACAAGTCAATGATTTCACTAAAATTCTATTTTCTCCCCCTATTTCGTTATTCAAATTTAATTCAAGGGAGAAAATAACAAAACATCATAGTTAACAATTTTTCTACACTTCTCCTCTTATATCAAGCTAATTTTAATTCATGGGAGAAATACATTTTAAAAAAAGATAAAGCAATTTATTCCAAACAATCATCCAACTTAGCATCTAACAATCTAATATTTGCATTAGCATGTTCAATTTAGAGACTAAGTTGTTGGAATACAAATCATCAAAATATAGATTGAAGGAATATAAGGACATCTCAATTCCTAGATATCAAGTGAAGAAATAATTAAATTTAAGACTTATGATATCTATCTATTCACTCCAAAGACAATCAATTTATCTTAATGCAATCTTAAATCAACAAAATTAAACATCTAACACTTTTTCAAATATATGCAATTTAGAATCCAATTGTTGGAACCATTAATCAAAATACTAGTTGAATAAATAAAACATATTTGAACCTATATACACAAAAAGATTAAAGCTAACAATTAATCCAAGAAGATTATGTACTAATCAACGTTAAAACACTTTCAATCCCAAATCAAGAATAGAACAATAGAATTGAATCAATCTATGCTTTAATCCCAAGAAAAATAAAGATTTAATCAATCAATAATATAATCCATTTTAATCCATCAAACTCTAAATATTAATCCAAATCAAATTCCACACTTAAATTCAATTATAACAAAGAGATTGTGTACCTCTAAGATGTTTATTTTCATTTACCGCATTTGAGACATTCCTTGAAGCTTCTCCTCTTTTGTATTGGATATTAAAGTATCCAAATCCATTTAGCTCATTAGGAGAATCTCCAACCTACAACAAAAATCATTTTGCAAATTTTGGTACCCAAGCCATTTTGGGTCCATTTGTTATAGGTTTGGTTCCTTTAGGAACCCACACAAATTTAAAATTTAGATTGGATTTAGAATTTAAATTAGACTTAGATTTAAAATTCACATTCAAAGAATAAGCAATTTTAGAATTAAAAGTTGATTTCACATTAGTATTTAATTTTAAGGGACAACAAAATGATTTATGTCCAACACAATTGCAAGAATTACAAATTGATGAACTAACAAATAAATTCGTGTAATTCTTTTTCTTTGCAAAGGGTTCATAGCCAATTCCGGCTTTATCGAATGTAACCCTTTGCGAACCTAAGAGCATATTTAAATTTTTGCTCCCATTTGTGAATTTAAGCACTATAGAGTTCAAATCATCATTCTTTGTTTTCAATTCACAAATATCAATCTCAAGAGATTCAATTTTAGCATTAGCATCTAAAGTAGATTTATATTTAGCATCCAATGATTGAATCTCATTTTCACGTGATTTGATATAAATATTCAATTCATCATTTCTATTTTTCAAATCACAAATTTCATGCTTATGACAATTAATAATAGCAATTAAATCACAATTTTTAACATTCAATGAGTAAATTTCATATTCATGTGAGTTAATAGTAGATTTTAATTTATCATTTAACACATTTAAATTACTACTATCATGCTCAAGAGATTTAAAGGAAGCATTAGAAACATCAATCATGCTTTTTAATTCTACAATTTGATCCTCAAGAGATTTATTCAAAATAGTATGTTTTTTGATCAAATTGTCATTTTTCTTTTTGAATGATTTATTTCTACCTTTTAATGCATCCAAACTTTCTAGCAATTCATTTACTAAATCACCATTATCATCACTACTAGAATTTGAATTGCTAGAAGAGTTTGTTACCTCAATTTATTCATTGGCCATGAAACATGTATTGGCCACTTTCTCCTCTTTTTCGGAGGATGAGTTTTCTCTACTTTCAATCTTTTGATTTGTTCCTACATGTGTTAGCTTAAGAGATTTCCAAATATCATATGCACTAACACAAGATTGAACTTTATCAAATTCATGCTTACTTAAGGCACTATACAAAATATTCATTGCTTGAGCATTTAAGTTCCAATTCCGTTTATCTAAATCATTGAATTCACAAGTTGGTACATGAAGAGATATTCCATTTTCAATGATTTTCCATAAAAAGAAATCAATAGATTGTATAAATATTTGCATTCTACACTTCTAATACAAATAATTACAATCATCAAAGTGTGGAGGTGTAGATGTGCATTGACCTAATTCATACATGTTGAAGTCCATAGTATGTATATATATATGTAATTTCAAATCAATGATATTCAAATAAATTTCAACAATGAAATTCAACAATTTATAGCAATGTGCACAAGCAACACAATATCACACAAAAATTTAAATCACCCGCTCTGATACCAATTGAATGATCGATATACGCCTATAGAGGGGGAGGGGGGGTGAATATAGCGTTTCTAATATTTTTGTGTGATATTTAAATTCTCTAAATCCCTAAGTGATTTATCGAATATGATTAAATATGCAATCACCTTAAATGCGTAAATTAAAGAGTAAGGGTTAGAGAAGTGCACACAATATTTGTTTACGCGGTTCGGCAAACTCGCCTACGTCCGCGCTCCAAGTTTCACTTGGAGATATACTAAATAATTGGCTTATGGATGCCAATAAAACCGTTTACAAATTGACTATTAAACGGGGCGTCACTCTTGACTAATTCTAAGGTCGTCAACCTTTGACTTTTATAGGACGTCACCCTAAACTTGACTATTGCGGGGCGTCACCCAATATTTGACTATTGCGGGGCGTCACCCAAGTGTAATGAATTCTAAGGGAATTACCCTTTACAATCAAGCACAATATATGATTCGGAAATTTAAGCCGTAATCTAGCTAATCCGAATTCTCCCAAATATAACTCGAAAATTCGGAATACGGAGAATTGAATATACAATTAAATAGCTCACAGTGAGTAGTATTCGAGTATTGATTTTGGCAGAGCTTCGCCTCGAATATTCGATCGTTGTGGAGAGCTTGGAGTGTTCTCATATTTATAAACACTGCACTTTCGGACGTCCGCAGCATCCTCTTCGTCCGCATGACCGTTGGGAAAAAAAATGCCCGTTGAGAAAAATAACCGTTGCACAATTCTGGGCATTTGCGAACGCCATTCTCATCGTCCGCTACGTCCGCATCTATCGTCCGCGTCTTCCATAGAACAGAACAGATTCAAATCGGACGCCATTCTCATCGTCCGCTGCTTCCGCATACATCGTCCGCGTCTTCACAGAAATGTTGGGGACGCCAATACAGCGTCCTCTTCTTCAATTCACGTCCGCACAACTGAAGAGCTGCGGACGCCATTTCACGTCCGCATCGTCCGCTTTTCTCACTGAATTGGACAAGGCAAATCGGACTCAAAATCCAGCGTCCGCACAGTCCGCTGCGTCCGCATCCTCACTAATCAGTATATTGAGTCCCAAAATGACATGATACACTACATGGACTCAAATAAACATGTCAGCACATTTTAATACCCTCAATATGGATATTATTGATAGATTTGAGTATAAATATATTGAATAAAACATTGAAAACATTATCAATAAAAAACACAATTAACCAACTTATTATTTTCATTAAATTAAACCATTTGGTCATCATCAAAATAAAACTAAGCCTCACAAAAAGGCTAACAATACGTTCATCTTCCAAAAAGAACGTCACTCGACAACACAAAAGACCAATACTAGAAGACGAATATCTGTGAATGTCTAGGCATGTCTGTGAATGTTGAGGGGTCCCTTAGTACTTAAAGATGAATATCCATTTTAGCTGGGGGAGCCCTGTGAATGTTGAGGGGCGTGCCTTCAATACTAGAAGACGAATGTCCGTGAATGCCGAGAGAGGTCTGTGAATGCTGAGGGAGAGTAAGAATTTAGTCTCCTCAACTATATAAGTAGGTGATGCACCCGAAGGGCCCATCACCCGCTCTAGGGCCAAAAAGATCATTGTTTATCTAACAAGCTACTATTTTGCAGGTACCTCTAAATTAATGGAGCTAGAAGATGATGTGCCCCAAAATCCTGTCAGCTAAGCTCGTGCTAAGGGCTCCTTTGTTTTCTAACTTTTGTATTTATTTTGTAGGTGTTTCTTCTCTAGCTAACTTGGAGGAGAGTTTTTGACCAATTTAACAAGAGGAGTTGATGCATTTGGACTAGTGGATGTTATGCTAATCACAGAAGAAATGGTGGGCTTTCCTTTCCGCCTAGAATCTGACCTCCGAGCGTTCAAAGGCTCTTTTGGCAGTTGGAAGGACTTCCTTTCAAATTTTGTCCTTCATACAACTTGTAGCAGACATCTAGAGCTTTCCAAAGAGGTATTTGGCGTCATATTTGGGTTTCGTTTGCTATGTTAAACGTCCCCTTTACAGAGATAAAAATCTAAACTCGGAATCATTGTGTTTGTGTTGTTGTTAAGGATAGTTTTGTCATTTGCTATTAGGGGTACTTTTGTAAATTGTAATGTTCCATTAGAGAGGTATTTTATCCTCTCTAATGAACCCTATTCGAACAAGTGGAATTCGAAAAACCCTAAAGAAGCGTTGACTCTTGTTCTTGCGTGAAGACCCGCAGAGATCTCCCACTCGGCCATCTCCAATCTTCAACGTCACCTCACTTGTTTTGCTAGGTCTTAAGTGAGTCCACTTTTGCTGCCTCTTCCAGCTCCTCCTCCGTGTGTGGTGGTTCTTGTGGCGTGGAGGTAGAGGACCTTGCATCTCCCATTGGAGAGAGCCTTCCTTGGTGTTGGCCGAACTAGTCGCCCCTCTAGTGCTAGAGGTTTGCAGACTCTTTTGGTTTGTTACTTGTTTTTTGTACTATCTATTGAAAGGGGATTTCGATTTCTTAAAATTGTTAATCTCTAATTGTGATGCTCTGGATTTGGTGTGGTTTTGTTGAGATTTGGATGTGATAAAGATTGTTTTTGGAAGGAACTATATTTGGCCGAGATTCTGTTTTTGGCGCTGGACAGATTCGGTCCTGTTTTGTGATTGCATTTTGATCTATTTATACTCATTGGATGAAGCTCAATTTTGGCAGAGATAATTTAGATATTATTATGTGAAGATCCTCCAAATTTGGCATTGATTGGATGTATGCACGTCGAGATCTCGTTGAGTAATTTGAGGTCGCCGGAATCTGCCCAGAAAACCCTAATCCGAGGGTTAATTTTGTCAGAGCATATCTCCATGTTTAGAACGAGTTTTAATCTGAATTTTTAATATGTTGCTCTCTGGAATGTTCGTGTGAATCTCTGAAAATTTCAGCTCCTAATTCTTTAAGCTTTGGAAGTTATACTTATTTGAAATCAGAAGACCGGATTGATTTCTTTAGAAGTGGCCGATTGGAATTGTTAACCACCAAAGAGTCTTGGACTCTATCAGAAGAGGAGCCTTCACTCAATGATAAAGAAACTCCTTGGCATGTCCTCACATGGGAGAGTTACTCCAAATCGGCTAGAGGATGTTTGTCACGATTTTGGTAACCCTAAACTAATGGAGCTACAAGAGGAGCTTTCACTCAATGATAAAGAAACTCCTTGGCATGTCCTCACATGGGAGAGTTACCCCAAATCGGCTGGAGGATGTTTGTCACGATTTTGGTGAGCTTGCTTTGATCAAGAACAACAACTATCCCTAGATATGTTCAAGTTTGATTTCTATGTGTTAGTATTTATTTAGATTGGCTAGATTATGACTATTTTGGGATTATTTTGTGTGTATTTTGGATTTGGGAATAAGGTGTTCGGGTGACATAGAAACCTAGCCCTCATGTCCAATTTTTGCCTACATTAGGGGCATTTTTGTAATTAACTCTTTTGGTCCTTAAGGGAGTATTTAGTCTCCCTTATTGGAAGCCCTAATTAGTTTTGAGAAACCCATTTGCTGCTGCAAAATTTCGTGAAGAGCTTTGCTCTCTCAATCTTAGGTGTTCGGCTAGCTTTTGCAAACCTACACCAAACCGATTCCTCCATTTGTTTATTGTTTGTTCTTGGGGAGGGATTTGGTGCTACTTTCTCCAGCATCTTCTCTCTTGAGGGTGTCTTTGACGTGAGTGAGTAGAAGAACGTATCACAACCAAGGTGGAAAGGCTCTTTTGAGAAGGACCCGGTTCAACTCGCCATTCTCGACCGTGTGAGAGTATGCGGACAACTTGGTATTCTGTTCTTGATTGTTTCTTCGAATTTGTTCTGTGTTTTTGAGCTGGAAATCAGATCATTGTTGTTGTGGTAATTTGCTAATTGGAATTTCTGGATTTGGTGTTATATATTACGAGTTATGGTCGTTTTGTTTAGGAGTGTGCAATCTTTTTTCTGTACTCCAATTTCCGAGTAGGGTATTGTTTCGTTCATAGCTATGTTGATTTTGTGAATTTTAATTTGAAATTTTTAGGGAATAATCCCTTCTGGATTACGAAGCTTTTGGTATAACTTTGACGTCGTTTGGAGCAGAACTCATTATTTTGTGTACATTTTATTGGAGGTTGCCAACCTATCTTCGAAGTAACCTATTTTTAGGGTAGATCTGGTTTCGCTCATAACTCCGTGTAAACGACGCTTTTGGAGTTGAGATTTGGTGATGATGTATTATTATCTCTCTATTGCTTGCCATAAAAATTTGAGGCTCAAAGGGCGTATGCAATAAGAGAACCATCTCATTTAAGTTTTATGTGCAGATTGACTACACCAAAATTTTTGGTTAGCTGTTTAAGCCAATTACAATTTTGGCTCACACTATAGGTCTTCTCAACTAGAATATGTTTTTAGATAATTATACATAAATGTATTGTATTGGTATTTCAATAGATGAATTTGCTGTATTAGGTGAAAATCTATAATGCAATGAAACCATTATACAGACGTCCTTCATCGTCCATGCCCACTCGTGCTATTAATTGTTTTTGTCGTATTAAATTAAAAAAGGAATATTATGATAATTATTTGAAATTTTCAAAAATTAAATCTGGTCCGAAATTTATGCTGAAATTTAAATAAGAAAAGTAGAAAACATATAATTTTGTATGAAAATAAGCTAGAGAACTAAAAAAAACTTTCATTTTCTGTATTTCAAATTTGCTGTAAATTACACGAAAAAAAGAGCAAACTTTAATTTCCAAACACGATTAGATCGCTTAAATTATCAAAATAAATATTTTTAAAATGCCTAGTAAGTAACCCGGGACCCTTCATAAGTTACATCCAATTAGATCAATTGATAATATAACTAATGCATGTCACTCATTATACCTTTATTAGTTAGTCTTGCTAAAGATAGGGAACACAATGATTCAACAATTGACCAACCTTTGAGTGATAGTTAAAAATGTACCCAGGAACTTAAAACTTAGATTAACAAAAATGCCATCCTAATGTACCTGGGACAAAATTACAGAACTAGGATCGAGTTGACCCGCGTCAAGATTCGCTTAGCCTCGATAGGAAGACAGGGCATGGATATCTTCTATATTTTGCATAAATAAGTGAATCTGTAAAGAAAGTTTGATTCATATACAGAGCTGAACAGAAGTTCATGTCGTAGAATCTATCAAAGACAAAGGGGTTCGAAGATTAAAGAGAAATCAAATTAGCTGTCAGTTAAAGGGTAACCTTCATCGTAGTGAAATATAATGAAAAGCAGCCAACCCTGCTTAAGTTCAACAACGGGTTCGTCGGAGGTTTTCAACAATTAGTCCCTACAAGCCGTAATTATAAAAGAATTAGCCTCATTTGAATATAAAACAAACCATAAAAAGAGGAGCACTAGCTTGTATGTAAATCTACAGATGTAATTACTTATCATCGTCATCAACAGTGGCCGTGCTAGAAAAAAGAGAGAAATAAAATGATCTTTTGCCAAGATGACATACTGAAGAATTGCACATTCGACCTCACTAATAATTTAATCCAAGCTTGAGTGATGCAACAGTGAACTAGAAATAGAACTCAAACGCCATAGAAAGAATCACAATTATAGTTAATATCACAAGAGGCGATAGAGACCTCTCACAAATTGGTCTTGACGCACCAACTTACCAAGACTAAATGACAAAGAAGAACTTATAAGAAGATGGCATCTGATCAATATGGGACTTCCATCATACCAAGACAATTATCAGAATATCATCAACAAGTACGAAGAAGGAATCTAAGCAGACAGGACACCCAGTAACTTCAAGAAAAAATTAATCAATGAACTAAAAAAAAAAATTCATCCAGGCAAACATATTAGCATTCGTAAATGGAAGAACTATAAGAGGTTATGATAGTACATCAATGAAAACGCTTACTCACCAATATTTTATCAATCCATCCCAGCCGCACGTTGCTACTTTACTCTGTTCCAAAGGATGCCACTCACATCCAATACAAACTCCGCTATGACACTTGAGAGTTCTGAAAACTTTACAACTCTTCCAGTCCCAAAACCAGCACCTTCCTTCACCATCACCTGACATTACAAATCGACCATCAGGTGAAAAATTAACCTGACACGCATACCCTGCAGCAATATGACCAGCAAATCTTTTTTTCTTATTTAACTGAAATCTCTCCCTAGTGCCATATATAAGGATTTGATTGTCTAAACTCTGAGCAGCAAGCCAATTTGTATTGGGATGTAAAGTGATCGAAGGCATTGAATGCATGTGAGGTTCACTAATATACTTGATAACAACCGGAATTCCAAATTCCCACACACGAAGTGATTTATCATCGCTTGAAGTAACAAATCTCCTGTTATTATCGACAAAAGTAATGGTATTCACTGCCCCCAAATGTTGATCATACTCTTGAGTAATTTGTCCAGTATTCATATCCCACTGTACAATCTTCTTATCACTCGTCCCAGCCAGAAGAATGTTCTGTTTATCATCGTCAGGATTAAGCTTAACGACATAAGGAACCTTTCCAGTTGAGAAAGTTGATATCACATGGCCAGTTTCTGTATCCCAGTACTTTATCTTCTTATCATAACCAGCAGTTAAGAACTTAGTCCCATCGTTACAGAATGAAATATCTCGAACTGCCTGTGAATGACCCATATAGGTTCTCATACATTTCCCCGAATTGAACACGTCCCAAATCTTCACCTTAGTATCCATCCCAGCAGATAAAATTAAGTGTCCATGTTTAGGGAAAAACCTAATAGCAGACACGCCCTTTGTGTGCCCACTCCAAGTATGCACCAATCTTTTTGGTATATAACAATGGTCGTTTGAAGCTTTTGCATCCTTTGGCGGTGCAATCCATGACCTACCCTGATAATCCCTCTCCTCCTTACCATGAAACGTACTCTTATCAGCCATAACCTCGGCCTTCTCTCCTCCTTTCTCTTCTCCTTTCTTCTTTGCGTGCTCTTCAGCATACTTCTTTTGCTCCTCAGTGACCTCCGTTTGCAGGCCTTCCTTCTTTCCTGACCATGGACTCTTCCTATTCCTCTTCAACCAAGCCTCGCTAGCCGGATTATCAACCTCAGTAGACTCCATATCGACTTTTTCATCCTCGTCCTCATTCAGCTCCTTTTTCTCTATCTTCCGCATCTTTTGCTCGTGTTGAGGTATGTTATACACAGAAATTGCATCATGCTTCTGCAGAGCGTTCATGTTCCCGACATAATTGCATCCGACGGAAGCCGAAGGGTCAGCAGCGTAGCCATACTTGTGGAAAGTATTGTACTGCTCATCAAAGCAAAAGACTCAATGGAAGCGTTCTCGACGAAACCTAGCTTGTGATTCCGCATCCCCTGTGCAATTCCATCCTTCGCATAGGGGTGGGAAGGACCGTATATAGGCGCCCATAGCTGATCATAGGTTGGATTAAAAGCAATAGCGTGCTGAATCGGGTCGATTGGTTTAGATAAAGCCTGGTTCGCGCTGGCCACCGCCAGAGCTAGGGTGGTGTCGTCAACGGTCGGGGCTGCCGATTTGGAAGGAAGAAGTTGAGGAGGAGAAGCTTCGGGCGAAGACGAAATGGATTTAGGGCTTTGATTCGGCACTTGATCGTTTAGGTCCGAGTAATTCTGAAGAAGATCCATCGATGACTTCCAATTCGCAGCGCCGTCCTCCAACAAGCTTCCACCGAAAGACGAAAGTAATTATAATTTCATGAGGAAATGTTTAAACAATTTCAAAAAGTACATTTCAAACTCTCATCCATAATACGTTTTGTTTAATCCAATTATCCTCAAACTTTAACTATAACTCACCGATCTGATTTTTATTTCTTTTGAAAACATAAATTTTAAAAAAAAAATTTTTATAAAAATGTTAAAATAATTTTCCTTTATAAGATTCAAATGATAAAACTTTCCACTTAAAATATTTATCATTTGCAACAGAAGTGATTAAATCATTTTATGAAATATAGCGGAATTAAAACAAGCATTAAAGAATTTTAGTTAATTTACAAACCCTTTTACACATAAATTCTCATTTACTTTTTTAGCCCAACTAGCCACAAAATCCATCCGTACAAATTCTTCATCAACTGTCTTTGACATGTTTTCCTATTTCTTGTACATACATACATCACAAGGCTTAACTAATGAATCTAATGTTCAGTAAGTGATATAAAATAAAATAAACATGTTATGTGTTTGCAAAATACTTTTTCGTTTTCCATTTTTGTTGCTTTTCCTTTTCTTTCTGGTTGCATTTCGCATTTCATTTCCTTTCTTTTTCAGTCTTCTTGATCTTAACTTTACTTGATCTTTCCCTTTCTGTTTCTTTTTTAATTTCATTTTCTGGAAGGGAACCTATTCATTCCATATACCGAGAGAATGGATACATCATATAGTCATGTAGCTATCCGTCACCCCTACATGGGGATACATCATATGGCCTCACTACCATGACCGTCACCATTATCTTTTTGTTGAAGACGTTGGGGATTTCCGTATAAGAGAAATGATGAACACTAGAGTCTATGTGGTTAACCGTCACCCCGATGACGAGATACATCATATAGTGTCCCCATCGATGGATAGTCACCAAATCTCTCGAACCCTCACACGCCTATTTACGTTTATTCAGTGACACGATGGATATTCCTACAACTAATTGATGGTTATTTGCTCGGGTGATTAGCCCTTGAGAACACTGTTCACTTAGTATGTATGAGCATCCATTCCACCACTTTTCATTTTCCTTTTCAAAACCATGCATGAAAACCATTTTCGTATCTTTTGAAAACCATGATGCTCGTGAACGCATACAATTCTATCACATCTTTCCAATAATCTCTAAACATGCTCGTCTACAAAACATATCATTAAAAGAACCTAAATCTAATAAACATCCAGCAACAATAGTACAATATACGGAACATGCTCAATTTGTAGTAAAGTAGTAAACAACCTAAATATTCTATGATAGCGGTAACAATCAGCAAACAATGTCCTAATTCTTGTGATGTAGGGTCCGAAGACCAAAGCATAGTAAATATCAACTTACATGCGTCTGTAGCGTTGCTGCACTCCAATTTAACTTTCGCAATACCTTCACAATAAATAATATTTATTCATTAATACAAACTCTTCCAATAACCATTTTTCAAGATTCAATAAACCATAATACTTAATAGTCCCCATCCATCATAACTTAACAACCAAGAGTGGAGCCAAATACTTAATGGACATTCACTACATAAACAATTTACCAACTTAACAGAATCCTAAACAACCACTACAAACAATCCTTAACAATACTCATCTCGAAATAACCTCACAGCCAAGCTTTAAATTCAACATACAGGACTCATATATTCGATTAAGAACCCAAAGTGCAGCCAAACGACAGGGAGCATATATCTAGTTATTATCCAATAATTTGTAATCTATCTTATAGAACATAATTTACAAGAATAATGGACCAAGATGCTGCGAATCATATGGAATATTATTCGGTATAGCATAATTCCAAAATGTCAGCCTATCTCTAACAACAACTCTTCAAAATGTGATATAAAATATTAAACAGATTCAATCTTAACAGATTCAAACAATTAGCAAGGCAATCAACAGGAAACGTCATCCGACATAAATTGTCCATTAACAGAGCATACGCATCACTAATTATCTCATTTCTCCAAAGTTCAGAGGCAATAACCAAAATAGGGAATCAAACGTCCATTGGCAGAACATAACCTCCACTAATCTTCAAAGCAGTAACTAACACAAGGAAACTCATCATTTATCTTCTACTTATAACATACTTTAATCTATAAAATCCATAAACCAACGACAAGCATATAGCATAAATCCAAACATGGAGGAAGTTCTTACCCCAAGAACACCCAAGAGGATGACCCTCCTCCTCCCCTGCTTCCACTTTTCGTCTTCTCCTTCACTGCCTCTTTCCCTTCTGCAGAAGGCCGAGAACAGCAGCCAATCAAGCTGCCCTGCACCAAAATGCTCGAGGAGTCCACCTCCCGCCATTGGTTTGTCGTCTACGTCGCACCATCGAGCCACACCATGTAGCTTCACCAGAGAGAAAACCAGTGGACCGGTTTGGACTGAACCGTAAGCCGAACTAACACCAAATCCCCATCGAATCGAAGCCCTAGCCTCTGCCTTCATCGATTGCACGTAGTCTCACCATCGCCGCCATGCCGTCGCCATTCCGTTCAGCCCACAGTCGTTCACTTGGACGTCCCGCACGCTGGAGCTTGCCTTGTTGCCGTGAACCCGTACTCGGCGCGACTTTGTTTGCCTTCACGGTCGCACCCCAGCCCACGGTTTGCATCGTCCGTCGCGCCAACGCGTGCTGCACACTGGACCACACCACACTGTGGCGGAGAAGTCGGTCCGCGAGCTCTCCCGTCGTCCCTCTCTCGCTCACTCTCTGTAACATATTAGGGTTCCAAGTTCTAGATTTCTATCCAATTGAGAAATCAAATTTTGATTTCTCTTCTCCAAACAACCATTCAATTCAAGGACAAAAATTTCAACAAAAACCTAATCCAAACACAAATTTCAACAAAAACCAACTACGTGTTGGTGTTTTCTTTGATTTCTTACTCTATAAATAGAGTAGAAATGGAAGATGAAGAACTCACTCATTTCCAGCGACAAAATTCTTCTCGGCCGACCCTAGCCACCGTCGAATTCCGTCCCCTCAAGCCGAAACCCCTTCCCGCAAGCGAAACCCTCTTGCCGGCGACCCCTGCCGACGACAAAGCTCGGAGCTTCATCTTTCTCGCGAAGGACGGAGCGCGAAGAGACTACTCGCGAAAGAACAATCTGTGCGAAGAAGAAGACCGCAAGGATGAAGCGGTCTGGGAGAGAAGAAGAAATAAAACCCAAGGCTGAACTGGTTTTGTTTTAAGTGAACCAAACCAGACCAAAGTAAACGAACCAAACTGATTCAGTTCAACCAACCCAAACCGGTAACCAACTCAACCCGAATTTATCTTCGATCTATTTGAGGATTTTAAAGGTAATGAATTTCTGCCAAATTTCTTTCAATGATGAATATTAATATTTGAAGGAAATTAATCAATAAATCTTTTCGGTAGGCTAGTTTATTCAAAGACTCGGAATTACCCAAATCCTTTACGCTCTCGGAATTCAGGTATGTAAAGATATTAGTCTTCAACGTTTTGGTCATTGACCTTACATCACAAAATATAATATTATTTTGTTATCTCGTAACTTTATTATTTTTATCTTAATATTTTAAGTTGTACAAGCATGATTAGATATTGAACTATGAATAAATAAAGATAAAATTTATAGGACATCTTGTATGTGTGTGAATTTGATGGAATTGACGGAAAGCATGTTGTGATGGCTGATGAGACCTTATGAGGGTAGAAACCGCTGGTTCTCGGAAAACCTGAACGTATAACTATGAGATGACTAATGAATGCCTGAACGCAAAACTTTGAGATAGCTAATGAAAGTTTAAACGCATGAAACCTTACGATAGCTAATGAAAGCTTGAAACTTGGTAAGGTTGGAAAATGAATTCCAACCAGTATGAAACTTTAAGTATGAAAATTCGGTAACATATGAAATCTATTTAATTATGCATATATTTTTACTTATTGAGTTTATAAACTCACTACTTACTTTTGTGATGTAGGTGAGTTTTTAACAGAAGAAGAATTTGGGCTGATCGAGAATATTCTAAAAGCAGATAAGCATATAGATGATGATATAGTCGGATCAAATGAGTGATTTTAATTGTTTAAATATCGTTTTAAATGAACAAAGACTATTTAAAATTTTTAGAATATTGTTGAAAATTTTATTTCAATTAGTACTTTCATAAATCATGTTTTGATCTTTAATGTTTTGTTTGTAGAAATTTTTAAATTGTATTTTTGTATTCTTATCGTTAAATTTACTTAATGTTTAATTAGGAGTTTAAATTAAATATTTCTACATAAATGTTAGATTTTTTTCCGCTTAATTAATGACTCTGAAGATTTTAAGAAATTCATAAAATTGAAATTAAGGTTTTGACTAAACTAAATTGTCATAAATTTTAATCAATTTGGAAAAAAATTTTAGGGTTTTGAAATTTAGAAAAGTAGAATTTGGGGGTATTACACACACTCTCTCTCTCTCTCTCTCTCTCTCTCTCTCTCTCTCTCTCTCTCTCTCTCTCTCTCTCTCTCTCTCTCTCTCTCTCC
>CM039478.1:18866309-18919669 GCA_022433065.1 Begonia loranthoides
CTCTCTCTCTCTCTCTCTCTCTCTCTCTCTCTCTCTCTCTCTCTCTCATTTCTAAATCCTTTATTTCATTTATGCACGAAACCAACCCTAAATCCCCCCTTCCTTTTAATTTCCAAACCAAACCATTCTAATTAGATGAACTGGCCGAATCGGTTCTTCCTTTAATTTCCTCACTCAATCCCCATCAATTATTACACTTACATTTTTATTCCAACAATAAATCTTTCCTAAATCTCCAACTATTTCCTCCCTTAATTAAATTCTTCTCTTAGCAAATAACCGAGCACTCCATATTTTCAGATCGAGCCGAACGATTCAATCTATATTTTTTCCTTTAAATTAATACTAATTATTACCAAATAATTTCCTCTTTAATAATTTAATTAAATTCTTCATTTAATTAAATTATTCACAACTCAATTTCAATTCCCGATTTATTTCAAATATTACTTGATGATAATTGATGATTAGGTTTTTTGTAATACCCCGATAATTTTCTAATTAATCCAAATACCCTTAATTATTTTTTAATTATTCTTATTAAATTCCAATATAAAATTTCAGGGTATTAGAATAATTCTTACTCTTTTATAATATATTTTAGAAAAATTAACAAATCAACTGTATTATGGGGTCAACGACAAATTAACAATTAAACAATTTTTGCTAACAACTTAAACACTAAACTATGATAAATAAATAGAGCAAATATTGTCGTTGAGGGAAACGATTCGACCATATCATTTCAGATAACTTGCAGTTGAAAAAAGCTAATACCCATGAAAAAAATGGTAAGAATTCGTGATTTCTCACTGCATATATGGAAAAAATTGTTCAACTATATAAGTTGAATTATTATTTTTTAGTTTTATAATTTAGAAGATTTTGTAAAAGAATATATAATATTCTAGTCAGAATGTTTTACTGTCTATGGGAGAAGCACTTATCTGTGTTTTTCTACGAAGAAGGCAATAGATTTGTTTCTTATCTGCAGAGGAAAGCCTTTGCGGAAAGACAACTTTTCTCTGCGTAACATTGTTTTTCTGCAGCGTAAAGTCGTCTTTCATTTGTGGAAAGTTATCTTACTGCAAAGGAAAATCATCTTTCCTCTGCAGAAAGGCGTCTTTTTTTAGTCTTATTTCAAGTATTCACTTTTTGCAGTGAACAGACAACGTTTCGTTGCAGAAAAGGCAACATTTTGCAGAGGAAAGATAACGTTCCGCAGAGCAACAACAACGTTCCGCAGAGCAACAACAACGTTCCACAGAGCAACAACGTTTTTTAACAAAAAATATTATAGCGATGTTTACTCCGTTTATTTCTCATAGTTAAGTGTTTAAATTGTTAAGTGGATAACTTGTCATTCATTTCATAATACAATGGTTGTTTTGTTAATTTCCTTATATTTGAAATTAATAATTTCAACAAAAATTAGGATGTTAGTTGAAATGATCCTTTGAGCACAAGAATGTTTTGTTTTAAATATGATCATAATATAATTATTCTATTAAGTATGTTGAAATCGTAGTTGATCTTGTCCTTTGTCCTCTCCATCTGGGGCGATCCCAACATATACTTTAGTTTTCAAGAAATACAAGACAAAATTCAGAGACATGTCAACAACAATATCCTTACTGATTTCCATCCCGAGCAGCTGTTTCCAACCCAACTAAGAACAAACAAAAAGCCAAACCAAAAGCCAAGTCTTACATTTTAGGATCCAAACATAAACTCTCTACCCCGAAACTAAACAAAAGTTAATCTTCAAAAGGCTGCTCCATTCTTTATCAATTTGGAGAGTTGCACAAAGAGTTGTTCTTCCATTATTAGCTGCTCTGACTCGGGTGATATGACTTAAGCTTCAAGATTTCTTCTCCTTACTTTTACGAACATCGACGTACTTTTCTTTGCCTGCTCTGCTTTATTTTTCAAGCAAGAAAGTTGGTAGGATCTGAAAAAGTCACTCTTCGACAACGTTAACTAGTTCGTACTCGATGAGTGATAGATTGTTATCTTCTTTCACAGTAAAACTTGCCGGGTCGGCGACTTCGACTCGTCCCCATTTATCCACAGCAAGTCTCATTGATCCTTTAAACATATCAATCTTAGCATTTCTTAAGATAATAGTGCTCCCCTCTTTCACAAGGGCCACTGGAAAACAAAAACAATTAGAAATCGAACAATCCTCATTTTCATCAACCGAGCAGAGAATAAAACGTAAGAACATTCTTAAAAAACTGTCCTAAAAATTAAAATACTACCAAAACTGCAAGTTGTGGCTTCAAATTACCGTCTCATCAGTATATCCCGTTTAAAATGAAAATATGAACGTGTGAGGGGACATTAAGAATTCCATAAATAAATAAATAAGCTCAATTCAAAGGCTTATACTCTTGTAATTACTGCATATTTAACAAATAACGCATTATGCTGATGCGATATACAATGCAAAAAGTGGCACTAAATGCTTAGGCATATCGTACCTTGATCATTTTTAGCAGTGAATATAATGAGTCCAGTCTCATCACCAACCAAGCATTCAGCAATGTGCATTTGACGCATTTGACGGGGCTGTGGACCATCAGGACGACCCTTCTGCAAAACCATTTTTGTGCTAACAACCTTAACTGTCAGTGTGTGTCCGTTTGTTCCTGGACGAAGCTGATCCACCTTGGTGAACACTGGTTTTCTCAGTCCTGGTTTTGAATCCGCCATATCCAACAAATCTACCAAAAGCCAAACCAGCAAGGTCCATATCACAATACACAATTTTATAAAAATATTACAATACATATCAGAACCCCTTCCATATACATATACAAAGGGGCAATAGAATTCAAATCGAATCTCCATCATGTGCCTTTACTTTCCTGACATCATACATACCCAGTAAACCTTTCGATATTCAATAAAAGCACGACACATTCATTCTGGCTGCATCATTTTCTTCCTATCATTAATGTATTGACCATGCAAAAGAACTCACACTCCTCCAACATTTTATGATTTTCTCCACGATGTTCACACTGGAACTATCGCTTCAATTATAAATCCTCGTTTTATCAGCTACTTCAAGATAATATTTGAATCACCCGATAAAAAGATCAACCTTGGAGTCGATAAAGGACCCTTTTTCAGTAACCCTCTCATTTCATACAGATTCTCATCAATCAAAACCAAAACAATCATCAGCAGCAACGCATGAGAAACCCTCAGAGAATACGATGATGCTTACCCTAATAAGCAAGAAATTCTACAACAATCCGAATGGTTAGAGCTCACCCTCAAAAAGGGACTTGCAAGAGCAGGATCCCCAAATGGTTATGCAACCACATACCGTTCAAACAAAGCAACTTGGTGCAAGTTAGACCGTTAAAAAATCTTTCACGTTCATCAATTTGCAAAAGAAAAAGATAATAACCAAAACATGGAATTTTTCAGATATAGGTACCGAAAGCAGGTCAGACAGAAATCAAAAGGCAAACATTTAAACAACCAAAGTTGACAATAAACAAGAACGGACGATAATAAGAAAAGGAGAAAGCTTGGAGTTGAATCACCTTGCTTTCTGAAGAAGCAGAGCGATTAAGGATTTGGGAAATGAGAGAGAGATCTGAATGGCGAGGGACGTAACCCTTGGCATCGAAGCCGGGAAATACAAAGGAAGACGTCGTCATGAAACAACAGCCGTTGATTAGATTGAGGAGGTCGAATCCCGTCCTTACACATATGTGGAATTAGAGAGAGTTAAACCCGAATCCTAGTTGGCGGTTGAGGCTGTTCTACTTCTAATTACGTGGATAACCTTAAATTTTTAGATTTACTTATTTAAAATAAGAAACGATGAACTACAAACAACATGTCTCTAAATTATTATTATTTTTAAACTAATACAAAATAAATTGCGAATTCCTCCTTAATCCAATCTCATAATTAATTACTCTTACCACTCACTAGTATAAATATTACGACTTCCAAAGAATCCGAGAAGAGATCAGCCCCAGGACCAGGTGGATCAATGGACGCCATTCTTGCTTCCCCATTCTCCTTCCCATTTTCCCTCACTTTCCCGGACACTAAAAGGAAGACACTCAAACCTTCCCATACTCCCACTCCCCCTCTTCCTCTCCCTCTTCCTCTCAGACTCTCTGCGGCTATGACCTCCAATGCGCCGTCTATACCCCCTGAAATGAAGGCCTGGTTATACGCTGAATATGGCCGCCCCGACGTTTTGAAGTTCGACCCTACCGTCGCTGTGCCGGAAGTGAAGGAGGACCAAGTTCTTATCAAGGTCATTGCTGCTGCTCTTAATCCTGTTGATTCTAAGAGGATGTTGGGAAAATTCAAGGCCTCTGATTCTCCTCTTCCGGTTTGCTCTCTCTTCCTTCTTATATTCTTGTCCGTTTGGTTACTGAGAAAATCTCAGAAAAACAATAAAAATCTCTTGAAATTGGCATTACGCTCGACAGTCATTAAATTAACTCCCTCCCACTGCTTAAACTTTTGAGATTGTCGATATAATCTGGTTTGTTTGCTGAAATCCTCGCCCTGCAATTTCATAATTTCAAAATCTGTAGTTCATTGGTTTAGTATGTTTCCAACTTTTTTTTACTGGTTAATGACTACTCTTACTTGCATGGCTCATTTGATTGTCAGCAACTGGGTTACTAGTTTTTGCCTAGACAATCTCAATAGTCAATACCATTGTTATGATATGATCAATTGGCAGAACCAGTAAGTAGATTCTCCTTCATTTTCATTTTTCTCCACACTAGACTGTTCCGGGATACGATGTCGCCGGAGTGGTGGTAAAAGTAGGCAGCGAGGTGAAGCAGCTAAAGGAGGGAGATGAAGTTTATGGAAATATAAATGAGAAACCACTGGATCAGCCCAAGCAATTTGGATCTTTTGCAGAGTACACGGCTGTTGAGGAGAAACTATTGGCTTTGAAACCCAAAAATCTGGATTTTGCTCAGGCCGCGGGGCTGCCTTTGGCCATTGAGACTGCCTATGAGGGTCTTGAAAAGACTGGTTTTTCAGCTGGTAAATCGCTCTTGGTTCTTAATGGTGCTGGTGGAGTTGGAAGCCTAGTTATTCAGGTGAATCAAACTATGTCTCATCAACCAAAATCCTCATGGTTGATCAATGCCTGTCTTATAGTAAATAATTTATATCTTCTGTCTTAGGAAGCCATTGTTTTTTTTTTATAAATTAAGATAATTTAATGTGGTATGAGAATTGATGATTATGGGTTTGAATTTTTATGTCATTACCCTCGGATTTTACTGCATTATTCACTAAAATTCTCATATTTGACCGAAACATGTGTATAATAGTGTTGGAAATTGTTTGTTCAAACTTTTGAGATGTGTTGAATGCTATTAGAAAAAGGAGATTCTCGATTGAAACTCTATTCTTGCCACCTTATCCGTATTCAAATTGAATCTTAGAATATGGATGGTGTGAATTTCTAGAAATGTTTTCCATTGATCAAGAATTTAGATTTTTAGGTCTAAGAAGGTTTTGTCTAAAAGTGAGTGTTGAATTCTGCAGCTGGCAAAACAAGTGTTTGGAGCTTCAAAAGTTGCAGCCACTGCCAGCACTGAAAAGTTGGAATTTTTGAAGAGCTTGGGCGTTGACCTAGCCATCGACTATACAAAAGAAAACATCGAAGATCTCTCAGAGAAATTCGATGTTGTATACGATGCAATTGGTAAGATTTCGAACTAAATCTTGGTATATTTCAACCAATGACAGAGAGAAGTAGAGAGATGATTGCTCTTCATCTCCACAAATCACAGGTCAGTGTGAGAAGGCAGTGAAAGCAGTGAAAGAAGGGGGAAGTGTGGTGGTTCTGACCGGAGCTGTAACCCCGCCCGGCTTCAGGTTTGTGGTGACCTCCGATGGAGAAGTGTTGAAGAAGCTGAATCCATATATAGAGAGTGGGAAGGTGAAGCCAATTGTGGACTCAAATGGGCCATTCCCTTTCTCTAAGGTGGATGAAGCTTTCTCTTACATTGATACAAACAGAGCAACTGGTAAGGTTGTTATACACCCAATAACTTGAAAATTTGAGACATTAAACAATTTTGTGCTCTATATTTTAGCATCTTCCTATGTATGAATCTGAATATAAAGTTTCTGTCTTTGTTGTTTGTAAAAGATTTACCTTTTACTGGTTCTTTTATTATGTGGAATGTATTTGACTCTTTAGAATGTCTTGTTCCACATTTTGACCTTCATCTTTTGAATTTCTTCTTCGATTAGTACATTTAAAGAAGTTTCATCTTACTTCTTCATCTCATTCTGGTAGTCTCTCAAATTGAACTCAATTCTCATAGAAGTTTAATACGTGATTGTATGAATTAGTTGTTAATGGAAACTACAATTACAAACTTGGGAATTTTCAAATTATAGCTACTTTCACTTTAACGTGAATATTATCAGAAGGAACTATAGCTACTTATAGCTATAATTTTCAAATTATAACTACTTTCAATCGGGCCATTGGTTGTGCAAAAACATTAATTCATCCCTGCCGTCCACGTGGGTGATGGATTCAGAGCATCATTTCCCTCCACAAAAACAATGATCTTCAGTCCACCCAGACATACGCTGGTCAAAATCAAGTTGCTGCTGCAAGCACTATTGGGCATTAAATTTTTTTTGTCCGTTGCTTCTCTCGAACTTCTCAATGTTCTGCATCACCACAAAGTTAATAAGCATTCAGCATCTATGTTGTGACAATGTTATTTTCGTTGAATTTTATCCTCTTTTTTTTTTCTTGTCAAGGATAGTCATTCTAAGACAATTCTTCTTCGTGGTAACGCTCAACATGGTCTATACACTTTCCCAACTTCCTCGTCAACATCTCCAGCAGTCTTTATTGTCTCCGCATCCTCTACATCTTCTATCTTGTGGCATTTACACTTAGGTCATCCAAACTCACAGTGTCTTAAATCAATTTTGTTTGGCCTTACCGTTTATGTCTATAACTTATGCCAATTTCCTATATAATGCATGCAATATTAGTTAATCTTATGCTCTTCCATTCTCTCCATCTTTCTCTCATGCATCATCCATCGCCTTTTAGCTTAATTCATTATGTAATACCTCGATATCTTTTTTCCCGTATATGGCCTGTAATAAATTGTCGGGATGATTAACATATTACATTGCGTATCTATACGTGTTAATTTGTGACATGTATTTATGGGGAAAATATGTTGGGATGAAAGTTAAGTAGAAAAATGTGACGGAAAAACTGTAAAATGGAGATTCGGATGCGTGCAGACGATATGGGAACGAGAAATGTTGTCCGCAAACGCATGGAACGTTGCCCCTGAGTCTTGGGGCGACTCAGGACGTGATTTCTCGTCCTACCTTCGCCTGTGTCGTGAAGTTTCAGATGCATGCGGACGACTCGAGGACGAGAAATGTCATCCGCAAATGCTTAGGATCCCGTCCCTACACTTTGGGATGATGCAGGACGAGATTTTGCGTCCTTATGCTTGACATTCGGATGGTAGCATACGACGCCAGACGGATGCGAACACATGCAATTTGAATCTGTCCAATTTCTGGACACTTTTGGATGAGTGTAGATGCTTGAATGCGGACGCCATTCTTCCTCCGAATGACGAATCTGGACGACGCGGACTAAGGCAAGGACGCCATCCTTCGTCCGGAGGTGCATTCTGTCACGTGGAACTGTATGTTTCGGACGCATGCGGATGATGTCAGGATGAATCCTCACATCTGAAACATCCTAGACTGGCTAGAAATTAGGGTTTAAAATAATAGAATTCTTGTCATTTTGTAATTAAAAACCCACTCAGGGAGACACGAGGACGCCACTCCCTTCCCTCACCTCCAGCCATGCCTCTCCCTCTCTCAGTTGGTGTGCGTGTGTTCCCTCTCTGCGATGTAAGCCATCCCTTTCCTTCATTTTGTCCAACATTTTCCCCTGCTTCAATCTTTTTCCTGCGAGAGAGAGAAATCGTTTGGTGAGTGAGGGTGCTCTGTGAGTTGTGGAAGGAGTGTTACGTGAGTGAGTGAAGATACGTGGGTGATTGTTGGAGCTCTGTGAACTGGGAGCTGCTAGAGTTACTGTCCATTAAGCCAAGGAGGAAGCTGGGAGTGCTGTCCGTGAGTTGGTTTCTTCAACTAGGTAAGGAATGAGGTGTTTCTTGGCCTGTGGAGGCTCTACCCACAAGTAGTGTGCGTGAGTGGTGTATATTTCCTTTGTTGATACTCTGTAGATATCTCCTTTGTTAATTCTGTGATTTAATGCTTTACTTTGATATACAATTGATGAATGGTTACTACTTAGACAAATGAGTTAAGCTTGTAGATATTATTACGACTTGAAAAGTATGAACGAGTTAAGAGTTATGCCATTGAGGATGACCCTATTTTTTATTATTTACTTGTTGTCTAGTTTAAAAATCTATGTGTTATTGTCATTTCTATTGTGCTATGCATATATTGTTCTACCCATTCCATTATTTAATATGTCTCTCAGTGTTAACTAGAAGTTACAGTTCCTTAATCTGAATATTTGCAGCTAACTAGGATAATAATTGTAATTAATTAACTTGAGTAGCATGTTTAATCAACTAGACCTAAGTCATGCCATGTTTTAATTATTAACTAAGTTAAGTTATTTCATAAATTGATAGTGCTATGAGTGCTATGCATATGTTAAATCCCGTGAGTATGTTTGAGCATGTTTAATCTATAATTAATCCGAGTATGTCTAATTAACTAATTAACTATAACCAATCCGTGCATGTTTAATTAAATAGGAATAGAAGCATGTTAATAAGAATCATAATTTCTTATTTGAGCATGTCTACCTTGCATGTACGTTATCCTTAAATTAGAATTGTTAATGCTTAGCATGTTCATCATTTCGTTAGTTGTTCGAAATGCTTAGCATGTTCACCATTTCGTTTGTTGTTCAATTCGTTAAGTAAAAGCACGATATTACAAGCATGTCGTTTTATATTCATATTAAAAGCATGCAAATCTCTCTAGTAAGTTATTCATATTCGTTGTTAATTCATTATTTAAAAGCATAACTACTTGCTGTTATGTCGTTGTGTAGTTCACTATTAGAAGCATGCTAAGTTGATATTTCTTCTATCATTGTACTCTATATGGTATTCATATTTGTCGTTTAATTCACTGATCTAATTAATTCTGTTATTTACTGTCATTCCTTATCATTCTTTATATGCGCTATTCAATTATTGCTAGATGAAAGAATAGTGAAATAAAGATCACCTTAGAATGCAATAAGCGTGAACGAACTAAGAGTTTCATTGACGATGATTCTGCTATGTGAATACCTGTTTTTATCTTTCCTTTTGTAGTGATAGTTTTCATACTGCTTACCCTGCTATCGTGTCCTGAAATGTAATTTTATTGTCTTCTTTGTGTTAATTGTAAATTATAGTTTACTAAACCTGAGCATGAGTAATTAGATTAGAATAAAACCATGTTCAAGCATGTCCCTTGCTGTCCCTTTATGTGCTCTGCTTTTAAATTTCGTCATTTAATTATTTGGTGTTTAATTGTTATTACTTTCCTTTATATGCGCTATTCAATTGTAGTTAATTACTTCAATTGTATGCATTATTCAATTATTTCATGTCTACAATTCAATTGTTACGTTATACTACATCATGCATAATATTATTTCGAGAATGTATCATCATGCATCATGCTAATAGAAATAAATAGGAGTGTCACCTTGGGGGTGGTACGCACACATGCATTATGTGAGGGAAAAACGTTAAGAAAATGAAGGAAAAGAAGAAAAGGGAGTTGGGGGGTGGATGGGTAGCAAATCTAGTCTGGCAGCTAGGCGAAGCCCCTACCTAGTCGAGAACGGGAACTTAGTTGCAAGTAGAATGTTAGATCCCGTCAACTATACCATTACATATGGGTCCTTCAGTCTCCAGCTCGATGTACGAGTAAGAATTAAAGAACCAACGACGTAAAGAAAAGAATAGTTTGGGTGGCCCAATTCCAAAAGAACTAAAGAGAGGTATAGCATATTGCATAAACCCTTTTCCTTACTAAGCCTTTGGGCTTACAGTTTACTTGTGGTGTAGGTTCATGTATGAGATAACGATGCACAGATTGAAAAGCAAGGATGAAGGATTTGCATGCGCAGGAACTTGTGGTTGGCCAGACTAAAGAGAGTAAAAGAGAAAATGGTTGTAATTAAGCTGTATTTAATTGTTTAGTATTCCTTAATCAATTGAGTTATTTACGCTTCCGATATGTTTTGGAAAATTTGCTATATTTCTTGATTTCGCTTCCGCTATGTTTTCATAAAAGGTTTTACAACTGCTTCCGCTATGTATTCACGAATGAGTTTTGATGGTTTGTGTAACATCCCGTAACCTTTTTTCGTATAAAAATTTTCTTTTTCTTTTAAAACCATTGTAAAATCATTGCGTAATAAAACCAGAATCATAAATATACAGCAGAAGTCTTAATCATATAAAACATATAGCGGAAATCTTTTTCAATTAAATACCACAAACCTATTGTTTAACTAAACATTTAAATAAACACAATAACTTAACACATTTATTTGAAGTCATAAAATACTTAAAAATCTTTTAAAACATTTAATCCATTTTGTGAGTCATAACCACAGGTCAATGTCATCAAAAGCACAAACGTCTACACAGCAACACTCCATCAGCTACGTCCATCAACAGCTTTATCCGTTCATTTGCTCCTTACCTACATCAACGAGACTTAACTATAAGCCTAATGCTCAGTACGTGATATAAATGTAAAACATAGAATTCACTTACAATTTCTATAATATTGCCTAAGGTTTTCTGTTTCGTTTCTCTTTCATTGTTCAAGTCTTATCGTTATTTTATTCGCTTATATGTCGGGCATATCAAACTGGACCATATAAACATCTATTTATTGTTTATATGCCGGACGTATCAAACTAGACCATATGAACATCTGTGTCGGGTGTATCCAACCAGACCACAGTTGACTTCCGTGCCGGGTGTATCAAACCGGTCCACAGTCGTTTACTTGATATCTATGCCTGGCGTATCTAACCGATCCACAGTTATTTACTTGATATCTGTGTTGGGCGTATCTAACCGGTCCACAATTATTTATTTATCTTGATTTCTATGCCGGGCGTACAAACCGGTCCACAGTTATTTGTGTATATTCCATTTTCATGTACTTTAGGATTCTTAGTCTTAACGTTATCGTGCACATATAATCCTATCTAATGTGTTTCTTAATCGTATCCTTAAAACATGATCTGTCATATCTAAAGAACTGAACTTAATTCTAATAAACATGCAAGCAAATAACATACAATTCCATATAATAACGTAACTTATGCATTAAATAAACAACATCAAACAAAACCCTAATTTCTCGAGATGTAGGTCATTTCGGACAAAGCACATCTAATAGCACGTATCTGAGGTCCTTAGCTTTAATAAGTTAACGCTTTAAGATTTTTCACAAAAGCCTATAATTATTAGCACATAAAACTATTCATAATTAATTTCCAATAACAAGATCCTCTAACTTTTCTAACTTTAACTAACATGCTCATACACCCATAATAAATAGTTTCCCATTATATCTAAACTATCACTTTATCCAATAATTACCACCCTTAATCTAATATTTATTCCAACCTTATCCATGCCAATAAACTTCACATGATATTACTAACAACCTAAACTAATAATAATTTATCAATTAATAAAGCCCATATCACCAAATAATAATCACTTAGTCCAACAACAATAATAAACCTTAATCCAATAACTTATCATTTCGTCTATTGTTAACAAACCTATTTAATTCCTAACCCTAGTATTATTTTCCAAATAATACTCGAATACCCATTTATCATTTATTTTCCAAACAATATTCTTATTCCAATAATCCAATAATTTATCACTCACTATAAATCAATAACATATTTAGGAGAAAACCTTCGTACCTGAGTATCCGATAATTTAAACCCAGAGAATAACTCTCCAATTACTGAACCTCATAGACCACTGAATTCACCAGCCTTCCTTCACAGCCATTTCACTATTGTCTCATCACGTTTCTTCAACTTAGATTACCCTAACTCACAGTTCACTCACTAAGAATACCTTCACTGCTTCGTAAAACACCTCACAGACTAATTTCCCAGACAACTGAGAAGTTTCTCCACTTCACAAAAACTACAGAACACTCACGGTTTCTCTTGGAACAACCCTATTCTTTCTTCTGTTCTTATAAATATCTGAAGCAAAACTCCTCACTCTTGCTTTCTCTCAAATTTGACAGAGTAATGCCACATACATCTTCTTTCCAACCTCTCAGCCACTACCCTCTATATATAGGGTGCTAATGAAGACTGTCTGTTAATTGCATGAAGATGGAAGGCCACAAGACATAGCCATTAACATCCAGAAGTTTAGACAATCCCTCATTAACAGGCAACCTTAGATGTCCCAACGTCTAAAACGCCAAACTTCTTAGTTTCTCATGCATTTAACCATGTCTCCATTGTTGCCCAGACGTTCCAGACAACGGCGAGTGGTTCGTTTCATCACTAGATGTTTAAAAACTATCCAGATTACGCTTCATAAATTGGCGGCTGATCAACATTTCATGAAGGATGATCGACCGTCCCTCCTTGCTTCAGATATGCGGTTGATCTCGCCAGATGATCTCTCTTTGCCGATCGTCTGGCATCAACGAATGCAAATCACCTTCTTCAGAAAATGGTTTCACGTTATTCATGTATAATATATCATTATTTCTTCTTTCTTAAAATTGAAGTTGATTTTACATGATCAACCACACTTTAACCATGATCAACCGCACTTTTCCATGATCAACCGCACTTTGCCATGATCAACTGCACTTTTCTAATGATCAACCACACTTTTCCATGATCAACAGCACTTTTCCAATGATCAATCACACTTTTCCATGATCAATCACACTTTAAAAACCCATCAACCGTAAATCCAATACCCATTAAATATACTCCCAAACAATAATATATATATATATATTACTTCATTAACCTATATATATATATATACTACTTCCACTGACGATTATTCCAATTGATATCGCCCAATATAACTTTAAGTATCTCCAATTGACTTCAATCATTCTCATAATCTAATTATGAACCTAACGGCGTATCATAATTCACTTATTCTAAATGCATTTCTCTTGACCAATAACTTTACTTGTCCAACTTAGCTCCTAATATCCCCAAAATTAACACATAAGCTATGCCTTCAGCTTAATGAAGATTTGGGATATTACAGTTTGACTTTGAAAGGCACTTTGATTTCATTCGAAAAAGTTTTAATAAAAGTTTTAGTCATTGTATAAAAGTTTTGAATTTTCATGTATTTTAAAAATGGTAAGAAAAAGTCGGGTCGTTACACATTCTGACTTATAGGGGCCTTCCCTTGAAACCTCTCTCACTAGCGTTCGTTATTTTTTACTATGCATTGATGATCACACTCGTTTCATATGGCTATTTCTTTTGAAATCAAAGGATGAAGAGTCCAAATATTTTGTTCACTTCTATAATTTAATTTTCAATCAATTCAACACCTCTATTAAGACTCTACAATCAGACTGGGAGGTGAATATCGTTCCCTAACCAGCTTCTTATCTTCCAAAGGTGTTGCTCACAGAGTCTCCTATGCATACACCCCTGCCTAGAATGGGCGTGTACAAAGGAAGAATAGACATATTGTTGAAACTGGTCTATCTCTTCTCTTTCATTCCAACTTACCTTTACATTTTTTGCTTTATGCTTTCTCCACAGCAACCTTTCTGATTAATTGCCTACCTACTCCAGTTCTTGGCAACATATCTCCGTATCAATGTTTGTTCAATAAGTCTCCGACTACTTTTTTCTTCGGGTGTTTGGATGTCTATGTTGTCCTTGTCTAAGACTTTTTCGTTCTAATAACCTTCTTCCTCGTTTCACTCCTTGTACACTCTTTGACTATAGCTCCTCTCACAAAGGGTACTTGTGTTTTGACGCATCTTGTAATACCCCGAAATTTTATAGAGCTCAAATATGTATTATTTATGAATTTGGAGATTTTCGTAATAACTTTCTCATTAGATGGAATCCCCGATTTTCCCATAATAAAATTAAATAAAAATAATCGAGAAATTTATTTGAGTATAAATTTGAATAAAAGAATGTTTCAAAATTTATTGGGATTTATGAAAATTATTGAAGGTTGTTAAGTAGAAAAATGGGTTAAGAATTTATTTAGAGGATTAAATTGTGTATATTAAAAGGATTTTAAAATGAATAAAAGGGAGAAAGAAATGAATGGAAATGACGTCGTTCTTGATTGGATGAGGCAGCGCTGAACATGTTGGTCTGGACGCATGCCTTCTGCATTGCTTTGATCGGAATCATGCATCCGGTAGCATCCATGCGGCGGGACTCATGGCTTGCCGACAGATTTTTGCTATTAAATGACCGCCTAATTTCTACCTAAATGTAACGACCCGATTATTTATTTCCTTTTAAAAATACATGAAATTTAAAACTTTTGTAAAATGACTGTAAATCCTTATTAAAACCTTTTTAATTGAAAATCAAAGTTTTTTTCTTATAACTGGACCGTTAAAACCCATTTTCTTTGAGTCATTACCAAAATCGTTATAAATAGTAGAAAATTATAGTTATAAAATCTTTTCTCAAAACATAGCGGAAGCGTAAATAACTCACTTAAGAAATACTAAACAGTGTAAGACTGATTGATAAAATTATTTTTCTTTAAAAACGCAGCAGAAACATAATTAATTCATTTCAATACAATTAATAAAGTATTACTGTATATTTTACAAAACTCGTTACTCTTTACATTAGTTAGCCTAACCAGCCACAAGTCTCGCCTGTGCAAATCCTTCATCAGCTGCTCCTAAATCTGTTCGTCATTTTCTCTTATTTGTACCTATATCACAAGTCATAAACTATGGGCCTATGGTTCAGTAAGTGATAATACCTAACATACTACATGCTCATGTTGTGCCCTTTAAAAATCATTATGCAGTTTCTGTTGTCATCTTTTTCTTATCTTCTCATCTTTTATGTTTTAATGATCATTATATTTTTATTTTCTGTTATGACCTCCGGTATAGCAGCAATGATATAATTCGAAAGCTAGTTAACCATTGGCCATTCTTTTCATCTTTTACCTCCTATATAACAGCAATGACATAATCCGAAAGACTACTAATCATTGGCAGTTATGTCCCAACATAATTTAGGGACTATCTCGACATAATCCAGGGACATTACAAGCGATATGAATAGCAATGACATAATCTGAAAGCTAGCTAGTCGCAATAGCATAATCCGAAAGCCCGTTAGTGACTGTGCCCACGAATGATTTAAATGACCTCACATCATATCGTTGCCTTTTTCTTTTCTTTTCTTTACTTTATTTTTTGTTATTTATTAATTCTTTTTCTTTACTTTTTATTGCTTACTATTTGTTTATCATCCATTTCAAAACCGTGCATAAAATCCATTTTTGTATGCTTTTGAAAATCGTGATGCATGATGCTTGTGAATGCATACAAGTTCTAACAGTTAATATGGAAACATAAATAAACATTCAACGTGCGATTCACAAAACGTGCTATAAAACTGTAGACATGCTGAAAAACAGTAAACAATGGAACATGCTATTAATGACTATAGACATGCTCTAAAACAGTAAACAACTAAACATTGTATTAAAAATTGTAGACATGCTTAGAAAGAGGTAAGCAACGAAACATGCATATCCTATTCTTGCGATGTAGGGCCCGAAGACCAAAGTACACATGTATCACTTACCTCGATTGCTTAAGGCATTCACACTTAATTGCTATCTTTCTTCTTTTTAGTACATTCACAATTAGAAACATTTATTCATTAATAAAATCAATTAATCTATTTATTAGTTTTAACATCATTTCTATTCTGATTCCTTGTTACTTACTAAAATTTCCTAAAGGGAACCATTTTCTTAATTACTACTTAGCTTAATAATTAATCTCCACATTCATTTCCAATTATTATCATGCCTTTGTCCAATTAATGGCTCAAATCTAAACCAATAGAGTATAATACCAAAGCTACAACTTAACAGGTTTATATCCAAACAAAAGAACATTTGTATATTTATCACCATCCATTGCCAGATTAACCATTCCATTCACAGAATCAAAAAGTAGAAATCCAACAGAAGCATTAACTTATCATCCATACAACAAGGCTAAATCCAATATATTCATCTTCACAAAACAATAAAGGTAGTAGCTAAATCGATTATCACTAGCATCCAACACAGAGAGTTCATAGAACACTTAATCAAATCAACAGAGCAGTTCATACATATCCAAACATCCAACCACTTGATTCAGAATATCAGTTTATCAGTTCCTAAGTCCAACAATACGTCCATAATTACTATCCTTAACATGCTTCAAACTAATTAACAGAGAAGGAATTTGATTACCTAAAGGAGCTAGGAAGCTCAAGCTCAACCGGGATAAATCTCAAAGGTAGGGAGTTCATGCAGAACACTTCACAAAATCCACACCCACGCACACGTATCACCTAAAGGAAACACACTTCTCCCAATTCTAGAACTCACAAAACACACAAAGCTCCCATGGATTCACATAACACTCACCATTTTCTCTAGAGGGCTCTCTCTTGCACTGGAAGCTGGAATGATGGAGAGCAGCAGGGAAAGACACTTAAAACGTGGAGCTTACCTGGAAGGGATGGCCGCTTCACCAAATGGAGAGGGAGAGGCATGGTCCAGGCATGGAATTTAGCCTCCATGTCGACTGAGTGGGATTTAAATGACAAAACAACAAGACAATGTAATATTTAAACCCTATTTTTTTTTTGTAATTTTGGGACTTTTCGGACGAGGGAGTGCGTCCTGGCCTCATCTACGATCGTCTGAATTCGTCAAATCCCAGGTAGAGTTGCATTTTCAGACGAAGGAAGTTGTCCTTGCCTTCGTCCTTGATCGTCTGAAAATGTCCAGAAATTGGACAGATTCAAAGCTTTGTTGTCTGCCACCGTCCGCGTTTGTTTGAGCTGGTCCGAATTCTCGCGATGGACGAATTTGGTCGTGGAGTCCTCATCCTGCATCGTCCCAAAACTCGGGGACGGCGTACAATGTGTTTTCGGAGGCGGCGCCTTGTCCGCATGCGTCCGAAATCCCAATTACACATGATTTTTGTGTGCGTCCGAAATCTCCCAAACACACTTTTTCATCAAAATTCCATACTTTACTTATCCCATAATATTTATCCCATATAAACATATAATAATTTAACACGTATCTTCATGCAACGTAACATATGAATTATTCCAATAATTAATTACGTCGCATACCCGAGAAAATATTATAGGGGTGTTACACTAAATCTTCTCCTTGCTAGCAGCCGCTGAAGGGATGAGGAATGCCTATAAATAGAGGCATTCCTCTGAAGAAAAATTCACACTGAAGAGAAGGAAGAGGAGAGAAAGGAGAGGAAGGAAAGGGGAAGAAAATGTGAGGAAATTTTTGGAGAAAAATTGAGTGAAAATTGGGTAAAAGCGGAATTACTCCGGAGATTTCAGAAGCAACAACGAGAGGAAATTACGGGATGACCTCTTGGATTTCGGTAACGATCATTTTTCTCTTAGGTTTATTGGTTAATTTAGTTGGTAAATATTAGTAAGAATTATCGTTATTATCGCAATATTATTTTAGAAATATTAATTGAATATATACGCAATATTATTTTTAATTGAATATATTATCGTTATTATCGCAATATTATTTTAGAAATATTAATTGAAAATATAATATCGTTATTATTGCAATATTAGTGGTTTAATCATACGGTGTAAGTAAGTTCTGCCTAAGGAGACTGGTATTTAATGAGGACCGTTGTGACCCTCCAGTCTTTCTTGAGAACTTACTTGAAAATGATATTATGACTAAGGAGAATCGCTAAGGGCATTCTTTCATGGAAATATTCCTGATCAGTACTATCAACGATTAACAAATAAAATAAAGTAATAAATAATAGATTTTAAGTAGTAGATATTATTGTGAAGGTATTAATAATAACGAGGGAAAGGATAAAGACTATAAACGCTAAGAAACAAAGGAACATTTGTAACTACCCATTTTTTCTTATATTTAAAAATCACAAGAAATTTAAAACTTTTCTTTTCCATTAGAAACAACAAAAAACTTTAAAGACGATAATTCAAATCCTTTTCTTAAAACCTTTGCAATTTGTAAAGCCTCCATTATAAAGTACAATGTAAAACTATAAGAAATAAAGCATATAGCAAAAACAATTATTTTCTTTTACAATTTAAATACAAAACTCTTTGCAAAACCTTTTTCTCTTTCTTATATCCTTTAGCCTAGCCAACCACAAGATCCACCTGTGCAAATCTTTCATCCACTGTTTTTGATCTATTCTCCTATTTCTCATACATACCTATATCACAAGGCTTAAACTAATGAGTCTAATGCTCAATAAGTGATAAGATGAAATGCAATGCTAATACTCATGTGATGCATTACAGAAAAGAACCTTTCCTTTCTGGAATCCGAGAGATGGATACGACTATTGGTCATGTGGCTTAACTGTCACTCTGATGAGGAGATACATCCATTAGGGGTGTATCCACATGTCATCACCATACTCTTTTGTTAAAGACGTTGGAGATTTTCATACAATTGAAATGGATGAATCCTAGGGTCCATGTGGCTAAACCATCACTCCGCTCCTTACATGGGAAGAGATACAACCATTCGGGGTGTCACCACCGATGGACCATCACCAATTCTCTCGAACCCCCATACGTCTATTTACATATATTAGGCATGTCATGCAATATGATCACAATTTCATAAGCCCTAAGTATGATGCATGAATGTCACGTATAGTTCATGTCACGCCCCAAAGGGGGCTTGAGACAGAACGGGGAACGATCCGACCCAAAAGGACCGAATCTTCCGACCCTCACTTAAATCCAATAAATAGCAGCGAAAGACTTAAAAATTTATTTCAATCTAGGCCCTAAAGAAATAGGTCCAGAAGTGACATTAATATAATACAATTTAACAAAATCTAAAACTTGGGGGGAATAACATAAATTAAAATTAGGATACAAACCTCCCTAAAATATTTTAAGTCTCTCTAAAAGGAATTAAAATAATTAAAAAGGGAAAAAAACTTTCAATTTCTACTCTTGAGGTGGCAACGGGGAGCTATTCTGATTTATTCATGAAAAAAATAAGTCAAATTGGGGTGAGTTGACTAAACTTAGTAGGAATTACTTTATATTTAACTTTTATAGCAAATAAATTTGACAAGTTGTTCAGTTAATTAAATTAACAAGTTAACATATAAAGAAATGCTGATGAACAATAATTTAAATAACAAAATTAAATAAAGGCGATACTCAGGGGATCGCAAATAGCCAAAAAGACCATATTCAGGTTTAGGGATTCGCAACCCAAGAACATGACACATACAACTGTCCTATTACCTATTTGGACTTTAGGGATTCAAACCCAACGACATTTAAAAAATCTTCTATTATCCAATTCAATAAAAAAAAAACACATTCCGTACGGGAGAATGTGTGAAAATTAATTATAATAAAAATAATCCGATGATTATGAAAATGATTGCATTGTTAAAATTTGAGAGTCGTCTCAAAATAATTATTTTTAAAATAAAATACAATTGTAGTGCATAATAATAATCCCTACCTCGAAACTGGGTCAATCAATGTTAAAGTCCAATCCACAATAATCACTTAGACATAACGGCAACGCGTCCAATATCACTTAGGTCTTCAACCTAATCAATAATTTTACTAATTATTAGAATTCAAATTTAAAACTAATTAATTAAAATTTCTAGTCAAGGGTCGGAGATCCAAAACAATCAACAACCCCAAACATTCTAGGAACGGTTTGACAAAAAATTGGGATAAAATTCTAAATTGAGCTAAAATAGTTAATGATTTGGCTCAACATAGTATAAGGGCTAGGCCCACAATTAACACATGGGCTGAAACCCATGGTTTATTCTGTTTGTGGACAGAATGGCCCATGAGCTATATTGGCCTGCAAATAGGGTGTTCTCTATCCAATATCCAAGGGGGTCGCGGCTGTTTCTAGTGATTTCCAGAATCGCTAGATGACAGGGGCCAAGAGTTTCGGTAGAAACTCTTCTCACGATCCCAAGCCAAAATTCTCAATTTTTAGCGATTCAGTGGAATCGCCGTTAGTCGAGGATCTGAAAGCTCAAATCGGGGATTTCCTGTCCCAACTCCGGTGTTCTACAACAACTTAAAAACCATCAAAGCGTACACATTCATTTCCAGTACCAAACAATCCAGAATCATCAATAAGGAATTTCTTAAAACTGAAAATTTCAAACTTTACCTGAAGAAGCCCATTTTTTTGACAAGTTACTTCGCCAAGAACAACTCACAATGTCGATATCCAAACTTAAACCCTTAAGAAGTAATTCCGTTTATCAGACTCTAACTAATAAGGGAAAGGACAGAACAAGAAAAGGGAAAGGTCGAATCTTACCCAGCAACGAACGAGACTATCATCCCATCAAAGAACTCACCCTTCACACTACAGACCAACGAGAAATGCAGAGAGAGGAAAGAGGAAAATCGCCAAGATCCAAACCCCTTAAATAAACCAATTTGTCAAAGTCAGACTTACAAAGAACTTTGAAACAGACCGAGGAAATTCACTGCTTACCTTAGTGAAGAACAAGCTGCTCATCCACCGAATGAAAAATCAATCTTCACAATCAACACCCTTCTGAAGAAGAATACGATTGAATTCGAGAAAGAGAGAGGAGAGAAAAGAGAGAGAGAGAGAGAGGAGTGGAGAACCTTCCCCACCCCTTCTGAAATAGGGGAAGATCCACTTGTTTAGGAAACAACTCCCTCGATTAGGGGTTGTTCTATCAGCACAATTTGTTTTAAATTTTTTTTTCAATTGGGCCTAAAAGGGCTGGTCTTTACAGTTCACCATCATATCTCTATATAACATCGAAACATATTCATCTATTAAACATATAATTAAAAGAACCTAATTCTAATAAACACCTAGCAAACAACATTACAATTCCCGGAACATGCTCAATATTTGGTAAAGCAGTAAACAACCTAAATATTCTATTAAAGCGGTAAACATTCAGGAAAAAGTCTTAATTCTTGCGATGTAGGGTCCGAAGACCAAAACACAGGTAGCGCATTTATGCAATTAACGTTATCCTTCTTCCTTTTATACCTTCACAATTAATATTCAATCATCAATACCACCAATTATGAACCTCAACCTTGATACCATATTCTTTATTCATTTACTTTAATAGAATTTCATAATCCAAAGACAACTTAATTCCCTTAGCCAAATAATAGAACCGAACATAACCCCCACCAATATCGTACAACACAACTGAGAGCAACCTAAATCCCCAAACCAAAAGCCACAGAGACATTCAACAAAGGTAGTAACTAATCCACCACACACACTTCACTTCCACAGAGTAATGTCTCATTATCCGTTAACCCCTATTTAACAGAGAATATTCCTCCACAGAGAAAATTATTAACATCCCCAAAAATCCTTAAACAATAACAAGCATTAATGGCTTCCAACAAAGAGTAGAACTTTCAATTAAAACTCATTGATTACTAAACCAAAGGAGAAAATACAACAGTGTAGAATATGCATCAACAATTTCCAGAAACCCAAAGCATAAATCCGAACATCATCACACACAACAATATGAACATCCATCACACTCTTTCCTTCTACTATTAACATAATTAAATCCATAAAAGTTGAGAAAGAATTCATCATACCTATAGAGTACCTGAGAAGGCTACTCCTTCCTATTCTCCTCTCTGATTTTCTCTCTTCAATCTCGGTTCCTTTCCTCAAAGACAACAGCTAAAAGCTTCCAGAGAGGTCTAATCTTTTTCCATGCTTCCTCTATGTCTCCTACTTTGTCGATTTAATGCACAGCTTGGCTGACAATAGCCCTCCATTCCATCACCCTATTCCATAGACTCTAACTCAATTTGATTTCTTCCATACCTCATTAAATCACTTCAGCAATGCTAGCTAGAAGGGAGAAGTGTGGAAAATTCTTCTTCTCCAAACACACTTCACTCGAACCGATTCACATTACTGAACCAACCAGCATGTTGACAGATCAATAGCGTGGTCCCTGCCATCGCGTTCATCCCTGCCATTTCCGCCCGAAGCAATTCTCTTCGCCTATTCAGACTACTGAAATGCCCAAATCAGAATGTCATGGAGGAGAAATCAAAATGCAAAATTACCGACTCACCACGTCCAACGATTCATAGCAAGGAAAAATTGCAGCACACGGGAGTTCGTGCAACCCATGTCTACAGCTTGACCACCCGAGCCCTAGCCCTGAGTACATTCACCCTCGACAACATCGAGCCCTATGCTCGCCGGAAATCCAGCGACTTAGCCTGCAGCGCCAGAAAATGCTCCGAGCCCGAGCTCCTGATCTTCCTCACGTCTCTCTCATCTCCCTCTCTCTATCTATTTTCTTTCTCTCTTCACAAATGGCCACGGGCCATTTGGCTTTAAATCTAGACCAAACTGGTTGGACCAAACTGGTTCAACTTACCTCCATTTATCCTTTTAATTTTCCTTCTAAATTATTTATCCCAAACATCATAATTTAATTCATTAAGTTAATATTTATTTTAATTACATTAATTTCCATTTTATCTCCAATCTCTCTCATTTGTCTTCAAATCGGATCGGTTTACAGTGAACCGGTTCTGTAACACCCTGACTTTTTAAGTTGGATAATTATTGGGGTATTACCAAGAACGTATTCGTAAGATTATAAATTATGGAAAATTAAGGTAATTAGAATAAATATTAATTTAATCAAATAAATTATAATGTTTGAGATTTCTTATAATTGTTTTGAATTAAGGATTTATTGAATAAAAAAAGGGAGAGATTTATGGATTGAACCAGTTTGGTTCGACTCGGTCCGATAAATTTTGGATGGCTAATTAAAAGAGGAAATGAGAATTTTGGGGGATTTATGGAATAAATTAGAGTTCAAAATAGATGATTTAATTAATTAAAGTTTGGTGTTATGGTAAATTATTTAGGGGAATAATTAAAAAGGGAAAGAGATTAGAATTTAGGGGTGTGTCAACCAGTTCAAGTGAATCGGTTGAGTGGAAGAACAGAAATGGCCTCTGGCCATTTCTTCGCGAGCGGACCAGAGAAATAAAAGGAGAGAGAGAACAGGGAGAGAGTGATGGTGAAGTGGAAGAGGGAGACGCGTCGTGGGGGAGGACTCTCCCCGGCGGTTCTGCAAGACGGAGAGGAGGGCTTCAGCATGCGCGACGTCCGGCGATGCAAAGGGGCGATTTCGCGGCTAAAGCTCAGAATCAAAACTCCTGCGGGTCGTGTTTCCGATGATAATTGAGGTACGATTTAGTTGAGTTTTCTCCTCCTTTGCATTGGAATTAATTGGTTGTTGTATGGAGGCGCAATTCGAAGGGTGAATCATCGTTTCCCATCGGTAGTGGCTTTGACTGGGTGCGGTTGGCAAATTGAACTAGTCTGCTCAGTTTGGTTGGGATTTGTTTTCTGCTAATGCAGACATCTCCAGCCTGGAATCGCACTCTGCATTTACTGGGTGGAAATGTACAGTGGGGAACACTCTTAAATGCTGGATGATTTCATGGGATGTTGTCGACTCAGTGCAGGAGTGATGCTCTCTGTTAAATTGGAATGTAGAGATGTGAGGAGAGGGCTGGGATTGGAGGGCTCTCGGATGGTGAGCTCCAGAGAGGTTGAGCCGAGAATTGGTGTAGGAGAGGAGCTCCCTAGATGAGAGCTATTTGCGGGTCTTCAGGTAAGAAAGTTTCCTCCTCTGTTTTATGAATTTTGGATGCTAAGGAAAAATAGATAAAGGATGTTCACATGGATTTTGAAGGATTTAAGGCTATCGGTAGTATTTGTTATGGATAAATGCTCCTGTTGTTGAATGATTATTATCTGTTTATGGCTACCAATGTCGAATGCATGCCTTGAAAGCTATGGATGTTCATTTTGGTTATGTTGATGTAAACTGTGGATGCTATTTTGGAAATATGTGGAGATAATGGAGTGCTGTCAAAGTGTGGGGTCATTTTAGATTGGTTACCTGTGGAAATGTAGAAAGTTGTACCATGTTTTAATTTCTGTTTCTTGGTATACATGAGATGAAGAAATGAAATGGAATGGAAAAGTTACGTTACGATGGTAACACATGATTAAAGGATAGATTTGTGATTGGTATGAAGTGTGAACATGCTCTGTTGATTCAAATAGATATTGAGTGGGTTATGAAATGCTATAATGATACACGTTTTTGATTATGAAGGTATTGGAAGAGGAAGAGGAAGGATATCATTTAAGTGCATTATGCGATAAAGTTCGAGGTAAGGAAATAGGGGTGTTTTGGCTAGAGGAGGCCCTACACTACAAGTCGAGTGCGTAAGTGTGGTATTCCTTGGATTTTGGTTCTGTTCTTGCATTGATAGTCCTATGATTAATACTCTGCAATTATTTCCTTTTTCCTGGTTGATTTTCTGTGATATTCCCTGCGATATTCTCGTTAATTGTGTGATTCCCTTTACTGGCATTGTTAGTTGTTAATAATGGTAGCTGAGAAATAGACTGGAAAGAGGAATGAGTGAGGATGAGATAAGCTTGAACGATTTATGATTTCCTTTTCTTACGTCGATTCTATTTTCGTTGCTTATTCCCTTACTAATGTTAGTGCGTGGCTATCATTTCCTGTTGTATCTAGTCAAATTCTAGTTTAGTTGAAGCATGTTAACTTCTTTTCTAGCACGTTAAAGTAACCCGTTAGCATGTTCAATTAACTAACGTGGTTAGATTGATTAACTAGTATGTTTAATTGCTAATCAATGTAGTTAATTGTAAATCAATTTAGCATGTTAAGCGATTTAATAACTAATTTGAACATGTTAACTAGTTGTTTAATTGGTAACAAATACTTGAGTAAGTAAACTAATTAGTGAGCATGTAAACTAATTAACCAAGCATGTAAAGGGACTAATAACTAGCATGGTCAATCAATTAACTAGTACGTAGATTGATTAGCGAGCATGTCAAATTAATTACTAAATGTTATATTAACTAACTAGTGTATCCAAATTGGTTAACTAGTATGTTCAATTAGCATGTTTAAATCAATTAGTAGCATGTTAATTAACAAGGTAAGTAACTAGACAATGAGCATGATAACTAATTGGTAAACATGTAAATTAACTAGGATAATAACTAAAATAATTATCATATCCACTTGAATAAGCAAATTAATTTAGATAACTAATTAAATGATAATTCCACTTGAGCATGTAATGAACTAGATTAATAGTGATAGATTGTTCCTTCTTGTTAATATTTTGTGTATTTCTCTTTACCGTAATTTTCTTTGATATAATTATATTGTCTTTTGCTGTAATTTTTTTTATTGCTTTACTTTACTAAAGAATGATAGGAAAGATGAAAGAAAGAGGAACTAAGTATGAATAAATTAAGGGTTTCATGGCTAAGTGAATGAAGGCTTTTATTATTGTTTTCATAGTGTTGTTTATAATATTGTTTATAATTGTTAGCATGTTATTTTCCACTGAACCCAAGTATGATTAGTTACCTAGGATAAAAGAATGAAATCGATACTTGAGCACGTTTAATTAGCATGTTTAACTCCATTAGCAGTACGTAAATGTCGAGCATGTTAATCAGAATTAGTAAGTATATTAATTAACTAGGATTAATTAGTGAGCATGTTAAATTACTATTAATTAGAATGAATCCGAGCATGTAAATGAACTAGGATAACTAACTAGGATGTTAATCTTATCTCCCTTGAGCATGTAAATTGGTTAGCGTAATTAACTAGATCGGATGAAAGCCAATAACCTACCTTGGATAACAAACTAGAATAATCACCTAGAACAATGAATGTAGGACGCATGTAAAATGACTAGGAATCATGTAAAATGACTCGGAAATAAATTAGGATATGATAGTATGTTTTGAATTCTCCTTCTGTGCTTCACTGTTTACAAGTCAATGTTATAATTGTTCTCTGTTGTGTGCTTTTACTTACCGTTGTTTGTTATATGCGCTTTCCATTTCAGTTTGCTTTCAATTACAGTTGCTTTCAATTACTTTAAATGCGCACTTCAATTTCAATTAATATTACGTTATAAAGCATCATGTATCACGTTAGGTTGAGAATGTATGGGCATGCAACACGATGATAGAAACCAATAGAGAGTGCCACTTTGGGGTGGTACTCACACATGCATGAGTGAGGATAAATGATGAAAATGAGTAAAACGTTAAGATAATGAGGGACTCTGCGGTCCGGTAGCTTAGCCCGACACATAAACAAATGAAAAGAAAAGAAAAAGAGAGTTGGGGGCGGATGGGTAGTGGTTCTAGTCTGCAGCTAGACGAAGTCCCTTACCTTGACGGGAACGGGGACTTAGTTGCAAGTGAAAGGTTAGAACCGATCCACTATTCCATCCCAAAGGAAATCCTCCAATCTCCAGCTCAAAGTACGAGTAATGAATGAATGAACGAATGAACGTAATGAAAAGATTGGTTTGGGTGGCCCCCAGTCCAAAAGGATTAAAGAGAGGCATATCACGTTGCATTTACCCTTTTTCCATACTAAGCCTTTGGGCTTACAGTTGCTTGTGGTGTAGGTATATGTACGAGTATGAGGAAAGAAACAGACAGACTTAGGAGTAAATGCGAAATACGACGAACAAATAATTAAGCATGGATGAAGAATTTGCATGCGCGAGACTCGTGGCTGGCCAGGCTTAAAGGAAAGGAGTAAACGGTTGTAATTAAATGGTTTAATTGTCAATTTCATTTATTAAATGCAGTACTTTAATTGAGTTCTTTTTATTAAGTTTCTTTCATCAAATTATTTACGCTTCCGCAATATTTTAAATAAACGATTTATTTTACGCTTTCGCATTTTATTTATTGGTTTTCAATACGAGTTTAATGAAAGGTCATTAGCGATTCAGTTTAGCATCGCACTCTGATAATTGTTTTAAAAGAGATTTCAAAGGCCTTAGCAAAATTTCAAATTTTCACGTATTTCAAGAAATTACGAAAATTCAGTCGTTACAGGTTCAACCCCTTTATTTTTTATTTTTCGCTTAATCTCTATTTTTCGGTCGAGGAAGGCGTCCGAAATCCTCGACCACATATTGACCGAAAAGTCAAGTAATTTGACAGATTCAAATCCTTCTCATTCACAACTCAACCGCTAGCCGATCGCAAATCTACCGAAAAGATCAATTAATTCTACAGATTCAAATCCTTCATGTCTGCAATCGACCTCAACTCGATCCAAAACGAAAGAGCCACCAGGATGTGTTTTCGATCAAGCTATTCGACCGAAGCCACGACCGCTAGTCGACCGAAAACTTAGAATGCACAACCCGTGTTAATTTTCCATGTTTAATTTCATAACCCAATAAAGTACTCCTTCCAAATTAATCATAATTATCATCCAATAATTTCTCATAAATTATAATCTAACAAATATGTCCTTGACAATACCCTGATAAATATCTGACTAATCCTAATACCCCCCAATTACTTTCCAATTTATCCTTATTAAATTCTGATACAAAAAGTCAGGGTATTACAACATTCTACAAAGGTAAGAAATAAGATGTGGTGGCCAGTGGAGGCCCTGTATCACGAGACTATTTTATTGTCTTGTATATATAGTTTAAGGTTTATTATGAAATAGTTATTTTGACTTGTATGTTTCAAGAACTGTTATGAGATAAATATGAACTGTTAATTCATGCATCATGTTAGGGCTTATGAAAATGTTGCATGCATTGCATGATAAAGAAAATGAATAAATAAGAAGGGCGTTTAAGGGTTCGTGAGAGAGGGTGACGGTCGTAAGTGGGAACACCCCTGATATAATTCTCCAGCTCACGTAGAGTATGGAGTTGGTTAGTCCACACTGACCAATAGATGTATCCCTACTCTTAGTCCTCAAATGTCAGACAGAGATTAGGTAAGGTAGTTGTGACACCCCTAATGGAATTCTCCACTCACGTAGAGATGGAGTCAGTTAAGTCACACCAATAGATGTATCTCTGCTTTTAGTCCTCAAATGTCAGACAGAGATTAGGTGACGGTAGTGGCGACACCCCTGATGGAATTCTTCACTCACGTAGAGATGGATTTGGTTAAGTCACACCAATAGATGTATCCTATCTCTAGAAAGGAAATGATAAGGGTCATAGGTGGGAACACCCTCGATGGAATTCTCCACCTAGGGAGGGATGGAGTCGGTTAGTCCGTACCGACCAAAAATAAAGGAAAAGAAAATGATGACGGTCTTAGGTGGGAACACCCCCAATGAAATTCTCCACCCATGGAGGGATAAAGTCGGTTAGACCACACTGACCAAATGGAAAAGGAATGAAAAAGAAGAAAAATAGGTTCTTTTGTTAATAATGACTGCATAAGCATACACATTATATTCTATTTCTTGCTAAGCATTAGGCTCACTGTATTGCCCATGTTGCAGCTATTATGTGAAAGATGAGGTATTACCAGAGAAGGCCTTGAGTTATCAATCGGATTCGACCTGAGAGGTTATGGCTAAAAAAATTTCAATAATGGTTTTAATTCAGTAACGTTGTATAATAAAGTAAACAATTTAAGTTTAATAGATATTTTATGCTTTCGCTATGTTATAAAAGAAAAAGGATTTTTATAAGTGAAAGTGATGAAACTGTTTTAAGATTATTATTTATTAAACACAATAAAATGAAAAAATGATTTGAAATAATAGATTTAACACTCGATTTTAAAAGAAAAGTCATACTTTGATTTTATAAAATAAAAATTTTAAATTTCACGTGATTTTCAAAGCAAACAAAAACTGGGATGTTACAGTTGGTATCGGAGCATAACCCAGTTCTGTAGACAGTTGAAAACTCAAGATTCATCAGGGAATGCTCCTCCAACTGTAAGTAAAATTTTATTGTGTGAATATTATTTCTTAAATTGTGTTGTTGCAACTTACTTTGCTAAAAAGTTAAATGAGATTTGTTTAGTTAATTAGAAAATAAATAACTATATTAATATTTTTTTATTATTTAAAGTTAAAATTTAAAAACAAAAATAAATAAAAAGAAAATATGTTTATATAATAAACTAATAATCATAATAATAAAAAATAAATAAATAGGAAAAAAAAAGAAATTATAAGTACACCACAAAATATGTAGGAGTAAAATAACAAAATTAAAGTTTCTATAAATGTGTGAAGATTTATAGAAAATGCGATAATACTGTGTTTGGATGAAGATAATTCTTCCATTGGATTAAGTGAAATGATAAACAGTGCTGAAACTATTTCGAAGAAAGTTTTTGAAAAAGGTCAAGAGAACCCACTCAATTAGAAACTAGATTAAATAAACAATTAGACGGAATCGTATAAAGTTTGATGGACAAAAAGCATAATTATGTCAAACTAAGTCAGAATTTGGACTGACTCAAAGAATTGAATAAGATAGCTTAACGAAGCAAAGAAAGTTCAAATGGTGGAGTATTCTAAATGATGAGGAACATCATTATAAATGTTTTGGATCTATAAGAAATTAATACATGATGATTGTAATACCCCGATTTTTTATATCAGAATTTAATAAGGATAATTGGAAAGAAATTGAGAATTTTAGATTAATTGGATGATTATCGAGGTATTACCAAAGATGTAATTGTCAATTATCATCAAACAATATTTGGAATCAATCGGAAATTGGATTTAGGTTGAGAATAATTTAATTAAATGAAGGATTTAATTAAATTATTAAAAAGAAATTTAATTGGGTAAAAAGATGATTTACATTAAAAAAAAAAAAAAAAAAAAAAAAAAAAAAAAAAAAAAAAAAAAAAAAAGTAAAGTANAAAAAAAAAAAAAAAAAAAAAAAAAAAAAAAAAAAAAAAAAAAAAAAGTAAAGTAATTTGAAGAGATTAATTGGATATTAATAGAAGGATTGCATTAAAGAAAATTAAAATGGAGGGAATGAAAATTGGATTCTTCGGAAGAATTGGCTGAAGGAGATGTGAGTAACTGAATCGGTTCAAGCCGGCGATCTGGACACTTAAAAGAGAAAAGGGGAGATGTTTTTTTGGCCTTCAGCCATTTGGTGCGACAGAGAATGAGAGAGAAGAGAAGGCTAGGGGAGAGAGAGAGGCGGTGAAGGGGAGAAGAGGTTGGGTGAGCAAGCCGACGACAAATGGAACGGCGACAGCGAAGGCTTGGGCTCAGGTGAGCGTTGTCTGGCGGCGACGAACGGCGCGGGTGCGAAGCTAGGGCTTGGAATCGGCACTCTCCCGCGGTGTGGTTTTCTAGCATCGAATCGAGGTAGGTTTAGCTGATTCTTCCCTCTCCTTGCATTCTGTTGACCGGGTGTTTGCAGGAGGGTGTTGGCAGGAGCGGGATTGGTGACTTCGTGATGGAACGACGGGCAGGCTCGCGTTTTGTACTGGACTGGCCGAAGGCCTTGGTCTAGCTTACGGCTCACGTTGAACCGAGTGGCACACATCCTCCACATTGGCCCTCCTTCCAGTTGGAATTGTACTCGATAGGGAAAGGGATATTGTCGGAGTGCTGCCAGTGGTGCTGTGATGGGCAGATTAGAGGCATGGGGCTTTGGCATAGGCTGGTTGGGTGTGCAGAAGGGGCAGAACGTAAGTGGCAGAATGTTGTCTTCTGGCAAGGACAAGATAAAAGGGCAGAGGAGTGTCTCTGGAGATGGAAAAGCCCTCGGGTGAGCTGTGAGCTCTTTGGAGGATTGGTCAGAGTGTGTTTTCTTCGAGAGGCCAAGGGAGTCACTCCTGTTCTTCAGGTAAGGAAGAGTTCAGTTAGAGTTAAGAGTTGTGTAATGAAAATCTACTTTGTTAATACTCTATGGTTTACTACTACTTGGTTATGTGTGTTGGTATGTTCTCTGTATTGGGTTGTAGTTGAATCCTTCGTTGGTTTATGTCTTGTGAATCTGGGATTTGGATTGTAGTTGTTTGTTGTGTTGGAATAAATTGCTGCTAGATAATGGATAATAAACTGCTATTGATGGATTGTAGTTGTCTGTTGTTGAATGATTTGAACTTATATATGTGTGCTTTTGGACATCCTGTTATTGAATCTGGAAATGTTGGTTAATGATGTTCTACCTTGAATTAGTTGTGAAGCCCCTGGATAACTATTGTGATAATATACCCTGTTAGATTTGGGTTGATAATCTGTTGGTTTCTGTTGATGCTTTTGGGATAGTCAGTGGAATGTTGTTGCTTGGGTTGATGAATATAAGCACTTTGTTAGTCGATGCATGTTAAGAAGATATATTAATGTTATGAATAACCGTGTGGAAAAAACTGCTTTGTGTTGGATGATTTATTCCTGTTGTATTAAAAATATGTTGGATGGCCATTTTGGAAGTTAATGCTTTGTTGATAATTGTTTAGCTATTGTCGTTATTTCCTTGTTAAGCATGTAATTTTGGGATGAGATAATCGGTCGAAATTGGAGTATGGTAGGGATTGTTAATTGTTGTTGGAAGTTGGAATGTAGAAGTGTTGATTTGCTTAGATGTAAACTTGTTAGTTAAAGCTTTTACAATGTACCTTGTCATTGGGAAGTTAAACCGTTGAATTGGACTATGTTGCCGGAGGGAGAGTCATTAATTGGTTAAGCATGATTATTGGGATTGAGATGATTTTATTAAGTAACGAGGAGTATAATAGAAAAGATGTTAAGAGTTAATAAGTAGATTAAATGATTTTAGTAATGACTAGATGTTTCTAAATTGTGAAGGTACTAAAAAGAAGAAAAGTTAGCTTTAAGTGTTGAACGCTGTGAGAAACGAGGTAAGTGAAATGCGTGTGTTTTGGTCTTCGGACCCTACATCACAAGATTAGGAGATGCACGTTTCGTTGCTTACTGCTTTCCTAACATTTTCGTTGTTTACAGTTTTAATCGCACGTTTCGTTGTTTACTGCTTTTACAACAATCTTATAATTAGTAATTGCACATTTTGTTGCTTACTGCTTTCCTAGCATGTTTCATTGTTTACAGTTTTAATCGCACGTTTCATTGTTTACTGCTTTTATAACATGCTTATAATTAGTAATGGCATGTTTCATTGCTTACTGCTTTCCTAGCATGTTTCGTTGTTTACAGTTTTAATCGCATGTTTCATTGTTTACTGCTTTTACAACATGCTTATAGTTATTAATCGCACGTTTTATTGCTTACCACTTTCCAAGCATGTTTACATATTTAATTGCACACTTCGTTGTTTACTGCTTTATAACACGTTTCGTTGTTACTGCTTAATAGCATGTTTCGTTGTTTACAGTTTTTAATAGCATGTTTCATTGCTTACCGTTTTCCAAGCATGTCTACAGCTTTAAATGCATGTTTCGTTGTTTACCGCTTTATTAGTATGTTTCGTTGTTTACTGTTTTTAAAAGCATGCTTACAGCTATTATTCGCTCATTTCGTTGTTTACTCTTTTACAGCACGTTTCGATGTTTATTTATGCTTTTAGAAATTGTATGCATTCACGAGTATCATATGAAATAGATACAAATAACGAACAAATAATAAGTCATAAAAAGTAATAACGAACGAAGAAACAAATCATGAACGAAGAAACAAATCACAAATGAAGAAACAGATAACGAATGAATAATAAGCCATAAAGAGTAAAGAGAAATGAGAAATAACTAATGCAATTAAAGTAAAGAAAAGAAAAAGGCAATGATATCATGCGAGACTGTTTAAGCCTTTGTGGCACGGCCGCTAGCGAGCTTTCGGATTATGCCATTATCGCCAGCAAGCTTTTGGATTATGCCATTGCTGCTCGTATCTGTTGCAAGGTCCCTAGATTATGCTGGACAAACGGCCAATGGTTAGCAGACTTTCAGATTATGCCATCGCTGCTATATCGGAGGTCAATGATGAAAAGAACGACCAATGATGTAACACCCTGATTTTTTAATTATCGGGATATTACAGGGCATATTAAGAGCGTTAGGCCTACGGGTATTTTAGTGATAAAAAATAAATTGGATTTAATTTGCTAAATTAAATCAATTGAATGATATTTTAAAGCTAACGAATAGGATAGGGTTAGAAATGATAAATTGGGGAATATTAATTTAATTCGATAAATTAAATTAATAATGAGGTATTTTAAAGTTAATTGGATTAAATTATTAAATTAATGAAAATATTAAATTAAAATGGGAAGAGATGGATTTTGGAATGGGTATTCGACTGAATCGGTTCATTTCGAACGATCCAATTCATTAAAAGAATGGCTCGTAGGCCATTCTTCGCTGAAGGCCAAAGAATGGCCTTCGGCCATTCCAGTCGACGCGAGAAGAGTGGGCGAGAAAGTAGGAGACCAGGGAAAGCGCTGGAGGGCTCACGGGAGACGTTTAGGCGACGGTGACAGGACTGATGATAGCGTGTGACTGTGAGCGAGACGAAGAGGCGAGCGTCGGGATGGCTGGGGCTTACCATTTGGGCTCGGGTCTGGTCTGGGGGCGGTGCTCGGCGGTGGGATGGCGACGACAATGCTCGGCGTTCGACGGGATGCAAGGGACTTCGCTGGTGGCAATTTCCGTCAGCAGGCAGGGGTGATTCTGGGTTGGGCCGTGATTGGGACCTCAGGCCCAGCTGCATCTAGATACTCGATTTGACCGATTCGGGTGGATTTGTGGTCTTGAAGCTATTGTTCAGTTGCTATCCAGCAGGAGCTGCTGCCGAGGGAGCTGAAGGAACTGGAGCTTGATGTCCCTGCTGTAGTTCATTAAAATTGGTAAGAACTTGGGTGTGTCCTTGGCTTGAGGAAGCCCTACACTACAAGTAATGGGTGTGTGAGTAGTGTTGGTCTTTCTTTGGATGATTTCTGCTGCCATTCCTTGTTGAGTTGGGGTTGTTAGGTTTTCTGTATTGGTTGACATCCTGGAGTGGTTTTTATAAACTTGTGAATGTTCTGTATACTTAGTTTGTTATTATATTGTTCTTAGCTCTCTGTTAATAATTTATTATCTAGTTAAAAGCATGGTTTCGTCATTTCGTTTCTATATTCTGGCTGCTGTTTATTACTTAGCTAAAAGCATGATTTCGTCGTTTCGTGTCAATATTCTCACTGCTGTTCGTTATCTAGTTAATAGCATGATCTCGTCATTTTATTTTGATGTTTTCGTTGCTGTAAATTAGTCGTTAAAATGCATGTATTGGCTGTTCTGTTTTGCTATCTTCTCCGTTGTAAATTAGTCATCAAACGCATGTGTTGGCTGTTCCGTTTAGCTAGTTTTTGCTGCTGTAATTTAGTTATTAAAACGCCTGTGTTTGTTGTTCGGTTTTGCCAATTTCGCTGCTGTTCTGTTACCGTTTTAGATGTTTAAAGCATGTTTTACTACACGTGATTTGATAACATTCGTTGCTAATTATAGTCGATTTAGTAGACTTGGTTACTCTATGATATGTCCATCGTTGTTAAATTTATTGCTTTATTATTAGTTGTGTTAGCTCTCTGTTAATTCTGTCGTTAGTTGTTAGTTACTTTATTAATTGCTCCGCTTGCATTATTAGTTGGATTGCCTTGTAAATATAAATTGGTTGGTGATCAACCTATGAATTGACTAATTTAGCACGTTGAGATTAACTTAATTAATAAGCATGTATCTGTATATACATGTTAATTGATGGCTTAACTAATTTACTAGTTATTGATTAAATTGTTAAAAACTGTTAATCGATCCTTTACTGTAATTAACTAGCATTCCAAACATGTAATCAATTTAGTGTGTCTCTTTATTATTAGTTAGGGTTAGCCTATATGATCTTCTATATGTTCTCTATTGATATGTTGCCTTGTATAATTGTTGTGAATGAATCCCTTGACCATTGAGTGATTATAACTAGTATAAATCACACACTCTCGAGCATGTTAATCAATCAAGTATGTAAACGCCTTAATTAATATAAGCATGTAAGTGAATGTATGTTATGAACTTCTCAAGCATGTTGTTGTATTTAATATATTGTTTGTTTACATTACCATTTGAAATACTTGTTGACGTCGTGCAATCTTATGTTCGTTACGGTTTTTCTTAACTCCTTGAATGTGCTGTTAGGATAGTTTCTTGTATGTGCTTTAGGATAGTCTCATATCGCTAGAAACAATTAGAAAACAACACCACGGGGTGACCACACGTCTTGAGTGAGGAAAAGAGCTAACCTTTCCCTTATTGGGATGACAAGGCTAATTAACTTAATTAATTAGAAATCATAGAATTCCCCAAACTCCATCCTTCATGTACGAGCTATTCCTAAAACATGTAACTATGCCTAATATACGTAATTAAATTAGTGGCTTGGGGTAGACCCATTCCAAATAATCTGAGTGGCATTTCATATGCATAAACTCATTTTCTTACTGGGCATTTAGGCTCACGTCTTACTTGCGGTGTAGGTACACGACGCACAGAGTCTTCGAACAACTGAAGAAGTAGTGGATGAGGGATTTGCACGAGCGAGTTTATGGTTGGCCAGACTACGAGCAGTACAAGACAATTGAGTTGTAATTAATTTAAATTAAGTTTTCTTTTCTTAATTTGTAATTTAATGTCTAGTTTATTTCCTTTAAATTCTTTACGCTTCCGCAGTATTTTAAAATGCATGATTTTAACACTTCCGCAAATGTTTTTATTTCTGTAACGTTTTAAGTGTTTCTAAAGGCCTGACTTGCACTCTGATATTTCTTTCATACATTTTAACGCATTTTAAAAAGGGATTTATGAAGAAAAAATCCGGGTCGTTACAAATGAAAGATAACAATAAAATGCAAAAGACAAAAGATAAGGAGAAAATGATGATCTAAAACACAAAAGATAAAAAATAAGAAGAAAACGACGAAAATGATGATTAAAACGTAAAAGATAAGAAGATAAGAAAAAGACGAAAACTGAAACTGCATGTAGTATTATGATAGGTATTATCACTTACGAGCATAGACTCATAACTTACGTCTTGAGATGTAGGAAAATGACGAACAGATTTAGGAGCAGCTGATGAAGAATTTGCACGAACGAGACTTGTGGTTGGTTAGGCTAACGAAGGTAAAAAGAATAACGGGATTATAAAACTAAAGAAATATTTTAATTAATTGTCTGTAAATGAATTATTTTACGCTTCCGCTACGTTTTCAAAGGAAAAGTAATTTACGCTTCCGCTATGTTTTAAATAAAAGATTTTATAACGCTTCTGCATTTTATTAATTGGATTTTCATAACGAGTTTAACGAAGGGTTAGTAGCGGTCCGGTTAGACGCGCTCTAATATTTCTTTAAAAGAGTTTTAAATAAAGAGGGTTTTAGTGGTTAAATAAAAGTTTTAAATTTTAGCGTATTTTTAAAAGGTTACGCAAAACCGGGTCGTTACAATGCTGGCAAACAAAGACAAGAAGATACTGAACAAAATATTAAACGATGAGCAAAACAATAAACCTTGGTCCAACCACAATAAGGATACCATCACTCGGGTAACCAGTTAACTTTTGATAGATTTAGGAGTGAAATAATGATCAAGCCAACCAATGATAAAGAAAGGAGGAATAACATATCTATGTATTAAGAGAAAAGGACAGGTAGAATGTGCTAAGTCTAATCAAGGACGTAAGATTTCGGTAGTACTTCATGATGGAATAATGTAAAATAGAATTAAGAGAATTTATGTCACAACAAGGACAAGTAAGTTGAAATTTACTCGTTATGGAATAGTTCCAAAGTATGGACACAAGTATGAGACTTTGTCATCATTTATCTTGCATCTAGCATGAAGTAACGAATATAAGATATACTAGACAGTGCAAAGAATTTAAGAAAAAGATTTATTGAGGTGATGTGATGCCTGATATTCAAGAAATTGAGTAGGTAATGTATATCAAAGATTATTGGCATTAAGGAAATAAAAGAACGATACCCAAGGTGTTTGAAAAACTGTAAGAAAAAAAAATTATTGCTTGGATTGATCTCCTTAGATGTAGTAAGGATGGTCATTTTGCAGAATAATATCTATAGGCGCAAGAGATAGAAGAATGGTACATTTTAGAAAATGATTAAAGTAGAATAAGGATGTATGTGAAAGACAATAAAATGTATAGTTGTACTAAGACTTTCCCATATTAAAGGTAAATGAGAATGAAGAAAGTTACTTGGACTTAGAAATTGAAAAGTTTACATGATCGTTACTTGGTCATTGGACAAAGTTTTAATATGATGGAACAAAAAGATGAAGGAGACAAAACGAAATGAGGATCCAAAAGACGAAACGAGTATGGAAGCGTTAAATTAAATTTATGGAAAAAGAGAAAAGGGAATAGAATGTGAAATTTAGAAAAATTAAAGTAGGATTATGAGATGAACCAAACTAAATTGGAAAATTTGTATGTATAATGATTTCATTACTGTCTCTAAATTGGATTGATTCCTATAAACTAATGGATTTTGGGAAACTATTAGATTTGAAGATTTTAATTTATGGATCCAAGGAATTTTCTTAGAAAAGAAATATGATATGATGTGGATTGTGTCTAAGAATTTAGGTACCATATCGCATGGTCATTAAGAACTGACTCAGATTAAGAACGATATAATTTGGAATAATTCAATTTTGTTTTATGTTGGAACTGGAAATCTGTCATATATAATAGTTATCTGTAATATAACAAATACATAGGTTTGAAGGTCGGTACTCTAAATATATATTGCTTGGTCTATCAAGAGATTTGTGTGATGAATCTGTTGCTAATGAATTTACTAGGAAAGAGAAACAAAATAGAATAAGGACCCTAGTAATGAAACGATCAATAGATTAATAGACGTGTTGGAACGTCTGATTCAATTTATGGAACAGAGTAGAGAATTAAAATAGTAGAGAAATCATAATTTGACGGCTCCCAAAGATTTAAGTAGGTTTCGACGACTAGAACTGTCATATTTCAAGGATGACATTTATGATCCCACAAGCTTTGAAGGATGGGTTAAAATGGAAATTATGTATAAGCAAAAACGGTGAAGAGTATATGTGTACAATAAGGACGAAGAGTAAGAAAATGTTATGAGATGACTATGCTTGGCAAGTATCTAGTCATGGAGTTCAACGAGAGTAATAAGAAATTAGTAAGGGAAATGCAATCTTAACGCTTGATGAAAGTCCAACCTGAGGTAAGAAGATTAAAGAGATTTCTCATTAATGATGAGTTACAATGAAATGAGAAACATATTTAAGACGACACATCATTTCAAGGAGAAAATATTGGACTTTCAAAATCTTAGCAGTGTCGATAGCATAAAAGAAATATTTCGTTAGATGTTGTATGGACTTGGAGCAATGTTTTAGATGATTATAAGTCAAAGATCGTCCGGTATTGGTTAAAGAAGCAGGAAATGATGGAACTACTCATATGTACTATTGTGGAAAATGTAACATGTGGTATACGTATCTTATGGAATCGTTAAGTTAGTGTATTAGGCCATGTTAAGGATTAAAAATGAATATAGATACGTAAGTTTTCCCTTGGAAGTAATGGATAATAAGTAAGAAAGTGGAATGGATGGATTTAGGAAATGTTTCATTGCAAAACTTTGCTACACCCTGCATATTGGAAAAGAAGAAATTTGGGTAACTACTTTTCTCTTGTAGCAATTGTCATTAACGATCGAAGGATCTAGATATGCGATTTAGGGTTTTGCTAAGTCATGGGACATTACAAATGCAGAATTGGAGATATTCTTTGGAAGTTTTACCGGAAAGTAGGATATCAAAATATATTTGTGTGTTTTATAATACGAGCATTAATGGTTAACAAATTTTGAAGACGAAATTTATATAAGGAGGGAGGAATGTAACACCCTAAAATATAATAGGGCTCAAATATGTAATATTTATGAATTTGGAGATTTTCAGAATAATTTTCTCATTGGATGGAATCCCTGATTTTCCTGTAGTAAAATTAAAAAAAAATAATCAGGAAATTTATTTAAGTATAAATTCGAATAAAAGAATGTTTCAAAATTTATTGGGATTTATGAAGATTATTGAAGGTTGTTAAGTAGAAAAATGGGTTAAGAATTTATTTAAAAGATTAAATTGTATATATTAAAAGGAATTTAAAATGAATAAAAGGGAGAAAGAAATGAATAGAAATGGCGTCGTTCTGGATTGGATGAGGCAGCGCTGAACACGTTGGTCCGGACGCATGCCTTTCACATTGCTTAGGTCAGAATCACGCTTCTGGTCGCATCCATGTGATCGGACTCACAGCTTGCCGACAGATTTTTGCTATTAAATGACCGCCTAATTTCTACCTAAATCTTCTCCTTGCTGGTAGCTACTGAAGGGATGAGGAATGCCTATAAATAGAGGCATTCCTCTGAAGAAAAATTCACACGGAAGAGAAGGAAGAGGAGAGAAAGGAGAGAAAGGAAAGGGGAAGAAAAGGTGAGGGAATTTTTGGAGAAAAATTGAGTGAAAATTAGGTAGAAGTGGAATTACTCCGGAGATTTCGAAAGCCACAACGGGAGGAAATTACGGGATCACCTCGTCGATTTTGGTAACAATCCTTTTCCTATTAGGTTATTGGTTAATTTAGTTGATAAATATTAGTCAGAATTATCGTTATTATCACAATATTATTATAAAAATATTAATTGAATATATATTATTGTTATTATCACAATATTATTTTTAATTGAATATATATTATCGTTATTATCACAATATTATTTGAAAAATATTAATTGGAAATATAATATCGTTATTATTGCAATATTAGTGGTGTAATCATACTGTGTAAGTAAGTTCTGTCTAAGGAGACTGGTATTTAATGAGGATCGTTGTGACCCTCCAGTCTTTCCTGGAAACTTGAAAAGGATATTCTGTCTAAGGAGAATCGTTAAGGGCATTCTTTTATGAGAATATTCCTGATCAGTACTTTTCACGATTAACGAAAGAAATAAAATAATAAATAATAAATTTTAATTAGTGGATATTATTGTGAAGGTATTAACAATAATGAGAGAAAGGATAAAGGCTATAAACGTTAAGGAACAAAGGAACATTCTACAAAGGTAAGAAATAGGATGTGATGGCTAGTGGAGGCCTTGCATGACGGGACTATTTTATTGTCTTACAATATATAGTTTAAGGTTTATTATGAAATAATTATTTTCACTTGTATGTTTCGAGAACTGTTATGAGATAAATATGAACTGTTATTCATGCATCATGTTAGGGCTTATGAAAATGTTGTATGCATTGCATGATACGGAAAATGAATAAATAAGAGGGGTGTTGAGGGTTTGGGAGAGAGGGTGACGATCGTAGGTGGGAACACCCCGGATGGAATTCTCCGGCTCACGTAGAGTATGGAGTTGGTTAGTCCACACCGACCAACAGATATATCCCTGCTCTTAGTCCTTAAATGTCAGATAGAGATTGGGTGACGGTAGTGGTGACACCTCTGATGGAATTCTCCACTCATGTAGAGATGGAGTCGGTTAAGCCACACCAATAAATGTATCTTTGATCTTAGTCCTCAAACGGCAGATAGAGATTAGGTGACGATAGTGGTGACACCCCTGATGGAATTCTCTACTCACATAGAGATGGAGTCGGTTAAACCATACCAATAGATGTATCCTATCTCTGGAAAGGAAATGATAAGGGTCGTATGTGGGAACACCCTCAATGGAAAATTCTCCACCCATGGAGGGATGGAGTCGGTTAGTCCACATCGACCAAATGGAAAAGAAATGAAAAGGAAGAAAAGATAAGTTCTTTTCTGAATAATGACTGCATAAGCATTGCATAAACATACACATTATATTCTATTTGTTGCTGAGCAATAGGCTCACTGTATTGCCCGTGTTGCAAGTATTGTGTGAACGAGGAGGCATTACCAGAGGAGGGCTTGGGTTATCAACCGGATTTGACCTGAAAGGTTATGACTCTAAGAATTTAAATAATGGTTTTAATTCAGTAACGTTGTATAATAAAGTAAATCATTTAAGCTTAATAAATGTTTTATGCTTCTGCTATGTTATAAAAGAAAAATGATTTTTATAAGTGAAAGTGATTCCACTGTTTTAAGATTATTATTTATTAAACGTAATAAAATGAAAAAATGATTTGAAATAATAGATTTAACACTCAGTTTTAAAAGAAAAGTCCTACTCTGATTTTATAAAAAAAATTTTAAATTTAACGTGATTTTCAAAGCAAATAAAAACCAGGATGTTACACATCTAGTTTGAGACTTTACATAAGTCGTCATGTTATGTTTCATGAGAATGTGTTCCCATTCTCTACATTTGTCTCCTCCTCTCCTCCAACAATCCCATTTATTACTATGTCTCCCCTTCTCCTGCCTCCATCCTTACTTTCCAACACACCATCTTCTTGTTCATCCTCTACCCCTTCTATATCACCTCTATGTCTTCTCCAGATAGTTCTGCATGTCCATAAAGATCAAGTGATGCTCCCAATGTTCATTCAATGATCACCCATTCTAAGGTCGGTGTCTTCAAACCTAAAGCATTCTCCATTATGACCACTGAAGACTTGTCTAAACCATTGTCCTTCTCTCAAGCCTCCAAATATATCATTGCTGTGTTGCTATGAATAGTGAATTGCAGGCCCTTCACCTCAACAAGACTTGGTCCCTTGTGCCCTGTCCTCCTGACCAGAAAGTTATTGGTTGTAAGTGGATTTTCAAATGGAAGGGCAATGCTAATGGCTCCCTAAACAGATTCAAAGCTCGACTAGTGGCTATGGGCTCAACTGGAAGGTGTGGATTACACTGAGATGTTTAGCTCTATGGTCAAGCCTTAAACAATTAGACTGATTCTCTCACTTGCTCTTTCTTTCTCTTGGGATTTACGTCAACTAGATATTTCAAACACCTTCTTACATGGTGATCTTGAAGAGTAGGTATACATGTGCCAACCTCCTAGCTTCTCTGATCTTCAGTTCTCGAACTATGTTTGCAAACTACACAAGTCATTATATGCCCTAAAATAGGCTCCAAGAGCATGGTATTATAATTTTTGTCTGCGCTACTTGAGTGGGGCTTTCAAGTATCTAAAATATATCATTTTATTGTTCATCTTCCGCAAAGATTCTTCTATTGTCACTATGTTAGTTTATGTGGATGACATACTTATCGTGGGCAACAACTCATCTCTTCTTGACAACTTAACTCAGTTTCTCCAATCTAAGTTCGCCATTAAAGATCTGGGTCCTCTTCATTTTTTCTCGACATTCAAATTACTCGGACGTCATCAGGCCTCCTTCTTAATCAAACTCAGCATATCTCTGACTTATTGTCTAGGGTGTCGACCATATGCGCTTATAGGGGGGATGAATTAGGCATTATAATATTTTCGTGCGATATTTATTTATCTAAATCCCTATGTGACTTATAGCATACAAATCATTCAATTAAAACAATAATAGTAAATAGTAGGGTTAGAGAGAATGCAAACAAGGTTTGTTTATGCAGTTTGGCAAATCTCGCCTACGTCCACGCTCCAAGCTTCATTTGGAGATCCTTAACTCGATTGGCTTATGGGTGCCAACTAAACCTTTTACATTGACAAATTCTTAGGGCATCAGCCTCTCTTTGACTATTCTAGGGTATCGCCCTTTGATTGATCTTCTAGGTGTCAATCTAGCCTTTGACTGTTTTGGGGTGTCACCCTAATTTGACGAATTGGTACGAAGTCATCCTTTACAATTTAGTACAAAGTGTTTGAGGAATTGAAAGCTAAAAAATGTTTCCAAACTCTCCCAAATTAAAATCTCAAGTTTGGGGTTAGGAGAGTTGGATTATAAGCTCACTTAAAAGTAAGAGAAGTTGAGTAAGAAATTCGACAGAGTTTTGCTACTTCTTTTGGTTCGTTACAAATCAAACAATTAAAACAATAATAATAAAGATTAGGGTTAGAGAGAATGCAAACAAGGTTTGTTTACGTGGTTTGGCAAATCCCGTCTACGTCCGCGCTCCAAGCCTCACTTGGAGATCCTTAACTCGATTGGCTTACGGGTGCCAACTACACCTTTGACAATGACGAATTCTTAGGGCCATCTCTTTGACTATTCCAAGGTATCACCCTTTGATTGACCTTCTAGAAGTCAATCTAGCCTTTGACTATTTTGGGGCGTCACCCTAATTTGAAAAATTCACACGAAGTCACCCTTTACAATTTAGTACAAAGTGTTTGAGGAATTGAAAGCTCAAAAACTTTTCGAAACTCTCCCAAATTGAAATCTCAAGTTTGGTGTTAGGAGAGTTGGATTACAAGCTCACTTAAAGGTAAAAGAAGTTGAGTAAGAAATTCGACAGAGTTTTGCTACTTCTTTCAGATCGTTACTTTGACCTTCGGAGGTCTATGTATTTATAGATTGTTCATTTTTGGTTGACCCAATCCTTTTGGTCGACCACTTCTAGCCGTTGCAAATATAACAATTGAAAATTTGACTATTGGAAGATAGTCGTTACACATTTACACACTTTTGGTCGCATAGCTCAACCACTGAATTGACCGCGTCTCGTCCGAAATACTTTGAAGCTCACCGTGATGCATTTTGGTTACCTATCTCATCTTCATCCTTGACCGCATCGCATCCAAAAATGTCTTGAAATATTACAGAAGCAATTTGTCTTGTTTTCCGGTCGTAACCTTCAACCGTGACTTCAACCGCATCTCGACTGAAAACTCTCAGACCAATCTGTGTTGTGTTTCAGTTGTGTCCCTCGACCGGACCCTCGACCGCGTCTCGATCGGAAGACTAAATCCTAGATTTGGTCGCCTATCCCATCCAGACCACGACACATCCTCTTTCTTTTCCTTGAATTTCCTAAGTCCCGAAGCGATATGTATACTATATGGATTTAGATAACCATGTTAGCACACATAAATAACCATTTTTAGGGTATTTCTAATAAATATGAATATGAATATAATGAATAAACCATTAAGAACAATATCCATACAAATACAATAATCAACTTATTATTTTAATCAAAATAGTCATCATCAAAATAAATTACGCCTAAGACATTTAGACCAACATAGGACACATATATCTTACTGCAAATCAACCCTTACTCCAATGGTCTCAGGTCCACTCCTATCTAAAATTGCTAGATCTCCTCTATTGAATGGCTCTCTCTTCAAGAGTCTCATGGGTGCTCTTCAATATTGTACACTCACACACCCTGATATTGCATTTGTTGTCAACAAAGTTTGTCAATATATGCATTCCCCTACACACTTACATTGGCAAGCCTTGAAACACATACTTAGGTATCTCCAAAGTACTCCGACCTTTTATCTATCCTTCACACAATCTTCCTCGATGGACATCTACTGCTTCACTGATGCAAACTGTGCAGCTTATAACAATTGCAATTTTTCTTTAAAAGATAAGAATTAAATTCAAATTTTTATGAAATTTAAATTCCCCATTTAAAGGGAGGGGGTTACTCAAATATGGATATTTCCTCTCTATAAAATAATCTTGTCTTCTCCTCTCTACATACCTTACTATTTTCCAAAGACATAGACTTCCTCTTAGAGCTGTGAAGCATCTTCGTGCTGTCGTAATCCAAAGTGGAGAAACTTTTGATAGGTATTTCTCATTTTGTTCAATGGAGTATTTTCGATTGAAAAATCAAGTTTTAATCTCTGTTTCCATTTAGGTTGTGAGTTCTTTATAACCGAATTCGATGGTTGCAATTTGGGACTTGAAAATTTTGGAGAAACGGACGTCTTCTAAAGGTAAATGTTGAACGATTGTATTCGTTCACAAATTTTTAGAATTTAAGTTTTCATTGAATGAATTTAATATTGATTCTTAAAGAAAGATTGGATTTGGGTTTAAAATTGTTGATAATGGATTAAAATTATGCTATGTTGTGACAAAAAATTTTGAGAATTAATTTGTATCTTGAACTCGTTGGAGAATATTGAAAATCCGGCAAAAACATGTGGCATTGGTGCTGCACTGGCTCAGTCATCTTAGCTCATGGCTAAGACCCAATTTAGGCTATGACCTAGTTTAGTTGGACCGCGGCTTGGACCTTGTTTTGGGCCCATTTTGGACTTTTAATCCAATTATTTTTGGGTCATTCCAGCACCAATTTTGGGCCTTATACTCGATTGCTATTGAGTCGTCTTCTTAGCTAGGTGTTTGAAATTAAAGTGAGATATTTTGATTCTAATTTTGTAATATGATTTTCTTTAAATCTCGAGGTTTAGAGTTTGGACTCAACAGATTATTGGACTTTCTTGGTTTGGCTTGGACTTTAATTTTGGATTGGCTCATTGTGAGGTAGGGGTTTATTTTTGTGTCTAGTATTGTATTATTTTCAAAACATTTATTTTGAGACGTGTTCTTATATAAAATGATGTATTCATTCTGGCTCGTCTATTTTTATATTATTATATATAGTTTTAACTAGACATGTTATTAATTGAGCATGCACATTATTCATTGATCATTTTGGTTGTGTGTACCAAGTTTGATTGATCTATGTAGGGATCTTGATTTTGATACACACATTTGACCATTGGAGGATATGCTTGTTTGTTGTTGTTAACTAGAGTAATGAGACAGCTGTATGCGCCGTGTCTCTGAGCACAAAACCCTAAACTTGATCAAGGTTGTTGTGGCTATTGCGATCGCTTGAGTATTGCCATGATTTATTTATTTCTATTACTACCAATGGCATGGTACGTTCAGAGTTCGTGAGTGACTCCAGTTTCACTGAGCTTTCATTATTTGACAGTAGTGACCTATTTTACATATGTACTACATTATAGTAGAAGTGTTTGATGTTTTCCCTATTGGTCATTTTCTATTAAGTTTCATTTAAATGTTTTATTCATATCATGCTTACATATTTTCTTAAAGAAAACATTTAAGTTGAATGTAAAACATTTCCCCTATTGAGTTTAGTCGACTCACCCCAACGACATTTTCCTTCAGGATTCACTTCGAAGGATTCCCAGTTGCCATTACGGGTGTGAGCTCGGCGTTTACTTCTAGTATTTTAATGTTAAGAGTAAATTTCTGTTTAAGGTTTGCTTTAGTTATTTTTGCTCGGTTTAGGTTATATCTTCTTATTTAATTACTGGACTTATATTACTACATTATCTAATGTCACTATTGGACCTCTGTTTTACTCCATTTGGTTTGTGCCATGACTATTTTATTTATATTTAAATCTTTAAGAAAAAGGATCGTACAATTTAGTTCATTTTCGGACCGAGTCGTTACTCATTCTGTCTAGGGTCCCCTTTGGGGAGTGACACAACTTGTCCTGATGATCGACACAGTACTAGTGCCTATTGTCTTTTTGTTGGAAAAAATTTAATCTCTTGGTCATCGACTAAGCATCAAAATGTATCTCGCTCCAGTACTGAAGCTGAGTATCAAGGTGTGGTAAATGGGCCTTCTAAAACTCTCTGGATATGTTCTTTACTTCAAGAACTTGGTTTCTTTTCTTTAACTTGCCCTGTCATATATTATGATAATCTTAGTGCAACTTATGACATCCAACCCCGTCCTCCACTCAAAAATCCAAGCATGGGGAGATTGATTTTCACTTTATTCGTGATAAAGTTCACAACTGTGAACTTCGGATTGAGTTTACTCCTTCTTCCATGCATGGAGAGATGAATTGTCCTTCCTTGTGCATATTGGAATCCATAATCAATTATATATATGGTGTATATCAAGAAAGTTGTTGAATAATTCAAGTCAAGAATTTCAAACAAATTCAACAAATAATTTCTAACAAGAAATTTATCCCAAATAGACAAGGCTATACAATATGCACAATAATTGCAATATCACAAAAAGTTTAAATAACCTGTTCTGATACCACTTGTAGTCCCGTGTTCGCCTATAGGGGGGGGGGGGGGGTGTGTGACTTAGGCGTTCTAATTGTTTTGGTGCGATATTAATTTCTCTAAATCCCTATGTGATTTATCACATGTAATTAAACAAACAATGCATACAAAACAATTAAGAGATTAAGGGATAGAGATTGCAAACACGTTTGTTAATGCAGTTCAGCAAATCCCGCCTACGTCCACAGTCCAAGATTTCACTTGGAGATCCTTTACCCGATTGGCTTACGAGTGCCAACCAAACCTTTCACAATGACTATTATGGGGTGTCACCCTTTGACTATTATGGGGCATCACCCTTTGATTGATCTTTCAGGTGTCAATCGAGCCTTTGACTGTGGTGGGGCGTCACCCTAGTTTGACGAATTTGTAGGGAGTCACTCTTTACTATTAAGTACAAGTGTTTTGGAAATTAAAGAACCAAAATCTAAATCCTAAATCTCCCAATGTAACTCTCAAGTTAAGGATTGAGGAGAGTAGGTTTACAAGCTCACAAATATAATATAGAATCGAGTATAAAATTTGGCAGGGCTTCGCCTCAATTCTCGATTTTGTTGTGGAGCTTCGGAGTGCTTCTATGTATTTATAGACTGTCCATTTTCGGCGACCCATTTCTTTTTTGTAGATCACTTCTAGCCGTTGCAAATATAACCGTTTAAAGTTCAACCGTTGGAAGATAGCCGTTACACATTTCTGCACACTTTCAATTGCATAGCTCTACCGTTGAATCGATCGCGTCTTGTTTGAAATACTTCAGAGCTCACTGTTTACTCTTTCGGTTGCATTCCTCGACCGGTACCTTCGACAGCGTTGGGTCCGCAAAATGCATGAAATGGACAGAAGCAAACTGTGATGTTTTTTGGTTGCATACCTGATCTGGGTCCTCAACCGCACTACGTCCGAAAAATGACGTGAAAGCTCTAGAAGCAAACTACCACTAAATTCGGTATCATGTCTTGACCGCTCCTCGACCGAAACCTCTCGGGTCACTCTGTGATGCTTTTTAGTCACTCACTTCGACCGTGACTTCGACCAAAAAACTCAGAAGCTCTTTGTGTTGTGTTTCGGTCACATCCCTCGACCAGACCACTTGACCACGTCTCGACCGGAAGACCAAATCATAGATATGGTCGACCAATTCACCGTTGAAGCTCGACCACAACACCTCTATCAACTTCTTTTGATTTTCCTAAGTCCCACAATGATGTGCATTCACTACATGGACTTAGATAAACATGTTAGCAATAATAATAACCGTTTTGAGGGTATTTACAATAAATACAGATATAAATAATATGATAAAACCATTATGAATAATATCCATACAAATACAACAACCAACTTATTATTTTCAACAAAATGATAATCATCAAAATAAACTAAGCCTAACAAAAACGCTAACAAGTCGCTCCCTTCAAGTGGCAACCATCGAACAAATAATCGGTCTACCACGGTTCAAAAGCCCCATCTTACATGCAACTAAACACATATACATCCTTTTAAATGCACTCATCTCCAGGTGAACATGCAGCAAGATTCTAGGATTAGACCTCTGAATCTTCTCGGCATATGACCATATGAGATTGTATTGCTCATTGTCATCCCATTCGTTAATTTTTTTGGTCGCATTTCTTGCCCTTCTAGCAAGGCTGGGTGTGATGTTGATGTTAAAGTCCTTCCTGACTGTCTCAATTATGGAAGAAAGGTCTCAGTCAACCTGACTTTTAAATCTGTCCAAGTAATGTGCTGCCACCCATTTGGTAGATGCATGGCGGCTTTCCATCTTTCTCAAGCAAGTGTGAACGTCGTTATAGCACTTTATTTGAAGCATCATTTCACCTTGCATTTTTTAGGCGTGCATCTGCCACATGCATCCTTCCTGGCAGACAACCTTCATCCGATGAGCGTCACTGTCAGTGAATTTTATCTCGTACCCATTTTTCAACACAAGATCGACAAGTTCTTCTCTAATTTTATTCAATGAACTATACTTCTTGCCAAGATCCATACCAGTGAATGTGCATTCTGCTTGTGGTGGGTGTCTAGGCCTACTCTCGGCCATGTCCATGTCTTCATCACTGTAACGACCCGGATTTTCGTAAATCCTTTAAAATGCGTAAAAATTTGAAATTTCTTTTTAAAACAAATTAGAGAGCGACACTAAATCGGATCGCTACTGACCATTCGTACAACTCATGATAAAACCCCCATTTATGAAATTATACGGAAGCATAAATAAAAATCGTTTATTTAAAACTGTGCGGAAGCGTAAACAAATAGTTTAGGGAAAAATTACCAACCAATTGGAATACTACTTTTTATACAACTCACTACTTAATTTAATTACATCTTTGAAAACTTAACCTAATTAAACGGTTTCTCTTTTACCCTCTTTATGCCTGGCCAGCCCCAGTCTCCCTCGAGCGTGCAAATCCACCATCCACTGCCTTTATTGTCTGATTATTATCTTTTGCTACTACTAGTCCGTGCATTCCTCATAGCGTACTAGTACGTACATCTACACCACAAGCAACTATAAGCCTGAAGGCTTAGTAAGGAAAAAGGGAAAATGCATGAAATGCCTCTCTTTAGTCCTTTTTGGAATGAGGGCCACAAAAACCAATCCTTTCATTAGCCATTTACCGTTTTATTACTATACTTTAAGTCATTACTCGTACTTTGAGTTGGAATTGGGAGGTTTTTCTCGTGCAATGGCATAGTGCTCGGATCTAACCTTTACTTGCAATCTAGAACTGTCGTACCTATGAGGGAGGGACTCCGTCTAGATTGCAGACTACATCCGCTACCCATCCACTCCCAATTCCCATTTTATCATTTTTCTTATCCACTTTTTGTGCCAGGCTAAGCTGACGGTACCACAGAAGCCTTTATTATCTTATTAACTCTTTTCCCAGTCCTGTGCCAGGCTAAGCTACCGGTACCATAGGAACCTTTATTATCTTATTATTTTTACCATTTTTCATCATTTTATCCTCACTCATGCATGCTTGCGTACCACCCCGTGGCACTCCCTATTAGTCTCTATTAACATAATGAATGTTCATACATTCTTAACCTAACATGATGCATGATGCGTCCTAACATAACATTCATAGATTGACGTTCGTATATAAGAAATTAACTGTAATTGAAATTGCAGGAGTTGAAAGCGCATACAAGGAAGTAAACAACAGTTGCATGGAAAGCAAAACAACTGAAATGGAATAGCACATCCAAGGCAAGTAACCTCGATTGAACACTTAATCAGGACAATAGACAATGAACCTAAACAAGGAAAGCATGCTTCACTTAAGATAATTACTATACTATTAATTCACATGCTAGTTCTTCTAGTCAATTTCCTAGTCCATTTACACGCTCCCTATATTTATTGTTCTGGGTGATTATTTTGATTAGTTATCCTAATTAATTTACATGCTCAAGTTGATTGCTTTAGTTAATGGTTCTAATTAATTAACATGCTCAGTTGATTGCGTTAGTTAATTACGCAAGTTAATTAACATGCTTTAATTAATGATCTAGTAGACTATCCTAATCAATTACATGATTAAGGTGAATTTCATGCTTTTATCCTAGATGACTTAAACATGCTTTTATCATAGTTACTTCGCATGCTTTAATTCAAATCTACTTAATTACTTTATTTGATTGTTCTAATAAGTTAACCTACTCACTAATTTATTCAACATGCTCAATTAGTTATAATGGTTATAATATTATACCTAATTTACTCTAATTAATCCTAGTTAAGTTAATTAATTAACATGCTTGTTTAGTTAATCATTTTGATTAGTTACATGCTCATGAAGTACAAGTTAATTATCCTAGTTTGTTTTTCTTAGTAAAATTACGTACTAAATTTACATCATTAGTAAATCGCATGTTAGATTAAAGGATTAGTTAAATTACCCTAACATGGTCAAATCTAATTAGATGATTTCCATAGTTAGTTAACATACTTGAACAATAATTATAAATTCGATTCTAATTGATTAACAGTAGCATGCTAGTTAATTAACATGCTTAGCATTCAATTAAATTTTATTACACTAGTTAATTACAATTGCTAAACAATTAACATGCTAATTAAACTAACTACCCCAAGTAGGTTAATTAACGGTTAGTCAAGTTGGACATGCTCGAGTTCGTTATTTATCAATTAATTGAATATCAAACTTGATAAGAAATACACAACAAGAATAAAGCAACACTATTTATAAAACTCTAACTCATTCTTAGACCTCACATAACTACTTAACCCTTACTCCACTTCTCGTTTTGCTATCCAACAACTGTCAAACTAACACAACCTAATCAAAGAGTTCATAGAGCTAACAATAACCAAGCGAATCATTACAGTAGGAAATTCACTACTATTCTAACACCACATCACAGAGCATACAAAGCATTAGTAACATTATCAACACTTAATAATAGCATTTCAAGGCAAACAATACACTGCTAGCAGTAAACAAGGCAATTAATAGACTTAACAACTAACATACACTTAACTAACAACTAATGTACATTAAGCATTTCACTAGTATTAACACAAAACTCACAACATTTAACTAACTCACACACCCATACTTGTGGTGTAGGGCCTCAATGGCCAAAACAACCCTTAATCCTTACCAATTTTGATTAACTAAAATCAAGGACAACTCTCTTCAAGCTCCCCGAGCTCACGGCAGTTCCAACTCCTAGCCCCAAATCCACAGCTCTCTCCTAACTCCTTAGCGCACTCCTCTCAGCTCAAAAATTAGCTCACCACACTTAACACTCAACCTACACACAACTTCTCTCTCTTTCCCACCTTTACTTGCAGCTCCCTCTCGCAGCTCCTTCTTTTGCTCTCTGGGATTTCTCATGCAGGAATTGAAGAATGAAGACTGAAGAGGGAAAAGGAAAATATTACCTAGAGGAGACAACCTTGCAGACATAGGGGAAGGGAGGGAGATGGCCTAAGGCAGGGGAGGCCAGCTACGGGCATAGGGGATGATTTTTCGTTGCCCATGGAGAGGGGAGGGTCGATTCTTGTCGGTTTCTTAAGATTTTCTATGATTTCCATCATTTTCTTCTTATTTTATTTCTTAGGTCTGGGTTAATTCGGACGAGTGCGGACGCATAGGTCTCTTTCGCAAGGCTAAATTATTCAGGCTAAATCGAGGCTTCGGATGGGAGAACGCATCCCTGTCCTATTCGTACCATCCTCAGGTGGGTTTCAGACGCCACATCGCGTCCGCACGTGAAGTCCGTGTGTCTTCCGAAAGTGTTCTAAAATCGGACAGAGGCAAATCGGACGATACCTCAACTCATTCGTAGCATCCTAACTCGTCCAAAACTGTCCAGGTTTAGAACAAATTCGATGCTGACGCTATTTCTCTCGTCCGCATTGTCCGGACCCTCGTCCGCAACACTACGACAAAGTGTACTTAGGATGCCAAATCATGTCCTAAGTCTCATCCCAACTCTTCCTTGTGTTTGTCAACGTGAGTGCGGACGATACATCACGTCCGCAGTATCGTCCACATGTCGTCCGAAACTTCACAATCCAGTGAAGTCAGGACAAGACATCGCATCCCCAAGTCGTCCCAAGCTCTCGGGACGACGCTCCACACGTTTTTGGACAGTATGACTCGTCCGTAGAGTCGTCCGAAACACTATGGGCAGGTCTTCCCACGTTTTTCTCACTAACTCCTACCCGTAACCATTCCCCCATGAATACCCGTCACAAAATGACACGTATAAATACGTGATGCAATACCCCCAAGCTCCCAACACTTGATTACATCACGTATCCAAGGGAAACATTAGCGGAATTACCCCTAAACTTAATGCTCTAGAATGTCTTTGGTAATGCCCCGATAATTGCCCGACTTAAAAATATCGGGTTGTTACAATCACTACTGGATTTGCATAATGAATGAAGCTCCTCCTCGTTCTTCTCGTCTAGAGTTTTTGAGATGGAATGCACCACTATAGCAGCTTCGTCTCCTCCATGTGCTGCAGAGGCGATGCTAGAGGCTGTTCCTCCGAGGGGGTTGGAGGCTGAGCCACTGAGGGGGGT
>CM039478.1:18934664-19017476 GCA_022433065.1 Begonia loranthoides
ATGTTTTCAATTTTTTTTCCTTTTTTTTCCCTTTTGTTTTTCAGATTAAACCCTAAACTTTCTGGCCCCAAATGCCCTTGGCAGGATTTTTTTCCCTCCTCTAAATCCCTTTTAATTTTCTTTCCTTTATTTCTTTTATTTAATCAATTAAAATCTTCCCTCCATTTATCACTATATTCATTTTCCATTCTTAATCCTTCCACTCTCTTTTATTTCTTTCTAACCCCACTTCTCCATTTCTTTTATCCAAATAAATTCTTTAATCCTTTTCCATATAATGTATATGCACCAATTATACACATCATACTTTATATTGTCTACCCAAATCTTCAATTTAATCCTAACATCATCTAACGATGTTATAGCTCCAAATTAACTGTCCAATTCCGCTTCTTAATTGAATTCTTCGTTCGGAAAATTCTAATTTCACCCACTATGACCAATTGACCAAATTTGCGTACGTAGCCGCTACACGACAATTCGGTCAACTTCTTCAACGCTATGACCGATTTTCAATGCAAAAAATTTACACGTGGAATTTCTTATTTAAAAATTTCACTGGTTTTACAGTCATACTACTATGGCGACGCTTTGAAGAAATAGACGAAATGCAGATGAGCCTGATCGACATTGATTTGATATTTGGCGTGTTATTTGGATTGATGTCAGACTTCCGTTAGTGAGACTTTGGATGTTCGCTACAGCCTATTGCACTTCAATGACTATATTTTCAACGGCTATTTTTAAGGCTCTATAAATAGAAGAGGCACTCCAATCTCACCACAACGAATGGAGAATCGAGGCGAAGCCCTGCCAAATTCAAGACTTGATTCTTAATCACTGTGAGCATTGTAAATCAAATTCTCCCCACCCATAAACTTGTGAGTTAATATTAGGAGAATTCGGATTAGGTTTTAGAGCTAAATTTTTGTATCTATTATTGTGCTTAATATTAAAGGGTGATTCCCTAAGAATTCATCACATAAGGGTGATGCCCTGAAACAGTCATAAGCTCAATTGAACACTTGTAAGTTCAATCAACGGGTGACTCCCCACAATAGCCAAATTAAGGGTGATGCCCGACAATAGTCAATTTAAAGGTGAAGCCCTGTAATAGTCAAAGGGTGACACCCTTAGAATTAGTCTTTGTAAACGATTTTATTGACACCCGTAAGCCAATTATTTAGTGGATCTCCAAGTGAAACTTTGAGCGCAGACGTAGGAGAGTTTGCCGAACCGTGTAAACAATCTTGTATGCAATTCTCTATCCATTACTCTTTACATTATTGTTTTTAATTGTATGATTTATTTGTAATAAATCACTTAGGAATAGTAAAACAAATATCGCACAAAATAATTAGAATGCTATATTCACTCCCCTCTATAACCGTATATCGATCCTACACATCCACAATACATGTTCCACACTGTATTGTTCAAAGTGAAGCATAAGTGGAAGTTCAAGCTCCAATTTGGGAGATAGATGAAACATTCCAAAAACTTCCAACAATCTGACCCCCAAGGAGTATTTGGCATATTCGGCAGCCTATACAATTTTATATCGAAACATGCTCTTCATAAAATATGTAGCTGATATTCCAAGCTTTCTAGAATGAAAATTTTTGTTAAATTGGAAGATCATTTACTATGTCAAAAGAGCCCTGAACAGAGAGCTTCAATTGTGCTTAAAAAGCTCAAACATCCTTAGTCGGAGTTGAAGCCAAATCCACTTGGAGAATGAACGTGAAAATAATTTCCATGGACCTGTTGCTGCATTCAAGATTTGGGGGATTTTTTAAAAATTGTTTTTATTTATTTTATTCTAATTTATATTAGTTCAAAAGGTCATGTGTTTGTGTCACTCTGCTAGAGCATGTTCTAGCCTAGTGTGAGTGTTTTGTGAGGGTTTTTTGGTAATCTTCTTTTAGGATATTAACCCTAATTTTGAGAGAGCATTTAAGCTCTCTCTTAGGGCTACCCTAGTCTTTTTTGAATAAGAAAAGAAATCCCTTTGAAAGGTTGGAGGTCCCTCCAAATCGACCATCTCCCTTGGTGGTGTTATCCAAGTGGATTTTGTGTCAAAGAATTGAATTACCATTGTTCCTTGCAAGCCTTGTCATGACCCGGAGGGGGGCCAGACAGAAATGCCGGGCCAAACGACCCAGTCTTCATAGAAGACCCAGTCGCCTAGCCCAAGACTTGTTAAAATTTAGCGGAAGACTTGTAAAAATACTCAGCCGTAACCCACATCTGATGGGTCACGGTCCATATAGTGATTGCGAGGATAATCAATAATAGCATAATAGTAAACTTAAATGTCCAAACAAACTGTGCATCCATGTCCATACATCCTAAATTTTAAATCATAGAATATTACAGAAACCATTTGTTCTTACCAGCGGAAAATGTAATTAAACCAAAGGAAGCAAAACAAGTCAGCTGCAATCCAAAGTTAGAACTTCACAGGCCTAATGCGTCCACACTTTAGATATTCCTATCTCTACCTGGGAAAGATATAGTCGAAGGGGTGAGTGACTAGCTCAGTAGGAAACTTATACTCACCGCCAAGCGCGTGAGAAAACTTGTCTTACCTTTTCTTTATCAAAACCTTGATTCTTTTTAGGGGGCTATGGATTTTATCAAAACGTTTTCAAAATCATTCACATCCTTTTTAAGGAAAACCAGCCTCAAAGGGCTCCGACGAGATATCGAAGAAAACACCACCGCATACATAGACAAATATACTCAAAATTATCCTCGTCCGTTTCACACTGAAAATCATCACTAGTGAAAAGGGAGGTCGCTCATGGACTCCTCTGGTCAATCGTACAGAGTAAAGCAACGACGGTCTGTAGACCTGGCTCGTCACCCGGGTTTTTCTGGTGAGCCAAAGCTCAGCGCCAACCCAACCCGTATAGTCACCCAAGTTCTGCCGACAAGCCAAAGCTCAGCGCCGACACAACTCAAATCACGTCCCGAGTTTGCAGATGAGCCAAAGCTCAGCACTGACAACTCCTATTGAGATAAACCCTAGTCTTACCGATGAGCCAAAGCTCAGCACCGACATAACTAGAATCACCTCTCGAGTTTGCTAACGAGCATAGCTCAGTGCTAATAAACTCGTATTGAGATAAAACGTAGTCCTACCGACAAGCCAAAGCTCAGCGCCAACACAACTCGAATCACCTTGTTGAGTTTACCAACGAGCCAAAGCTCAACGCTGATAACTCAATCTCAAGTTTTCCGACAAGCATAGCTCAGCGCCAACAACTTGAATAAAACTACACCCTGGCCAGGTTTAGAGGTTCGAACCCAAGGAAGCGTCATCACCTTCCCAATCCAATATTTATAAGATATTGCATACAGGCATTTGTCTCTTCATAGCACGAGACGTACCGAGGATGCCTTATGATACTCTGATGCTGCGGTCATCCAGAGTTCCAAGAGGATTCATCGCCCCAAAACAGATATCACATACCAAGAAAACTATGCACGGAATCTAAACGTATGAAACTCGCGTACATCGATATAATAAAATCAGACGTGTTGTCGAGCAGTCCCCGTTGATTTTTATGCATATGTGGTAAATAACAAAATATTAGTTTTTGAAAAAGAAAGATGGTATGAGATATGCAAAGCAAGCAGGTATAAAACCCCTACCTCGACGACGGTCTCTCCTCGTATCCGAAGGAGCATCAACCGCAGGTACTGGCTCGATGTCCTTAAACTCGTATGAGCCTACAACATGTCAAATATAGAGAAATCTCATAAATACGTCTCGAGAAAAAGTAAAAGGATCCTATGTCGAGACGAAGCTTAACATATATCATCATGCTTTCACTCACAAGTCAATTTCGCTTCGATAACGCTTTTAGTTTCGCCTATGGGAATTTCTCTTTAACCACTTCCTTTATTTCTAACGTCAAGTTTCTTGATAATATTATCATTACCTACACCACAAAGTTCAAACTATGAGTCTAATACTCAGTAAGAGATGCATAAATATAATATGAATATGACATGCAGTTTTGTAAAAGCATGTCTTTTTCGTTCTTTCTTTCTTTCTTTTCTTTTGTTTTATTCTTTTCTTAGGTTTAATGACCTCACAACCTTTGTCGAGATCGTTATGGGAAGAGTAGACATGACTATGGGAAACACACCATTGAGTCTTGTGAACTTTGGCGAGACAGTCTCCAATTGATCGACCGCTTCTAAAATGGTTAGAATTTGTTATAATTTTTAACAAAGGAGATCGACCGCCCTTACTTATGATCGACCTCCACCCTTCAGAAACTCAATTTTCTTCATTTTAAACCATATTTAATTGAAAATTCCTCTTATTTAACTTCATACTTATATTTATTTTGTTATATCAAGTGTACACTACACTATTACGAAACACATTTCTTTTAACAAAATAATATATATATATATATATATATATATATATATATATATATATATATATATACATATTACACCAAATTCGTTGCATTACACATGGATTTTCTGGATATTACAGTCCACGAGATTCTCTCGCACAAAACTGTGGATAAGCTACAGTGTCCTTCCATAGAAGGTTTGACGTTCTGCGGCACTATACATCGTAGGGAGTCCTTGGCAATTTCTTATCCCTGTGGACACGTGCAAATCACGTGGTACTTAAGTTCGTTCCTCTCCAAAACGAGGATCTTTTTGCTCCGGAACAAAATTCTTTTGGATTGTTCCGCTGTAGAACAAGCTTCTTTCAGATTGTTCCCCCATTGAACAAAGGATTCTTTGGTTTGCTTCGACGCTGAATGATGTATTTTGGGTTTGCTCCCCCGTGGAACAAAATCCTTCTGGTTTGCTCCCCAGCGGAACGACATCTTTCCAGATTGTTCCCTTGTGGAAGAATGGATCCACTAAGGAGCAAGTGTTCCTCACGCCATGGTCCAACTCTCCAAAGACTTCTCTTCTAGTGGGAGATCCCTTGATCATCCACCGTGAATTCTTGAATCACCGTCCAGATCATACCGAGAGGAAGGAGGCAGTCCTTCCCTTAGGTGAGTCTTTGCCTCTTACGCCCTTAATCCTTCACTAGTGGCCGAGATTTCTTGAGCTTACAAGCTCGACTCTAATCCCAACACCAACATGACTATGGACTTTAGAAATTTACCTCAATCAATTTGGCACGCAAATTTCCTTCACCGATGTTGTGAATCGACACTCCGACAACACGGATCTTTGGTCAAAATCCTACTTTCACAACTTTGTTCTTTCATCCTTTTGTCGTTCTCTCTCTCTCTCTCTCTCTCTCTCTCTATTTCTTTCTTGACTTGTGAACGTGTACCCGAGAGAAAAAAGGGGTCATGTACTGTAATACCCTGAATTTTTGGTTATATTCAGCTTAAGAAGATAATGTTAATATTAGAGAATAATTAGAGTTATGTTGGGGAATTATAGTATTTAATTAGTATTTGGTGGATTATGGTTTAGAAGATTGTTAAATTAGTAAAGAAAAGTGTTTAAAAAATGAAATAGGAGGAGTGGTCAGTCTTCAAGAGGTGTTGCGGTCGATCATTGGTGAAGCAAAGCTTGACAATTGGATCAACCGCGAAAATGGCAGTGGTGTATAAATAGATTGGTAATGTTGAAATCGGTCGATCATGGAGTCAACTGCAAAAATGGCAATGGCGAGCGATGTTTCAGGACGATCGATCATGGCATGTGTTGGTGATCGACCGCGACTCTTGGTTTGCAGTTGATCAAGGCTGGTTGGCGGTCGATCACGTGAAGAGGGTGATCAACCAGTGTTCACAAAATTTGTTCAGAATGAGGTTTTGCAGTCGATCGTCATCATGAAACTGATCGATCGAGAATCTAAATTGAAGCCTGGATTTAGCAGCATGTCGTTCTCTGATTAGATTGAAACTCGGTGGGAGTTTTGTGGATGCTCCCTCCACTTGTCACTCCACCTCCAAGTGTTGGCTGGTGGTTGGGTGTGTGTTGTGTGAGATAAAGGAGCTGCATAGTTGGAGAAAAAGAAAAGGAGAGTCTAAAGGAGGTCTCGGGGAAAGTAAAAATCCAAGAGAAAAGAGATAGTGAGCTCCGAAAGGTAGGAAAATAGTAGTTTCTGGGTTTTAGGGAGAAGGAAATAGAAGAGAGAAAGAGAGGGAGCCAAGAGTGAGGGAGCCGAGAGTGAGGGAGCTTCTAGGAGAAAATTTAAAGGGTTGCTGTGAGTTAGATAGAGAAAAAGGAAGAAACAGGGAGTGAGTTCTGGGCTGTGAGTGTGAGGGTGAAAACTGGAGATAGAGTGGGAAGTTTTGAATTGAAGAGAAAGGATCTGTGAGGGAAGAATAGGAGGTGCAGAAGGTTGTCTTCCACGAGGTAAGAAGTTTGTATGTGTTTTGCTCGAAAGGGACTACATCACAAGAATTTAGGGGTTTTCCTGGGAGATGCTTGCATTGTTTGTTGGTTTAAATTTTGGTATATAGATGATATTGCTTGCTGTTAATATTGGATGAATGGATTCTAAATCATGATTTGAGTTATAAGGGTTAGATTCTATAGGTGATAAAACTACTCTCTGCATGTTACTAGAATGAAAAAGAATAGAATAGAAATACTCTACTGTGTTTGCTCATTGAAGTGTCTGATTCTACAAATAAATTATTAAGAGGTTCTGGAGTTTATTAATAGCATGGAAATGGTTGTTGTTGATTCTGCTGTGTTGTTGATATTTGAGGTTACATTATGCTATTGTGTTGTGTGGTAGAAATATTGGATGTGTAAACTGTTAATTGGGCGGTTGTGTTGTGTGGGAGAAATACTAGATGTGTAAACTATTAATTGGGATGTTGTGTTGTGTTGTAGAAATGCTGGATGTGTAAACTGTTAATTGGATGTGAGGATAAGTTACTGGTGGGTGAAGATATCAAATTGGATAGGTTGTTGTTCATACTCTGTGGTTCCTAAAATGTTTGCTATTGCCTCTAAGATCATGGTTTGAAATGTCATGCTATGTGAAGAAATATAAGATGCTATTTGAGGTGGTAGACATACTAGATAAGTAATATTATTGACGTGTAGTTATGTTAGATGTTAGGTTGTGATCATATCTTACTTGGAGATGTATTGATGCTTGTTTGCTTAATGATTTTTTATTAGATCTAATTTTTGATTCTGTTGTTAATTGAGGATGTAGTGATTCTGTTTATTCATGCATAATTGTTTTCTAAAAACAAAAATGAATTTCTCATACATAGATTTTATATAAAGATGGTAATAAAAGAGATATTTAAAGATACTATTCCACAATTTACCAAAGAACCCAAATTTTAATTTTTTGTCTCATGGGATCAAAATTTACGCATGGGCATTGCGAGACAAATTGGTCAAATCCGAGTGCTGGATCAATTTAACAAGAAAAGTTCAGACACATGGAATTTTATTTATCTTAAAAATTTGTGGTTCTTCCAATTTTTGTAATGACCCAATTTTTCTTATATTTGAAAATGAGTAAAATTTAAAACTTTTCTTTATAAATACAGCGGAAGACTTTTCATTCTTAAAACCTTTTTGAACGATAAATAGAATTCTTTTCTTAAAAATCTTTTAGAAATCACACCGGAATAGAGAAAGCATTTTCGAATATAATAATTAAATCTTTACAAATTAAAACATTTACTAAAAAAATTACAATTATTCTTTTTACTGTTTCTTTACAAAACCTTTTTCATTTTCTTTTTCCTTTAAACCCTTTAGCATAGCCAGCCACAAGATCCGTGAGTGCAAATCCTTCATCTATTGCTCCTAGCCTTGATACTGCGTATACCTACATCTCAAGACTTAACTAATGAGCCTAATGCTCAGTAAGTGAAATAAAATATAAAATATGCACATGTTGTGCTCTTTTAAAAATTCATATGCAGTTTTCTGTTTTCGTTTCCGTTTTATTATCATTTTTGTTTATTTTATCTGTTTAGTTTCCAGCCTCCCACTTGAAAACCAACCTCATGGTTTCGTTCTCAATTCCAAGCTCCCACTGATGCACCAGCGAAAGGAGTAAAGAATTAACCTGTAAAATATGTCCTTGAAGTGTTGAAGTTGTGAATAAATCAAAGCATGAAGCTTCTCAACTGGCGATCGAAGGCCGGTTGACTTTGCAGTTGAGGATGGCATTTTAAAAACAACATAGAGTCAAATTTTTATCGGCAGTCGATTGGACGGTAGCAAGGGCAAACGATCTCGATCGATCGGACTTTAGTTTCCTAATTTTGCCGAGAATCACTTTTGGAAAGTGAATTTAGAAGCTTCTAACTTCTTTGTTTTATATCCTTTTGAGCTGCAAGTTGGATAACATCTTCTTGAATGAATAAGGAAAAGAACGGTTGAAGAAATTTGAGAATAGCCTTCAAGAATTAGGAAATATACTGAAAACACTCCAGGTGGTTGGATTTGGAAAGTAGGATAGCTTGCACTCCTCTTTGATGACTTTGCGGATGAAGACTTGATGGATGGTTGAAAACCACTTCTCACAACCTTCCTCCAAGGATTAGGGCTATGGATGCTACTAGGAAAACCCAATTGAGCTTAAGTGAGCTTCATCTTGTGATATGACTCACACAAGAAGAACTTTGGATATAACTCACCAAAGTGTTTGGAAAAGGAATCTCTATAATTTCGAAATAAGCAAAAGCTTTTTGTATTCAAACTTAATCATCTTAAAAATAAGTATTAGGTGGCTTTATATAGCCTTTTACAAAGCATAAAATAAGAAACAATAAAATAGGAAACAAGAACCCTAATCGGCTCATAGAATAACTTGTGTGATTTTTTTACTTAATAGAAACCAGGTTAACTAACTAAAAGAATATTAAATTAAAATCTTTCTTTCTTCCTCTCCAAGTATAGATGTATTTGGTAGCTAATCCATGTTGGTGCTCAGCCACTTGGATGGTTTCCATGAAGAGATTTCCTTGGTCTCCAAGCTTGGACACTTGAACTTTCCTTATTCTTTGCTCTCTGTTCCGTGGGCCTTTGACATAGCAAATGAACTCCACATATAACAATCCAACTCATGCTAGAGAGCTTAGAAAGTCATCTACAATCTTCATAACGCATTCTATTTGAAATGACATTGTTTGGAATGCCAAAATAGTCAAATACGTGATAGAGGTCAAAAGGAAGACAGTTTTTGGAAAGCCCATCAAATATTCCACAATTGTCCTTGGACTTCCATCTATGCTTGACCTTGAATCCCTTCATACTAATCTTGAAAACTTGATTAATAATAGAATGGACTCGTAGTCTATCATCCTCTCGGGGGTGAAAAGGATTTGACCTCGAATCATGTCTTGCATTGCCATAATCTTTATTACCATAATAAGAAGGATCATCATAGGCTTCCAACATTGCAATGTCTTCAATCTTTCCATGAATATAATAAGGAAACAAGTCATGTTTGATATAGCTAGCTAAGGATATTAATATTTCCATAAAAATCTTTCTATGCTTGAATAATAACTCTAATAATAGATTCTCATTTTTTGTCTTCGAGTCAAAAATAATGTAGGCCACAATAATGATTACCATAAATATGAATTTGAAAACACCTTTAACAATATGTGGCCATAGAGTAATCTCTTCATAATATTCCTTAGTCAAATAAGGAGATGTTTCTTGGGCTTTGGAATTTTCATTGACTTTGAAATCTCCATAAATGAAATAAGGCAATAACCCTTGTATGATGTGGTAAGCCAATAATAGTAAGATATTCACAAACCATTTTTCATAATTGATTAATAGCTTAGGAATGTCGTGGATACCCCTTTGTCATTCAATGATTTCCATAAAAATAGTTGTGAGAATACCTTTGAGTATGTGGGGCCATAGAGTAAGGCATTCATGGAATCTTGAGGGACATTTTCTTTTACTTGACTTCTTAGGAACCCCACAAATACTTTCCTTATGAGGGCTTTTCGAATTCCATGAGTTGTCATACTTAGCTTGCCATCTTTGGAAACACAATCTTTGACTTGAAGCATTGGCCAATAGTTTTGTCTTTCTCCTTTTTCATTTGATCAGATAAGGAAAATAATCTAGCAACTTATTGTTGGACAATGATGCACATATAGGTAAGTAGTTTTTTAAACCATAAAACCACTTAATTTCGAGATTATCCTTGTTGCCATAAATGTCTTGCCTAAGAATCAACTTAATATCTTCATGGAATAACAAAGTAGATCACAATATGCAATATGTTACCATAATCTCAAAATAGTAATCATCAAGATTTATCAATAACAACATTCTCTTTCTACCAATATGGATATTCACAAATGAGTTTCCACCAAAATTTATAACTTTATTACCATAACCAATGATCATGCCAACAATGTAAGAATCTTCAATCCACCCAACTTAAAAAATTCACGTAATCAATTTATTCAATGGCACGTACCTCTTTGCTTTAAGCATAGTAGTTCCAAACCGATTTTCCTTTAATGTTCCATATTCCATAATTCAGCATGAATTTGAATGCTTGTCATGTGTGTGCCACTTGTCATCAAGCCTTGGTATTTCCAAAATTAGACAGCTTGTACTCATCATATCACACAAAAAGATATTAGTAAAACTTCTGTAAGAAAATTTAGTCCAAGTTTGTTTTACCTTGATATCTTCTTTGGCACTCAACGAACTTAAACTTTCCTTAAAATCCATGGAAGGAAAAGTATCGTCACTCTTTCCATCTTTGATTTGAGCACATACCCTTGTCTTGTGTAAATTTTGGCCATGAACCTTATGTTCTTTGTCAACGTGCAACCAAAATTTGTGATGGATGCCATGCATTAATATCTCCAAACACATTCCTTTGACTAAGACCAAATGAGCCATGTTAGCATAAATCCTTTCATCAATGATTAAAGAACAAACCTTGTTTCCATTGGAGTATCGGATATGGAAAGTTTGCTCCTTTTGTGTTGTTGTTGCCAAGTAGTCGACTTGATCTTCTATGGTTTGGGCTACTTGTTCTTCTTGAAATTCTTCCTCATATTCTAACACCTCATTGTGGTCTTTTGCTTGTGAAGTTGGAGTGCTCAACATAATTGCTTCAAGTTGTTGTGGCAAGGCGCTAATTTTTTTGAGTTGAGCTTGTTGACTTTCGGAAGAATTTTCATACCTTTGGATTGGTGCTGAAAACGTAGCAAATTTTTCCCTGAAGAAATTCCTTCTCTTTTGTCTCTCAATTATTAGGGCCATCTTGATTATATCTTCAAAAGTGTTGGTCGTAGTTCAATCATGCTTCCAATGTCATTGTGAAGTCCTTGGATGAATCTTGATATTGTTTCGTCTTCCGACACTTGCAAATCACATCTTATTTTTAGGGTTTTGAACTTGACAACATATTTTTCGACGGTGGTGGAACCTTGCTTGAGGTGTTTCAATTGATAGTAAAGTTCTTGCTCATAATGGCTTGGAACAAACTTCTGACTCATGAGTTTCTTTAATAGAATCCAAGTTCGAATCTCTTTGCTCTTCTTGTCTCCTCTTTGCACTAATGTTGCTCCACTATGTGCTTGCATACCCTGTGAACCCGGGTGTTATTAGTTGCACCTTCCTTAGTTCCAAAAATTCTTAACACTCAAATATTATTTCAACTTTTTCCACCCACTCATTATAATCATTTGCTGAGTCATTGAACTGCGAGATGGATACCTTGGGAATAGATGGTGGTGAGTTTTCCCCATCCAAGAAATAACTTCATGAGTAGTTTTTTGACCTCGTAATTGTGTAAAAAAAATAGCATGACTTAGTAGGAAGTTTTAGCTCTGATACCAAATGATGCACTAGCGGAAGGGGTAAATAATTAACCTGTAAAATATGTCCTTGAAGTGTTGAAGTTGTGAATAAATCAAAGGATGAAGCTTCTGAACTGGTACTCTAAGGCTGGTTGACTCTGCCGTCGAGGATGGCATCCAAAAAACAACACATAGTCAACTTTTGTTCAGCGGTTGATTGGACGGTCTCAGGGGCGAACGATCTCGATCGACCTGACTTTAGTTTCCTAATTTGGCCGAGAATCACTTTTGGAAAGTGAACTTTTGAAGATTGTAACTTCTTTGTTTTATATCCTTTTGAGCTGAAATTTGGATCATGTCTTCTTGAATGAATAAGAAAAACAACACTTCAAGAAATTCGGGAATATCCTTCAAGAAGTAGGAAATATGATGAAAACACTCCAGGTGGTCGGATTCGAAAAGTAGGACAGCTTACACTCCTCTTTGATGAATTTATGATGGAGACTTGATAGATGGTTTGACACCACTTCACACAACCTTCCTCCAAGGATTAGGGCTGTGGATGCCACTAGGAAAACCCACTTGAGCCTAAGTGAGCTTCATCTTGTGATATGATTCACACAAGAAGAACTTTGGATGTAACTCACCAAAGTGTTTAGAAAAGGAATCTCTCCAATTTCAAAATAAACAAAAGCTTTTTGTATGCAAAATCAATCATCTTTATATAGCCTTTTACAAAGCATAAAATAAGAAACAATAAAATAGGAAACAATAACCTTAATCAGCTCATAGAATAAGTTGTCTGATTTTCTACTTAATAGAAACTAGGCTAATTAACTAAAAGAATATTAAATTAATATCTTTCTTTCTTCCTCTCCAAGTCCAGATATATTTGGCAGATAATTCATGTTGGTGCTCGGCCACTTGGATGGTTTCCACGTAGAGATTTCCTTGGTCTCTAAGTTTGGACACTTGGACTTTCCTTATTCTTTGCTCTCTGTTCCGTGGGCATTTGACATAGCCAATGAACTCCAAATTTAACAATCCAACTCATGCTAGAAAAGAAAGCTTAGGAAGTCAAATAAATCTTTATGAAGCATTTGTTTTAAAATGACATTGTTTAGAATGTCAAAATAGTCAAATACGTGTCGGAGGTCAAAAGGAAGACAGTTTTTGGAAAGCCCATCAAATGTTCCACAATTGTCCTTGGACTTCCCACCTATGCTTGACCTTGAATCTTTTTAGACTAATCTTGGAAACTTGATTAATAATAGAATAGACTCGTAGTCCATCACCCGCTTGTGGACCACTAGAACACATTCATTTCGTTCCGTTCTCATTTTAGTATCTTTTCTGTATATTTTATTCGTTTGGTTGCCGGGCTCTCGCTTGGGGACCAACCTCATGGTTTCATTCTCAGTGTTAGGCTCCCGCTTATAGACAATTGGAACACATGTATACGTTTATTAGTTCCTTTTTCGTTTTCAATATCTTTTCTATTTCTTTTATCCGTTTGGTTGTCGGGCTCCCGCTTGCGGCTCAACCTCACCGTTTTTTTCTCAGTGTTAGGCTCCCACTTGTGGACCACTGGAATGAATTTCTACGTTTATTTAGTTTCATTTTCATTTTAATATCTTTTCTGTATATTTTATCTGTTCGGTTGCTGGGCTTCCGCTTGCACACCAACCTCACAGTTTCATTCTTAGTGCTAGGCTCCTGCTTGCGGACCACTAGAACGCGTTTTTACGTTTATTCATATTTAGTTATGTTTCTATTTCCTTTTTAAAATTATTCTTTAAATCATTTTCGTAATATTTTCAAAACCATGGTGCATGAATGATTGTGTATGCATACAGTTCTATATCCTCAAAGCATGATCAATATAAAACCTAAAATCCTCCTAGCATGATCCATATAAATCTTTAATTTAAAGAACTTAATTTGTAAAGACCTGAATTTTTATCCTTCCACTTTATTTTCTTAAAAAAACACGTTTAGATTTTTACAACCTTAAATGCAGCAAAACCTTCATTTAAAATCTCCTTATATCAGAGTGCCCTTTTTAAATCCCGATCGTTACTACATTTTTCCTGAACTCGATTAAATCATAGGAAATTAAATCATTGGTTTACTCGAAAAATCTAACGTAAACGAGATTAAATAGCGGAAATGAATTTGAAAGCCATTTAGTTAAAGCATTTATTAAATGGGAAGTCTAAATCAAACATGCTTAAAATTAAGGGTTAAAACTGCCACATATCAAACTACACGTGTTAGGGTTGTAGTTATATTTTTACAAAACATGTTTATTGTTTAAGCCTTACATAATATGTTCTTCTTCTTTCTCTTAACCATCAGTCTACTCCGGTCTCGTCTCTTCTGGATATTCCGCAGGCTCCACAAGGAAAGCCTCCTCCTCGACTCCTAGAACTACCATTTCATTACCTACACCACAAGTAAGGACGTGAGCCAATGGCCCAGTAAAGGAAATGGGGTTTATGCTTATGTTATGCCTCTCTTTTAGTCCATTATGGAATGGGGGCCACCCAAACCAACCTTTTTATTACCTTCGTTCGTTTGTTCTTTACTCGTACATCAAACTGGAATTGTGAGGTTTTTCTCATGCAATGACATAGTGATCGGTTTTGCTTGTAAACTAGAACTCCCATACCTTATGAGGGAGGGGCTCCGTCTAGTTTACAGACTAGACCCGCTAACCATCCATCCCCAATTCCATTTTCTACTTCTCTTAGCATTTTCTTAACGTTTTTCCTTTCCTAATGTATGTGAGTATAACCCTAAATGGGCACTCCTAATTGTTTCTATTAGCATGATGCATGAAGACGCTTCAATAAAGCATATACAGAAAGTAAACAATAAAGCATATACGAAAAGTAAACAATAAAGCATATACGAAAAGTAAACAACCATAATTTATAGAAGTGACAACTCAAAGATTAAAGGGCATAATTTAAAGATGCATGGAAGGAGCGAAAGCATATCAAGAATGAAGGACAGTCACAAAAGAATATATATATATATATAGGGACGGCAACAAGGCATGTTATTGCACAACACAAGGAAATAATTACATGGTTCAGGCTTGAATTTAAAGAAGGAACAACTAATTATTATGCGTTACCAAATGTCTTAACAAAATTTCTAACTATCACGCTCGAATGTAACACATAGTAGCAAATGAACACACTTACGAATTTAAACAAGTGATAGCATGCTTGAAGGATTTTACCGCAATGTAAAGTACAAGATTATGCAAATTAATATAAAGGTCAATAGAAACTTACTTGCGACACTTACAGTGACGAGAGACTAGCATGCTTTACACAAGAAATGCTAAAACGAGTACTAAACGAGTAACAAGCATGTTGAGCAAGTAAATAGATGGTTAACGATCTAACATGCTGAAACGAGAAATGAGCAAGTAATAGAGATGTTGAGCAAGTAAATAGATGCTTTAACAATTTAACATGCTTGGATGCTTTGGGAACTAGCAGTTAGGTAATGTACAAGGGATTTTGTATTACACATGGTATATGATCAGCAAAACAAAAATGCATAACTAGAGTCATTTGTTTCTATATTCTCATTCATACTTCCATGCACTAACTTATCATCAAACAATATTCTCAATAACCAGAACATAACAGTAGCAACAAAAGATCTAGAAGGTAACGACAGAGTAATGACAGTAAGAGTAACTACAACATAATGTCAAAATGAATTTAACAGCAAGTTATATAGAAGTTAGAGATAGAGTAAAGGCACTAAGAAATTCGTAGGAAGCAACAACAGGACATCATCCAGGAAATCTACAGATTTTAACTACAATAACCACAATAATACACTCAACACACACATACTTTAGTTGTGGGTAGGGCCTCCTCTGGCCAAGACTAACCCAATTCCTCACCTTAGCTGTGAAGTAATCTAGCAGGGATAGCTGAACTCCACTCCTTGCAACACCACGCCTAGCCAAATGACAGAGAAGAAGAAGTAGAATGAAGGAGAGGAGAGGAGAAAAACGTAGGGAGCTGAACTCCTCTGGAAGGAAATGAGCTGAAGATAAAAAGGAAGAGTCTCACTAGGCAATCAACGTGTAGGAAAGGGGAAGAACAACTACGCTACTTTTGAGCTGGAGCTGGAAGCGATTTCCCATGTATGGGAGTCGATTTTCTTCGTTGGAGATTGCGTATTAATGGACTACACGACAAGCCATTGGTTTTTAAATCCCTAAATTTATTCAAATCTGTGATTTTTCAGATGAGTGCAGACGCTTAGGTCTCGTCCGCAAGGCTAAATTTCACAGGCCAAATTTTGGCCTCGGACGAGAAAAGTCATCCCCCACCTCGTCCGTAGCTTCCACAGTAGACTTTCATATGCCATTTGGCGTCTGTACATATCGTCTGCATTTGTCCATAGTTTGGACAGAATGAAATCTGACGATACCCATCCTCGTTCGCACTCGTCCGCAAGCATCCGAAGGTTCCCAGACTTGTACAGAGTCAAATCGAACGAGGCCCGACTCATTTGCTTTTCGTCCGGACATGTTCAAAAGTCTGGAATACAGTAGGGTCAGTACACGAATTTGCATCCTAATTCATCCCAAGCCCTAAGGCTGACGCTCCAATCACTTGCGGGCGACAAGTTTCGTCCGCAGGCGTCTGAAAAAGCCCAGAACGGAATTTTCTCACATTTTTGAATTACACCTTTCATCCCAAAAATATTCCCCACAAATACATGTCATGAATAAACAAGTACATATACGCAATGCAATGTATAATATTTCCAAATTTGATTACATTGCGTACGTGAAAAAGCCAGTACCGGGGTATTACGTAATCTACAAAAAATTCATTAAAATAACAAGCAACCTGCAACAATAAAATCCTCGAACGGTAGTATGATCAGTATCCGTATCCTTAACTTAAAAAGCATAAAGAACTTAATTCTAATAAACACAATCAATATACAAATTCTAATTCTTGCGATGTAGGCCTTTTGCCAAAACACAGACAATATCACTTACTTTGTGTCCTTAAAGCATTTCTGTATTTAACGTAATCCTTCTTCCTTTTAATACCTTTAAATTAATAATAATTCATCATTAATAATCATTACTAATTATAACAATTCTTTATCCCCATTTTTTATAGTTCACCATCAGTAACAATTTCAATAACAATATTTCCTATAATAGAAATAACCCAACATAGTCTAACCATCATTAACCATTTCATAATTCCATTAAACAATTCCACTTTCTAACTACAGGCAGTAATTATCCAACAACAGCCCTCAACAGAGAGTAATCCATAAATTCCTTATCTTTTACCTTTAAATTAAATTTATAAAATTCATAAGGGAGAAATCTGTGCGTTACCTGAGGATTACCCGAGAAGAACCGGAGGAGCAACTCACTTGAGGAGTTTTGTAATACCCGGATAATCCTTCTATGTATAATGTACAAAATTTTAATGGATATTTTGATAAAAGAAAAATATGTTTTGGAATGTGTATGGTACACTCGGTATAATATCCCAAAAATTAATGAAGAAATATTATTAGATTGATGGGGAATAAATTAAAAGGGAATGAAGTAATGGAATTAAAATAATATAAAGGAATAGAATATATAAAAGGGGAAAATAAAAAGAAGAGAAGAGGTGAAGGCAAAACAGCGACGTCCAATGCTGTGTGCGCAAGCCCTTAGGATCGAGCGACAGAGAGGTCGACTGTGCAAATCGACCGGTATGTCAACTGGTGTGACCAATTTTTTGTGAAAATTTTGGTTTCTGCAGAGTCTTCTCCTTGTGGTTTTTCACGTGGAACTCCTGATGAGATAAGTAACTTTCACGTGGCATGTTTGCATTGGACCACCTTCCTCGTTAGTGGTAAGTGTCTGTCAGCCATCGCTTCTCCTTGGAAGCTTCTTTGGTTACAAGTAAATAGTAGAGGTGAGGCAGGGAAAACACTAGAGTGTTTTGTTTACTGTGAGGGCCATAGGTGTGCTGGGGAGTGGAGAGGAGAATGCTCTATTATTTTGTTTACAGAAATTGTGCGTGTGTGAAGGATGCAATGAAGGCCTTGGATTTCTTGCTACTGCTGGTCATGGGTGTGGTGGAAACCATGAGCTTGTTGCAACATGGAGTTCAATAGCTTGAAATCTTCTGTGAGGTAAGAAGTGGGTTAAGTCATGGCTAGAGGAGGCGTAGACCACAAGTAGGGTTGCTTTGTTGTGAATGATGATTGGATGAATGATTGCATTTCAATGAATAATCTATGAAATGATAGTAAATCCTCTACCTGATTTTGTTCCCTGCTAAGTTATAACCCTTTTGTTAATTTAAGGTTTTGTCTGTTGCTTGGTTGATATTTGGATGATTGGTTCTGCCGAGAGTATCCTCTATCATATAATCATTACTTCATTGCTTTGAAAAATGAACTGCAAAATCTTGGTTTGGATATGGTAGGATCAATATTTTGTGGGTTGTCTCTGACTAGTTAATGCTTTGAACCATGTTGCCCTTATGACAATTTAAGTTATTATAAACTTGCTTGTATTGGATGCTAGCTGATAACTTCTGCATGTTTAAAACTTCCCTATTAATATAGTAAAGAGAAAGGCTGTGAATATGGACATGCTTCTTGACACTCAGTAACATTAAATAAATATGTTCTTGCTTATTTATAGTGTTGATGCATATGCCTTTAATATTGTGTTGAGAAGATTACCCTGTGTAGTTAAACCTTGCCAAACCTTTGCCATTTTAATCCCCTGCCATTAAATCATGTTATTTAATTAAATAGGCCATTAATTTCTATTTGGAAATGTTACCGTTAAACCATGTTATTTAATTAAATAGGTTGTTAGTTCTAGTTGGGAAATTTTCGGTATTAAATTCATTATTTAAATAATTAGGTTGTTAGTTTCTATTTGGAAATGTTCGAAATGGCTTTGTTGAATAACTGATAAACTTTCCTGCTAGTTTAACTTCTAGTCTTTAAATTATCACTCTGTTGCTATAGAATGATTCTGTTGGATTGTGGATGACTGTTGAATATGCTTCATGTTATATCATTATTCCTCCTGTTATATTAGTAACGACTTGGTTTCTATTTACTTTAAAAATGCGTAAAATTTAAAATTTTTATAAAAATCAACTTAAATCGTCGTTAATTCTTTTAAATTGAAATCAAAGTTTTTTTTTTCTTAAAACCGAACGGTTAAAAATCATTTTCCTTAAACTTGTTACTTAAACCTTTATAATTGGCAGAAAACTATAATTATAAAATCATTTTTCTGAAAACGTGACGGAAGCATGAATAAACTATTTATGGAATAATAAACGACTGTTTACATTAACGTTTACAAAACCATGTTTCTCTTTTACTTCTTTAGCCTGGCCAACGACAACATCCGCACGTGTAAATCCTTCATCATCTGCTCCTCTATAGAATACTTGCATCATTACGATCACCTACACCACGAAACAAACATGAGCTAACGCCCAGTAAGAACTGAGATATGCAATATGTATGCCTCTAACTCATTATGTCATAATGGAATCCATCCAAACTGTTCTTTACTCATGGTTACATATATATCAACTCGTATATCGAGCTGGGATATTGGAGGTTCCTGGCAGGGAGAGTGGCCGCTAGTCGGCATCTAACTCCTTGGGGTAGATAGGCTCTCGCGACCTGACAAGGGAAGGGCATAATCTAGAGTCTACTGGTTAGATCCGTACCACCTCCCCAACCTTTAATTCCCCTTACATTCGTTGCTTTTATTCATTTTCTTCTCACAAATGAATACCAACCCATTCGTGGAATTTCTATTGGTTTCTATTAACATGATGCATGTCAATAAAATATTAAAACCACAACCATACACAAGAAATATATTATGTCTATGACTTAGGTAATCCAATCCTCCATTACAGAATCCGCAATCTATATCACCAAAGAATTGCTATTATAAAAGAGTGGTTGTAATATATATTCCAATTAGCAATCAGAAACTAATTAATGAAGAATTCCACGACAATTAACGTTCTAGGATATTTTAAATTGAATAGAAAGACAGCAATGAAACGGATATCAAATGTACTTGATAATTGAAGGAAATACAATCAATATTATATTTTAACATGCTCATAATTAAATAGAAAAACAGCAGCAAAATCAGGCTCGGTATTTGAAGAAATATCGTGGTAAACCGTACGAACATACTCAGAATTGGGCAGCAAATAACAACAAATTCATGAAGAATAAAACGTTCTAACATGCTTCAGAATTGACCGAATTAACGGTGAAATAATAACAAATTTACAACAATTAAAACGTGCTAACATGCTGAATCTTTTGACAAAACATATCAGCGTATAACAATGAAGCTATAACAAAATATAATGTGTTGTCATGCTTTAAAATCTAACAGGAAATGACAGCGCGTAATCAGCGAATTAGCAACGAGTTTCCAGAAATTAAAACATGCTATTATATCTTGAAATTAACGGAAAATAAATACAACACAACAGCGAATTCAACAACGAGTAAAACAGCAAATTCAACAACGAGTAAAACATGCTAACATACTTTGGGAATTGACTGACAATAACAATGAATAATCAGCGAATTAATAGTGAACAAAACATACTAACATACTTCAAACTATCAACGGGATAACAGCGAAATAACAGGAGATTTTAATGAGCTAATAGCGAATAAAAACAGTGAGATAGCATACTTCGAAATGACAGAAAATAATAGTAGAACAGCAGCAAGGATTATCGTTAAAAGGCTCAACGAATAACAGGAAACAACAGCAATGAATTAGTACGCTAAACATGCTTGGCAGCAAACTAAAAGCATGAAATAAACATATACATAACGACAAGTGGCAGCATAATATCCAGCAAATGAAAACTACGATGCGGAGTATAATAGAGCATTATAATTGATAGCAGAAATTTAAACCACGAAGCTATTATTGACACTAAAACCGAGGAGATATTAGCAAGGAAATTGTAACTTCCAAAGCAGCAGAAAATAATCACAGCCAAATAAACCGAGGGTTAACAACACAAGGGAATAAAGTCCTAAGCTAACAGGGAGATCATTAGGAGGAATTATAATTATTCAGAGGCTATGAATTCACAGGCATCAATAATTTCATAACAGAGGAAATGATTTCATAATAGTGAGTTATCTACGAACTAGTATGATTAAATAGAAAGCATTCTCAAATAATCTGCAAAATTTGGCAAGGGTGTTTACTACAATAGCTTGTTTCTCTTAACCGACAACAGGGTATCTGTCATTAACAAAAGGAAGCCGAGAGTTTACTGGCAATTACTAACATAGAAGACATTAATAACTATTGACAGAGGTTTACTGCCTTCTGGAGCATCACGTGGGGTCGTTGGTAGGAGCTACTGAAGAGGATACGCTCCGGTCTAGTCCGGTCCAAGCATCCACAAGTCGAATCGACGATCAACCCGGTCACTTCACCCCTGTCAATTTCCATCCCTGCGATTCACGACCACACCTCGATCAAAACTTTCTCTCAACGAGCACACAGGTTCGCTCATCCCCACGAACAAACGCCTCGCGATTCGCCATCCCGCACCGACGCCAGTTGCTCGCTTGCACGCTGGACCCACCGTCGCCGCGAAGTGTCGGATGAACCCGAGCTCACTCCCGCTTCTCCCTCTTCCCCCTTGTCGCTCTTGGTCCTCCCCCTCTCTCTCAAAACTCCCCCCTTTCTATTCACAAAAACATTGGCTCAAGCTACTCTCTCTTCTTTTCTGATTTCTGAACCGAACCAGCATAGCAACCCGAACCGGTTCACCTGTTGAACTGGTTCATCTCCTCCAATCACCACTTAATTCTTGTTTTTCTTTTTACCCCTTTTTAATTCTAATTTCATTTTAATATTTAATTAATTATTTTCTTACATTTTAATTACAACTAATCCCCCAATTATATCTAATTACTTTAACCCTAATTAAAATCCAATATATTCAATTAAGTTCTAACTTAACGGTTACATCTTTGGTAATACTCGATAAATATCCAAATAATCTGATTATCCTCAATTACTTTCCAATTATCCTTATCAAATTCCATTATAAAAAGTTGGGGTATTACAATATTGTTCTGTCATTTCCATGCTAGTCTATCGATATGCTTCATGTTATTCCATTATTCCTCCTGTTATACTATACTGTCATTCCATGCTAGACTATTGATATTGTTGTGATTAATATTGCAAAGCATTGCCATGCATCATGATAATAGACATAAAGGTGATGCCGTGTTTGGATTGGTATTTACATTGCATGGGAGAGACATTTCACGGGAGATACCAGATTTAATAAACGTAATGGGAATTGGGGGTTGGGGAGGTGGTTTGGATTCTAATCGGGAGACTCGAGATTAAACCCTTCCCTCATCAGGATGTGAGAGGGTGTCTCCTAGGAGTTAGCTTCGGCCTGAAACCATTCTCTTTGTGGGAAATATTCTCAATACCTCAGCTCAACATATGAGTTTAATGATATAAGACTATGAGTAAAAGACATATTGGGAAGATTCCTTTCTCACATAATCAAACAAAGGCATGCATTATTCTGCATCTTACTTCTTACTGAGCGTTAGACTCACAGTTTGCTTGTGGTGTAGGTGATTGTCATGACGTTAGCGTTCTTGATGTGGAGGAGGTATTGTGGCGCCCCACATTAATTACGAAACCTTTTCCTTTTAATTTTTGTGTAAAATTTTCTTTTTATTTATTTAAAACATACAATAGGAAATAATTAAGATGAACGAAATAAATTAAAAATGCATAATTAAATCAGAGTAAATGCAAAAACATAATTAAATCCAAAATACTGTTTGACAATTAAAATGTGAGTTAATAGTTTTATAAAAACGTTATCCATTCTCAAACCATTTCAAAATAGTGTTTTTGCTTCATGCGAGCCATAACCCTCTCAGGTCGATTCGGTTGGGTAACCCAAGTGCTCAACGGGTAATGCCTCCTCCACTCCAAGAACGCTAACTTCTTGACAATCACCTGCACCACAAGCAAATTGTGAGCTTAAGGCCCAGCAAGAAATGAGATGCAATATGATGTATGTCTGTAACTGATTATGTCAGAATGGAATCCACCTAAACTGTTCTTTACTCACGGTTATATATATTAACTCATACATTGAGCTAGGACATTGGAGGTATCCGTCACAGGGAGAGTAGCCGCTAATCGGCGTCTAACCCTTGGTAGACAGGCTCTCGCGACCCGACAAGGGAAGGGCATAATCTTGAGTCCACCCTATTATGATCCGAACCACCTCCCCAACCTCGAATTCCCCTTACATTCATTTTCTTTATCCATTTTTCTCTCACAAAATGCATATGAATACCAATCCTCACATGACATTCCTAATGGTTTCTATTATCATGATGCATGACAATGCGGAACAATAATCACAATAACATATATATACATCTGTATCAATTAACGAGAAACAAAACGAGTCCAATTAGATCACAACCAAGCTAATAACCAAGAGTAAGCCAACAACCTATATTACCAAGCAACACAATATAATACGATGGCTATGAGTAATAATCCAATTAACTAAAATCGAAAAGCTAATACGAGGCAATATAGTGTGATGGCAATTAACATGGCATAATTTAAATAGAAAGATAGCAATAAATCATGGAACATGGTATAAACTAATAACGTGCTATAACATGGAGTAATACTCTAAAACAGGATATTTCAAAGCTAACTAAACATAAGCTAATCAAATTAGTTTATTAACAACGATATAATATAATGTGGGTTGTAGAGTAGCGTTTTAAGTGCAACAATAACAATCTTCGGAAGTCCTAAACATGCTTGGCAATTAAAGGAAACAATAATGATATCCAACATCCTAAACATGTTCAACTATTAAAGGAAACAACAGGGGTATTCAACGTCCTAATTATGCTCAACAAATAAAGGAAACAACAGGGGTATTTAACGCCCTAATTATGCTCAGTAAATGAAGGAAACAACAACGATATCCAACATCCTAAACATGGTCAGCTATTAAAGGAAACAACAGTGGTATTCAATGTCCTAATTATCCTCAGCAAATAAAGGAAACAACAACGATATTTAACATCCTGGTTATGCTCAGCAAATAAAGGAAACAACAATGGTATTTAACGTCCTAATTATATGCTCAACAAATAAAGGAAACAATGGTGGTATTTAATGTCCTAATTATGCTCAGCAAATAAAGGGAGACAGCAGCAATATTTAGGGTTCTAAACATGCTTGGCAACAAATCAATAACGTGAAATAAGCATAGAGTAAATAGTCAACAAAGTATTATGTAGCAACCAAACTAAACTAAAAGAGTAGTAGTCATTAGAGCAGTAAACGAGACAAAATAAATAAGCAGTTTAGTGTTCTTAACAAGCAGCAAGGTATCTAACATCCACCAAACAGTAAATGAGAGTTTACGACAACCAATATTAAGGAAACCAACTAGCAACTAATAGTTCTAACTTGATAGAGAGCAATATTACTAATTCACAGGATTATGCATTTGTAAACCAGCAGAATATCTAAACAGAACATTAACACAAATCATCAAGATGACAGAAGCATTGTCAACAAGTATGGTGAGAGTTTATAGATAACCAAGAGCAACGAAATCAACTAACAATTTAACAAGAAATGACAGAGAGTTAACAACCAGAGAATAACCAAGAATTCAAGCATTATCAATCGTCTAGAAAACACATATTCAAGCAATAATCAGGAAAGGCACTACTTGAGGTGTAGGGCTCCTCTGGCCATGACACTACTCATTTTCTTACCTAACAATCACCAACAGTTGAAGACTTCCAGCACAGGACAACAACAACAATGAGAAGTTCAAAACCAGCAGCTAAATCCCATGCCCTCACACCCATAATACACCAAAAATGGAAGAGTGCACACTCCTTTCTCACACACTATCTCTCCTCACACTCTAACACTCGGCTTATAGCAAGGAGAATGACTTGAGACCATCACACCCTTAACCATTTAAGTAGGGAGGACTGCCAGCGGAAGTGAGGGGTGATGGATAATCACTCAGAATGAGGTAGGAGGTCCATTACGACGACACCACGTGGAAAGTTCCATATCCCCTCGGGGGAAAAGGAAAAACATCGAGAGAAGATAAGGAAAATGGCGTCAACTAAAGCAGTATTTTTTGTTAAAACCAGACTTTTCAGTCAAGGAAGTCGATTGAATCGTCGACCGTACGTTGAATGATTATTCAAATTTCGCTTATGTTTTACGTTTCGGTCAAGAAATTCGACCGAAGCTTTGACCAAATGATCCGATTGAAAACTAAAATGTAATCTGTAATGCATTTCAGACAAGAACCTCGACCGCTTCTTCGATTGCAGTGCGACCGAAAACCCAAAATGCAATCTGTAATGCATTTGGATGAGAACCTCGACCGTGTCTTTGACTGCTTGGCGACCGAAAACCTAAAATGCAATATGTAATGCATTTTGGATGCAAACCTAGATTGTATCTTCTACCACAGTGCAACCGAAAACCCAAAATACAATATTTAATGCATTTTAGAGGAGTAGCTTGACCGCATCTTCGACTGCAGTGCGACCGAAAACCCAAAATGCAAAATGTAATACATTTCGGTTGAGACACTCGACCGCGACCAAGACAGCCTGGAGACCGAAAACCCGAATGCACTTTTTCCTTTAAAAATTTATACTTTAATCAGTACACAATATTTTCCATACATTTACATGGCATTATTTCGACCACAAAATATTGTCTTGCAATCAAATATATTTATTTCATGAAATTTTTCATATTACATAAATGGAGGAATTTATCGGGGTATTACAAGTATTGCCGGTTGAGGAGTTAGGTTACTCAGCGGATTGACCTGATGGGGTTATTGCTCATGGGGAGTAAAACTGATGTTTTGAAAATAGTTTGAAAAACGATAAATATTTTGTGAAACTATGGATTCATGTTAAATGTTCACACCATATTTTGGCTTTGTTAATGATTTTCGCTTACTCACTCTGATTTATTTTTCTCTCGAACATTTTAATTAAATAAAAAGAAATTCTTTTTTTGGTAATGAAAAAGAAAGAGTTTTATAACGCATGGCGTTACAGTTAGTATCAGAGCCTAACGGGTCAAATACATTTTTGTAGACGGCTAGTAATGCAAGTATCATCGGTGAATACTCCTTTGACTATAAGTTTAGTTTTGTTTCTTAAATTGCTTTCTTTAACTTATTATTTTATAATGTAAATATATATAGGACTATAGAATGAAGCACCTGACAGACAAGAAAATGATAATGGCCGGGAGGGTGCTGGTGCTCAGAATGGGAGGGATGAAGCCCTCAATCGCATAGTTGCTGTGGTGGAGCGGTAGTCCAATTATATGGAGCAAAAATCTTAATATATTGAGCAACATTTCCAATACATGGAGAAATTTATGGAAAGAGAGAATGGAAATGGAAATGGGGATCATCGCGCAGTGGTGGTTCCTGAAGAAGCAGGCTGGGAGAAATTTTAATGGCTCAAGCCTCCCAGTTTCGATGGTGATGTTTCCGACGTTGCAAGAACTGAAGAATGGATTTGTTCCCTGGAGGACATGTTTGAGTACGCAAACATAAGGAAGGCCAAAAAAGTAAAATGTGCTGCTTATTTATTAATGAAGGACGCCCGATTTTGGTGGGACTCAGTCAAAGCAACACGGGATGTTCAAACCCTTGCTTGGGGAACTTTTGAAGAATTATTCTATGGGAAATATTTTCATCATACTGTCCGGATGCAAAAGCGGGTGGAGTTTATACGTTTGTGCCAGACAGGGACGGTGTCAGACTATGCTTAGAAATTTGAAGCACTATCCCGATTTGCTCCACACTTGGTGGCCACTAATGGGAACAATGTCAACCATTTTGTTCAAGGGCTCAAAATAGTGATCCTCGAGGGAGTCACGGTATCTGGTACAGAGGATGTCCCCTACACAAAGATTGTCACGAAGGCCCTGGCAACTAAGAATGTGAAAATAATAACAGCAAGACAAAGAGAAGTGAATCAGAGGTTTTGGAAGAAGAACCAGAACCAGCAATCATGGGTTGGTCTGCCTATGAACCGAGGAATTAAAAGACCATTGGACAACGAAGTGCTACAGAGGAGGGACAAGCACCGGATGACAGAGATAGCCACTGCCCCTCTCGGTGCAAGAATGAGTCAGCCTAGTGTATATCCAAAGTGCAAGAAGAGCCACTGTGGACAGTGTGTGGCGGGATCTGGACAATGTTTCAAATGTGGAAAACAAGGAAGACATGGAGGAGTCGCTCCACAGGTTTTCTCCTTATACAAAGATAATGAAGAGGAGAAGCAACCGGCTGTGGTGTCAAGTACACATGATTTTATAAGTTAATGTTATATGTTCTATGATATTGTGGTACTCCCTAATTGTGTTAGTGATGTGAACCGAGTTCCAATAACGCGTGCCTGAGCCAAAAGACTTATTTCATCCTTAACTCATTCTTTTTTTGCAGGAAAGACTAATTTATGGGACTTTACAGAAGAGACTTCTCACGAGACCAAAGGAAGACCATTTCATGTTGTTACTTGGATTAGCTCACCTCTAACGGACTACACTACTCCTTCCAACTTTGAGCCGCCTTAAGGTTGCAATTCATCTATATATTGGTTCCTTACTTACTTTCCATTTATAATTAAGATACTTGATGGCTGAACTTTGAGTTGTTGATTGTTATTTGGTTGAATTTTATGTTTTTGTGAGTTATTTTTGAGAGGTACACAGTTTGCATGTAAACCGCGCCCTCATGCCCAATTTTTGGTATGTTAAGGGCCTTTTAGTCCTTTTATGTTATTTTGTTGTAAACCATTAGGGTTTAATACCCCTTTTGCTGAATGGAAGTTCAGTTTTGATGAATTAGAAAAGAAATCCTTGTTGAAAGTGTGAGAACCGCGCGGACCTCCCTCCTCTCGGCCATCCAATTTCCTACCCAAACTTGCTTTTCTTTACAGCGTTTTCTTGAGCAAGTTGGAAGGGTTACTGTCTCTTCCAAAGCATTATTCTTGTGGTGTATTTTGTAGTGTGGAGATATGAGAAACGTTGAACCCCATGGAGAGTGCTTGATCCTTGATTAAGCCGAGTTTATCGGATCCTCTCATGGTAGGAGGACAAATTGGGCTCCACAGTTTCATTTGGTATTCTCAATTTTTGAAGGTTCTTCTTGCTATTTTTGGTTATTTGATACTCTGTAGTTTTCTTATTTGGTTGTTGAAGATCTGCCCTTGCTTGGTTGTTCATGAATTGACAAATGGAATGAGTTATTGAAGAAAAGTTATATGACAGCTGAATCTGATTGAAATTCTGGTTTGCTGGAATTCCGATTCTGGTTCTGTTTTGGGACTCTTACTCTATTCATTTCAATTTTGTTCCTTTTGGAAAGTTGCTCTATTCTGATTCATTTGATTGCCTTCCAAATTTGGGGTTATTTGGCTGTATGCAGCTCGAGATACACGAATCAGAAAGTTGAGAGGTAATTTTGTTCTACGCCAAGCCCTAACTTCAGGGTTCTGTTGTTTCGGCTATATTTGATAAAACAGGGTGGATTTTGTAACGGAATTTTAACACAAGTTGTCTATATATGTTAATTTTATACCCTCCAAATTGCAGCTCAAGTTTACGAGGAAATTGCGAGTTATTCTTGTTTTGGTACAGCGTGCTCAAAATTTTACAGTTTCTGGACAGATTTATAATTTGTGTTCTTGGTGATTCTTGAATCCTATCATTTGGTATCAGAGCTTTGGCTCACGTTTCTTGCTATATTTTTGTGATTAAAAGGGCTTATAATGAGTACAAGAAGTGGGGCTCACTATCACAACCCTAGAGATATGAGAAATAATTCAAAATGCTCCACTGCCTGAGGATACTCATGAACAAGCCGATCCTACTACACGGGAATTATTTGAAATGATCCAAAAAATGCAAAAAAAGTTAGAAGAATCTGAAAATGACCATGTCCATGGTCCTAGAACCCTGAGGCCTCGAAGAAGGCTTAGCACTTCCCTTGATTCAAGAGGTCATGGTGTTAGTGATTTTGGTGAAGAGTGGGAAGACACCGATAATAGTAATGCATCTATTTCGAGGAGACAATCTAGCAGCAAACATGACATGAGACATGTTAAGGTCTCTATTCCTTAGTTCAAGGGCTCTAGTAATGGTGGTGACTTCCTGGAATGGGTTGAAAAGGTGGACCGGATTTTCGATTGTTATGATTATTCTGAAAAGACTAAGTTACAAATGGCTACATTGGAGTTCTCCGGATATGCTAGTATTTGGTGGGAAAACCTTAAAGCACAAAGAAGAAAAATGGGGGAAATTGAAATCCGAAGTTGGGATGCCTTGAGGGAACTCATGACGGGGCGATTTGTTCCTCCCCATTACAAGCAAGAATTATTCCTTCAACTACAAAACCTTAAACAAGGTTCATTATCAGTTGATGATTATTTGACAGAATTTGAAATTTTGAGGATACGATGCAAAGTGGAAGAACCTATGGAACAAACCATAGCTCATTTCATTAGAGGATTGCAAAAGGAGATTAGTGATGGGGTGGAATTACAAACTTATAATACAAGAAGGGGAAAACAAATCAATTACAAACTTGACGAAGTTGTTCGATTGGCGTTGAGAGTAGAAAGACAAAGAAAGAGGAGGATAAAAGAAGGTATAACTCGGCCTTTCCAAAAGAGCAACAACCTTCCAAAAACGACTCCAAAATGGGATGGAAAAAGTAATACTGTGAAACCTATTGAAGAAAAGAAAAATTTTGGTGATACAAGCAAGCCTAGATCTAGAGACATCAAGTGTTTTAAGTGTTTGGGATTAGGCCACATATCTTCGCAATGCCTGAATGCAAAGGTGATGATTTTAAAGGCAGAAACCAATGAGATAATTAGTGAGGATGAGGTTGAAGAATCGGTTGTTGACAAAGGAGAAGATGAAGAAGAAACTTTTTATGCTCTGGAGGGTCCTCTACTTGTTGTTTTGAAACATTCGATGGCTATTCAGAATCATGTTGATGAGCTACAACGAGAAACCATTTTCCACACTCGATGCATGATTAAAGAAAAGATTTGTTCAGTGATTATTGATGGGGGCAGCTGTACTAATGTTATTTCGTCGGATGTTATTGGGAAATTAGGGCTTGAGACCATGGCCCACCCCACCCCTTATAAGCTCAACTGGTTGAATGATAAAGATCCAATCAAAGTTACTAAACAAGTCAAGGTAGCCTTTTCCATCGGAGGTTACGAGGATGAAGCTTTACGTGATGTCGTACCAATGACAGCTAGCCACCTTTTACTTGGGAGACCTTGGCAATTCGATAGGAGGACCAAGCACGACGGTTATACAAACTATTATTCTATCAAATTCAAAGGGAAGACAGTTAACCTAGCCCCTCTTAGTCCGAATCAGATTGTGAAGGATTATGAAAATATGAATAAGAATAGAACTGAAGCTTCTCTTATCATCACAAAGAGGGAACTTAATAGATCTCTATTGCAAGGGGGACCGATTATTCTTATTGTCTTTCAAGAAAGATTGGAAGAGCTGGGATCTACTCCCAACTCTGTTCGGAAGTTGCTTGACAAGTATGAAGATATGTTTCCAGAGGAACTACCTCAAGGACTTCCACCATTGAGGGGAATAGAACATCAGATCGATCTTATGCCAGGAGTTTCTTTGCCAAATTGGCCTTCTTATAGACTGAGTCCAGAGGAGTCAAAAGAGTTACAGAAGCATGTGACTGAGTTACTTGATCGGGGCTACATCAGGGAATCACTAAGTCCATGTGTCGTTCCCACGTTATTAGTACCAAAGAAGGATGGTACAATGTGCACGTGTGTAGATAGTCGGGCCATCAACCAAATTACTATTAAGTATCGATTTCCGTTCCCAGATTGGAAGACATGCTAGATGAACTTAGTGAAGCGGCTATTTTCTCTAAGGTTGATCTCAAGAGTGGTTATCACCAAATTCGCATGCGGGAAGGCGATGAATGGAAAACGGCCTTCAAAACTAAATACGGCCTATAGGAATGGCTTATTATGCCATTTGGATTGTCTAATGCTCCGAGCATGTTCATGCAAGTAATGCATCATCTTCTTCGAGATTTCTTGGGAAAGTTTATCGTCGTTTATTTCGACGATATACTTATTTATAGTGCTGATTTGTTGGCTCATCTCATGCATCTTCGATTATTATTTGAAGTTCTACGCAAGTCACAATTATATGGCAATCTCAAGAAGTGTTCATTCGCCCAAGATTACGTTTATTTCTTGGGGTTCATTATTACTAAGGATGGTATGGAAGTACATGAAAGTAAAATAGAAGCTATTCGAAGCTGACCGATTCCAAAAAAGTGTCTCCGAAGTGCGAAGTTTTCATGGTTTGGCTTCCTTTTATCGTCGGTTTATTAAAGATTTCAGTTCTATTATGGCACCTATTACGGATTGTACTAAGAAAGAAAAGGAGTTCCATTTGTCCTCAGCTTGTCAAGCTAGTTTCGAGGCCATTGAAGAAAAATTATGTAATGCCCCTCTACTATCACTTCCTGATTTTGCTAAAGTCTTCGAGATTGAATGTGATGCTTCTGGATTGGGATTCGGAGCCGTACTAATGCAAGAAGGAAAACCGATTGCTTATTTTAGTGAGAAGTTGAAAGGTGCTGCCCTAAATTATTCTACTTATGATAAGGAGTTCTTCGCGATAATACGGGCCTTGGAATTATTGCAACACTATTTGTTGTCCAAAGAATTCATTATTCATTCAGATCATCAAGCCCTGAAACACATCCGAAGTCAGGGCAAACTTAACAGACATCATGGAAAGTGGGTGGATTTCTTGGAACGATATCCGTACATCATTAAATACAAGAAGGGGGAAACAAATCAAGTAGCCGATGCTCTTTCCAGGAGATTTGTTCTAATGACCGAATTAAATGCGAGACTCTTTGGTCTTAATTGGATCAAAGAGTTGTATCCTAATGATATGGACTTTGGTGGTATTTATCAAAGTTGTGTGAATAAATCGGAATTTCCTTTTTCTATCGAGAACGGATTTCTCTTTAAGGGAGGCAAGTTATGTATTCCTATAAGCAGTCTACGTGAAGCACTAATTTTGGAGGCTCATTGTGTTGGATTGGCTAGTCATTTTGGTAATCAGAAGACTATAGAGGCAATTCAGGAGCATTTTCATTAGCCACATTTACGACGTGATGTGCAAAAGATTGTGGAGCGGTGCATTATATGTAAGAAGGCAAAGAGTCGTGTTCTTCTGCAAGGCCTGTATTTACCCTTACCCATGGCCACTCACCCTTGGGTTGAACTTAGCATTGATTTTATATTGGGCATTCCAAGGACTCCGAGGGCAAAGGATTCTATAATGGTGGTTGTGGATCGTTTCTCAAAAATGGCGCATTTCATTGCTTGTAACAAAACCGATGATGCTCCACATATAGCCGATTTGTTTTTCAAAGAGGTTATCAGATTGCATAGGGTTCCGCATTCTATAGTCTCGGATCGCGATACCAAGTTCTTGAGTTCATTTTGGAAAACCTTATGGCGCAAATTGGGTACCAGACTATTTTTTAGTACTTCCTTCCATCCACAAACTGACGGGCAAACTAAAGTTGTAAATCGTTCTCTCGGTGCCTTGCTCAGATCCATGCTCAGTAAGAAGTTGACTGATTGGGGTGTACAATTGCCATATGTTGAATTTGCATACAACTGTAGCGTGCATGGAACTACACAACATACCCCTTTTGAAGTAGTATACGGATTCAACCCCCTTACTCCTTTGGATCTTCTTCCACTTCCAGTATCTGAGTATATTAGTGAAGACGGTGCCAAGAAAGCTGCCAGAATTAAGTCCCTCCACGAAGAAGTTCGGAAGAGTATAGAAAAGAAGAGCTTGGAATATGCTAAATTTGCAAATCGAGGCCGAAAAGAAGTTATTTTTGAAGTGGGAGATCTTATTTGGCTACACTTAAGAAAAGAGAGATTTCCTCAACAAAGGAAATGCAAACTTTTACCGAGAGCTGATGGTCCTTTCAAAGTATTGGAGTGCATTAACAACAATGCGTATCGTGTTGAGCTTCCTGAGGAATATGGCATGTCATCAACCTTCAATGTTCAAGATCTATCGCCTTATCATGGTGAAGAAGAGTTGTTATAAGAAAACTTGATTGAGCAACCCTTGGATTTGAAGACAAATCCTCAATTACCCGGGGAGGATGATGTGATCCGAGGTCCAATAACACGTGCCCGATCCAAGAGACTTATTTCATCCTTAAGTCATTCTTTTTTTGTAGGAAATACTAATTTATGGGACTTTACGGAAGAGACTTCTCACGAGACCAAAGGAAGACCGTTTCATGTTGTTACTTGGATTAGCTCACCTCCAACGGGCTACACTACTCCTTCCAACTTTGAGCCACCTTAAGGTTGCAATTCATCTACATATTGGTTCATTACTTACTTTCCATTTATAATTAAGATACTTGATGGCTAAAATTTGAGTTGTTGATTGTTATTTGGTTGAATTTTATGTTTTTGTGAGTTATTTTTGAGAGGTGCGTGGTTTGCATGTAAACTGCGCCCTCATGCCCAATTTTTGGTATGTTAAGGGCCTTTTAGTCCTTTTATGTTATTTTGTTGTAAACCCTTAGGGTTTAATACCCCTTTTGCTGAATGGAAGTTCAGTTTTGATGAATTAGAAAAGAAATCCTTGTTGAAAGTATGAGAACCGCGCGGACCTCCCTCCTCTCGGCCATCCAATTTCCTACCCGAACTTTCTTCTCTTTGCAGTGTTTTCTTGAGCAAGTTGGAAGGGTTACTGTCTCTTCAAAAGCATCATTCTTGTGGTGTATTTTGTAGTGTGGAGATAGGAGAAACGTTGGACCCCATGGAGAGTGCTTGATCCTTGATTAAGCCGAGTTTATCGGATCCTCTCACGGTAGGAGGACAAATCGGGCTCCACGGTTTCATTTGGTATTCTCCATGCTTGAAGGTTCTTATTGCTATTTTTGGTTATTTGATACTCTGTAGTTTTCTTATTTGGTTGCTGAAGATCTGCCCTTGCTTGGTTGTTCATGAATTGAAAAATGGAATGAGTTATTGAAGGAAAGTTATATGACAGCTGAATCTGATTGAAATTCTGGTTTGCTGGAATTCCGATTCTGGTTCTGTTTTGGGACTCTTACTCTATTCGTTTCAATTTTGTTCCTTCTGGAAAGTTGCTCTATTCTGATTCATTTGATTGCCTTCCAAATTTGGGGTTATTTGGCTGTATGCAACGCGAGATACACGAATCAGAAAGTTGAGAGTTAATTATGTTCTGCGCCAAGCCCTAACTTCAGGGTTCTGTTGTTTCGGCCATATCTGATAAACCAGGGTGGATTTTGTAACGAAATTTTAACACAAGTTGGCTATATATGTTAATTTGATACCCTCTAAATTGCAGCTCAAGTTCACGAGGAAATTGCGAGTTATTCTTGTTTTGGTACAGCGTGCTCAGAATTTTACAGTTTCTAGACAGATTTATAAGTTGTGTTCTTTGTGATTCTTGAATCCTATCAGTTAGAAACCTTACTCTCATAATAAATAAGTCTTCTAATCATGTCAGGTACTATTTACGTAAATAGTATTGCTGTATATATCTTATTCGATAAGGGAGCTACCCACTCATTTATTTCAATTGAGTTTTGTGCAAAAGCAAGTTGCCTCTCTAGTCTAACGAATTATGCGCATAGAGTGTTATTACCTTCTGGCGACTACCTGTCCGCCAATGGTATTATAAAAGCATATGCAGTTGAGATAAATGGCTGCTCATTCCATGCCGATCTAATTGTTATGGACCTAAAAGGAAATGACGTCATTCTGGGCATGGATTGGTTGTCACATCATCAGGCAGTTATTCATTGCAGGAAGAGAGAAATCCGCTTCTGCCCTCTTCATGGTGAACCACAAATTTTCCAAGGGGCTAAGGAAAAGGGCAAGCTCGCAGTTATTTTTGCATTCAAGGCAGATAGATTTTAAAAAAATGGATGCGAAAGATTTCTAATAAATATGATGGACACTACAATGGTACCAAAGGCAAGAATAGAAGAAGTTGTTGTGGTTTAATACTTTCTGGGAGTCTTTCTAGATGATCTTCTTTGATTACCACCTGACCAAGATATTGAATTCGTAATTGATCTATATCCCGGCATGGAACCCATTTCGAAGAATCCATACAGAATGACGCCAATAGAGCTGCGTGAGCTAAAAGTCCAACTTGAAGAGTTAATCAGCAAGGGGTTTATCCGTCCAAGCTTCTAACCTTGTGGAGCACCAATGTTGTTTGTAAAGAAGAAGGATAGATCGTTAAGAATGTGCATAGACTACCAGGAATTAAATAAAGTAACAATCATGATGTGCCCCAAGTTCCTGTTGCTTGGGCCCGAGCCAATGGCTCTTTTATGCTCTAACTTTTTATTTATTTTGCAGGTTTTTGAATCAAATAAACATCATTGGAGTTGGCATTTGGGCTTATGGAGATTTTACAATCTTTGGGGAAAAATTGTGAGCTGTTTTTCCGCCTAGATTCTGACCTCCGACAGTTCAAGTGGATTTTTGGCAATCGCGATGATGTCTTTTCAACTTTTGTCCTTCATAACAAATGTACCTAACATCCTGAGGTTTCAAACGAGCTATTGAGACTTATATTTGGGCTCCATTTGGTATGTCAAATGTCTTTGTTTCAGAGAGCAAAACTCAGACTCAGATTTTATTGTTGTTGTTGTTTTAATTAAGGGTTTGTTTAGTCATTTGCTTCCTAGGGATATTTTAGTCCTTTTATGTTTTTATTGTAAAACCTTAGGGTTTTATATACCCTATTTTCGAATTGAGGAAGTAGTTGAAGATTTAATAGAAAATTGTGTTTCTCTTGGAGAGCATAGCCGCGGCCACCCCCTCCCATTGAGCCGATTCTTCCATCCCCCTTCCAAGGAGTTCTTGAAGCCTCCTTTCCTTGCAATTTCAGGGTTATTACCTCTTCCAATCCCTTATCTTTGTGGTGAGGATTGTGGCATGGAGGTAAAGGTAGGCTTCCAACCTTGGAGAGTGTTTGATATTAAACAAACCGCAAGTTGTCCCTCTCACTAGGAGGTCCACGGACTCCTTGGCTTTTTCTTCTCGATTCTTGAAGGTCCTATTTACGATTTCTGGATATTTTTGGCACTTGCAGATCCTATTATGTGAGTATTGAATCAGTGTTTGGTGGCTCGTTCATAAAGTGTAAGTTGGTTAGTGTTTATTGTTGAATCTATTTTAGCTGCTGAATCTGTTTTATTTGCGGATTTCTGGAAGCTCAATTTGCAGCTCTGTTTTGGAAGTCTTAAGCTACTTCAATCAGTTTGGTCCCTTCTGGAGAATTGTTCTGTTTTGTGATAAGTAGCTACCCTCCAAAAACGACGTTAATATTCCATATACAAGAAAATTTCTGTTCGTTTTAATCTGGATTGTCCAAGGAAATTCCAGATTTCTGGACTATATTATTTTTACTATACCTTCCATTTCAGAGTCGATATTGAGCTGTAATTTTGAGACATAATTCATTAATGTATTGAGGTGGTGCTCACCAAAATCCAGCTAATGTTCACGGTTGGATTTTGAGTTATTTCTGTTTTAGTATTACCTGTCCGGGTTTCACAATTTTTCTGGACAGTTTTGAATATTGTGCTCTAAGTGATTCTTGGATCCTATCAAATCAAGAACAAATATTTGTTGCCTCGGATTAATGATTTATTCGACTAGTTGTGTGGTGCCAGCATGTTTTCAAAGATTGACCTCCATTTGGGGTATCATCAATTGAAAGTTAAACCAGATGATATACCTAAGACAGCGTTTTGAACGAGGTATGGGCATTAAGAATTTTTGGTGATGTCATTCGAGCTGACCAACGCCCCTGCAGCCTTTATGGACTTGATGAATTGGATCTTTAGAGACTATCTTGACAAGTTTATTATCGTCTTCATTGATAATATTCTGGTCTATTCTCAGTCGGAGGAAGAGCAATATAAACACTTGAGGATTGTCCTATTTGTTCTGTAGTAGCACAACTATATGCAAAATTCTCTTAGTGCGAATTCTGGCTAAATGAAGTCACTTTCCTTGGACATGTAATTTCTGAAAGCGGCATTGTAGTAGACCTAGCAAAAATACAGGCAGTTATGGACTAGGTACAACCAAAGAATGTAGGCGATGTGAGAAGCTTCCTCGAATAGACAGGATATTATAGACGCTTTATAAATGGATTCTCCTAGATTTCTTTGCCTCTCACTAGTTTGAAAAAGAAAAATGTAAGATTATGGTGGTCGAGTGAATGTGAAGAGAGTTTTCAGGAGTTGAAACGCCGATTGACGTCAGCACCTGTATTGCCCCTGTAACATTCCATTTCTATTTGTGCATTTTTCATAAAATTTTGGGACATTTTAAAATTCATTTAAAATATACTTAATTGAAAAACATCAGAGTACATTACGTGGAATAAAAACATTTAACTGTCTTATAGAAATAACAAAATTAAAATACTTAAAATCTATAATAAAGTCTTTATGCAATTTAAACAACTTTTATTCATTAGAGCCAAAACCCCTGAGGTCGATCCAGGCATGGTAACACAAGCTTGCATTATATCACACTTCATTCACGTTCATCACATTCAGTTCATAATCCATACCTACATCACAAGAGGAATAATGAGTCTATTGCCCAGTAAGGAATATAAATGAAATGCAACTGTAACCTCTATGATAACTCTACATGCATTAGTTTGATATATCCGTAAGCTGGGTGAGAGCAACCTCTTCAGTCTCCGAACCCACCACTTGGATTTGTTTTTATGTGAGAGCAACCTTTTTAGTCTCTGAACTCACTAAAAATGAGCCCACTTACATTTACATTTATTTACCATTTGAGGTGAGAGCAACTTCTTCAGTCTCCAAACTCACTCACCCGTCGAGTAAGAGCAACCTCTTCAATTTCTGAACTTACCCAAACGAGCTATTTTCTACGTGTGAGCAACCTCTTAAGTCTCTAAACCCACATAGAAAACACCATTTATAATCTTTATTATTAATCCATGCAATGCATTATGTACAATCCTACTAACATGCCTATATGAATGTCATGCAGTAGTTCATATATCGCAAACAATGTTACAAACAACTAACAAACAATGAATACAATCATGCTTCAACTTTAGCACTAAACGTATTTCTACTAACAATTTATTTAGGACACATACTATTAAACAATTCTTTTATCATGTTATTATTCTAACTATATTCATATTATGCACCCATACATCAATACTTGTAGTCTAACATAACTAATAAATTTTCTATTTGTTTTACTTCATGCCGGGGTTTCAACCTAAACAAAATGTCTATTGACAATTTATCAACAATGTAAAACTAACCTATTTAACTTCCAAATTTATTCCAACATAATATTATAATTTAAGAGCCAATAACATGGAAGTTAGTTATGTAAACCCTTTTATACGTGTATAAACCTACGCCTACAACACTGATTTACTCCTTACCAACCTTCTCCTACAATTTGGTTTTCTAAAGTGAAGATATAACAACAACAGATTATCCCCAATTATCAACATGTAGAGGACATAAGAACATCGGTAGTCATTACAAGATATCAACCTATTGATGACGATAATAAGGAATAACAGTAGTAAAAATTCTACAGAGAGCACCAACATACAAACCCATTTCTTCTTTCCCACTATCCATAAACCTTTTAATTCATTTTCATCATAACCATTTAGCAAACTATCGATAGAAGCAACACGAGCATAGGTCTATCATCGAAGCATAACTATTACAGTAAACTCATCAATAGAAACATGCAGAGATAATCCTTAGCAATAGTTTTATCACATAAATAAACTTTCCAGAGAACGAACAATGAAAACAATAGCGCATAACACAACAAAACACACAAATGTCCTACTCCTGTGATGTAGGTCCTTTCGAACAAAGCAAGCGCATTATTTCTTACCTCATGCGTCCCTTCTCTTCACTTTCCTCAGCAATGATCCTTTTCTCCGTCGACAGCAACTCACAGAGTAGTTTTCTCTCTCATAAGTTTTTCCCAGAAGAAAAAACTTCTAACTCATACGTCCTATCTATATACTCAGACAACCCTCCAGCTTCCCTACAAAGGTAAAGAGTTGAGAATAAAGACGCTTGGATACCCACTGAACCATCAACAGTCAAATATTTTCGTTATTAGCGATTGATTATCGCTTCCAAAAGGTGTTTTAAGTGGCGGTCGATCTATTTAACTCTTGGATGATCGATCACCCATTCGCTAAACGATCGCCAATTTCTGCTTCAAAAATCATCGGCTGATCGCTCTGGTCAATCGATATAGTGCCCGATTGACCGCTAGCTTCGTCCTTTAATTCTCGTCTGATTATATTTTAAATCCTTAATTTTATTTTTAAATCCTTATTTCTTAACAATAAATAATAACATCTCTATAATTCCAACACACTTCAACACTTTATTCTTCATAATAAAAATATCAACAATAAAGTATGACAGATTGACAATGACCAACATGCTACATTTTCACTTAATCCAAATATTTACACAAAACTGAATACCCCAAGTATTACAGGCCCTCCCTATGGAAGAGGGCAATTTCTGTATTTATTGCGATGCGTCTAAGAGTGAACTTGGTGGGGTACTTATACAAAATGGTAGGATGATTGCGTATGCCTCAAGACAGCTCAAAACTCATGAATCTAATTATCCCACAAACGATTTGGAGCTTGCTGATGTGGTATTCATACTTAAGATCTGGAGGCATTATCTATATGGGCAGCGATGCGAAATTTACATGGATCATAAAAGCCTCAAGTATATCTTTACACAAAAGAAGCTTAATATGAGACGATGGTTAGAATTCGTGAAAGACTATGATTGTGAGATCAAGCACTATCCAGGAAAAGCTAACGTAGTGGCTGATGCTCTAAGCTGAAAGGTTACCATCATGAGTATAATATGTGACAAAATGCTAGTGGGACTTCAGAAAGACGTTCGGGAGCTAGACGTGCAAATGGTCCCTACTTGGTCGGATATTGTTTTTTCCAAATTGATCTTGAAACCTTCCATATTAGAACAGATTAAAGAAATCCAACAGGGAGATGGTGTATGAGAAGATTTTAAGTTAAATCCAACTCTAGCTAAATATCGGGACTATTCTATATCGGTAGATGGAATAAAAAAGTATAAAAATAGATGGTATGTGCCCAGTGACTCACTGTTGCGGATAGCAGTTTTACGTGAGGCTTACTCTTCAAGCTTCTCCATCCATTCAGGGAGTAACAAAATGTACAAAGACCTCAAAATGCACTATTATTGGCAGGTGATGAAATACGATATTGTTTAATATGTGGTGTTGTGCCAAGTATGTCAGCAAGTGAAAGTAGAACATCAGAGACCTGGCAGGATGCTTCATCTAATGCCGATACCTAAATGGAAGTGGGAACATATCGCAATGGATTTTTTTACCGGATTGCCGAGGACTGCAAAAGCGCATGAAGCAATCTTGGTGATTGTCGATAGATTAACCAAAGTTGCCCACTTCTTGCTTGTAAAGATGACTTATAAGATGAACCAATTTACAGACTATATGTTAAGGAAATTGTGTGATTGCACGGTGTTCCAGTCTCCATTGTATATGATTAGGACCCACGATTCACTTCGGCATTCTAGAAGAGTCTGAACAAAGTCATGGGGATAGAATTGAAATTCAGTACTGCCTTTCATCACTAGACTGATGGCCAGAGTGAGAGGACAATCCAAACACTAGAGGATATGTTACGTGCTTGTGTACTTGAACTCTAAATTGGATGGTTGAAAATACTACCATTGGTTGAGTTTGCTTACAACAATAGTTTTTAGGCCATGATTGGAATGGCGCCTTACGAGGCGTTATATGGTAGAAAGTTTAGATCTCCTTTATATTAGAGTGAAGTTGGTGAAGCCAAGTTTTATGGTCCTAACATGATACAGCAAACAGCAGAATCGATTGCAATCATCCGACAAAGAATGCTAGTTGCTCAAAGTCGCCAGAAAATCTAGGCTGACCAACATCGTTGGGACTTGGAATTCAATGTTGGGGACTTGGTCTTTCTAAAGATATCACATTTCAAGGGTGTTATGCGATTTAGGAGGAAATGGAAGCTAAGTCCATGATATATTGGCCCCTTTGTGATCACAGAAAGGGTCAGGAAGGTGGCATATCAGTTGCAATTACCAGCTGCCATGGAGGGCATACACAAACGTATTCTATAATACCTCGATTTCCCATAATGGAATTAAGTAAAGGATAATTGAAAAATTAATTGCATGTAATTTTATTATGTGGATAATCATTAAAGATTTATTTGGTGTAATTATTAGAAGTGGTTAAGTGGGGTATTTATGATGATTAAAGTGTTGGATTAATTAAAAGGTTATGGTGATTAAGTTGTTGGATTAATTAGAAGTGAAGAGAGAGAATAGCAAAGTGTGACTAAGCTAACTGTGGTGATTTTGTGTGGATGGCGGACGTCCTTCATGGTGGAAGGGAGGCAAATGTTTTTGTGGAAGAGTGGGCATCACTTGGTGGTGGACAGACATCCTTTATAGAGGGACGAACATCCTTTATAGGGGGAAGTGGATGCCCCTTGGCTGGATGGACGTTCTTGGTAAAGGTGGCCGTTAGTTATGTAAGTGGTGCGACGTCGTTTGAGGCCTAGGTGGACGTCCCTTCTAGGAAGACGAACATCCCTTAGCAAAGGTGGACATTTTATGTATTGGGTGCGACATCGTTTGAGGCTTGGGTGGACGTCCCTTATAGGAAGATGGACGTCCCTTAGCAAAGGTGGACATTTTATGTATTGGGTGCAACATCGTTTGATGGAGGGTGGACGTCCCTGGTTAGTGGCGGATGTCTTATGTTAGGTGAATGACATCGTTTGGATGAAGTGGACGTCCCTTAAGGGATAACGGACGTCCCTTGCTGAAGGTGAGTGTTAAGTATGTAAGTGTGACAGCGTCGTTTGGTGTGTGATGGACGTCCCTTATAGGACAACATATGTCCTTCATGGCGAAAGAAGACGGTCATCCGTTGGGTTTGACAAACTTCCCTGATGGACGAATAATATGTGAAGGCGATGGACGTCCCTTATGGCACAACATGTCTGTTGCAGCAAAGAACTGACAATCGTTAAAGGTGGAATGACGGATGTCTAGAAAACTAAGGTGACGGACGACTCTTAATGGTTGACAGACACATAAAATAAGAAGATGATTGACTTTCCCCCTTAGCGAACTGGTGAACGAATGTCCCTGCAAGAGGAATAGAGAAAGTCAGGGTATGGCTTGGGATGTACGTGGGTGTCCGTGGCAGGGAATGGTGTGCCTCTCTGGAGAAAAGGACAAAGAAGAGGGATAAGAGAGAAGAATTGATTTATAGAGGGAGAGGAAGAGAGAGAAAGGAAAAAGGGGATTTTGTTCTTCTGGCAATTTTGAGAGATAGAAATGGAGAGGGAGAATGACAGAGAGTCAAAGAGAAAGACCAAGCGAGGGAATGAGTGAGCGATTAACAGAGTGATTACGGGGGCAACGATGGAGCTCGGGTCAGGCTCAGCATTCGACTCTGGGCGTCGGGTACGGAGTTCTGCAATGCGGGTGTATCGGCGTCGGGAGGCTAGGGCTCGAGATCAGACCTTCCACTGGCAGCAATTTCCAGGTTCAGGCGAGGTGTAGTCGAGGGAGGAATTGGTGAGGAAGGGGATGAGCTCCTTGTTCTCGGGTCGTCATTGACTCGGGTGTTCTCTGATAAGTGCATTCCTTCACTTTATTCTAGATTTTATGGATGTCTAGGCTCTGTTAATGGATGAGCTATATTGGATGTATACCCTCTGTTGTTGGATGATTGTTCTCTGTCGTGATAGTCTATGGTTTGTTTCTACCACTGCGGGTACGCTGGATGTATGTTCTGGGAGATCAATGTTCTATTACTTGGGTTAATATTCTGTGATGTTTGATTTATGAATATAAACACTCTATACTTCAGGCAGTGAATTTATTTAGAGTGTTTATATTCTGTTTATGATAAGTAATTAGTTAGAGCAAGACTTTGGGATAAATGTTGGAATTATGCTCTGATGGTTGGATTGCTAGAATTAAGTGGAATGTTGAGTGATGAATTATACTATCTGCCCTGTTATGGATTTTAGTTGGAAGTTATGTTATATTGTTGAAATCAATCTCTGATGTTTTGCCAAAATTAGCTACAACTATAAAAGAATAATGAATGGTTATGTTCTGTTTTAGGTGTCAATGAATTCCTAGAACTAGTATGCAATTAAAGATGGGAAAAGACAATGAAATTATTGAGTTGTGACTATTAATAAACAAATGTTATCAAATTGTGAAGGTACTAAAGAAGGAAGAAAATGATAACGAATAAGTGTTAAACACTTAAAGGAAACGAGGTAAGTGTTTGGTCTTCGGGCTCTACATTGCAAGAATAGGATATGCACGTTTCGTTATTTGCCTCTTTATGATCATGTCTATAGTTTTAATAGCATATCTACTTTTTTAATAGCACGTCTACAGCTTTACGAGCATGTCTATTGCAGTATTAATAGCATGTCTTCTGTTTTATGAAGAATGTTCTATGAATTGTATGTTGGTTGCGCTATTAGATTCCTTTAATGATATGTTAGAAATTGTATGCATTCACGAGCATCATGCATCACGATTTTCAAAGATTACGAAAATGATTTTATGCATGGTTTTGAAAAGAAAAGACGGAAAACAAAAAGAACTACGAAAAAATAGGAAACAAAAATGAAAAGAAAGTACAAAGAAATGATTAAGAAAGATAAAGAAAAAGGTTTTTGTGGACTGGTAGGACAAGCCCGCACAGAAGATAAAGAAAAAGGTTCTTGTGGACCGGTAGAACAAGCCCGACATATGGACAAAAGATAAAGAAAAGATAAAGTTTTTTGTGGACCGGTAGGACAAGCCCGACACAGGAACAAAAGAAAAGATAAGATAAGATAAGATAAGTAAAGAAAATAACATAAAAAGAGAAACGGATATGGATACGGAAATAAAAATGGAAACGGATACGGAAATGGTATGAGCACAAAAACAGATACGGAAACGGGAACAGAAACAGAAACGGAAATGAAAATAGAAACGAAAACGGAAATGAGTTTCTAGAAATGGAAATGGATACAAATACGGATACAGAAATAGACACGGGAATGGATACCAAAATACGTATGATCACGAATATCGAAATGGATACAGATACGGATACATAAATAGACACAGGAACGGATACGAAAATGCATATGATCACGAATATCGAAATGGATACATAAACAGGAACAGAAATGGAAACATAAAGAAAGTACGTAAACGAGAAAAGATAAAAGATAAAAAATAAAAGAAAAAAATGAAAATAGAAACTGCATACGTTTAAAAATGGCACAACATGAGCATGTAGCATGTTAAGTATTATCATTATTTAGCGTTAGGCTCATAGTTTATGACTTGCCATGTAGGTACAAACACGATAGGAAATAACGAACAGATTAAGGAGCAGCTGATGAAGGATTTGCATGGGCGAGACTTGTGGCTGGCTAGGCTAATGGGTTAAAGAGAAGAGTTTTGTAAAATTAATGTAAATAGTTTATTTATCTAAATAAATCATTTATGCTTCTACTACGTTTTAAGAAAAAAGATTTCATAATTATATTCTTCGGCTGTTTATAACAATTTTAGTAACGAATCAAAGTAAAAGGGATTTTAACTGTTCGATTATAAGAAAGAACTCTGATTTTAATTTAAAAGGTTTTAAACAAAGACTTCCACTAATGTTTTATAAAAGTTTTAAATTTAATGCGATTTTTGAAGTAAGAAAAACTGGGTCGTTACATATTCCATATATCAATGTTGAAGAAATGCCTTGGGAATACAATTCAAACGGAACCTCAGGAAAACATTGAAGTTCAAGCAAACTTGAGCTATAAGTAAAAGCAAATTCAGATTCTAAACTTCAGAGTAAAAGAACTCTGACATAAATAAATCTCACTTGTCAAGGTACTATAGCAAAATCACTCAGCTGAAGAAGCCACATGGGAGAGAAAGGAGGATATGGAAACCCAATATCTGAAACTGTTTCATTAGCCAAATTTTGAGGACAAAATTTTGTTAAGGAGGGTAGAATGTAATACTCGGATAATCCTTCTATGTATAATGTACATAATTTTAATGGATATTTTGATAAAAGGAAAATATGTTCCGAAATGTGTATGGTACACTCGATATAATACCCTGAAAATTAATGAAGAAATATTATTGGATTTATGGGGAATAAATTAAAAGGGAATAAAGTAATGGAATTAAAATAATATAAAAGAATAGAATAAATAAAAGAGGGAAATAAAAAGAAGAGAATAGGTGAAGGAAAAAGGGCGACATCCAATGCTGGCGGGCACAAGCCCTCGTCACCGGTCGACAGACCGGTAAACTGTGTATGTCGACTGGTATGTCGACAGGTGTGACCAATTTTTTCGAAAATCTGGGTTTCTACAGCATCTTCTCCTGGTGGTTTTTCACATGGAACTCCTGATGAGATAAGTCGCTTTCACATGACATGTTTGCATTGGACCACCTTCCTCGTTAGTGGTAAGTGTCTGTCAGCCATCGCTTCTCCTTGGAAGCTTCCCTGGCTATAAGTAAACAACAGAGGTGAGGCAGGGAAAACACCAGAGTGTTTTGTTTACTGTCAGAGATTTGGGTGTGCTGGCGAGTGGAGAGGAGAACGTTCTGTCATTTTGTTTACAAAAATTGTGCGTGTGTGAAGTAAGTGGTGAAGGCCTTGGATTTCTTGCTACTGTTTGTCGTGGGTGTGGTGGAAACCATGAGCTTGTTGCAGCGTGGAGTTCAGCAACTTGAAATCTCCTGTGACACTCAGTAACATTAAATAAATATGTTTTTCTTGCTTATTTATAGTGTTGATGCATATGCCTTTAATATTGTGTTGTGAACATTACCATGTGTAGTTAAACCATGACAAACCTTTTCCATTTGATCATTTTAATCCCCTCCTATTAAATCATGTTATTTAATTAAATAGGTCATTAGTTTCTGTTTGGAAATGTTGCCATTAAACCATGTTATTTAATTAAATAGTTTGTTAGTTCTGTTTGGGAAATGTTCGTCATTAAATCGAGTTATTTAAATAAATAGGTTGTTAGTTTCTATTTGGAAATGTTCGAAATGGCTCTGTTGAATAACTGATAAACTTTCCTACCTAGTTTAACTTTTGGTCTTTAAATTATCACTCTATTACTCTAGAATGATTCTGTTGGATTGTGGATGTAACATCTCGTAACCTTTTCCATATAAAATTTTTCTTTTTCTTTTAAAACTATTACTTTATAGAACATCAGAGTAATAACAACGGAATTCTTAATCATATAAAACATACAGCGGAAGTCTATTACAATTTAATACCATAAATCCATTATTTAAATAAATATTTAAATAAACACATTAACTTAAAATATTTATTTGAATTTATAAAACATTTAAAAGCCTTTTAAAAGATTTATTTCATCTTTGTGAGCCATAACCACAGGTCAATGTCACCAACAACACAAACGTCCACACAGTAATACTCCATTAGCTACGTCCATCAGCGGCTTTATCCATCTATTGGCTCCTTACCTATATCAGCAGAACTTAACTATGAGTCTAATGCTTAGTATATGGTATAAACGTGAAACATGAAATTCATATACATTTTCTATAGCATTGCATTTAGTTTTCTATTTCGTTTCTCTGTTACTGTTCATATCTTTTATCATTATTTTGTTTGATTATGTGTCGGACCTATCTAACCGGTCCACATAATCATCCATTTATTGTTCATATGTCGGGCGTATTAAACCGGACCATACAAACATCCGTTTATATGCCGGACATGTCAAACCGATACATATAAACATCTGTGCCGGGTGTATCAAACCGGTCCACAGTCATTTCTTGATTTCTGTGCAGGGCGTATCAAGCCGATCCACAGCTGATTACTTATCTTGATTACTGTGCCAGACGTATCCAACCGGTCCACAGTTGTTTATGTGCATTTCATTTTCATGTACTTTATGATTTCATGTCTTAACGTTGTCGTGCACATACAATCCTATTTAACGTGTTCCTTAAAATGTGATCTTTCCTATCTAAGGAACTAAACTTATTCTATAAACATAGAATTCATAACAATTAAACAAACAGTAAACATCCCCTAATTCCCGAGATGTAGGCCATTTCGGACAAAACACATGCAGTACCACGTACCTGGAGTCCTTAGCTTTAAAAAGGTTTAGCACTTAGAGTTTCTTCACAAAACCTATCCATTATTAACATATATAACTATTAATAATTAATTTTCAATAATAAAATCTCTTAGCTTCAACTAACATACGTATAATTTTCTAATATGTCCATAATAATGAAGAACCTTATTTTTCAATAATTATTCCAACCTTATTCTTCAACTCATTACAACCACTAATACCACATGATAATAACCATCTACACAACAAGCTCTTTTGTATCCTATAATAATCAAATAAATATTAACCTCATTTCATTTACAGAACCTAACTACAACTCAATAGATATAACCCATCCCACACAATAATTGTTCTAATCATTCTCCAGCAGAATCAGGAATCTATAAACATATATATATCCAAGAAGGAAGAAACTGATACCAGTAAAAACTCAGTGAAGCTTTTGCATTTCATTCACGGTTTCCTATCTGTTATACACTATCATCTAAAACAACGCAGCAACACACCACTGCCATCCATGCTCTCCTTGAAAACTCCAGAAGAATTTCCAACCATGCAACCTGTAATACCTCGATACCATTCTCCTTGTATGCACGATGTAATCAAATTTGAAGACATTGCATATTATGACGAGTATTTATGGGAATAAATTGGATGTTAATTTAATGAAATAAATTACTAAGTTTGGGGGAATTATTTAAAGAGAATAAATAAATGAGTATTAATTAGATTTATGAAAGATTTAATTTATTAGTAGGGAAGATTTAATGTGATTAGGTGGGGAATTAAATTGAATAATTGGAGATGAGAACCAGTTCACATCAATTTTGGTGAAGGCCAAAAGAATGGCCTTCAGCCATTTGGGAGAGAAGAACAAAACCGAGGGAGGAAGAGAGGGAGAAGGGGCAAGCGAGCGACGAGGAAGAGCCGACGGTGAGACACGAGAGACGAACGGGAGGAAGCCCTCAGGACGGCCGGCCAGCTGCTGCGACGGTGACGGCAACAGCGACGTGCGAATGGATGGCGGGACGGCATCGCGGCTAGGGCTCGCATCGGGCTTTGCAGGCATCGTGTTTCCAACGACGGGATTGAGGTAATCCAAATCGATTCTCTCCTCCTTTACGTCCTAGAGATCGGGCTTTGGCTGGAGGCCCGATTCGTGAGATGAATCGGAGATTCCTCGCAGGTTGGCAGGGGCAGGTTCAATCGGGCGAGATAACGACCTGCGAACCACGAACCAGTGATGTCCAAACCAAGTCTGGCCAATTCGGACCAAAACATTGTCGGCAATGCAGACATTTGCCGACAATCACCCATTCTTCCTGACTCTGCATTAAAATTTTGAGTGAAGATCACGCGATAAGGATGGCAGGAATTTATGAACTGTTGTCGGTAGGAGTTATGACTTGTTTGATAAATAGGCTGGAAGTAGTGGATGGTCAGGGGAGGGCATTTCCTTCGTGGGTTGCACAAACAGAGAAGGAAGAGGTGAAGAGTAGAGGAACTGTGAGTGTAGTTTGGAATTTGGTGCAGTGAGTCGTCTCCAACGAATTTGGGTAAGGAAATGGTAGTCTTGGCCGTCAAAGCCCTACCCACAAGTTGAATTGTGTGTGTGAGTGAAGTTTATGCTTGTGATTAATTCCTATAAATTCTTCTTTCATGTATAATTGTTAGATGGTTGTTAATTAGATGTGAGAAATGTGATGAACCAAAGCATGAACTAATTTAGTTCTATAATTTCTCCTTTCATTAGATGGTTGTTGACTGAAAGTTAGAAAAGTGACGAACCAAAGCATGAACTAATTTAGTTTTGTAATTTCTCCTTTCATTAGATGGTTGTTAACTGGAAGTTAGAGAGGTGATGAACCAAAGTATGAATTGATTTAATTTCTTAATTCTCCTTTTGATAGATGGTGGTTAACTGGAAGTCAGAACTGTGATAAACCAAAACATGAATAATGGACAAATGATATATGTGCTTGACTTCTTTAATTTCTGTCATCCGTTCTTAAGAATGTGCAGTTACTATTTTAATGGAATTCCTTGTTGTCTTGCTATCAAAGCATTGAAATGCCTAAATTTATTTCTTGGTCCTGGTTAGAAACCTTCTGGTTTTAGTCGAATTATTGAGCATTATTTTGTTGACTTTGTTAAGCATATTGTCATGAAACGTTGCTTTTATTTTTGCCCTCATTATTAATTCGTTAGTATGCTCGTCAGTTATTATTCGTTGTTATATTCCGTCAATTCCGAAGCATGTTCGTAAGATCTATTTGCTGTTTAGTTCGCTGTTATATTATCGTTGATTTTCGTCAACTTCAAAGCATGTTCGTATATTTTCGTTATATTTCCATCAATTCTGAAGCATGTTCGTAAGATCTATTTGCTGTTTAGTTCGCTGTTATATTATCGTTGATTTTTGTCAACTTCAAAGCATGTTCGTATATTTTCGTTATATTTCCGTCAATTCTGAAGCATGTTCGTAAGATCTATTTGCTGTTTAGTTCGCTGTTATATTATCATTGATTTTCGTCAACTTCAAAGCATGTTCGTATAATTTCGTTATATTTCCGTCAATTCTGAAGCAAGTTCGTAAGATCTATTTGCTGTTTAGTTCGCTGTTATATCATCGTTGATTTTCGTCAACTTCAAAGTATGTTCGTATATTTTTGTTATATTTCTGTCAATTCCAAAACATGTTCGTATGTCATATTCGAGGTTACCTTCGCTGTAATGTATTGTTAATCTCTAGCAATTTGAAGTATTGTTTCCTTGTCAGTATTGTTTCCTTGTCTAATTTAGAATGTTGAACACGCCTAGATTAGTTCTTGTGACCATATATAGCACTTTACTTAACATGCTTCATTAATGTGATATATTCTTGTCTATTTGTGAACGTTAAGCATGTCTAATGCCTTCTTCGATCTTTGTTGCTGTTTATTATTGTTCGAAATATGCTTCGGTGCTTTATTCGTTGATCGTACGCTGCTATGTGTTTATTTATTTTGCCTCATATTGCTTAGTTACTGGCGATGTTGTGATACATGTTTTTAAGTTCTGCTTCTTTTATTATCGATTGTCAATTCCTTAAATTATTATCAATTACTTTCTATATAGGTGCTAGTGTCTTCATGCATTCACGATAACATAAACAAAGTAGGGAGTGCCCCCTCGGGGTGGTACTCACATGCATTGAAAAGGAAAAATGATAAGAAAGAAAAGAAAAGGGAGTTGGGGGCTGGTGGGTAGTCCGGTCTAGTCTAGCAGCTAGGCATAGCCCCTACCTTGACAGGAACGGGACCTAGTATTCACCCAGGAGGTTAGCCCGGTCAACTATACCACCCCATAGGGTCCTCCAATCTCCAACTTGAAGTACGAGTAAAGAACAAATGAACGAAATGAAAGAAATAAAAAGATTGGTTTAGGTGGCCCCCATTCCACAATGAACTAAAGAGAGACATAACATAAGCATAACCCCATTTCCTTATTGGGCCATTGGCTCACGTCCTTACTTGTGGTGTAGGAAATGAGATAATAGTACCGGGAGTAGAGGACGAGGCCTTCCCCGTGGAGCCTGAGGCGTATCCGACTGAAACGTGACCGGAGTAGAGTGTGGTTGAGAAAGAAAGAAATGTATGTTTGTAAGAGTTTGAGAGTAAAACCTGGTTTGTAAAAGACTAAGTATTTTCCTTAATTCTATTTTAGTGTATGACATTTTAAACCTTGAACTTTTATTTATAAGTGTTTTCATTTTTACGTTTCTGCTACATCTTTACTATTTGATTTAACGGTTTTAGTTTTGACTATTTAAATAAAATAATATTTTATAAAATGTCGTGACGATCGAGATTTTAAAGGGCACTTTGATATCATTTTCAACGGGATTTAAATCTTTTGAAAAAGTTTTGAAATTTATCGCATTTTTCTTTTCAAGAAAGAAAAAGAGAAAAATCTGGGTCGTTACAGTTGGTATCAGAGCCACTCTACTATTACGCGTTTCACAACGGATAACCCAGACTCGATGGATAATACCCCTCTGACTGTAAGTTTTTCTTTGTGTTATTATATTACTTGCATTGTTTTGTCGATGTGATATTGCTCACTATATGAGAATTGTCATAATATAGAAATACGTAGAATCAATGCGATTAATGTAAATAAAAAATACAAAAATAAACAATAAAAAATAATAATAATAATAATAAATAATAAATAAAAATAAAAAAGACATATATATACATAATAATAATAAATACGTAAATCAATAAATAATAGAATATGAAATAAATAAATAAATCAATAATAAAATAAATAAAAAAATGAATAAATAATATAAAATAAATATAAAAATAAAAAAAATTAAAAAAAAAGATAAAATAGATTTATTTGAAAACTCATTGCTTTACCTAATATGAAACCCTAGGAAAATCTAAATAGCAAGAAGAGGAAGGGATAATGGGAATGCCTCGAGCACCCGGGCAACACGAAGAAGTTAATCGCGATGAGACATACGACCATATGGCTGCAATGATGGAGCAACAATCCCAGCATATGAATCAGTTCGTGGAACGACAATCCAAATTCATGGAACAACATTTCCAGCACATGGTAGGATTTATGGGACATTATATTGGGAATCACGGGGGTGTTGTAAACCAGCACCCCGTGCAGATTCCACCGATTCAACGAGAAGCTGGTTGGGAGAGATTCCAGAAGCTTAAGCCTCCTTATTTCAACGGGGACGTCTCTGATATTTTAGGTGCTGAGGAGTGTGTGCGCTCCATGGAGGATAAGTTCCTCTATGCCGATATTGTAGAGGCAGAAAAGGTCAAATGCGCTACATACTATCTGACCCATGAGTCACGTTTCTGGTGGGACACTGTTAAGGCCTCCCGTGAGGTGACCACCCTCACATGGAAAGATTTTAAGGACCTGTTTAATGACAAGTACTTCAATCATACAGTTCGCAATCAGAAGGTGATTGAATTCATGCACATACGCCAGCTGAGCACAGTGACGAAATATGACCAGCGATTCGAGGCCCTCTCTCGTTATGCTCAACACCTAGTGGCAACGGAAGAGAACATGGTGCAACACTTTGTACGAGGATTAAATTTTGACGTCTAGGATGGAGTTATTGGGGCTGGCACCGAGGGTGTCACCTTTTCGAGTATGGTGTCCAGAGCGTTAGTAGTGGAAGGAGTGAAAAGACAGAAAGAATCCACCCAAAGAACTTGGAAAACCACCCCCATCCAGCAACCACGAGGTGGGCCCTCAAGGGGCCAGGGAGTCAAGAGACCTACCGAGACTGATGCACAACAGAGGCCAGATAAGAGGCCGATGATTCAGGCACCCAATATTCCTCCAAATAATGTTTGTCTGAAATGCAAGAAGATGCATCGAGGCAATTGTCTGGCTGGTTCAGAAAATTGCTTTTCTTGCGGAAAGCCAGGTCATTTAGCCAGGACCTGCCCGACCCGACAAGGGGGACTAGGAGGTGTAGCCCAGCGACCTGGAATGGTAGCCCCTCCCGTCTTTGCAATGTATGAGACAGAAGACAATGATCAGCCAGCTATGGTAGCAGGTACACTTCATTTCCTGTAGTGCATACATTTATGAATGCTTCTTTCCCTAAATGAAATAGAAACCTAACTGAATTACCAAAATTTCCTTAGAATAAGCAACTTACCTAACCCTGGTAGGAACAATCCATATAAATAAGTATGCGGCTTACGTCTTATTCGATTCGGGTGCTACACACTCGTTTATTCCCACAAAATTCTGTGAGCAAGCAAATTGTTTCTCCAATAGCTTGAGCTACACGCATCGAGTGCTGTTGCCCTCCGGTGATCGAGTGATTACTGATGGAATACTCAAAGCCTGTACGATGGACATCAATGGCCGTTTATTTTGAGCCGATCTAATCATCATGAATTTAACAGTCTATGATGTTATTATCGGAATGGACTGGCTGTCTGCACACCAAGCCATTATCAATTGCAATAAAAAGGAAGTCTGCTTTGGTTCTCTGGATGGTGAACTGCATACATTCCATGGAACCAAGGAAAAAGGGAAATTTGCCATTATCTCTGCACTCAAGGCCGGCAAGTTGTTGAAGAATGGATGAGAGGGATTCCTAGTTAATGTAATTGATACTACTGCAACCACCGAAGCCAAGTTGGAAGATGTTGCAGTGGTACGTGACTTTCCGAATGTTTTCCTCGAGGATCTTCTCAGTCTACCCCCAGATCGTGAAATTGAATTTGGGATTAACCTGCATCCCAGTACGGATCCTATCTCTAAACATCCATATCGTATGGTGCCTGCCGAATTGCAGGAGCTGAAAGTGCAATTAGAAGAATTGGTCATCAAAGGATTTATTCGACTAAGTTTCTCCCCTTTGGGTGCACCGGTGTTATTCGTCAAGAAGAAGGATGGGACCTTGAGAATGTGCATTGATTACAGGGAGCTGAATAAGGTAACTATTAAAAATAAGTATCCTCTGCCAAGGATCGACGATTTGTTCGATCAGTTGAGCGGTGCTCGAGTATTCTCAAAAATTGACCTTCGATCAGGCTACTATCAGTTGAAGGTAAAACCTGAGGATATATCAAAGACTGCATTTTGTACGCGGTATGGTCACTATGAGTTCTTGGTTATGTCCTTCGGGTTGACCAATGCCCCAGCGGCCTTCATGGACCTAATAAACCGAGTCTTTAGGGAGTATCTGGATAAATTCATTATTGTCTTCATTGACGACATCGTGGTCTATTCCCAATCCGAGGCAGAGCACTGCAAACATCTTCGGATGGCCTTATCAGTCCTTAGCCAACACAAATTATATGCAAAGTTTTCCAAGTGCGACTTCTGGTTAAGTAAAGTTGGTTTCCTTGGCCACGTGATCTCCAAAGATGGTATATCTGTGGATCCAACAAAGATACAAGCGATAATGAATTGGGCACAACCAAAGAATGTTGGGGAAGTGAGGAGTTTTCTGGGATTGGCCGGATATTATAGGCGCTTTATTAATGGATTTTCCAAAATTGCTCTACCACTTACTAGTTTGACCAAGAAGAACATCCGCTTCGGGTGGTCCAATGATTGCGAGAACAGTTTTCAAGAGTTAAAGCACAGATTGACAACTGCCCCAGTGTTGACGTTACCAATGGAGGATGGTGATTTTTGTATTTACTATGACGCATCAAAGAAGGGACTCGGTGGTGTACTCATGCAACACAGAAAAGTTATTGCATATGCCTCTCGACATCTTAAACCCCACGAACGGAATTACCCTACTCACGACTTAGAGCTCGCAGCTGTTGTATTCACTCTCAAAGTGTGGAGACACTATTTATATGGGCAGCGCTGTGAGATCTACTCAGACCACAAGAGTCTCAAATATATTTTTACCCAGAAGGAATTAAACATGCGGCAACAGCGATGGCTTGAGTTCGTTAAGAACTATGATTGCGAGATCAAGTATCATCCAAGGAAAGCCAATGTTGTCATAGACACTCTTAGCCGTAAGGAGATAGTGACGAGTATGAGATGTGAAGTAATGCCTTCTGGACTTCAGAAAGACTTTCAGGAGCTCGATATACAAATGGTTCCAGTACAATTGGATGTGGTATTGGCAAAACTGACATTGATGCCGTCTATACTGGAGCAGATTAAGGAAACTCAGCAAGGCGACCCTGTATGTGTGAAATTTAGATCTAATCCTACCTTGCCTGCATATCGAAACTATTCAGTATTTGCTAACGGCACAATTAAGCGGGATAATCGGTGGTATGTACCAAGTGATGTAAACCTGAGAACAAAGATCCTACGTGAAGCCCATACCTCTAATTTCTCAATGCATCCTGGTCGTAACAAGATGTATCGAGATCTAAAGACTCACTATTATTGGTCAGATATAAAGAATGATATTGCCAATTATGTGGCATCATGCTAGGTGTGCCAACTGAAGGCTGAACATCAACGACCTGGTGGACTCCTCCAACCATTGCATATTTCGGAATGGAAAAGGGAACATATCACCATAGATTTTGTCACCGGGTTGCCCAGAACAACTAAAAGTCACGATGCAATATGGGTGATAGTGGACCGGTTAACTAAGGTTTCACATTTTCTGCCAGTAGCCATGACTTATATGATGAACCAGTTTGCTAATTTATATATCAACGAGATCATCCGACTTCATGGTGTTCCGGTGTCTATCGTATCCGATCGAGACCCGCGATTTACGTCAGCATTCTGGAAGAGTCTCAATAAGGACATGAACACAGAATTAAAGTTTAGCACAAAATTTCACCCCCAGACAGATAGCCAAAGTGAGAGGACGATTCAAATACTTGAAGATATGCTTTGGGCTTGTATATTGGAATTTCGAGTTGGATGGCATAAGATGCTACCTTTAGTGGAATTTGCCTATAATAACAGCTTCCAGGATACTATAGGCATGGCACCTTACAGATCCCTGTATGGAAGAAAGTGTAGATCCCCGTTACACTGGGACGAAGTGGGTGAAGCTACGTTCTACGGCCCTGAGATAGTACAGAAAATGGCAGAATCTGTGGCTCTAATAAAGCAAAGAATGTTAGCAGCTCAGAGCCGTCAAAAGAGCTACGCAGATAACCGACGACGAGCCCTAGAATTCAATGAAGGTGACAACGTGTTCTTGAAAATATCTCCCTTTAAAGGCGTTGTTCAGAAGAAGAGGAAAGCTCAACCCGAGATATGTGGGGCCTTATAAAATCACGAGGAAAGTAGGACCTGTCGCTTATCAACTACAGTTGCCAGATTCCATGGCGGGCGTACATAAGGTCTTCCATGTGTCTATGCTCAAGAAGTGTCTGGGCGATGTAGTTGTTTTGAATCCTCCCAATAATATCGAGATACAACTTAACTTAAGCTACAATGAGAGGCCTATCCAAATCCTTGACTCAAGAGTAAAAGAATTACGACGCAAACAAATTCCATTGGTCAAGGTCTTGTGGCAGAATCACTCACACGAAGAGGCCACTTGGGAGAAGGAAGACGATATGAGGGCCATGTATCTCGAATTGTTCAGCAGTTAAACTTTGGGGACCAAAATTTTTATAAGGGGAGTAGAATGTAATACCTCGATACCCTTCTCCTCGTATGCACGATGTAATCAAATTTGGACACATTGCATATTATGACGAGTATTTATGGGAATAAATTGGATGTTAATTTAATGAAATAAATTATTAAGTTGGGGGAAATTATTTAAAGAGAATAAATAAATGAGTATTAGTTAGATTTATGAAAGATTTAATTTATTAGTAGGGAAGATTTAATGTGATTAGGTGGGGAATTAAATTGAATAATTGGATATGAAAACCGGTTCAATCGAACAGGTTCACATCAATTTTGCTGAAGGCCAAAAGAATGGCCTTCAGCCATTTGGGAGAGAAGAACGAAACCGAGGGAGGAAGAGAGGGAGCAGGGGCGAGCGAGCGACGAGGGTTAGCCCGGTCAACTATACCACCCCATAGGGTCCTCCAATCTCCAACTCGAAGTACAAATAAAGAACGAATGAACGAAATGAAAGAAATAAAAAGATTGGTTTGGGTGGCCCCCATTCCACAATGAACTAAAGAGAGACATAACATAAGCATAACCCCATTTCCTTACTAGGCCATTGGCTCACGTCCTTACTTGTGGTGTAGGAAATGAGATAATAGTAACGGGAGTACAGGATGAGGCCTTCCCTGTGGAGCCTGAGGCGTATCCAACTGAAACACGACCGGAGTAGAGTGTGGCTGAAGAAAGAAAGAAATGTATGTTTGTAAGAGTTTGAGAGTAAAACCTGGTTTGTAAAAGACTCAGTATTTTCCTTAATTCTATTTTAGTATATGGCATTTTAAACCTTGAACTTTTATTTATAAGTGTTTTCATTTTTACGTTTTCGGTACATCTTTACTATTTGATTTAACGGTTTTAGTTTTAAGTATTTAAATAAAATAATATTTTATAAAATGTCGTGACGATTGAGATTTTAAAGGGCACTCTGATATCATTTTCAACGGGATTTAAATCTTTTGAAAAAGTTTTGAAATTTATCGCGTTTTTCTTTTTAAGAAAGGAAAAGAGAAAAGTCTGGGTCGTTACAGTTGGTATCAGAGCCACTCTACTATTACGCGTTTCACAACGGATAACCCAGACTCGACGAGTAATACCCCTTTGACTGTAAGTTTTTCTTTGTGTTATTATATTACTCGCATTGTTTTGTCGATGTGATATTGCTCACTATATGAGAATTGTCATAGTATAGAAATACGTAGAATCAATGCGATTAATGTAAATAAAAAATAAAAAATAAAATGTCATGACGATCGAGATTTTAAAGGGCACTCTGATATCATTTTCAATGGGATTTAAATCTTTTGAAAAAGTTTTGAAATTTATCGCGTTTTTCTTTTCAAGAAAGGAAAAAAGAAAAATCTGTGTCGTTACACAACCTCAAACTCTCATAGACCCACTTCTCCATAATATTCTTCACCAAATCCTTCCACAATATATCAGCCACAGTTTCTCACAAAACACACTTCTCTCAAGCCTTCAAACCCCAATGGTTTAACACACAAAAATCATAGAAGCAAGATATCATAATATTTCCTCACGGTTCACTTCAAACCAATTTGGTAGAGTAATCCCACTATATTTTCCTTCCCCCAAACTCCGCTGCCCTTCACTCCTATTTATAAGCAGCCACTTATTCTTTAGCATTTATTAGTGAAGATAGAAAGCCAAAAGACATAGCACATCAATGACCGCCAACCTCTTCCATATCCAGACACGTTCAATGCCATTTCCATTAATTTTCCAGCGACGCGTTGTCATTAACCAGTGACCCATTGATGTCCAAATGCATGCAACGTCGATCCCTTCGAATTCTTGACGTTCAGACAACATTTCCTTTCATCTTATAGACGTTTAAAACTCTCCAGATTTCTCTTTATAAATTGGCGGTTGATTGATTTTCCTTCAAGTCGATCGACCACCGTTCAGTTAATCACCCACAAATCCCTTTGTTATAGAATTGCTGATGATAGCGGCAGTAACGACACTCCATCAATCACCCGCCACAAACATCAGTAGAATAAATCTTTGTTCTTGAACTGAGGATGTTCACGGCGGATGATCGCCCATTGTCGAACTATCGCCACCATTGACCGCAGTTTACACTCTCTTCGTGAATATGTTTCATTCACGTTATTCATTATTTCATCTTTAATAAACTTCAAGTTGATTTGACCAAGATCAACCACACTTTTAAAACACATTTTCCATACCCATTTTCATTTGCAGGTTGATCACCATTTTGATTTGAGGTTGATGTCCATCAACCACAAATTTCAATACCAATCAACCACAAATCTCATACCCATTTTTAATCATCTGCCACCCAAAATCCTTTTCCAACTTATTTATATTAAACAATATATATATATATACCTATATCCTTAATAAATCACTCATCCAAACTATTCAAGCTTAGATGTCCAAATTTGTTTCACTTGACTAATGTCTTAAACTACCCAAGTTAATTCCAATAAAGTCTATACCTTAACCTTATTATTAACTAGCTCCCATCCCTTACAATATCCAAATACGTCCAAATATATTTCCTCTTATACCTTCACTAACGATCAATCTAATTGATATCGCCCAATATAATTTTAAGTATCTCCAATTGACTTCAATCCTTCTCATAATCTAACTATGAACCTAACGGAGTATCATAACTCACTTATTCCAATTACGTTTCTCTTGACCAATGTCTTCACATGTCCAATTTAATTTCTAATATCCCCAAAATTATCACTTAAGCTACACATTCAGCTCAACGAAGATTCAGGATATTACAGTAGATGACTGTTGAATATGCTTCATGTTATATCATTATTCCTTCTATTATATTGCTCTGTCATTTCCATGCTAGTCTATCGATATGCTTCATGTTATTCCATTATTCCTCTTGTTATACTATACTGCCATTCCATGCTAGACTATTGATATTGTTGTGATTAATATTGCAAAGTATTGCCATGCATCATGATAATAGACATAAGGGTGATGACATATTTGGATTGGTATTCACATTGCATGGGAGAGACATTTCATGAGAGAGACTAGATTTAATAACCGTAATGGGAATTGGGGTAGTTCGGATTTTAACTAGGAGACTCGAGATTAAACCCTTCCCTCGTCGGGATGTGAAAACCTGTCTCCTAGGAGTTAGTTCCGGCCAGAAACTATTCTCCTTGTGGGAAATATTCATAATGTCTTAGCTCAATATATGAGTTTAATGATATGAGACTATGAGTAAAAGACATATTGGGTGGATTCCTTTTTGACATATGCATGCATCATTCTACATCTTACTTCTTGCTGAGCGTTAGGCACAAAGTTTGCTTGTGGAGGAGGAGGTGTTGCCGGTTGAGCACTTGGGTTACCTAGCAGATTAACCTGATGGGGTTATGGCTCACGGGGAGAAAAATTGATGTTTTGAAAATGGTTTGAAAAATGATAAATATTTTGTGGAACTATGGATTCATGTTAAATGTTCAAACCATATTTTGGTCTTTGTTAATGATTTCCGCTTACTCACTCTTATTTATTTTCCTCTCGTATGTTTTAATTAAATAAAGAGAATTTTTTTTTGGTAATGAAAAAGAAAGGGTTTTATAACGTGGGGCGTTACAAGTCTCCCCTTTTCTTTTTCTCTCTTTTTCTTCCTCTTCTTTCTCTCTCTTTGCGTGTCTCTCTCTCATACTCAACTTCTTTCTCTCTCAGCCACTCTCTCCAATTTATAGGCAGATTGAGGGAACAAAGCAAGAGAGCTACTTTCCTAAAATACGGAGGAAGCAATTTTCTCAAAGCTGAAGCCCAAAGCACGGAGCCGTATATGGACAAAACACCAGTGGCAGAATACCTGGAAAAGTTGTTCTCTCTTAAAAACACATGGAAGCGGTCGATAGGCGATCGACCGGTATTGTTGCTGCTCCCACGTTGAAAATCCATTTCCCGTAAAATCATGTGGGAGCAGTTGATATTTTATATCGACCGAAAATTCTCGGTTGACATAATGTCGACTGATCCAACGTACAAAATCCCATTTTCTGCAAAATACCATGGGATCGGTCTATCGACCGCTAATTTATGCTCGATAGTGTTGTCTACCGATCTCATGTCAAACCCATTTTCTAAAATTCTCAGGTGACCAGTCGATAGGAATGTCGACATGTAATTCTCGGTCGACACTATGTCGACTGGTCAAATGTTTCTTCGCCACTACATTACATTTTATTCATGTAGAAGGGGTTGATAAATAGGTTGATAATATATCAACCTCTCTCACTACCTCATGCACAAGAGGTTGACGGAGAGGTTGAGGTTGACAATATCAACCTCTCCCATTACCATTTTATCGACATCTACACTTCTTCATTCTCGCCATACACACTGCTCTTCTCTCTCATCTTTCCTTTTCTTCTTCTAATTCATTTCTTCCTTGCATTATTATTTTATTTCTTTTATTTAATGAATTCCCCCTATTATTTCTTTGTTCCTTATTTCAATCTTCCATCCTTCTTCATTTAATTTTTTCATTTCTTAATTCCATTTTATTTCATTTATTCCAACTTTAATTTCACTCACTTAATTAATATATAATTATATATATGTATCAAATGTACATATTATATATTAATCGACCCACTTCCAACTCTCACCTTATTCTAAACATCGCTTGTCAATGATTACCGATCCAGTTTAAATTCTTCAATTCCGTTTCTTAAATTAATTTTCTGTAATCATAAAATAACACATCCTTAATTCTAAGCTTATCGTCACCCAGAAATTCCGAGTATTACAATTTTCACTCATACTCTAAACGAGAAAATGCTAGTAGGAACTACTTTGTTTTTGTTGAAAGATCGTCCATGATTTTTTGTTGTGTTTTCTTGTTTAGAGATTATATTGAATAATAATGAATAATTTAATTCCTTAAAATTATTTTTAGAGTCTTTCCCCTAAGTTTGTGACTGAGTATGGTGATTTGTTTCTTACTATTGTGCTTCTTAACCTTCCAAATAGTAAAGAGTGGAGAGTGAGATTAATAAGAGAATATGGGCGGACTTGGTTGCAAAATGGTTGGCAAGAATTTACCGAGTATTGCAGTCTAGACATTGGTCGCTTAATGGTTTTTAAATTTGATAGAGATTCATTCTTTGATCTATTTATCTTTGACAAGTCTGTCTTTGAGATTAAATACCCTTGCAACTACAAAACAAGACTCTTTAGGGGATTTGTAAAAAATGATTCTGTTGAAATTCTAGAGAAAGCAAATGAAACGATTCAATCTAACAAATTGATGATCTTTAAGGAAGAAGAGTTGGATTTAATGGTATAAATATGACTCGATCATTATTTCATTTTTATTCGTTTAGTTGGTCTTGCCTAAATTTTCTTGAACTGAATAAGTTTTTGCTTCAAAAGAAGATAACAATGATAAGTTTCATGTTGAGAGAAGTTTTTTCTCAAACAGAAGAAAAATGATTTTGACAAAAAATCCCACCTTCAAAGTCTCTTTATTGTGCATATCACTTGAGTCGTGGCCCTATGGTAAGTTAAATGATCAGTAAATAAAAATAAAGAATATTTATGAGATCCATATGCTTCTTTATGAAATTCATTGTACATATACAAATTTTGTCTGTAGTGGGTGAAACATAACGAGGTGAATTGTCTTTCACTTTAATATCGTATTTGCATACACTAAAAGATAAATATAGTTAACTTTGTGTAGAGCTTGCCTTCTGAATTTAAGAATTTGTGAAAAAGGCAATGAAGGTGAAGCTTGTGGCTGGGGATAGAACTTAGGTTGTGAAGTTGAAACGAAATGAGTCGACTGTGAAGTTATCTGCAAGATGGACTGCATTTACCAAGGACAATGCTTTGCAGGTAGATGATTTGTTCATATTTAAACTCATTGACATGAAAGATTGTGCGATTAAAGTTTCTATTGCAAATCCTATGAGTTTTAATCGATGATATATACAAAAAGCAGTAAGTATGGTGTGGGTTGGGCTGGAACTACAACAATATGAAATGCTATTATATGGTCAATTATTATGTACTAAGCAAAGTGTTTCCTAATTCGTTGAATTTGGGTAGCTGTAAAATCCAAAAAATGTTCAAAAAATAAATTAATTTTCACTCGTTAAGAAAATGAACTTTTGGGAGAGAAGGGAAAACAAATATTAAATTTTTTGCATATTCTCAAACTTTTGTACCGTACAACATATTTATATGTCATTTTACTGTATGAGATATGGAGAATAAAATCCTAACAGGTCTTAAATGGGGTCTTATGTAATTACAAAAATTATTAATTAAATAAAAGAACATTCCAAATGTGAGAATCATAATCATGTCTTAACATTCCCCGCAAGATCAAGGCAGGTAGACGCAATACTTGTGATGAAAATGTTTGAATTTGCTAAAAGAAAGTTGGTTTAAGATTGAGTAACAATGTAAATTATTGTGTTTAATATTGTTTAGCCATTTGTTGTTTCCTAAAAGACTATTTGTTACATAGTGTTTGGGTATGTAAAATGTGTTTGATTTCATTGTATTGAGATTAAAAATAACTCTTTCATTGTATCTCGATCATTAAATTTGGCCGTTTTAGAATTTAAGTGCTCGCCAAATTTACATTCCCTTTATTGTTTTCTCTATGCGGTTAGTTTTTATATAGATTAATTAAAATGTGCTTAAAAAAATGATGGATAGGTAGTAGTTTACATTATTATAATTAATAGAACTAATGTTCAAAATATATTCAATATAACGCGTACGTACATGGGCACCGACTAATCACAGTTAATAATAGGGTTATTTTCATGTAAAACCTCCATCTATACGCACTTTTTTAACCAACACCTCATTGTTTTTAAATTTTTAAACATCACCTTATAGTATGGGGTGTTATCAGCTATCACCTTCTGTTAACACCCGTTTCTCCAATCTCTCGAAGGTCAAGAAAGCACTGCAGCTCAGGGAAATCGCCTCCCGTGTACGCTCGCTGATCTCCTCTCCGAAGCACGAAGGCGACGACTGCGAAGCGATCTGGTGTGCGAAGCGAGCTGTGACCCGAAGCGAACCAAGCTGCGACCTCCCGCTGCGAACCGAGCTCCGACTGCTAATCGAGCTCCGCCTGAGTTGGGCGACCTCCGACTGCGAATCGACCTCTGACTGCGAATCCACTTACCCTTCATTTATTATAGTTTGTTGTTATTTGAATCTTAGGTTGGATTGTAGAGTACTTTGAACTATTTCGAAGAAATGAAGAAATTGAATATGGTATTCTTGTTTTTGACTAACTCTGGAAGTAAATTTGGTCTTGTGTGTCACCAAGAAGAAAATGAACAAGGATGGCCCCCCTACTGAAATCTAATTTTAGCAACGCCCAAAAACTATAAAAGTAGCCGGAGAGGAAAACCACTACTGAAATCTTGTGTCTTTCCACAATGCCAGTACCCTGCCTGTTCACTAGCATCATTTCTAGAAAATCATTGATTGTGGTAGTAATGATAAGTCGAGTCCATCTTTTAAGTTGCAAACACGCAATAAAACTAAATGAGCGCTCACACATTCTGCATTAAAACTAAATCATCTTTCTCCGATGCTTGCTCAATAAACTGACCAAAAATTGTGTTCATGGCACTTATTACATACAAATTACCAAAATTATTCATTGATTGAAATCAAATACAAATATAGACACAGCATTCAATTATGAAGGGTAAGTGGATTCGCAGTCGGAGGTCGCCCAACTTAGTTGGAGCTCGATTAGCAGGCGGAGCTCGGTTCGCAGTGGGAGGTCGTAGCTCGCCTCGGTTCGCAGTGGGAGGTCGCAGCTCGCTTCGCTTCGGGACGCAGCTTGGTTCACTTTGGGTTGCAGCTCGCTTTGCACACCAGATCGCTTCGCAGTCGTTGCCTTCGTGCTTCGGAGAGGAGATCAGCGAGCGTACGCGAGAGGCGATTTCCCTGAGCTGCAGTCCTCTCTTGACCTTCGGGAGATTGGAAAGACGTGGTGTTAACAGAAGGTGACGGCTGATAACATCTCATACTATAAGGTTGTTTAAAAATTTAAAAACAATAAGGTGTTGGTTAAAAAGGTGGGTATAGATGGAGCCAGGAAGTATTACATGAAAATAACCCTAGAATATATATATATATATTATTTAGAAAAAATAACAAATCAACCATCATTTACTCTTTCAATCCAATCATTATCCTTCTTTTTTTTTATTAATAAATTAATCACTTAGACTATAAAAAAATATCACCTTTAGCATCGTCGTCAAAATCCATCAACTGTAAACGCCGCGGTCACGTGAATGCCAAGAACCGTCTAACGAGAACGTCAAAGGCAGCAACAACGGGGGACGTTGGTCAAAATTCATCGACTGTAAACACCATGGTCACATTAATTTGTCAATAATAATAAAGTATAATAGTTTATTTGCTTTTTTTTTTATTTACGAATCAATGGATAAGGATCCGAATAGAATGCGGATTTTTATTTTGACACGGATAGTTTACAAGTAGAAATTGGCGGTAACCCGATATTCATGGAAGAACAAGAAAGCAACACTGCCGTTAAGATGCAAAGCAACCTCAAAACCGCCATTTTCCAATTTCTACGGTGCAAGAAATTTCTTCAACTTCTCCAATTTTTCAGTTTTCAACCTCTTCTTCCAGTTTCTGCTTGACTTTATCTGTTCCTTTGATTTGGATTTTCAATTTTTTAGTTCTGGTTTTGCGATGTAAATGAGGATCTTGGAAGAATTGTGAGAATCGAGGGTGCGATTTTTGCGAATTCAAATGGTTTCAAGCGATTTCGACTGATTGTTGTGAAGAAGGAAATTGGTGGGAAGAGATTCGAATTGAATTAGTGAGAGAAAACGGTGGAAGATCGCAGGAGCAAACTATGTCCGGCCCTGATTCGCCTCCACAGAATAACACGGCTCCGCAGACAGCAAGCCCCCCTCCCCTGATTTCTCCTCCTCCCCCAGCAGAAAATAGCGGTGCTCCTCCGTCTCCTGTAACACCTATTAGCTCAAACTCTTCCACTCCGCCCCCAGTTTCACCTTCACCGCCTTTGCTATCCCCGCCACCTCCATCAAATCCTCCTCCCGTTCCAGATTCAGGACCTCCTCAAGCCTCATCACCTCCTCCATCTCCGTCAAAATCGAAGGCTCCGCCACCTTCGCTGCCCCCGTCATCTTCCGGGGCAACTTCTCCTCCTCCTCCTCCTCCTCTTCCTCCTCCTCCTCCTTATCAATCTCCCCCATCATCCGGAGGTCAACAATCTCAACCTGCTCCAAACTTTCCTAATCCAACTCCAGGTTCTGGAAGTCCTCAATTATCTCCACCACCTCCGCTCTCAAACACTCCACAAACAAGTGTACCTTCTCCTGTAATTCCTGCTCCTGGTTTGCCACAAGCAAAATCTCCCCCTCCACTAAAGTTATCTCCTCCATCAGCTTTTGGTATAGCTCCCCCTCCTCCATCAGCATCGCGCACAAATAATCTGAGATCACCTTCCAAATCAGCAAAATCCCCTCCAGCAGAATCAGAATCGAACAGAAACACAGGGACCGCCATGGCTGTGGGTATGGCTGGAGTATTCGTCATTGGAATAATTGCTTTCATATTTGTTGCCTCAAAGAGGAGAAAAAGACGTAGAGAAATTGTATACACTCCCCATTACGTAGCTCCAAGTAACTTTTCTATGCAATCAGGTAAACAAAATAATGTTTTGAGGTTTTTCAGTGCTTTATATGAGTAGGTAGTCTGTTTCTGGATGTGAAAATTGCTAATTCTTCTCATGTAGATGGAAATTACTACGTACAGCAACAAACTGTTAGCAATTCTGGTCTAGCAGAGGGCTTTTATTCTCAAGCTCCACCTTCTTTTATGAACACACATGGAACTCAAGTACCAAATACATATAATGGTGGAGGGGCTGAATCTGGAGTCATAAGCAACGCTAAAACCCTCTTCAGCTACGAGGAGTTGATGGAAATTACAAACGGGTTTTCTCGTCAAAATGTTTTAGGAGAGGGTGGTTTTGGATGCGTATACAAAGGGTGGCTTCCAGATGGAAAAGTGGTGGCAGTTAAGATGCTCAAGGCGGGTAGTGGACAGGGTGAAAGGGAATTCAGGGCAGAAGTTGAAATTATTAGTCGCGTTCATCATCGACATTTGGTTTCTCTAGTCGGATATTGCATCTCCGAGCAAAATAGATTGCTCATCTATGAATTTGTTCCAAATAAGACTCTTGAGCATCACTTGCATGGTAACTTAACGTTCCCTTCCCTTTGTTTTTTGCACTTGAGCATCGTGTTTCATGCTTATTGTTGGCATTATTGAATTTATAACGGCAGATAAAGGACTGCAAGTGCTGGATTGGAGCAAAAGACTGAAGATTGCTTTAGGATCAGCTAAGGGTTTGGCATACTTGCATGAAGATTGTATGTCTCGCTTTCCTTTTCTATCAAATTCAGCTCACATATTCGAATGAGATTTAAACATGTACCTTTTCTCAGTTGCAAAATTTAGTGATTTTAACGTCCTCCAATGATTGGTTCATTTTGGTATTTGGAATGTTGATATACTTATTGTGTCTTGCTGACCTGGATTGAGAATGTGTTTTGACTAGACTAGTGCTGTTGTTTGCTCTTTACAGGCCATCCGAAAATTATTCACCGCGATATTAAGTCGGCAAATATTCTGTTGGATGACGCATTTGAGGCACAGGCACGTGTAGATTAGTTTATTTGTTTTCTATTTGGGTATCAGTTTCCAACTGAAATTTCTGTACGTTGAACACTTCAACACAGGTTGCAGATTTTGGACTTGCCAAACTAACTAATGACACTTCTACTCACGTTTCAACTCGAGTCATGGGAACATTTGGGTGGATGTCTCTTCATCTTTTTCTTCATATAATTAATTGATATTAATCCTAGAATGTTCCAAAGGCTAGATTTTCATCGAGAAGAAAGACAACTAATGTGAATGAGATCACCACCCCTAACAAATTGTCATTAGTTTCCAACAACAAAGTTCTCAAAATGCCATTTTTCCACATGGGTTCCACCTCTGCTTAACCAAGTAATTTTCTTTTCGTACAGATATATGGCACCTGAATATGCATCAAGTGGGAAACTGACAGATAGGTCAGATGTGTTCTCTTTTGGGGTTGTGCTTCTTGAGCTTATAACGGGGCGCAAACCGGTTGACACAACTCAGCCTTTGGGGGATGAGAGTTTAGTTGAATGGGTATGTTAATAGAAAAAAATAGTTTATTGAAGAAGCTTTTTATTTTTATTTTTCTCACTTACGATAATCTTTCAAATTTGATTTAACAAATGAGAACTCTTTTATAGGCTCGTCCACTCCTTATTGATGCACTTGAAACTCTTGATTTTAGAGAACTAGTAGATCCAAGACTTGAAAGGCGTTATGTTGAAAGTGAAATGGTTAGCATGATTGAAGCAGCTGCTGCTTGTATTCGTCATTCGGCTCCAAAACGACCTCGCATGGCACAGGTGATTATAGTGAACAAAATCTTGCTGATAAATTCGGTCTTTATTCAAGCCACCAGCATTTCATCCTCTCGTTGTTGAAAAATCTATTATCAAAGTTTAATCATTCATTATCTGCCGCTGTTGGATAGACAATCACTGTGAATCAAATTAAATCGATCGGCAGATAGTCGATCTTTTCGTTGTTCTTGAGAATCGGTTAACAATCATTGATGCATATGTTTATAGGGAATAGGAATGAAGAGATTAGAATAAGAAGCAGTAGAGTTAGAAAAATAGAACAATAACCGACTGGGGTACGCATAGAGATGGAATTGTAGAGAGTTAATTGCAAGAAACAAAATAACTTAAAAAGAAAAGAAATATCCTACATATATTTTATTTGTACTCTCATAATCCTACCTTCATCAAGTATGCTTCTCCATTTTCCAGGTGGTGAGGGCATTGGATACTGAAAGTGGAATGTCTGACATTTCCAATGGAGTGAAATTGGGGCAAAGCACCATATATGATTCTGGCCAATACAGCCAAGATATTTCCAGATTCAGAAAGATGGCTCTTGAGCTTACCAAAGAAAGCTCTGAATATGAACTTTGCAGCGGAGAATACAACTCTCGAGAATTTTCACAATCCACGGATTCATCCATTTATCGAGATGGGTCGAGCAGCGAATCAGAAACTAAAGCATTCAATTTATGCAGTAGCAGCAATCAAAGATATATCCAGCCTCAAGTCCCCTACAATAATCGGCGATATTGATCAACGATTGAGATTTCTTGTAACATAGTCCTTTCCCTCTTTTATCTGTACTCCATTCACTGATTCCTTCTTCCTTTTCATAGCTCCAAAGCAGAACAGGGAAGCTTGTAAAGTGCCATATTTGACGTTGAAAGTTTCTTTACGATAAGCATTTAAAAATGTATTTTTTTGGCACCCATGAGGAACCTTCGGGAATAAAAAAGTAGTCCACATCATAAACTCACAAAATCTTCTCTTTAATGGCAAACACACTAGAAAAATTGCCTGGTTGTTTCCCTTTCGACAAATATATAACAAAACCATTCTTCTTACTTGTCGGTTTTTCTCTATACATAACTCGATGTATCTACCATTTTAGCTTCATCAGAAAATCCTTAAGCTTCTGTGATGAAATGTTTGTGTTGTTTGCCTATTCAACAAACACAAACTTGTATCAATAAAATCCAATGGAAATTTTGAAATCTTTTATGAGAATTTGAAGGATCGAAAGACAAAGTTTTCGATACGTCTTACCTTGACGGTGAGAATATTCACAACTTTCTCGTTGAAAGTGGTAACATTGGCATCGACAACTCGAAGGCCCAAAGATTCTATAGCCTCCATTAATCTTGTAAATCCACCTCTCTTATGCTCCCGGAATAACTTGATGAGAAAATCTCTTTTATTGATATGGTATACTTCAACTTGAACCTATTTTTTTCAAAAGAAAATATATACTTAGTGAGAGCTTTCATAGATTTTTGCAAAAAACATGTTATTGTGCTTGTAATTTCTACCTCCATGTGCATCTTTTCAGTCGAAACACGAGAAATCGTCTTGGATTGTTGTAAAAAGCTTGATATTGCACCTTCTTGTTCTCTCTTTGATGATGGAGGTGAAATCTTCAGTTCTTCTTTGCAGGTTTTGCAATTGCCTTCCTCCATTTCCACGAGCTCGTTTTGAAATTTGTTTATCTCCTCCAGAAGCTCCTCGATGTACTTTATTGCATCTCCAACAATTGAAGCTCTATCCATCTACAACAAGCCATTAAAATAAGAATACAAAGCACAAACAAGTTGAATATCGTATGATTCAATACTCGAAATTTAACCTTTGATATTATGGGGACTAAAGCTCGGAGAGTATACAACCCATCTCTGATTCTATTCCTTCTCCTCCTCTCAGCTAAGAGATTCTTTGACTGGTTCTGCTGTCTTCCTCCCCTCACTGCCACTTTTGCAGCATTATCTCTCTCCATCGCAATCTCCCGTTCTAAAACCAAACCCATCTGCACCTTCGACAAATTTTCGAAGGATGCAGAATTCGATGCAAAGTCAATGTAGTAATCAAAAGAAAGATGCTCATTTGAAGGATTTGAGCTACTTGATGAACCTTCAAAGCTGGGATAAGAGGTTGATATCAGTGGCAAAGGAACCATTTGTTTAGTATGAGCGGTATTATAGATGGGAGGAGAAGTTTGAGGATTTAGAAAGCAGTCTTCGAGGCACTGCTCATTGAGATTGAAATTGTTCATTGCCTCCGGTTAAATGAGTGATTACAGTTGGCTATAACTGAGTATCTGAAAAGTGAAACTAGAAATTAGCCACAAATAGATTCGATATAATGTCGATATGCTAAAACTCCATTTCTTATGGGATTTGTGGAAAAGAATCATGTCCTGATAAACATTGTTCGGCAGTTGAAACAGATCGTTAAAACTGAGAAATCGAAACCTCTAAAATTTATGACGATCTCTTCTGAATCAGCTCACAACTTTTTCCAGGGGAAATCAGGTTTAACAAGACAAGGAATCCGCTGCACTTGCCTATGTTTTAGGATGATGTAGGGCTGATTAACGGTAAGTTGAATTTAGTGGTTTCAAAAACATTAAACACTTTCTTGAACAAAAACACAAATGCATGTTTATGATCAACCTCGGGCCAACATCAAAGTCCTAGTGTTTCGTTTGGGAGAAACTTCAAAGAAACTACTAACCTATCTCACGTAGATTAAACAACAGAACATATTGTAGGGGAACAATTTCCATTAAATTAAATGAAGAACTGAAATACATGAAGCCGATTATTTCGATGAAGCTGCATAATCTCTGTCAGAAATCAGAAGATAAAAATCTTATTATAGCAGGAGAGAAAGACAGAGTAAACATATCCACAGGCAAAGAATTTGAGAAACAATGGACTAATACACTCACGAATATACCTAGATATGTAGGTGGCATAAAGAAGAAGGAAGAATAGCAAGAATGCAGAAGGATGCAGAAAGCAAGAATCTCGGCAGAAGGTGGTCGAAAATGGCGGCTGGTTTTCCTCTTTCACTTAAGCAGAGCGAAATCCGCCGCTACATCAACAACCCATGAATTCACAAGCCTAAACAATCATAAAAAACCCATGAAGAAAAAAAAACTCGCACAATAGTGTTAATCTGAGAACGGAGATGCTAAAAAATGGATAAATGTACATGGAAGATTCGTCCACAGATTTCCAAGAAACGGATAATTCGACAGTAAACTCAAATCAGCGGGAGAGAGAAAGAGGTCGGTGGATGCTTTATTGTTGCTACCCTTTATAACAGAATCAGAAAAGATGGGCTGCAAAAGGAAACCTGATTTCTGATAGTGATGGCAGATTGCAACAGTGGCCCAGACAGTTTTGACTGACTGCCATGCCATAGCCAGAATCAAAACAGCCATCGGGTCCCCATTCTTCAATGAAAGCAACCAGTAACCGAAAACGAATCATCCAAATCAGAAATTTTTGGGTAAAAAGCAACGAAGCCCATCGCTCCTAAACAAACGGAATCTGATCTTTTTTTTTCTTTTTCCTTCTTTTCGGAAACAAATTGATCACAGGTAATTAATTCGATGATTTATACTCCCCGCTCTAATTTGTTCTCGTCGGATTCACCGTTGCTCATTTTTCGAAATTTCGTAACGATGATATCTGCAACTTCTTTTAGACGGGCTTTACTGATAACTACAATCTCGTTCAAAATAGGTGGAAAACTTTATGAAAATTGGATTTTGGTCATAATTGAGCAAATGTCACATTTCAATGGTTATAGTCGCTTTCTTTTATTTCTTGTTCTTTTTGAATTTACTATTGATTTCATCAATTTTGAGATCTTGTGGCGGTGCCATTTGTAACTTTTTTGGATAGGTTCTATTACAACTGAAAGCTTAATCGAATTGGGTGGAAAACTCGTAAGAAATCTAAGAATAGTTGAGATTTTTGTGCTAAGGTTATCCTAAAGAAACTACACTAGTAAACTCAAATTAATGATTCTATGGTGTATTTATAATATTCCAAATTTTCGTATAGCTAAATGAATGGTTTAAGTGATGATTATGAGATAATAGGAGCTGAAATGGATAATTAAGATACTAGTCAAGTGAAACATGTTTGGATAAAGTGAACAAAATACTCTTGGATTATTTGATTTTGAGGAGAAAGATTAAGGTTATTGGAGAATTATTCGGGGACATTCTAAATTAGATAGGATGACAATAGAATTAGTGAGTGATAGTTAGTGAAATTGAAGATGATGGATAAAAACTTTTTAGTAAGAGGAATTATGTTTGGTTGAGAATGATGAAGTTGTTAATAATTAAGAGCATAATGAGTTTAGTAAAGAATAAGGTGAATGAGAAATTGTGGATTATATATCCTATATATTGAAGGATAAATTTAAAGTTAAGGTTATGATAATTTGAGAAAGTGAATTATGGTTTATTGAGAGTACACTATATAGATTTATGGGGGTTGAAGACATAATATTACAGAATTGTAATATTCACGTGAATATTCTAAATGGCAGATGATTAGTTAGAAATTGGCAGTCGATCGTCCACTGGTGGAATCAATTGACTGGCGTTTGTGTTTGGCGGTCGATGAACATGTGTGGCAGTCGATTGTCCACTGGTGGAATTGATCGACCGACGTTAAAAATATGATGCTAGGAATTTGTGATTGGCGGTCGATCGTCCAAAGGAAACAATCGACCGACGATTTGGAAGGTTGCCAAAAATGGAAACATCGTCGCCTGAAAGCTTCTGGATTGGACGTTGGACGCGTTTGGATGATGAAGGGGCTGCATCTCCTTTGACCTTCCATCTTCATTGGACGCTGAAGGGTTGCGGGTAATGGTCTATAAATAGGAGTCGTGATGGAGTGCAGTGTTGTTTTGGAAAAATGACCGAATGGGTTGTGAAGTTTGTGAGAGTTACTAAGAATTTTGAAGTTGAGTTTTAGAGTGAGGGAGTTTGAGAGTTATTACAGAAAGGGTTCTGTGCTTTTGAGTAAGAAGCAGTGAAAGGATTTGGAAAGAGGGTGTTACGAGAAATAGGAGAGTATGACCGAGAGGGTTCTGGAGAGAGTTTAGATAGAGATAGTGTAACGACCCGGATTTCTTAATCTTTTCCAATTTACTTTCTTAATCGTTTTCAATACGCATTATCCATCTATCTTACAAATTCTTTCATTTGTAAAACTTCTTTTCATTTTGTAAATAAATCAGAGTGCCCAAAACCTGATCGTTACTAAAACTTCCTTATAGAACTTCCTTTCTTTTGAAAAACAAAAATGAACTATTGCGGAAGCATAAGTCAATTTAGTTAAAAACGGAAAAAGATAACATTTAAAAGTTATGAAAACAACAAACATAAACTGAAGTCCTTTAAATCTAACCGAAATGCATAATATAGGTCTACATCACATTTAAAACTTTGCATAAAGGATTAAGAAAATCACATTTGATTCTTACTAAACCTTTTCCGTTCTTATTTCTCGTTCTTGTGCCGTACTACTACTCCGTTGGCGCATCCATCGGACCTATCGCAGGCTCCACGGGAAAAGTCTCCTCCTTCACTTCCGGCATAGTCAACTCGTTACCTACACCACAAGTAAGGACGTGAGCTTACGCTCAGTAAGGAAAGGGGAAAATCATATATGCATCTCTCTTTAATTCCGTTTGGAATGGGGGCCACCCAAACCAATCCTTTTCATTACGTTCGTTCTTCACTCGTATCTCGAGTGTGAAGATTGGAAGGTTCTTAGGGGATGAAATCCGCCTTCCAACTTCCTATTCGGTTCCTTTTCCAGCATTTCTTGCCTTCGAGGTTCCTCCTCTTACGACGTATCCAGTCTTCGGAGTTTCCACCCTTCCAACGTATCCCGTTTGGAGGGTTTCTTCGGTGATGACATATCTCGCTCATCCCGAACATTCTTTTCTTATCATTCATCCCCTTTTTGGCGTATCCCGCCTCCACGGGTCTTTCTCTATTAGCGTATTCCGCCTCTAGAGTTTCTACTCTCCCAACATATCCCGATGGAAGATTTTCTCGGTGATGACGTACCCGCTCATCCTGGCATCATTTTATTCATTCTTTTTCCTCACTCATGCATGTGGCACCATCCCTTTGGGTGCTCCTATTAGATTTCTATTAATATGAACTTATTCTAACATATCACATATAAAAGAACACAATCCACAACCGATAAGGAAAGACATTTCATGCTTCACATATCAACAAACTAACCATACTATCAACGAACGAAGTATAGCATTTGCACAAAATACAGATTATACGCTCAATTTATACTTGAAGATTGACAAATTAAAGCATGCTTACTAACACAACTTCCTTCATTAACATCATAGTAATGAAATCAATATTCTCTATCTCACTCTACATTATCACAGCAGCAAAACTAGAAATCACACAAAAATTCAGAGTATCATACTTTATATATCCTTTGACCATCAAAGATTTATCATGCTTACCAACAAATACCAATACCAGCACAAAGTGAAGTGTTGATCATGTTTAACCATCTAACTATTGAAGCTTAATAATTAAAAATCATGCTTTGTGTACCGATTTCACTTACTAAAGTAAACTTGTGCTCTTATGTTCAACCTACCTCATCTCTTCTCTCACTAGGGATGTGCACAACCATGTTTAGCAATAAGTAATAACAGCAATAAACTTTCTACGCCAAATCAGAGCATCAACATTTAGGCCTACGTTTGTAGTTCAGAATTCCTTATGCAAAATCTAGCAACCACATCAACCATTTGACCAATCATTTCATTTCTTATCTTCCCTTTCTTCACTTATCATTCATCATTCATTTTCTTTCTTCACTCATTCTTCGTGATTCATTGAAAATTTTATCATAACAGGGAAGTTTAAGTCTTCATGACAGCATGTTTTGACAGCATGACAGCATGTTTTGACAGCAAGTATCTATGTCATTTTAATGAAATGGAAACACCTTCATCACTTTATCTTTGTGATTCATCACTTAACATCACAACATCCATTCATTTCCATTATCATTTCATAACATGATCTTCTATCTCATCTTATAGCTATACTAAACCAGTAAAATGTTCTATCTCATAAAAAAACCAGAAAAATTACAGTTTCAACAAAACACAGCTTGTAATGGAAACACTCATCTCTTTAGCTTTGTGATTCATCTAGAGGTAGTCTTTAGTATCACAACATCTAACCTTCTCGGTCATAACGTGATCATCTTATTCCTTCTGATCTCATATTCCTCATGTTTAAACCAGTAAAATCATAATAAAACCAGAAAACAGAACCAACAATACAACTAATCACTTGTGGGTAGGTTTTAGATGGCCAAGACACACCCAATCCTTACCTTTGAAGGTTGAATGTCCTTCCAACAGTAACTCCTCACGTACACTCAGCAGCTCTCTCCACGCTCAGCACTCAGCAGAAAACCCAAAAGGAAGAAGAGAGCTTTCTATCATTAAATGGAAGAAAAGCTTACCTAGACGACAAAGGAGACAAGGTATGCGTCTAGGTTGGGCTACAGAACTGCTACCAGGATTCTCCCACCGAAAGCACGAGCATTAACTCGCAAAATGTCGAAACCCGTCGTTGTTTTCTGACTTTTGTTCCCTTTAAAATCGCAGATCTGGTGCATTGCGGACACCGTACAGTTGTCCGCGGCGTCCGTGTCTCCAAAATTACTCAGAAATTGGTGTCCTCGGCCATTCATCCTCAGCGTCCGATATGGGTTTGCGGACGCCATTTGGTCATCCGCCTCGTCCGCATTCGTCGTTCGCGTGAATCAAAATTGGACAGATTCAATGCGGACGCTAAATTTCTCGTCCGCACCGTCCGCATGTGTCGTCCGCGTGAATCAAAATTGGACAGATTCAATGTGGACTCCAATTTATGCATCCGCGGCGTTCGTATTTCCCCTGCCATCGTCCGAAACCACATAATTCCATCATTTTTCACATTTTCTCTTAAATCTTTCCCAACTTAAACGTCTACGAAGTTATACGTCGCAACTTAACATTCATAATACGGTGTAACTTAGGAACATCCACACTTTTATTTTCAAACACAAAAACGATTACATCGTAAATCGAGAAAATTGGGATCGAGTTATTACAGATAGAAACTGAGAGTTGCTATGAGGTTCTGGTGAAGGTTTGAGGCTCTCTGTCTCTCAGGTTGTTCCAGTGGCTGAAGGTATGTGTTCTTTAGTTTCGATTATTGCTTGATGAGCATGAATTATTATTTTTCTTTGGTGAATATCTAAGAAATGTATCCTGCTTGTGTTGTTACTGTGAGTTTGCATGGAAGTATGTGGTTATTGGATATGAAACTACTCTTGTTGGTTCTGTTCGTGTGCATACTCTTTGTTGATTATTATGGGATAAATGAATGAAATTGGATTAGACATTGGATATATATATATATATATATATATATATATATCGATTAAGGTTATAGTCTGTTGAATTGTGTTGGGTTCACTATTGGATATATTCTAGAAACTAGATTAAGCCATTATATGTATGCTGAGTAGAATATACATATTAAGGTGATATTCATGAGGTTGTTCATGAGGTTGGTGTTAGTTTTTTTGTTAAGCTAAGTTGTATTTTGATGATGACTAAAATGTTGATTAATTTAATAAATCAATAAGTTGTATTTTGTGTTATATTTTATATGTTCCGGATATTATTCTTATCATTTTTTATCATAATATTTATATTCGTGTATATTAAAAATACCCTCAAAATGGGTATTATCAATGTTCTAACATGTTTATTTGAGTCCATGTAGTGTTGGATATCTTTTAGGGACTCAATATAGTTCAAGGGCAGATTTGGAGTGAAGTGGGGATGAATCTGCGGAAGCCATTTTGCGTCCTCTAACTGAATTGTGTAGAAACGGATGCAGCGGACGCAAATATTGGCGTCCGATTTGAATCTGTCATTTTTAGGGTGTTTTGCGGATGCAGCGGATGACAGATGCGGACGCAAATCTACGTCCTAAACTGCATGAACAGTGACTTGCGGATGCAGCGGATGCAAAATTCTGCGTCCTAAAGTCCAAATTTCTGCACAATGCACAGATTGCTCCAGAATTTCTGCATGAAGGAAAAGGTTGACCGCACGGTCGACCGCACCATATATATTTTCCCAACGGTCAAATCTCAACGGGAAAAATTGCAATGGCTAGTTAAAAGGGTCGACCATTTGGGCATAAGGTCAACCTTTTGGGCAGTGTCTATAAAAGTGAGATCACTCCAAGCTCTCCACAACGAACCGAGATCATGGCGAAGCCCTGCCGAATTTAATACGCGATTCTAATCATTGTGAGCTTTTAATATTGTTGTAAATCCAATTCTCCCAAACCCATAAACTTGCGAGTTATATTTGGGAGAATTCAGATTAGATAGATTGCACTTTACTTTCCGTATTCTATACTTGTGCTTGATTATAAATGGTGATTCCCTTAGAATTCATCACACTAGGGTGACAACCCGAAACACTTGAAATAGTCGTAGGCTAGATTGAATGCCCGTAAGTTCAATCATTGGGTGATGCCCCGCAATAGTCAAGTTTTGGGTGACGTCCTATAAGAGTCAAAGGTTGACGACCTTATAATTAGTCAAGGGTGACGCCCATATTAAGAGTCAATTTGTAAACGGTCTATTGACACCCGTAAGACAATTGTTTAGTGTATCTCCAAGTGGAACTTGGAGCGCGGACGTAGGCGAGTTTGCCGAACTGCATAAACAAATATTGTGTGCACTTTTCTAACCCTTACTCTTTACATTATTGCATATATTTGTTATCGATATTTTAATTATATGCATTAAATCACTTAGGGTTATTAGAGATTAAAATATCACACGAAAATATTAGAAACGCTATATTCACCCCCCCCCCCCCCTCTATAGGCGTATAACGATCCTACAATTGGTATCAGAGCGGGTATTTAAATTTTTGTGTGATATTTTGTTGATTGTGCTCATTGCTATAATTTGTTGAATTTCAGTATTGAAATTTATTTGAATATCATTGATTTGAAATTACATATATATATACACACTATGGACTCCAACATGTATGAATTAGGTCAATGCACATCTACACCTCCACACTTTGATGGTTGTAATTATTTGTATTGGAAGTGTAGAATGCAAATATTTATACAATCTATTGATTTCTTTTTATGGAAAATCATTGAAAAATGAATATCTCTTCCTAGACCAACTTGTGAATTCAATGATTTAGATAAACGGAATTGGAACTTAAATGCTCAAGCAATGAATATTTTTTATAGTGCCTTAAGTAAGCATGAATTTGATAAAGTTCAATCTTGTGTTAGTGCTTATGATATTTGGAAATCTCTTGAGCTAACACATGTAGGAACAAATCAAAAGATTGAAAGTGGAGAAAACTCATCCTCCGAAAAGAGGAGAAAGTGGCCAATACATGCTTCATGGTCAATGAAGAAATTGAGGTAACAAACTCTTCTAGCGATTCAAATTCTAGTAGTGATGATAATGGCGATTTAGTAAATGAATTGCTAGAAAGTTTGGATGCATTAAAAGGTAGAAATAAGTCATTGAAAAAGAAAAATGACAATTTGATCAAAAAGCATACTATTTTGAATAAATCTCTTGATGATCAAATTGTAGAATTAAAAAGCATGATTGATGTTTCTAATGCTTCCTTTAAATCTCTTGAGCATGATAGTAGTAATTTAAATGTGTTAAATGATAAATTGAAATATACTATTAACTCACATGAATATGAAATTGACTCATTGAATGTTAAGAATTGTGATTGAATTGCTATTATTAATTGTCATAAGCATGAAATTTGTGATTTGAAAAATAGAAATGATGAATTGAATATTTATATCAAATCACGGGAAAATGAGATTCAATCATTGGATGCTAAATATAAATCTACTTTGGATGCTAATGCTAAAATTGAATCTCTTGAGATTGATATTTGTGAATTGAAAACAAAGAATGATGATTTGAACTCTATAGTGCTTAAATTCACAAATGGGAGCAAAAATTTAAATATGCTATTAGGTTCGCAAAGGGTTACATTCGATAAAGCCGGAATTGGCTATGAACCCTTTGCAAAGAAAAAGAATTAAACGAATCTATTTGTTAGTTCATCAATTTGTAATTCTTGCAATTGTGTTGGACATAAATCATTTTATTGTCCCTTAAAATTAAATACTAATGTGAAATCAACTTTAATTCTAAAGTTGCTTATTCTTTGAATGTGAATTTTAAATCTAAGTCTAATTTTAAATTCTAAATCCAATTTAAATTCTAAATTTGTGTGGGTTCCTAAAGGAACCAAACCTATAACAAATGGACCCAAAATGGCTTGGGTACCAAAATTTACAAAATGATTTTTGTTGTAGGTTGGAGATTCTCCTAATGAGCTAAATGGATTTGGACACTTTAATATCCAATACAAAAGAGGAGAAGCTTCAAGGAATGCCTCAAATGCGGTAAATGAAAATAAACATCTTAGAGGTACACAATCTCTTTGTTATAATTGAATTTAAGTGTGGAATTTCATTTGGATTAGTATTTAGAGTTTGATGGATTAGAATGGATTATATTATTGATTGATTCAATCTTTATTTTTCTTGGGATTAAAGCATAGATTGATTCAATTCTATTGTTCTATTCTTGATTTGGGATTGAAAGTGTTTTAACTTTGATTAGTACATAATCTTCTTGGATTAATTGTTCGCTTTAATCTTTTTGTATATATAGGTTGAAATATGTTTTATTTATTCAACTAGTATTTTGATTAATGGTTCCAACAATTGGATTCTAAATTGCATATATTTGAAAAAGTGTTAGATGTTTAATTTTGTTGATTTAAGATTGCATTGAGATAAATTGATTTTGTTTTGGAGTGAATTGATAGATATCATAGGTTGTAAATTTGTTTATGTCTTCATTTGATATTTAGGAATTGAGAAGTCTTTATTCCTTCAATCTATATTTTGATGGTTTGTATTCCAACAACCTAGTCTCTAAATTGAACATGCTAGTGCAAATATTGGATTGTTGGATGTTAAGTTGGGTGATAAGTTGGATGATTGTTTGGAATAAATTGCTTTGTCTTTGAGAATGTACTTCTTCCATGAATTAAAATTAGCTTGATATAAGGGGAGAAGAGTAGAAAAGTTGTTAATTATGATGTTTTGTTGATTTCTCCCTTGAATTGCAATTGGTAAATAAAATAGAGGGAGAAAATAGAATTGTTGAGAATTGACTTAAATTATTGACTTGTTTCAAAATTGTTAAATTTCGACTTTGATGATTGTGCTTCCGCTATGCTTATAAATTGTTTATCATCAAATGTAAGGGAAATTTGTTTATCTTCAATTTATATTTTTGAGTTTGAAAATGGTATTCCAACAAGTGAACGTCTACTTTGAATATATTAAATTTGCTTGTTTTAATTTGAATTAAAGTGAATAGATTAAATTGAAAATTGACTTAACTTGCTTTTCTATTTTTTATTAAAATTGAATTGACTCAAATTCTTCAATACATAGTTTTTGAACTTATTTTCGATATTTTTGAGTTTGAAATGGAAGATATTGATAGTTTTTGAACTTACTTTCGATATTTTTGAGTTTGAAATGGAAGATATTGATAGTGTGCTTATAGGTTGAAATTTGTATTTTACAATTGGTATCTCTAAGTTAAAATTTGCATAATTCTTGTCTTGGGTTATTTTTGTTGCTTTAGATTTGGCATCCAACAATTAGTTTTCTTGTCTTATATATTGAATTGTTGGATATCAATTTTGATTTGTTGGTTTTTCCCTTTTTGGATTGATTTTGCTATAGATAAAAAGGGGAAGACATAAATTGTTTAGACAAATGTTCCATTCTTGAAAATTTAGAACACTCCCTTGAATTGATTTTGTTTTTTTTATAAAGAAAGAGATCATTGCTATGGCATAAATTATTTTTCCTTTTCAAAAATTTGTCGTGAACTTCTCCTTTTGATTGAATTTGCCTATTCATAATGATAAATGGGAGAAAATAAAATTGCTAAGAATTGTTTTTAAACTATTGACTTGTTGTAAAATAGGTTAAGTTTTTTTTTAAGCTTTTGATAAATATGTTTCCGCTTGTAGGGTAGACTTTGATAACTCTTATTTGAATCTAACTTGATTAATGCAAAGAAGGAGAGATTTGAATTGGTTTGACATTGAGAATTTAGAGGAAAAAATTATTATTGTTTTGTTTGATAATTTTGTTTCCCCAAATGTTTTTAGTTTTGAGATTTATAAAGGGGAAGAAGTTTTGTAGTTGTTTTTCAAATTGATATCAATATTCTCCATTGATTTGAAATCACACAATTGATATCAATAATTGTTTTGTTTTAAACTTCTACAATTGGTATCTATCGTGAATTTTCATTTTCAATGTTTTGATTGTATGCAATGATTTAGGTGGAGAGGAATATTTCTTAACTTGAATATCTTTGAAAGATAGAGTATATCAATTAGTATCTTTGAAATTGGATTTCATTTCTTCAATTGGTATCATCAATTTCTCTAAGCTTTGAAATTTTTAAATTGGTATTAATCTTTGTTATTATGATTGAATTTCAACAATTGAAATCATTGGACTTATTTTTTTTGGTATCATGCATAAAACTATTTTTGTTTTGGTATCAATGAAATCATATTTTCTCTACAATTAGTATAATCTTTTATGGATTTTCATTTGATATCATATTTTAGATTCCCCAACTATTTGACTTTGTGCATAATGATAGGGGAGAAAATTTGTTTCCAAAAGTTGAATTCATCTATGAATTTATTTTTCAATTGGTATATATTTTTTTTTCTTGGATGGTTCTCTTGAGTTTTTGGATCCTCTCCTAGTTGCTAGTTGATAAATTTATAGGGGGAGAAATTTATGAAATTTTTTTATTATTGCTCTAAGGGGGAGAGAAAATACTTGAATGCGTGGAATATCCCCAATCAATTGATTTTGTGAATAACATAGGGCGAGAGACATTTGAATTGATTTTGATATTACACATTGGTATCTCTCTTAGCATTTTCTTTTTAAACTTACAATTGATATCATACTTAGCACAAATGATTTGATTTTAACTTTGGATTTACAATTGATATAAACCTTTGAAAAACTTGCTTGGCTTAAAATTGTGAATTATCAATCGGTATCCATTGTTAATTTCTGAACTCTTAAATTGGTATCACTTCTAGAAATTGAAAATTTGTTTACAATTCTTAATATTTAAATATATTCTTGTTCTTACATTTGGTACTCATTTCTTGAATCCTATTCTTTTTTTGTGCCTACTGTTTGGACTTAAATGCATAATACTCTTCCATATGTTTAGACGTAATGAGCAAAAAGAGGGAAAATATTTTTGATTGAATATTTCCTAGTGGTGGTTTTTCAAATTGGTATCATATTTTACACCACAAATTGAATTGGAATGCTAAATCCCTCAAATAGGTGTGTATGCTTGATGACAAAGATGGATGATATTTTTTTATTGAATTGTGATTGTGGTTGTTTAAATTGGTATCTTATCTTTGATCACTCATGGAATTTTAATATTTATATTCCCTCAAATGAGTTTCTATCCTTAATACAAAAGAGGGAGAATATTTTTGTTAAAAATCTTTG
>CM039478.1:19017805-19095261 GCA_022433065.1 Begonia loranthoides
GCTCCAAACCAATCTTTTCTTTACATTTCATTCTTTCATTTATAACTCGTATGTCAAGCGGGAGATTGCAGGAACCCATGTGTGAGGGAATAGTCTTGGTCAGCTTCTAACCTCTTGTGTGTAGCTAGTCCCATTCCCGACAAGGGAAGTGCGTAAAGTCTAGCTACTAGATTAGATCCGAACTACCCGTCCGTCCCCCAACTCCCCATTTCTTTTCTTTTCATTCATTTCATTTACGCGTACATTAAGCGGAAAATTGAAGGAACCCATGTGTGAGGGAATAGTCTTGGTCGGCTTCTAACCTCCTGTGTGTAGCTAGTCCCATTCCCAACAAGGGAGGGGCGTAAAGTCTAGCTACCAGATTAGATCCGAACTACCCATCTGTCCCCCAACTCCCCATTTTCTTTTTCTTTCATTCATTTCATTTATTCGTTTCCTCACATAATGCATATGAGTACCATCCCAGAGGTGGCACTTCCTACTTGTTTCTATTACATGATGCATGTCAATGAAAAACATTATCGTGATGCATGTCAATGAAAAACAGTAATTGTAACGGTATAAAAGTATGAGACATAAAGCAGTAATCACAACAATATAAAAGTATGAGATATGGAAATCTACTTACATACTATATAGGCATGCTTGGTAATTTAAAGGAAGCAATAACAACATAGTCATACTTTACAATCTAAGAAAAATAATAACGATATAGGCATGCTTGGTAATTTAAAAAAAGCAATAACAACATAGACGTGCTCGACTATTTTAATGAAACAATAACAATGTATGCATGCTTGGCAGTTTAAATGAAATAATAACAGTATAAACATGTTTGGCAATGCAAAGGAAGCAATAACAATATGCTAACGTCCTAAACATGCTTAGAGATTAGATTAACAACGTGCAAAAGCATAGGCATAATATGGCAGCATAGCAGAAATGTAAATAAGCAATTAATGGAAAGACACTGGTAATGGTGTAGGGCGTACACAAGCCAACAACTCTACTCAATTTCTTACCTTGAAACTTTATTGCGCATTGGTACTTCATCTTTGTCCTTTTTCTCTTTTCGGTACCTTCACAATTCAATAACGTTTATAATTAATCTAATCAATTAATCACATTATTAATCTCAATATCTTTTCCTATCCTAAATTCTTATTCATCACTTACTAGAGTTTTCTAAATGAAACCACTTCATTAATATAACTTAGCTTAATTAATTACTCCCAATATTCATTTACCGAGTTCCACAAACAATAACAATATTTCTTAACAATAATTTATCCTTGATAATATTCTCAAACCAATTTCCTTCTGTAAACTACACATTGCATAATAGTTTTACCCAATCAACAGAGAGCATTTTAAACCAACCGAGAACCATATCCAAATGTGAACACTTGCCACAATCAATAAGCCATACTCACAGAGCACATATCCAACTTACAGAGTCAAAACCCAATAATAGAACAACAACGTCTACTAACACCAATTTAACAGAATAGCCATCCATTATTATCCAATGACCTATAACTAAATTTGCAGAATACATATTTTCATTCATGATTTATCGGAAGAAATTACAACAATCAACAGGGCAGTAAATGGAAGAAAACAAGGAGCACCCATAATTACAAAGGGCATAACCACTTGATCTCTTATTTCATTACTCCATAACTCAAAAGCAATAACTAAAGTAGGGAATCAACATTTCACCAATATTCTTCATAAAACAAAGAAGCAGTAAACCAACCAGAGAAGAACTCATCGTTTATTTTCCTCAATTATCTACATAAGTCAATAAAACCAAGAAGGAGATTTTGGCATTACTAGAAGGAACTTAGAGGCCTGAGAGCACCTCCTCCCCTATTCTTCTTCTTTTCCCTCACGGCTCAAGCTCTCACTATTTTCTATCTCATTATTTTCTCCTCTTTGTATCTCTAGTTCTCCCTCAACTCAGCACCTGAGAGCTCTTCCCTCTGCCAGCCAATCACCCCCCCCCCCCCCTTCCTTTGCATTTCAATTTCTACCAAAGAGGCACTTCATATCCTGCCTCTGCCACGACCATGCCCTGTCTTCACCATGCTTTTATGCATGTCCTCATTGTCGTCTGCTGCCACGCATAGACCAGCAAGGACAAACCGGCTCGAATCAAACCAAAAGTTGGACCAACCATCCAAGCAAACCGCTAGCCCCCCTGACCCAAGGCCATTCTTACGCCATCGCCATCTGACTCGACGATCGCTGCCACATCGCCGTCGCCATCCCGTCGTCGCCGTGCGTCATCGGACACCCAAAATTGACAAGACATTGACGCCTGATGCTGCCCCGATCAGACTTGTGAGCTGCAACCCGAGCCCTAGCTCGTAACCCGCATCGTGCTGCAAGTTGGAAGGAACCCGAGCCTGCAGATGAAACCCAGCCTCGAGCTCGCCACTCCTCCCGTCATTCTCCTCTTTGTCGTTCGTTTCCCTCACCTCCTGGCTCTCTCCTCTTCTTGAGCTTTCTCTCACAGAATGGCCGAAGACTATTCTTTTGTTCCAATCAAACCGGTTCACTCCTCTCACTTCTCTTAATCACTTCTTTTTATTTTTATTCCATCTAAATTATTTATCCCAATATTATAATTTATTTCATTAAATTAATATTTATTTTAATTACTTTAATTTCCATTTAATTCTATTTCTTTTTCTCCTTTAACTAAAACCGAGTCATCCCAATAACCAACCCATTTCGATCCATTATTCTCCCCGTAAAAATTGTGATTTCGGAAGAAGGAAGGCATCTGAAAACTCCAAAATATACCTTCCAAAATCCTAATTCATCCAATAAATTCCTTAAATTATAATTTTACGAATACGTCCTGTTGGGAGTAATATACCCAACAAGCAAATGTAATAGAACACTTTTATAATATATGAATAAATTTATATTGATTGATATTATGTTAACATTTTATATTATGTTTTATAAAATTCATAAAAAATTTCTTGGTTATTTATGCTAACTTTATATTAACATATATATTGTATATATGTGGAATAAAATATAAATAGTAATAACCAGAATATGTCCATGACTTATATTTGGAGTATGTAATCTTCAAATAGTTTATCGTCATAAACATAGTTTATCTCATTAAGAATGTATAGTCATATCCCGACTAAATATGTAGTGACATAAGATAATATGTTTTATATAATATGATTATATAGGACTGGATAAGATAAAATTATATTTTTCTGATAATTTCTGTTAAATATAGAACAATTAATTTTATCATAATAATGGTCATATATGCATGATCCTAATTCATTGTATTTAACAAACTCATATTTTATTTTAATTTATTCTTTCATTTACTTGGTAAAGTTTTATACGAGTTAGGATTCATATACCTTGTATATTGGGAGTGAATTAAAATGAATAGCTGGGAATGTTAATATTGATACAATGAATCTATTTCTATAGATTTCCTTGTTTGTTAGTTCAAGGATCGAATAATTAGCGCGCAATTCATAATCGTTATGAATTAATTATTCAATCAAGAACTAATGGTAGTCAAGGATAAAGACGCAATATGAGAGGTTAATGGATTATAAGCCTAGCTCTGTTATGAATCTAAATGGAGGGTTAATACATATGTAATGACTATATTAATGGACATTAATTATAGTAAAAATACTATATAGTTTTTGAGAGTGCAACTCTAAATATTTAGTGAAATTACTTTAGAGTTAATAATTATGTTAATTAATATAAAGAGTTTATATTAATTAATGAAATATTATTGGAGCTTAAAACTATAGGTCCATCGGTCCCTTCGTCACCTTCTATCACTATTCGAATAATAGAAAAATGAACAAAGAAGATTAAATAATTAATTATGAATTAATTATTTAATACACTCAATAATAAGTTTATTATTTTTCATTAGATGAAATAATTGAATTATTGATTATTCAATTAATTATGACAAAATGACAAAAGTTGTCATAGTTAATATATTTGTTATATTTCATTAAATGAAATAATTGAATTATTGATTATTCAATTAATTAACAAATATAAAGTAACTTTTGAAAATAGTTTTTAAAATGGATTTTGTCAAATTTGAGTTAATGTCATAGTGCCAAGTGTTGAGTTATGGTGAAAAGACATTTTGTTTGCCATAATATTTTTGTTATAAATATATTATAACTTAAGTGAGAGATTAATAAATTAATATCATAGTGCCAAGTGTTGAGCTATGGTAACAAAACTTTTTGATTTCCATAACATTTTTATAAATGTATGAAATCCATTGTGACTTCAATGAGGAATTTGTAGTGTTTTTCTCTAAATGCCATAATGGCCATTATAGAGCTATACCACTATAAATAGAGGTCCAACCTCATTAAGTTAAAAGTTGGTTGAAATCTTTAAGATCAAGGAATCCATTTGAGAGCAAAATTTGTGTCTTCCGTGTTGGCTTTAGAGAAGTGTTTTCTAAATCCAAATAGATCGTCTCATGTCTTGAGAATACGATTTATCATAAATTGAGTGTGATCCTGTTTCGTTCATCATGCCCACACGTGCTTATTTGAGGTGAGGAGGATTGGCGGAGAAGATCGAAGGCTGATTTTGTACCTGTGTGAAGTAAGCTACAAAGATAATATTCTTCATCTTTTAGATTAGATCTAAATAAAGATTTTTGAATACATATTATTATTAATATGTTATAACAATGATATGTTTTATGTTCATGTTAAAATTGTTTTTCATGATACATAGGTTACGCACGTTATCGCTATTATTAACATCGGTAATTCTGCCATGCGTGGGAACTTAAAAACCAACATGTCCTTGGTAATATCTTGATAATTATCTAATTAATCAAAATACCCTAATTACTTTTTAATTATCATTATTAAATTCTGATATAAAAGTTAGGGTATTACAACTAAAGTGAATAAACATAAATAGGTGGTTAGGGATGTGGGTTATTGAGTTGGTCACCTAAGTGTGTGCCACAGAATGACTGCCTTGCGCATAAGCCGTTCTACCTTGTCAAGTTGACATCTCTAACATTTGGATGGGTAACTAGAACTAAATGAAAATAGAACAGTAACATAATTCAACGGAATGTACGTAAATAGTTATTTTTGTGGTCCAATTGGTTATGGCCGACACAGAAACCAAAGATAAGTAAATAGCAGTTTTTGTGGTCTGGTTGGATACGCCCGACACATCAACAGAATAAATAATAGTAAAAGACAAGAACAACAACAGATAAGCAAAACATAAAACTGTATACGATATTACAAAAGTTGTATGTGTATTTCATGTTTTACATTTATACCGCTTATTGAGCTTTATACTCATAGTTAGGTCTTGTGATGTAGGTAAGAAGCTAATGATTGGATAAAGTTCATAAAGGATGTAACTGATGGAGTATTGCCTAGTTGGGTGTTTGTGCTGTTGGTGACATTGACCTTGGGGGTTATGGCTCATGGAAATGGAGTAAACATATTTAAATATTTTAAAAGTTTTCAAGTGTTTAATGACTTCAAACTGTTTTAAGTTAATGTTTTACCTGTGTTTATTTAATAGCTTTTAAACTATTGATTTGTAATATTTTATATGGTTAAGACTTCTGCTGTTTGTTACTCTAGTTTTCCCTCATGAGTGTTTTAAAAGAAAGAAAATTTTTATACAGAAAAAGTTACGAGATGTTACGGTGTTAATTTCTAGAGGTGATAAAATAACGAGTATACATGCAAGTCGAGTCTTGAAGCCTTACATGGGCACCCATTCTTAGAGCGTGGAGCATGGAGTTCCTTTGTATTATGAGTTGGTCTCATAACATCTATACATTTAAATTTTGCAAAGGAAAGAAACCAATTTTTGGAGTAATTGTTGGGAAAAATACGGATAATATGGAGAGTTGAAAGATAAATGGGGATAGTACTGATCAGGATAATTCCTAAGAAAGAATGCTCTTGTGATAGAGTCCAAAACTCTAGATGTCCACAATCTGAAAATTGGTAATCGGCTAGATGACAATTCCAACCACCAAAATTAGAACAGAGATAACTCCAACTGTATACTGATTTAAGAGCTCAAATTTATAGGGCTAATGGTCTATAATCCAGAGAATAATGTATCCAAAAATCAGCTTCAAATTCACTAAAAGAGTTATGCTGTTGACAAGAAGCTGCCCCGAAAATAGAAATACAGAACAGAATTCAGGAACCTAATTCAAAAACTTTATATCCTTCAATTTTGAAAACCAATGATCACCAAAATTTCAGGGGTTCAATAAATATTCAAGAAATAGCTCCATTCTAAAAATCACGTTGCAAAAAGTTGTATAAATGGAGTTATGCTTCAAGGAAGTTCAACCTCGGATTAGGGTTTCACGGAACAGATTTAGGGCAACAATATGAAAACGATAATATCTCCAGTTGCATATGCTTAATAAGCCCCAAAATTACAGGTCCAGTGGAGAATAAATAAGGCAACAACACTCTCAAATCCTGGCTTCAAAGATCATGTACACACAGAGTTGTGCGTGATGCAATCTGAGATTCGGATCTGGAACGCAGCAAAATAGATTTGCGGAAATCACTCCTTTCCTTTTTCCACTTCAATAATCAAACTCTAATCCAATCAAAAGCTTTATCAAATGCACTTAGATAGAATACCAGCCTCGGGAAATCAAGAATCAAGAATACCTTTCAAGAAAAATCAAGAACAAGAACAAGAAAACCGGTTAGGTCCGCAGAACCCTCCAATATCCGAGGGGGCGACTGATTCGGCCACATTCGATGAAGTGCACTCCAAACTAGGGTTTGCTAAGGTCTTCTATCTCCACACCACGATCACAACTTCACTAGGAGGTTGCTGGAAGAGATAGCAATAACCCTTCTCCTCAAGACCAAGCAAGAAAAAGGAGAAAGGATTCGAAGGAGGAAGCCGAGAGCTCTCACCCGCGGGTCACCACAAGCCAAAGCAAATATCACAATAAGGGTTTTTCAAAAGTGCATACAAAGTTCCATTAGAGGAGACTAAATACCCTCTAATGATGCTACAAAAAGAAATGACCAAATTGCCCTTGAAAATACAAAATGAGGGTATGAGGGCTCGGTTTACAAGCAAACCGAGCACCTCCATTCCTACAATCACAAAACATTCTAAAATTCTCAAACTTAAACCCAAACCAGCCATCTATCAATTAAAACATCTAAAGACATAAGTTAAATGTGGAAACTTCAATAAAACGCTCCAAATTGACCTTGTTAGCTTCGGCCAATATAAGCTCCTCCAAGCTGGGACGATGTGAATCTAGCTGATTAGGTTTGCATGGCTCCATGTGAAAATATATTGAGTAACATCCTCTTCTTGAAGCAAGACTTCTTTTCACAATATCCATTAATGTAACATTTCCTGCAATATAATAGCTAATTAATTAAACACCGAACCTCATGGCAAAAAGGGTCGTGAGATAGGATCTCTGGGACACATCATCTTGACAATATCCTTAGACAAAATTTACCTTTCCAAGTAAAATCCAGTCTCCTAAACATAGCTTACTTACATAGTACAATTACACCACTAACCGATACGAAAAACGATAACAAATGTGATACAAAAATATCAAGAATATTTTTTCCTGCACTATTATAATTTAACAGTCAAGAAGTAAGAGAAATAATAGCAAAAATAAAAACTGATAATTTTTACAAGGAAACACAAATAGGGAAAAAATCACGGGGATAGAGTTTAGAAAAACCTCACTATGAAAAATAAGATTTATAATATTTTTCTAGAAACAAAATATTCTAGAAAATATTCACTAAGAGAAAATCAAACTCTTAGATTTCACAATGTGCATAAAGCACCCCACCTAATTTTTCAACACACTCTTTCTTTTCTCTCCCTCCAAAAAATCCTCACTTTATTTTCTCCTCTCCTCTTCTCCTTCTTTCTCTCTGCTTTTGGATGCCTCTTCCTTTGAGTGGAGATGTGCAGCCTTCTACAATTTTTCAAACAAAATTTAAGAGTGGGGTCCCTCATCATAAGTGAGGGACACCCACCTCATAAATCTCTCCCTCCCGTCATATAAAGAGGTAAGTCTAGTTCAACTGAGTTTCTACAGAATTCGTGCTTACCTTTTTGCAAGATCTTTGTCATCATGTTTAAGCCATTTTCATCAGTATGAACTTTCTCTAGATATACTTGCTCTGTCCAACACATCTCGTATCCAATGATACCTGATATCTATGTGTTTTGATTTTGAATGAAAGCTCAGATTCTTGCTCAAATGAATGGCACTTTGACTGTCACAATACAGGATGTATTTGTCTTGTTTATAAGCAATCTCTGTAAAAAAAATTTGCATCCACAAAATTTCTTTGCAGGCCTCTATAGCTACTATAAACTCAATTTCTGTTGTCGATAATGCAACTAATTTTTTCCGCTTAGATTGCCATGAAACTGCTCCCCCTCCAAATGTAACCAAATACTCTGATGTTGATTTTCTGGAGTCAATGTCCCCAACCATGTATGTATTAGTATAGCCTACTAACAAAGGCTCTTTACTCCCAAAATACAAATTTAATTTAGAAGTACCTTTAAGATACTTAAGAATCACTTCATTGCATTCCAATGCACTCTACCTGGATTTGATAGAAATTGACTAACTGCTCCAACATAATGTGACATATTAGGTCTCATACAAACCATAACATACATTAAGCTGCCGACTGCAGAGGCATATGAAATTTTCTGCATTTTCGTTTTTCTTTCTTTAGTAGAAGAACTTTGTTTGGAACTAAGCTTGCAATGTTTGGCATGTGGAGTACTGACCGGCTTTGCCTTATCCATATAGAATTAGTTGTGAATTTTCTTGATATATTTCTCTTGCGATAGCCATAACTTTTAATTTATCCTATCGCGAGTGATACTTATCCTAAGTATCTGTTTTGCCGGTCCTAAGTCTTTCATGGCAAAAGACTTGCTAAGTTCTTTTTTTAACTTAGCAATCTTTTCTTTGTCTTGGTCCACAATCATCATGTCATCGACATAAAGTAGAAGGATTATAGATGTATTATTCATGAATCTTTTCATGAACACACAATGGTCTGATGAAGTTTTCTTGTATCCTTGATTGACCATGAAGGAATCAAACTTCCTGTACCATTTTGTGGGGCTTGCTGTAATCCATACAAGCTCTTCTTCAATCTACATACAAGATGTTCTTTTTCCTTTAACAACGAATCCTTCTAGTTGCTCCATGTAGATCTTTTCTTCTAGTTCACCATGCAAGAAGTCGGTTTTAACATCGAGTTGTTAGATCTCTAAGTTTAGACTTGAAGCTAATCCAAGTATCACTCGTATGGATGACATTTTCATGACAGGTGAAAAAATTTCCTCAAAGTTAATGTCTTTCTTCTAACCAAAGCCTTTCACGAGTAGTTGTGCCTTATACCTTGGTTGTGAACTCTTATCTTTAACTTTGAACCTGTATACCTATTTGTTCTTAAGTGCCTTTCGCCCCTTTGGAAGCTGAACCAATTCATATGTGTGTTTCTCATGCAATGATATCATCTTATCTTGCACTGTATCCAACCAGTTTTTCTTATGTGGATGCTCCATAGCTTACTCAGGTTCATCGCCGTTAGTGATCATAACATACTTGTTTATAGAGTATCTTTTTGATGGTTAGCAATCTCTTGTTGTCTTTCTTCATTCATATTCTACAACTGATTTAGGGGAAGTGTGACTACCCAACTTTTCTTTATCTTTTAAAACTATGTTAAAATTCAAAACTTTTCTTTTGTAAACAACAGAAAATCCTTTTCAAATGTAATCAGAGTTCTTCCAAAAAGCCAGACCGTCAAAACCCTTTCATTACACTTGTTATGAAAATCGTTATAGTTATAAAATCGTTTATCAATCATAGCGGATTTATCAAAACATGCGGAAGCGTAAGTAACTCACTTAAGAAATACTAAACAAACATTACATGTTAATTAAAAAACATATTTTATCTTTTACTTTCCTTAGCCCAGCCAGCCACGAGTCCTGCGCGTGCAAATCCTTCATCCTTGCTTCTCAATCTGTTCATCGTTTTCTTGTACATGTACCTACACCACAAGTAATACATGAGCCTAAAGGCCCAGTAAGGAATTGGGGTTATGTAGTATGCTTTATGCCTCTCTTTAGTTCTTTCTAGAATGGGTACCACCCCAAACCAGTCTTTTCTTTACTTTCGTTCTTTCCTTGTTTCTTTCATAACTCGTACGTCGAGCGGGAGATTAGAGGAACCCCTTTGGAGGTATAGTCCTGAGCGGATTTTAACCACCTATGGTAGCTGGTCCTGTTCCCGACGAGTGAGGAGACTTGTCCAGTCTACCTAATTAGATCTGCACTATCCGTCCGTCCCCTAACTCCCCATCTTTTCTTTCATTCATTTTTTTCATTTATCATTTTTCCTTACATAATGCATGTGAGTACCACCCTAGAGGTGGCACTCCGTATTTGTTTCTATTAACATGATGCATGTTGATACAATATAACATAGCAATAACCATAATTGAATAGCACATATAAAGGAAAGTAAATAACAATAGTTGAATAGCGCATATAAAGGAAAGTAAATAACAATAATTGAGTAGTGCATATAAATAAATGACTATAATTAAAAATGCATAAAAGAGAACAATCATAGCAGTGAATTAAAATAGCGAATGACATACTTGAATTTCAGAGCATAGCAATAATAATAGAAATGGCAGTTTAGCATGCTTCTAGTAGCGAAATCATATAATGAATCATAATAGTAAATCATCATGCTTCTAACAACGACAGCGAATGTGCTAACATATAACGAATCATGACAGCAAATTAGCATGCTTATAACAACAATAACGAACGTGCTAACAATGTACATGCTTATATGTTGAGATTTAAATCAATAAATCCTACAAGATGCTTAAAGGAATTAGACATGTTCGACATTATTAAGTAGACATGGAATAAGTAATTTAAATGGAAACATGCTCAGACAATAGATAACAGAAACATGCTTAATAAATAGCTCATTAGTAATTAGCTTATGCAACATGCTTAGTAATTGGATACAACTGTGGAAATGTGCTTAATAAATTGATACTAGCAAGCTAGGTACATGAATCTAATTAAATGATATCATGCATTCTAAAGTCAAGCATGGTATCGTTATGGAATGTTATTACAGAATGTTAATCTAGTTAACTACACATGCTCGATTAACAGAGTATTAACCTAGTTATCTACACATGCTCAGATTAAGGAAACTATAACTTCTAGTTAACACAGAGATATTAAACAATGGTAATGGTAGAACAATAGATGCATCGAACAATAGGAATGACAAGAACGATATATGCATCGAATGAAGGAAATAACAACTTATAGTTAACACAAAGAGATTTAAACTAGACAGCAAGTAAACAATAAAGAATAGAATCATCCTCAATAGCATAGCTCTTAACTCGTTCATGCTTTTCAAGTCATAATAAGATCTTCCACTCATCATTCTATCCTACATGCTTAACTCGTTCATTCAAGCAGTAATCATTCATCATTTTTCTATTAAAGTGAAGCATTGAATTGTAGAAGTGGTAGTAAAGAAAATTACAGGAAATTAACAGCAGTATATCAACAAAGAAAATAACACAGAATGCATGCACACTACTTGTGGGTAGGGCCTCCACAGGCCAAGACTCTGCACTGAACTCACAAAACACACAATTCCTAATGGACTGATTTCTCTTGCTCGCAGAAAGATTTCACTCACTCACAAGGGAGCTCTCTCTCTTTCGCAGGAAGCTCTCTCACGCAGGAAGAAAACTAGACTGGGAGAATGCCGATAGGGATGGCTTAAATCAAAAGCCATACTTGGAGAGAAACAAACGTACACTAACCGGAGAGGGGAGGCCTGCGTCGACGTGGTCCAGGCGTGGGAGAGTCGACTTCGTGTCTCCTGAGTGAGTTTTTAATTGCAAAATGACAAATGTTTCTATTATTTAAATCCATAATTTTCGCAGGTCTGGGACATTTCGAACGAGAAGAGTTGTCCGAGCCTCATCCACATGCATCCTAAACCCTCATTGTTACTGACAAAATTGCATTTTAGGAAGAAGGATGGCATCCTTGCCTTCGTCCAAATTTGTCATTCGGACGAAGGAAGGCGTTTGTATCAAGCGTCCAAAACTGTCCATAAATTGGACAGATTCAAAATCATTGCATCTGCATGCATCCGCACTCGTCTGCATTTGTCCGCAAGGTTGAGTTACAGACGAATTAAGATGCAAAACCTCGTCCTACATCGTCCCAAAATGCAGGGATGACGTTCCATGTGTCGTCATCCTTATGTCATCCACCATCATCTGAATTCGTTAGATTCCAGTTTTTCTTCACATTTTCATCCTATATTTTTATCCCATAATATTTTCTCCATAAATACACGTCATAATTTAACACGTATCGATATGCAAATGTAATATATTAATTATCTTAAAATTGATTACATCGCGTATGTGGGGAAAACATTATCGGGGTATTACAGGAAGTCTATACTTCTCCTTGGTCAACGCTATCAGTTGCTTGATCACTAGATTCTCTAGTATCTCTCCCTTCAAAAATTGATTTCACAAGATCAACTCTTTCTAGATGCTCATCAGTGATCTTGACATCTTTAATTAAGTCTTCAATGGTCTAAGTTTCAAAGAAGATAACATCTCCGCTTCTGACAATCTTCTTGTTAACCAAATCCCAAAGCCTATATCCAAATGCATCACTTCCATATCTGAGGAATATTCATTCTTTAGTTTTGCTATCTAGCTTGGTCCTCTCCTCTTGGGGAATATGGACAAACACTATACATCCAAACACCTTAAGATATTTATAAGAGACATCTTTTCCTGCCCATAGTATGTTTGGCACTTCTCCACTCAATGGTGATGATGGAGACAAATTGATAATAATTATTACAGTCTTCATTGCTTCTCCCCAGAATGTTTTGGGAAGTTTTGACTGTGCTAACATGTACCTTATCTTTTCCACCATTTTTTTGTTCATTCTTTTTGCCACACCATTTTGTTGCGGAGTCTTTGGAACCGAAGTTTCGTGTTTGATACCGTGCATTTTGCAGTATTCATCAAAGGATCCAATGTATTTGCCATCATTGTCTGGTAGAATGCATTTTAACTTCTTTCAACTTTCTCGTTCTCTAAGAGCTTGAAATTGTTTGAAAACGCTAAACACTTCATCTTTTGACTTAAGTGTATAAGCCCAAACTTTTCTTGAATGATCATCAATGAATGTGACCATGTATTGGGCACTGTCTAATGTTTTCATTGACATGGAACTTCAAACATCTGAATAGATGACTTCTAACACATCTAGTTTCCTTAATGCATGATTCTTTTGAAAGGAAACTCTGTATTGTTTTCCCACCAAACAATGAATACAACTTGGTATAGCTTCATTTCTGAGTTGTAACAGACTTTCTCTTTTGCCATACAATTGAAGCTCTTTCTTGCTCATGTGACTGAGTCGTTTATGCCATAACTCAATGGATGAGTTATCTTGAGCAATATTTACTGATACTTCTTTCATGGTCACTTGAGTCACATACAAGCTAGATTCTTTGTTTCCTTCAGCTACAACTAGTGAGCCTTTGCTAAACTTCTATTTACCACCAGTAAATTTTCTCTTGTATTCGGCATTATCAAGAGTGCCAATTGATATTAGATTTATTCTAATATTTGAAACATGTCTAATATCTCTTAGCACCAACTCCAAGCCCATGTTAGTTTGGATACAGATGTCACCTTTCAATTATTCGGGAAACGTGATTGTTTCTCATTTTAACGATGCCAAATTTGCCACTAGTGTAAGCTGTAAAATACTCCACCTTTAAGGTAACATGATAAGATACACTGAAGTCACACACCCAACATGATTCATGAGTCATGAGGTTGACAACATCTTCACGTATAATTACATCTTCACCATCAGAGACAATTGCAGTTGTACTCTTCATCTCCACTTTGGCACTCTCTGTGCCTTGTTCCTTTTTCAACTTCCAACAATCCGTTTTCATGTGGCCCATTTTGCCACAGTGATAACACTTGATGCTCCTTTTACTTCTCGGCTTTAACCTTCCCTACGTGCTGGCTCTAGAAGCCCCACATTCTTTTGATCTCCCTCTCATTATAGATAAAGCTTCTATGGAAGAGTGCTATTTGTTCTTCTGTCTGCTTTCTTCTTCAAGAATTACAGTCGCAATATCATTGAACACCAATGTTGTCTTTGCAGCACCGTTGGCCAAATTTATAATAAGGTGATCATATGAATCAGGCAAAATTTGAAATAAAAGAACTATTCATTCATTTTCGTCAATTTTGTACTTCATTGCTATAAGTTGAGGAAATAACATGTTGAAAGTATTGATGTGGTCTGTCACCGATGTCGACTCTGACATTCAAAGAGTATATAATTTTTTTAAAGAAAATTTTAATATGCAACGATTTTGCCTCATATAATTTTGTCAACATATCCCAGATGTATTTGGCAGTTGTTATTTTTGAGATACTTGATAAAATTACATCTATTAGAGCAAGATGCAAATTGGTGATAGCATCCCCATCTGCTTTGATCCATTTTTCGTCTTCAACGGTTGCCAATTTGTCATCGATGGCCATAGCACAACCATCTTTTCGCAATAATGCATTCATTTTTAATTTCCACAATGAGAAATTACTTCTCTTGAATTTTTCAATTTCAACTCTTCCCTCCATAGTAACGAGGTTCTGATACCACTTGTTGGGAAAAATATGGAGAGTTGAAAGATAAATGTGGATAGATTGATCAATATAATTCAAAGGAAAGAATGGTCTTGGCAATCTCCTTAACCAGAATTTACCTTTCTAAATAAGTTCCCAGGAAAGGCTGGAGGGGTCACAACCAGTCCAACTTAAAATCCAGTTTCCTAGATAGAGCTTACTTACACAGTACAATTCACCACTAACTGGTACAAAAATGATAACAAATGTGATCCAAAAATATCAAGAATATTTTTTCTCGCACTGTTATAATTTAACAGTCAAGAAGTAACATAAACAATAGCAAAAATATACACCGTGGAAACCCAAGTTGATGCGCCCCAAGACCCTACTGCCTGAGCGAGCCATGAAGCTATTTATTTATTTAATAAGTTATTATTTTGCAGGAACTACTACATTAAATGGAGCTTGAGGAGAAACTCTTGCTTGGAGAAACAGAAGTTACTCAATATGTTTTCACTTGGAGCCATGCAACTTACAGTTGGCTAGATCAACACTCTCACAGTTTTGAAGGGGCTCACTTTGACCAATTCTAACAAGGTCAATTAGAGAGAGTTTTGCTGAATTTTCACATTGCTATATTACTTTAGATGATAATGGTTTATTGGTTGTTGGTTGGATTTTGTTTTTATGGATTTTAGGTCATTTTGATTTGTTGTAACTTGAGGTGTTCGACTTGCACGTAAGTTGAGCCCTCATGCCCAAGTTTGTGGTCTCAAGGACATTTTTGTAATTTTTTCTTTTATGTTCATTAGAGAGGTATTTATCCTCTTCTAATGAAACCCTAAATCATTTTTGAAACCCAAATTGAAATTGTATCTTGCTTTAGAGAGTTCTCTCTAGAGCAAAAGGGTGGTCTGGTTTTAGCCTCTCAGCTTACCTCCATCAAAATGTTCTCCCTCTTGTTCTTGCTTGATCATGGGGAGGAAGATCATTGCTAGCTCTTCCAACAACTTCTCTTGGAGTTGTCGCTGTGGTGTGGAGTTAGAAGATCACGACAAAAGCTAAGTTGGAGTGGTGTTCTTCGAATCACCCGAACAAGTTGTCCCCTCAGCCGAGTGAGGGATCCGTGGACCAACTTCGTGCCATGATTTCTTCTATTTTTCCTAAAGGTTACTGCTATATTTTTATCTGAGAATATTGGTTTCCCTGTCCTTGTGAAATGTTGGGTGGTATCATTTAAATTGGACTCATATTTTTAAAGTTGTGCTTGTTTTCCTAAGAGTGTCGAGAATCTATTTTTCCGAACTATTTCCGAGCAGGGGATTCTCCAATGCATAACTCTATGTGTATGTCGCCTTTGAAGGTGATTTTTCAAGGTGTTCTAACATTAGTTATTTACTACTTGGCTTGTAAATTTGGGGTTCAAATTCCTTTTGCAGCTCAAGTTCTAATCAATTTACTTTCAATGCTCAGATTTAGGGCTAGCCGATTGGCCTTGTTTATTTTGAACCAGTTTTGGGCTCCGACCTATTTCCCTTGATTCTTGCAACTTCTTTGTTTGAATTTCTGGATTATGAGTGTATCCTCAACATATTTGAACTATTGGGGATTTACTTGATAATTGGAGTTTGTTTTGGATCGAGTTGTTCAAACATTATTTGAGATATCTGTAAAACTGTTTTAATCTTTGAGAAAGCTACTTCCAAGCAGCTTTTTGAATTAGTCGTATCTCCATGAATACTATGTTGTTGAATGTGAAATTTGAAGGTCACCTATTTCTTTAAGTCCTCAAGATACCTCCAAAATTTGGGACCTTTTTGCTACATGCATTAAAAGTTATTGGCATTTCATTCAGATTGCTCGAATTGAAGTTAACCGATTGCCCAACAGCCTTGGATTGTCTTATTGCATTTTTGGGGCATATCACAATTTGGGAACAACCCACAGGGACCGAGTCCAGAAAGATCTCATTATGAAAAATAGGATTTACAATATTTTTCTAGAAACTAAATATTCTAGAAAATATTTACTAAGAGAAAATCAACACTCTTAGATTTCACAATGTACACAAAGCACCCCACCTATTTTTCCTACACACTCTTTCTTTTCTCTCCCTCCAAAAAATCCCCACTCTATTTTCTCGTCTTCTCTTCACCTTCTTTCTCTCTGCTTTTGGATGCCTCTTTCTTTGCAGGGACTCCTTATTTATAGGGAGGGAGTCCTACAAAAAGACAAAGCTCAGCAAGATCTAAAGATCTTGCTGAGTGGAGATATGCAGAAGGAAATTTCTTCCTTTTGCAATTTTTCAAACAAAATTTAAGAGGGGGTTCCCTCATCATAAGTGAGGGACACCCATCTCATAGTAATTTCTAGATAATTGCCCACTTCTTGGAATGTTGAGCTTTGCAAGATAAGATTACCAATAAATATGCCCTAAGTTGTTGAGACAACTTTGAGAGATGAAGCGAGGGAAAAAAAAAGATAAAAGAACACGACAATCAGGAAAGATGAATCTCACAAAGAAGAAAGTAAGAACAATGGAAAGAAGCAATTGTAATATCTTTCTGATTTTGATTGAATGAATATTACAGAGGAAAATACATTGTATATATACATCTATCAAATGGAATTTTTATTTCTAACACTTATATGTGTATCTTAACAAAATAACAAGAACAACAAACCAATGATGCAATTATACTATAATGGATAATTGATATATATTAACATCCCCTCAAAATCAAGGTGAAAAGACAGATTTTAGAATTGAAATCTTGAATTTAGATGGACCTAAAGGCTTTATTGGTGCATCCACAATCTGATCATCTGAAGGAGTAAATTTGACAAGTAAAGATTTGTTTAGTACCTTTTCTCTTGCAAAATGATAATTAATCTCAACATACTTCAACTTAGAGTGCAAAATCGAATTGCCAGCAAGAAAAGTAACGTTCAAATTTTCATAGAAAATAGTAAGAATATCTAAAGAAATAACACCTATCTCTTGGAGAAGTGACTAAATCATATTACATTAGTTGCTCCATTTGCAATACTGTAGTATTCAGATTCAGTATCTATGTAACATCTAGAATATTTGCACAAAACAATTTATATTTAACGTGACATTTTAGAATTTAAATGGAATAATTATTGTCACAATTGGAGAATTATAGTGAATTATTAAATTTGAAATTTATTAAGTAAATTATGGCATTAGGAAAGCTTGAGTGAAAGATTTTATTTTTATAAAATATAAGATTTAGTATGTAAATTAAGAAATTAGGAAAGCAGGTGTGCAAGGAAATTTAGAAGAATAAGGTAAGAATGTCTGTGAATGAATTATTGATTAAGTAAGGAAAGTTGGGTGCGTAGAAAATTAGGAAAAAATAATGCGTAAAGTATAGGCATAAGGGTGCTTGTAGATTGGAATGGGTTTGTGGAAGTGTTTGTGTCTGTGGAAGTATGTTGTCTGCAAAGAAATTGTATACGTGATGAAAAACTATTGGCAGACGATGCAGAGAATTTATATCCGCGATGGAAACGTTAGGATCCAAGGGAACGTTAGCTTTTTGCAGAAGTAAGATGTCTATGAAAGAAAAGTATATGTGGCGAATAGTTATTCGCAATAATGTAGAAAAGTTTTGTCCATGGAAGAGAACGTGTCTGCGGTGGATAAGTATAGTATAAAATGCTGTCGTTTGGATCGAGGGATCTGCAAGGAATAGTGAATATCACAGAAACATCTGTATCTGCAAAAGCATTGCTGTCTACGAGAGAGATATTTGTAAAAGAATAAACATATGTGTCAGATAGAGATTGACATATAAGTTACGATAGATCCACGAGATGAAGTATCCACAAAAAAATTAGTTTCCACTGAAGTGTTGGCGTACACAAAAGTAAGAGAAAAAGTGTATATGGCAGATTGTTATTGGAAGAGAAGGGCAAGTGGATTTCCACAGTTGAAGCTCGCACATTTGCTGTAACTATGAACAGATTCAAAACATGATTTTCATAGAATCCACGAGCTATAATTTGATTCTTGAACAGAGAAGGAAATGATAATGTTAAGAAGCTTTATTCATGGGATTTTCTTTTATGGGATTTACACACTTGGTGGTCTGTAAATATGAAGGATTGGGGTAAAACCCTAATCATCCTTGAGCTGCTAAGCTTGGTTGATACTCTCTCAAGCTCTCTGAAGGTATGTTTTTACGGTTAGGACTTTGTTTTTTGGAAGAGTGAGAATGATCAATGATGAAATAATGAGAATTGTTTTTAAGACATTGAAACAGAATGTAAAAGTTTCACCTTTTCTTTACTACTAACCTAATTCTTCTTCTTTCTAATTTCAAGGAAAGTAATCAGTTGGAACAAAAGTTGGATACTACAGACTCTACTAAGAACTTCAAATGAGTGATGTTTGCTTGTATTTGGCCTTTGGCCCGCATCACAAAGTGTTAGGGTAAGGTAGTGTTATAATGATATTCTACCGTGATGCCTATGAGCTGTTAATTAAGGATATGCTTATTGTTTTTTGTTTACTGTTGATGTTAAAAGGTGAATCGGGGATATGCTTACTGCCTGTTGGTTATGTTTATTGTTATGTTTGAGACGTTGAACATTAATTGAGGATATGTTTCTATTGTTTTTATGTTGAGATGTTGATTGATGATATGTTTACTGTTTGTTGGTTACTATTTATATTAAGACATTGATCGAGAATATATTTACTATTTGTTGGTTACTGTTCATGTTGAGATGCTGATTGAGGATATGTTTACGGTTATTATGTATGTTCATGCATGTTAGACTATTATTATGTGTCATGTGTATGTTTCATGCATCATGAAAACTGTTTTCATTAAGGAAGATAAGAATGAATGAAAGACTTGATGACAGATTGAATAAACATAAATTGTGATGATTCGGATTATGGATTAACCTTAATAATCATGTTTTGTATAATTAAACATGATTAAGTGATAATAAGTCATGAGATGACTTTGAAGAAGGAATTGACCAATCAATTCAAGATGACTTTTCATACTAAAAATAGATATTATATTAGATACCTTAAACTATGGAATGGTGGTGAAATTGGATCAATTGAATGTATGCTCATTAAGATATGAATTTTTACACAAAAATTGATAAATGTGCTATAAATGAGTATAGTTACTGTTCGTGGCTGATTGGATTAGATATTGTCATTTTTAATTCAAACTATTTTGAGGTTATAAAGTAGACACATAAATGAAGTGTATGACTTTGGATTGAAAGGATTTGGATGTATGCAATAGAAGTTATGCATGTTTGAAGTTGGATAAGTCCAAAATTGTATTGTTATGGGAAATGTCTTTAAATGAGAGTTAGAGTCGGAATTTGGAGACATATATACAAGAAGACTTGTTTCTAATACATTGAAGAACGTGGCTATGTAATACAATTGGATAATAAATAGGGTTATGACATGTGTCACTTATGGATTAGTGACTAAGTGTGTGATTAAGGTGTAATTAGTGGATGATTAAGGTTAATTAATCATGATTAATTATGATAATAATTAGCTTATAACTAAGTGATATTGATTAGCTTAAGCTTATTGTGGTTAAGAGTAATTAACCAAGGTATTTTAGTGAATTTCCACAAATGGAAGGATAAAATGGTTAAGTTTGAAGGATAAGATGAACAAAAGAGTAATTCCCCCCCTATGAATTCTCTAGAAAGTGAAGGAAATGGCTAAGATTAAGCCATTTTGTGATGAAACTAGAGAGGGGAAGAGAGGGAAAAGAAAAGGAGAAAAGAGGGAAAAAGGCAGAAGAAGAAAGGGAAGGAGGAAGAATTGACCTTCAAGTTTTCAAGGAAAAGTGTTCATCTATCCAAGAGGATCCTTTGAGCCTAAGATCAAGATGAGGAAGTGAAGATTAAGTGATCTTCAACAGGTAAGAATCCTAACCTAAGTATTTTATAAACTATGTTAAATATTGCATAGTTTAGGTGAAGAAAATGGTGGGTTTATGAATTATAATTGAAATTCATGGATTGCATATTGGTATCTATGGTGATATGGATTTTTTGAGGATTAAATTGGTTAACAAAATGAAGATGGTGACCTATGGAAAAGGTGAATAAAAGCATGTAGTTGAGTTGCTTAATAATTGGAGATTTAATATGTAATTTCTTAAGTGAATTGAATAAATACTTGAAATGTGAGAAAATGGTGAACATTAACGGAATATAATGTTTGGTTTTGTGTTAAGATTGGGTAGAAATACTTATGTTGATGACTTGGACCATTATCATGGTTATAAAGGATATTTAACATGAGAAGTATGTTTGAATGAGTTTTAATAGATTTAGTTATCTATTTGGTGGATTACAAAATGTAAATGTGATTCTAGAATGGTTTGGTATGGATTTAGTAGGAAATTGAATGTTAGAAATGTGAGAAATTGAGAAAAGTATACAATGTACATGACTAGTAAATGGGGTTGGACGTCTACAGGTGAGGGAAATGTAAAGATGGTTGAATCTGTATGATTTGCGATCGACCGATATTTGTGAGCGGTTGATCAGAACATGGTATTGTTTCACGAAAACGGGTATCCGCAGATGGGTAGACATCTATGGATGAATGTTGTAGCCTTAGATATGTGTAGATAGCTACAGATGCTTGAGCGGTCGACCAATATTGAGAAGCAGTCAACCGAAACTTAGGAAAAATGCTTGAGAGCGGACGATCAGTCTTTGGGGGCAGACGTCCAAAAAATGGACAGAGTCATGGGTTTTAAAACCATAGAAGTGAGTGGTCGACTGCTGTTGAGGGGTAGACGACCGGGACCTTGTGTTTTTGTCTTGAAAGTGTGTTGGAGTGGACGAACGCGACTGGGGTATAGACTTCCAGAACCTGGGATTTTAGGATGTTTTCTTTAGGTTTTAAACTATTTTTTAACCATTGCATAAAATCCTTTTGGGTGAGTATTGAGACATAGATAAAATATGTCTAGATAGATATATGACATCATTCATATATCATATGTGTATGCTTAATAACAAGATTTGCATAGTTTATATTACATGCATTATTAGTATATATTATATGCATTCATTATATGCTTCGTGAGGATATCAAATCATGCATCATGAAATATTTATATGTATAAAAATATTAAAAGGAACCCAATATATCTCACCAGGTTATGTATTGTGTGACGTATGTAAAGTGGGAAATAGAAGGGGAGTGACTATTGGTCCCCCTTGGGTTGAAAGACCCTAATTATATTCGAGGATTTGTTGTTTAAATTGAGTGCTAAATGTTATGCTTAATTGTGTTGTTAGTTATAGTTATCATATATAGAATAGTTTATGACTCGAGGATGTGGTGATTGTTTTGTGACAGAAACTAGGATGTATGCATGATTATGTTAAGGACTCGAGGATATGATTTTGATGATGGTCTTATGTCTTGCTTTTGTTCATTGTTTTACGTATTATATGGTGATGGATACCTTGAAGATTTGATATATTGATGATAGGTACACATGCATAGTTCATGCATCATGATTTTACAAGAAAATGAAAAATGGTTTTATGCACTGGTTTATGACCAATAAATTGTAGATGGAAAGAATAAACGTAAATAGGTAGTTGTGAGAGGAGGGTTGAGTGACTGATGCACCAGTGGAAGGAGGGTAAAAGAAAGTAACTTGTAGTGGTCGATCAAATGAAGGAAGTGAACGACCAAGGCTTGTAATTGATGAAGAAGCGGTGGATGATGTGATGAAGGAGAACGACTGCAATGAAGGTAGGTTTGATCATCTACAAGAATAGTGGTTGGTTAGCAATAAGATAAAATTGACAGATTTGAACGCCTGCAACTGACCGGTTAGATGAGTGATTGAACGACTGAAGGTAGAGGCGATTGACCGGTTAAAGAACTTCCTAAAATTGCCGCAAATCACCTTATAGAAAGTCCTATTTTGAGAAGCAATATCTCTATGAATTTATAAGCTCCAAGACATTTTGACAGCAACTTCCTTGATAAGTGAAGAATAACTCCTCAAAAAAGAATGGTAAGAAACACCACGGATTTGGAAATATGCACGGAAGAAGTCGATTGGCCAAAAATAGCAAGAAGTCACAACTTGCACTCCCATATGGATGACTTTGCCAATGAAACTCCTTTGGAAAGTTTGACACCTCTTCACACACTCTTCCTTCAAGAAGTAAGAGTACGGATGCCAATAAGAGAGGCTACTCAACTTACAAGTAACCTCAATCTTGAGATATGACACACATAAACAACTTTAAATATAACTCACCAAAGGATTGAAAAAGGAATCACTCATATTTTAAAACAAAGCAAAAGTTTTTTAATATTCAATATGCACTATCTAAATATTGACATATATTGATTTAAGCTCCTGCAAATTTCAGCTTCCAACTCCGTATGCCCCTAGAGTTATATCTATTCAAAGTTTGAAGGTCAGAATTTCATATAGCAGAATTTACAAATTGGGTAATCTTGCATAACTAGGGTTTGGATCCTATCAAAGACATTGTGCACGCCCGCCATAGAGTCAGGCAACAGCAGCTGATAAGCGATTGGCTCCTATTTTCTTCGTAATCACATAAGGTCCCACATACTGAGGGTTGTGCTTTCCTTTTCATCCAAATTGAATGACGCCTTTAAATGGAGATATCTTCAAGAATACCCTATCTCCCTCATCAAATTCCAAGGCCTGACGTCAAATTTCTGCATAGCTCTTCTGACGGCTATGAGTTACTAGCATCCTCTGTTTAATAAGGGCCATATACTCTAAGGTCTTCTGCGTAATTTTAGGGCCATAGAAAGTAGCTTCACTAGTCTCGTCCCAGTGCAACGGTGATTGGCACTTCCTCCCATAAAGTGCTTCATACGGGGCCATGCCAATAGTGGTAAAAAAGCTATTGTTGTACGCGAACTCGACAAGTGGAAAAATCTTTTCCCATCCAACTTGGAATTCGAGAACGCAAGCACGCAGCATATCCTCAAGTGTGTGAATTTTTCTTTCACTTTGTCTATCCGTCTGAGGATGAAATACAGTGCTGAGTTTCAGTTTGGTGCCCATAGCTTTGCTCAGACTCTTCTAGAAAGCCGAAGTGAAACGTAGGTCTCGATCTGATACTATAGAAACTGGAACACTATGCAGTCGGATGATCTCCTTGATATATAAGTCGACAAACTTATTCATCTTATATGTCATGGCTATCGATAGAAAATGTGCAACCTTGGTTAACCGATCCACGATCACCTAGATCGCATCGTGGCCACAGGTAGTTCGGGGCAAACAAGTGACAAATTCTATGGTTATATGCTCCCATTTCCACTTAGGGATTGGCAATGGATGGAGCGTACCACCAGGTCGTTGGTGTTTAGCCTTAACGTGCTGACACACATGGCATAGAGACACAAAATCGACAATATCGTACTTCATGTTGGGCTAGTAGTAGTGAGTCTTAAGATCCTAGTACATCTGATTACAACTAGGATGTATAGAGAAATTAGAAGAGTGAGATTCTATCAAGATCTTTAGCCGCACCGGCGCATCACTTGTCACATACCACTGGTTTCTGTACTTGACTATGCCATTAGCAGACATAGAGAAACTCTGATACTTAGGTAGAGTCGGGTTCAACCTGAAATCCTTACATACTCCATCATTTTACTGAGCCTCCTTGATCTGTTCAATAATACACAGCATCAAAGTTAACTTAGTTAATACCACGTCCAATTGTACTGGAACCATCTACACCTCAAGTCCTTAAAGGTCTCTCTAAAGTTCGGTAGGCATTTCTTCACATATCATGCTCATCACTACAATCTTGTGACTGAGAGCATCCACAACGACATTGGTCTTTCCTGGATGGTATTTAATCTCACAGTAGTAGTCCTTGACGAACTCAAGCCATCGCCGCTGATGCATAATTAATTCCTTCTTAGTGAAGATATACTTGAGACTCTTATGATCCCAGTAGATTTCACAGTGCTGTCCATACAAGTCTCTATACCTTAAGAGTGAAGAAAACAGCTGCGAGCTCTAAATCATGAGTGGGGTAGTTCTGCTCATGGATCTTAAACTGTCGGGATGCGTAGGCGATAAATTTTCCGTGCTTCATAAGAACTCCACCAAGTCCTCTCTTTGATGCATCGCAGTAAATGCAAAAGTTGTCATCCTCCATTGGTAATGTTAACACCGGGGCAGTAGTCAACCTGTGCTTCAATTCTTGAAACCTGTTCTTGCAATCGCTGGACCACCAGAAACAGGCATTCTTCTTGGTCAGGCCAGTAAGTGGTAGATCGATCTTTGAAAATCCATCAATACAGTGCCTGTAATAACCGGCAAAACCCAGAAAACTCCTCACTTCACTGACATTTTTTGGCTGTGTCCAGTTCACCATAGGTTGTATCTTTGCCGGGTCGACAGAGATACCATCCACAGAGATCACATGGCCAAGAAAACCCACCCTGTTCAGCCAGAAATCACACTTAGAGAATTTCACCTATAATTGGTGCTGGCTAAGAACAGATAAAGCCAACCGCAAGTGTTTGCTCTGCTTCCGATTAGGAATAAATTAGAATATCCTCAATGAAGACGATGATAAACTTATCGAGATACTCCTGAAAGACTTGATTAATTAGGTCCATGAAGGTTGCCGGGGCGTTGGTCAGCCCGAAAGACATCACCAAGAATTCGTAATGCCCATACTGCGTGCGAAACGTAGTCTTCGGTATATCATTAGACTTAACCTTCAACTGATAGTAGCCTAATCAAAGGTCAATTTTCAAGAAAACACGAGCACCACACAATTGGTCAAATAAATCATCGACCCATGGTAAGGGGTATTTGTTTTTAATCGTCACCTTATTTAGCTCGTCAATGCACATTCATAAGGTTTCGTCCTTCTTCTTAACGAACAATACTAGAGCGCCCCAAAGGGAAAAACTTGGCCGAATAAATCCCTTGGCGACCAGCTCCTCCAATTGTACTTTCAACTCCCGTAATTCCACAGGTGCCATGCGATATGGATGTTTGGAAATAGGATCCATACCAGGCTGCAAGTTGATCTCGAATGCAATTTCACGGTCTGGGGGTAGACAAGGAAGATCGTTGAGAAAATCATTTGGGAAGTCACGTACCACTGCAACGTCTTCCTGCTTAGCCTTAGTAATTGCAGTAGTATCTGATATGCTGACCAAAAATTCATTGCATCAATTTTTTAAAACTTGCTTGCCTTGAGTGCAGAGATAATGGCAAACTTCCCTTTTTCCTTGGTTCCATAGAAGATGTGCAGTTCACCACCTAGAGGACCCAAGTAGACCTCCCTTTTCTTATAGCTAATGATCGCGTGGTGTGTAGACAACCAATCCATTCCCATTATGAGATCATAGACCTTTAAATTCATGATGATCAGATCGACCCGAAATAAACGGCCATTGGTGTCCACAGCACAGGCCTTGACCATTCCGTCGCTAATCAAATAATCACTGGAAGGCAACAACACGTGATGCGCGTAGCTCGTACTTTTGGAGAAATAATTCACTTGTTCACAAAACTTTGTGGAAATGAACGAGTGCGTAGCACCCAAAGCGAATAATATGTAAGCAACACACTTGTTTATGTAGATTGTTCCTGCCAGGGTCAAGTGAGTTGTTTATTCTAAGGTAAAATCTCCTATTTCATCTAAGGGAGGGAATAATTGTAAATATACGAACATTCATTATTTAAATTGAAATGTACCTGCGACTACCGCTGATTGACCATCGTCCTTTGCCCCATACATGGCGAAAACACGCGGGGCCACCAATCTAGGTCCTGTGGGTCGGGCTTGGCAACTTCTAGCTCTATGCCTTGGCTTCCCACAAGCGTAGCATCTTTCTGAACCATCTAGGCATTCACCTCGGTGCACCTTCTGACATTTTGGACAAGCATTGGGTTGAGGGGCATTAGATGCTTTTTGTCTGACCTTTGCTGGACTTCAGTTTCCAAAGGTCTTTTGACTCCCAGGCCTATTGGGGGCCCACTCCTTGCTTGTTGGGTAGAGGTAGCCTTCCATGCTCTTTGGGTAGCCTCTCTCTATCTCCTCACCCCTTCTACGGCCAACGCCTTTGACACCATCGTGGAATAGGTGACACCCTCGGTGCCAGCCCCGATCACACCCTGAAATTCAAACTTTAGCCCTTGTACAAAGTGTTGTACATTGTGTTCCTCCGTCACCCGTAGATGCGGGGCATAGTGAGATAGGGCCTCAAACCGCTGGGCATATTCAGCCACGGTGCCCATCTGACACACACGCATGAACTCTGTCAGTTTCTGAGTGAGAACTATATGGTTGAAGTATTTACCATTGAAGAATTCCTTGACATCCTTCCAAGTGAGAGCCGCCACATCGCGAGAGGCCTTAACGGTATCCCACCAGAAATGTGCCTCGTGGGTCAGATAGTATGCGACAGATTTGACTTTTTCTGTCTCACCAATATTTGCGTGAATGAACTTATCTTCCACTGAGCACAACCACTCATCAATGCTCAAAATATTAGAGACATCCACGTTGAAGTAGGGTGGCTTAAGCTTTTAGAAATTTTCCCACTCGGCTTCTCTATAAACCGGTTGAACTGGCTGTATTGGTTGAATCTTGACAGGCTGTTGATTCCCGTTTCCATGTTCGGGTTCTTGTCCCATGAATCTATCCTGTCCCATAAAGCTCTCCATGAAGCGGAAGTCTTGCTCCATGAATTGAGTCTGTCTCGCCATTTGCTGAGACTGTTGTTCTAAGACTGCGGCTATGCGCTCAAGAGTCTCATCTCGAGCGGGATCCTCTTTTCGATTGGGTGCTCGAGGCCCATCCTCATCAATAGGTATATTTCCTCTTCCTCTTCTGGCCATCTACTTTTCCTACAAGCCCACATCACAAATAAAGCAATAAATTTTAGGGAAAAATACTAAGGGAAACATTTTCGTATATTACATTAACCACATCAGTCCACATCAGTCCTATTTATTTTCATACCATGGCTAATTAATTCAAATGAGCAATTCAATAAAATAAGGGAAAAACATACAGTTAGAGGGACCATCCCGACGAGTTTGGGTTATCCGCGGTGAAACGCACAAGAGTAGACTGGCTCTGATACCAATTGTAACAACTCGAATTTCTAGCTTTACCTTTTATTCTCTCTAAAATGCGTTAAATTTAAAATTTTACATTTAATTAAAACCTTTTTATTAAATAGTTGTGACCCGTTTTCGAAAAACCCAAAGATCATAAAACAATTGAGATCTATTTGAAATTAGTATCAAAGTGCTCATTAAAATCCCGGTCACCACGACATTTTTCTTAAGACTCATTTAAGACATGGAGGACTAAAACCATTAATTCTGTTTGTACAATATAGCGGAAGCGAAATAAAAACCATTTATTTAAAACATGTACTAAACAAAAATATTAATCAAAACCTACTTAAAGTTTAGGATTAAAAGCGTCACATATTCAAAATACGAGTTGAGGGCCATAGTTGATATTTTTACAAAAAGGTATTCACTATTTAACCCTTACAAAACATATTCTTTTCCTTCCCTTGAACCATCGGTCTACTCTGGTTGCGTCTCCTCTAGATACTCCACAGGCAAGGCCTCCTCTTCCACTCTTGGTACTACCATCTCGTTAGGTACACCACAAGTAAGGACATGAGTCAATGGCCCAGTAAAGGAAATGGGGTTTATGCTTATGTTATGCCTCTCTTTAGTCCATTTTATGGAATAGGGGCCACCCAAACTAATCTTTTCATTTCATTCATTCGTTCATTCCTTCGTTCTTCACTCGTACGTCGAATTGGAGATTGGAGGGTTCTAAGGGAAGGAATAGTTGATCATATCTAACATTCTACTTGCGACTAGGTCTCCGTTTTCGACAAGGTAGGGGGCTTCGCCTAACCGCAGACTAGATACACTACTCATCTGCCCCCCAACTCCCTTCTCGTTTTCCTTTTTCCTTTATTAACATTTTTCCTCTCTCCTTGTATGTGGCCGCCACCCCAAGGTGGCACCCCTTATTGGTTTCTATTAGCATGATACATAATGACAATTAAACGACGTACATACGAAAAGTAAACAACAATAACCAAAGTGCAAGAAAGAAACAACATAAATGTAGAGGGAATGACAGCTCAATACTAAATGGCGGAAATTTAAAGATACATGATGAGAACAAAAGCATAATGATAGGGTAGCTATAAAAGGAGAATTTAGAAATAGTTAATGTAGAAGAAACAATTATAAGTGTCAAACAAACATGCTATTAAACGAGGACAATAATTCTAGTAGGTATCAAAAAATTTGAAGAACGTGTTTGATGATTAAACAAATAATGGTAGGCTAATAGTCAAGGAGTATGCTTATGAACATGCTTGAGAAGTAACCGAGATATTGGCAAGCTTAACAAGTTATTGGCAATTTTGAAGACTAACAAATAATTTGACTAACAACTAATTTAACATATAAGTTATGACTGAGTTACATACATGTAACGATAAATTTTCATACTCGAGGTCAAAAGAGTGGTGATTAATTAACATACTTGAAGAAAAGAGAAGAACTAATTAATATGCTTGCGGTTTACAAGAATGGATATTTCACATACTTGACGATCTAACGACTAATAGTGAGTTAACATGATTAGCTACTTGACATGCTTTAAGATTCAAACAAGTTAATAGATGCAACTACTCAGTTTAATACACTTGTGGAAACATGCTTGTGACAACAGCAAAATATGCTCATGGAGAGAATAAATGATGGCAGCGAATACTACAGCAAAAACACCACACTTAACAGGTGTAATAGTCCTTAACAGGCTTAATAGTCAGAACAAGGGTATTATAAACAAGGAACGAAAGAGTAAGCGTAATATGGGATATAATGAAATCACAAGATAACATTAATCCAGTTGAAATCATAAGACAACATTAATAATCCAATCAGTACTGCAAGCATAATATGGAGTCCCTCTCATCCACCCATGAAGTTCATCTTCTCTATTCTACTAAGCTTAACATAAATTGGGGCTCAGTACTTCCAAACTTAACGTCCAATGGAGGTAATTAAACATTGAATGTAACAAGAATTGAATGTAACAAAGAACAAAGCAGAATATAACTATAAAACCAAGCAAAGGTATTTAGTAGAATAGATGAAATCACAAAATCTTAACTACCGCTAACGACCATCACCCACGCGCACACACATTTTACTTGTGGGTAGGGCCTCCCTGGCCAAGACTAACCTGCATCCTTACTTAAGTTTTGAAAGAAACAAGCAAGGACAATTGAACTCCTCACTCCAGTGACACTCTCACAGCTGCATGAAGAAGAAGAAGGAACGCAGGGGAAGAGGAAAAAGCTAGATCAAACTAGAGGGCAAGCTGGAAGATAAAGGAGAGACTTACTAGAGGTAGGGGTGATCATTTGCATAGGAGAGGGAGGTCAGCGTGGCTACATCAAGCTGGACCTGCAGCTGGGCACGGTTTGTTGTTTGGAAGCGTTTTGATCTTTGGGAGATCGCGTAGTTATGGACTACGCGACAAATGATCTAATTTAAATCCCTAGAATTTTGCTGAGCTACGACCTTTCAGACGAGTGTGGACACCTTGATCTCATCCGCAGTTGTCCGCATGTGTAAAATCCACAGGCCAAATTGTGGTCACTAACGAGAAATAGCGTCCCCACCCTTTGTCCATATCGTCCGCAGTTGACATTCGGAAGCCATTTGGCGTCCGTACGTAGAGTCCGGAGCATCCGCATGTGTCCATAGCTTGGACAGATTCAAATTGGATGAGAGCTATCCTCATCTGCGCTCGTCTGCAATCGTCTGAGAGTTCCCAGGATTTTTATAGATTTAATTTAGACGCCACCCTTCACGTCCGGACACGTCCGAAACTCCACGGTACAATGAAGTCAAGATGCGAAATCAGGTCCTGAGTTGTCCCCAGGCGTGAGGTGATGCTCCAAGCGTTTGTGGACGACATGACTCGTCTACAATGTCGTCCGCAGGCATCCAAAAATGACTAGGACAACATTTTCCTCACATTTTCCTACTTGACTTTTTACCCTATAACCTTTCCCCATAAATGCATGTCATAAATAAAAAAGTAAGGACACGCAATGTAACATGTAATTATTTCCAAGTTTGATTACATTACGTACACGAGAAAATCAGTATTAGGGTATTAGATAAGGGGATTATCCAACCTTTCTATAACCACATCCAATAAACGAACAAGAGATGTAGAAATAAACTGTGTTGCACCAGTATCAAATAACACAGGAGCAATAGTTGAGAAGATAGAGATCATATAATCAATAACTCCTTGACCAGACTGATCAAAAGCATCAGATCTAGAACTTGGTTGATCCCTAGCTTTTTGTTCTTATTTAAGTCTTCTGGTACATGTTAAGTAATTAGTTTGAAGGGTCGGGCAACTTGGCTCATTTTTAGATCTGGTTGTTCCCCATTTTGACTCGGGTCCCCATTCTCGATCCAATGGATGAATATTCACTTGATTTTTTTTTTTATAGAGAGGAATATGTATAGAAGATGCACTCCAAGTAAAGGGTTAGATGCAATATAACTAGCAGATCCAGAAGGAGTGGGGCTAGATGCAAAACTCTGCTGGTACCTAGTAGACTCCCGAATGTTGGTACCAATTAGATGATACTGATGCTTATAAGGCGACCTATATCCAGCTAGTTATAGAGAAATAAAAGCCTGTGGTCCAGAATGACCACACTGAATCTATCTAGAAAATCCTCTACCAACTCCGAACCCAGGTCTAGATGAAATTGTATGTGTAGGTGATGAACTTGCTTAAGAATGCCTATGATTTGCTAGGCAGTTCCTTCTCAAATTTCCAAGTTACCCACAGGTGTGACAAATATAGAGGTCTGAATCCTGACCAATGTAAGATGCACCACTGGACTATCCACTCTGTGTATGACTTCCTCGATTCTTACGCTTTCTCTGATCATTTCTAGTAATCTTACCACCCACTTGGTTGTTCCTTCTTTCTTTTTCCCTTGTATAAACAAAACTTGATGTGCCACCAGAATCTAGGACTGACAACCAAGCATTGAGATTTTCTAACTTTAATTCTAGTGTTCTTTTTATAAGTGATCAAAGGGAGGATTATGCTCAAATCATCCTTTTTGTCCAACCAGCATCCATGAGTATCATGGAGTTATTCAAAGTGAAGCATAAGTGGAAGTTCAAGCACAAGTCAAGAAGATGTATGAAGCAGTCAAAAACTGCCGATAATTTGACCCATGATGAGTAATTAGCATATTCAACAGGCTTACAAATCTCATTTCAAAACAAGTGCTACACAACAATTGTAGCTGACTTTTCAAGCTTTCCAAACATGGGTGTTTTTTTGAAAATTAAAGATCATATACTAATCCAAATGGGTCTTGTACAGAGAACAATAATTCTGTTAAGAAGCTTAAATCTTGCATTACTCGGAGTTGAATCCAATCTACTTGAAGAAGGGCTTTGAAGATTAGTCCAATTGGTTTGTTGCTGCTTTAAAAACTTAGGAAAATACTTGAAAATTATGGTTTATGTTTATTTGAAATTAAGAGTAGTTGTAATATTTTAATTGGTTATGTGTTTGTGTCACTCAACTAGGGCAAGTTCTAGCCGAGTAAGTGTGTTTTGAGGCCATTTTTGGTAAGTTTCTCTTAAGATATTAACCCTAATTTTGGGCGATCATTTAAGCTCCCCTTAGGGTTGTTTACAATTAGTTTTGAATTAAAGAAAATCCCATAGATTTTGGCTTCTCCTTGCTCTTTTGCAAGAACCCGTAGCCCCATCAGTTGTTATCTATCTGTTTGTGTTGTGTGGATTTTGTGTTCATTTGTGAGAGTTTGAATAAGTAAGCTCCCTATCGCAGCTTTCTCCCCTTACTTAGGAGGTGAATCCCTAGCAAAGTTGTACAACCACATGAAATATCAAGTTGGAGTGTTACTTTTCGTTAAAGACAACCATTGAAGTCGAAGGTTGTGATTGACATCTCTTCAAACGAGCTTGCACCCATTCGGACATATCTTTTTCTTCCAATTGATTCTAATCTTGAAAGTTTGAGGTCTTCATTTTCATCCATTTGATAATTAGCTGTCCAAAAATTGTGTCCAAATTCATCTGTTTACTCTATTTTTATTCATCTTGAAATGCCCTTCCAAGAATTGTCCAAAACCCCAAATCTGATTTCAAGCAACCTACAACCTTTCGACTATAACTCTGTTTCTAGAACAAAGTTTTCTGCCAAATTTGGAGTGCATGTTCTACACATATTCCTTTCTATCCAAAAAAAATCAAGTGAAGATTCATCCATTAGATCGAGAATGGGGACCCGAGTCAGAATGGGGAACAACTAGACCTGAAAATGAGCCAAGTTGCCCGACCCTTCAAACTAATTACTTAACATGTACCAGAAGACATAAATAAGAACAAAAAGCTAGGGATCAACCAACTAGGCTAAACCAAAGGTTCATCAATGACTTGTCAGATAAATGTAATAATGTAAGTCCATACAGAAATAAAGGTGAAACATTTCGAACTGAAATTTAGTAATTCTAACAAAGTTTAACCTCACAAATTATTTCTCAAAAGTAATAATAAATTAAAGAAATGATTCACCAAGCTTACTCCTACTCTAGCAACTGAGGATCCTTCACACTATCCTTAAAAAAAGGGAGAGTCGTATGAGATGAGTTGACTAACTCAGTAGAGATGAACTTTATATTCAACGATATAATAAAAAGAATATGTGAGCATGCTACATAAAATAGGTTATATAGTATCAAACATAACACAGTAGGGTAATTTTTCAAAATAATCCACTATAGTGCGGTATGTAACATAAAATAATCAACTAATGTGAATTCTAGTGAAAATTGAGTCATTCAAGGACTTTGAGCATACCATGCCATTAGCAATAACAATAACGATAGTACTCAGCGATCGCAATAGCCTCGAACGACCCTTATCAGGTTTAGGGTTTTGAGCTTAGGGACACAACACATATAACTGGTCTATTACTCTAGTTAACAATAACAAACAAACACGTCCTCCAATTTTGAATATGCATAAGGAAAAATATGACCCCCTGCAGCCCGCCCCGCCCGCCCCCCCTCGGGTCGATCAAACTTGATTCTCATGATCAAGCTGATCAATGAAATTAAATATGAATTCTCAACTTTAATGTGTCTAATGAAAATATAATAGATAATATGAAAATTTGACGAGCCATCAAAATAGTCATGTCACTTTTATATGAGAAAACGTCTCAAAATAAAGTTTTAGAAAATAGTGCAATGCTCGATATAAAATAAATCCCTAACTCAACCTTGCTAGGCAAGCAAATGAAATCCAAAGTCTCTTCGAATGGAGCAAGAGTCTCCTACTACAATATTACATATAACCTACTTTACGGGTTACGGGTGAACTACAAGCCAAATCCTTCATTAATTCGTTGGACCTTTTGAGAATGCTTGAAATTCAAGTCTTTCAAACTCTAATCTGCAGTGAACAATTCATATATCAAAACTTACTACTAGGATTTCCTCCACCAAGGTTTTCAGCCACCCAAAACTCACCCTCAATGGATGTTCTCCTCTGCAGTTGCTCGCTCTCAATTACCCAAAGAAATTCAGATTGAAAGAGGGATTTAGGCTTCTTAAAATGAAAATATCCCCTGGAAAATAATCCAATAACCTCAACTTATAGTTTTCAAATTAATAAAATAAAAAGAAATTAAATAAAAAATCTTATGCTTAAATTTGGAGCAGCTACCGTTACAACATGTTATGTCGTGCATAGGTTTAAAATAACTTAAAAACTCTTCCATTATCTTATTAAAGCATACTACAGAGGCCATCGATGAGGCAAAGATCAAAATCTTACTATATACATAGATAACTATATTCAAAATAAGCATGCATCGCTTTTCATTTTAAAACAGCCCTAGTGAAAAAAATGGGTCACACAAGGACCCTTCGACACACTATCATAGAAAGGTGGTGATCTGAAGACCAGACAACACCTCATAAGATAGAAGGAAATGCTCTGAAGATCTGGTAGCATCACATTGGTTGTTGGTGATCCGAAGACTAGGCAGCAACAAAACTAGCAAAATCATATAAACAAATAGGGTTGTCGGCGAACAAAGTCAATGATGACACAACCCATAAAATCAACAAACAAAGGGATGCTAGCAATCTAAAGTCCATGCAGCGACATAACCCATAAATTCATATAAATAAATAGGCCAGCAAACAAAGTCAGTAATGACACAACCAATAAAATAAGATGAAAAATACTAATTTACCATGTTTAATGATTTGAAACCCAAGAAGCACGTCATGACCGCCCTATTACCCATTTATTTTATGGATTTGAAACCCAATGATACGTCATCAATGCCCCATTGCCCATTTTTGGAACATACAAACAAAACATATTAACACATCAGAAGATGTACTTGGATAACCTCATGATGCTTTGACATCGAAACAATCCAAAACATTAAGAGGATTCATCATCGTGCATAAAATAGCAAAACTAGAATGATAACCATGCACACATAAAGCAAACATGTAAAATCATACATACACACATACATATATGTAAAAATAGACGTGTTGTCAAACAGTCCCCGTCGGGATCTCATATGGGGCAATCCACAAAATAGAATTTTGAAAACAATGATGCAATGCAGTATAGTATAAAAATCTCTATCTCAAAGACGTCCAAATAGCCACGCCAACTAGCTGAACGTGCCATCAAAAACAAAAATAAAAACTAGGAACACCATCAGTGTGATGATCCAAATTAAGGACTAAACTTAATAACCATATTTATTATAATTAAATATGATTAAATGGTAATAAGTCATGAGATGCCTTTGAGGAGGAAATTGATCAATCAATTGAGGATATTTTTCCAAACCAAAAATAAATATAATAGTAGATACCTTAGATTATGAAATGGTGATGAGATTAGATTAATTGAATTTATGCTCACTAAGATATGAATTGTTTGCACGAAAGTTAATGGATGTGCTACAAATGAGCATAGTTGCTGTTTAAGGTGAATTGAGGAGGTTATTGTGATTAACAATTCAAACCATTTTAAAGTTATAAAATAGACACGTAAATGAAGTGTTATGGCTTTGGATTGAAGAGATTTGGACGCGTGCAATACAAGTTATGCTAGTTGGAAGTTGGATGAGTCTATAATTGTACTATTTTGGAAAACGTCTTTAAATTGGACTTTAGAGTGGGAATTTGGAGAAGTTTATGAAAGAAGAAATGTTCCTAACACATTCAAGTATGTGACCATATAATCAAATTAGACAACTAATTGGGTTATAACATGTTTCACCTAAGGATTTGTGGCTATGTATGTGATTAAGATATAGTTAAGAGATGATTAAGGTTCATTATTCATGATTAGTTATGATAATGAAGGAGATTAGCTTAGAACTAATCTAGAGTGATTTTTTTAAGCAAAGAGTGGTTAAAGATAATTAACTATGGTATTTTTGTGAATTTCCATTGTTTAAAGGGTAAAATGATAAATTTGAAGGACAAGATTGATTAATGGGTAAATTAACATCTCTAAGTTATCTTTAAGCATGCTGAGATAATAAGTATTCTTAGAACATAATGGAAGAAGGAGGAAATTCATGCTGAACTACAGAGGGTTAAGAGAGAAAAGGAGGAAATTCCAAAGAGGTAAGAACCCTAACCTAAGTATTTTCTAAATCATGTTTAATATTGCATAGTTGAAGTGAAAGGAGTTGGTCTATGGGATTAAAAGTAATATTCATGGAATTGTACATAGTAAATTCTTGGTGATGTTAGTTGAATTGGATTCAAACCAATTGATATTGATTTGTTGTGGGTTGAATATAAGCATAAATTGAATATGCTTTGGAGGTTTAATCCCATAAACCAATTGAATATTGCATGGTTTAAGTGAGGGGAGTTGGTTTATGGGATTAAACCTCCAAATAAACCAAATCCTCTCACTTAAACAGTGTATCTTTAAAATCTTTACAGCGGAAGATTTTAACCATTAAAATACATTTCTTGCCAAAACTCGAGTTTTTAATAGTCCTTTACAAATCCATAAAAATACACAACTCATAAAACAATAAGAGAAATTGTGGAATTAACCAACAACCACCAAGTCTTCATCATGAGCAAGCTCCCTCAACGTGACGTCACATTTACGATTTCCTTTGTAATATCCATACATGTAATGCAAGGTTCATCTATAAGTCTAAGACTTAGTAAGTAATGCATGTGACCATGAACATGACGTGACATGACACATGTTTCATCTTTTATTTCTTTTCTTGTCTTTCTTTCTCTTTTTGTTTTCTTTCATTTTTCTTTCACTTTTCAAATATGAGTAGACTCAACAGTGAAGCATACACTACTTTTCTCCACCCTTTTGGGAGGTCTAAACTATTTTAGGAAACAGACTCCACCCTTTTGGGAGTCCTCCATTAGTTGCTGTACAATTTAATGCACAACAACCTAGCGACCCTTTTGCTCCAGTTAGACCCGGGTTGCGCCGAAAGCAAACTAATGGATTAATGTGTAACACCCCAACTTTTTATCGAAATTTAATAAATATAATTGGAGTATAATTTGGGGATTTTGGATTAATTGGATGATTATCATGATATTAGCAAGGATGCAACTGTTAGGTTATAATTTAAGAGAATTCATTAAACGTTTAATTGATAGAAATCAATTTAGGAGATAGAATTAAGAAATTTAATTTAGACCTCTAATAATCTTTAAACAATATGTGGAATAAGTCGGGAGTGAGAAATTTGGGTAAGCTAATATTCGATACGAATATTTAACACAAATATATTTTAATAATAATTAATTAGGATTAAAAATGGGGAAATTAAAAGAGAAATTAAGTGAAGAGGGGAGGGAGAGCTAAACCGGTTCAGCCAAATCGGTTCAGGCTGGACCTCGGTTCGGTTCAGGAAAATGATGAAGGGCTGGACCTCGGTTAAATTTCTGTCTTCTGACCTTAGGTCATTTTGGGGAGCAGAACGAAATAGAGGGAGAGATCTAGAAGAGAGAAGGATGTCGAGAGGGTGAGCGAGAGAGAGAGACGGCGAGCTCGAGCTTGAGTTTGTCCCGGTCAGGCGAACGGCGAGCGACGACTGACGATGATCGAAGCGTCGGGCTTCACGATTTCAGTCTGGCGCGAGGCACCGATCGTCGGAGCAGTGTCAAACATCGACGCTTTATCAATTTCAATCGATGACAATGATGAATGGCGATGCTGGCATCGATGGAATAGAGACAGCAAGGACGGTGATCGGCAGAGGAGGAGGTTGGCAGAGAGTAAAGCTCTTGGATGGCTACTGCGAATTGTTGGCGATGCAGTTCCCTTGCCTCTCAGGTATTCCTCTTGGTAAAAAGGGAGTCTTTTGCTATTTAGTTAATTATCTGTAGATGAATTATTTTTATAATGGGTTGTTATATCTGGCTTGTTCTCTGTTTAGATTATTGTCACGTGAGACTAATTCTGCTATTGCTAATTGTTAAGACTACTAAATAAATGGGTTAGTTAAGCTTCTAATTGGATAACTGTTAGTTTAATTAGATGTTCTCCATGGCAAGTAAAAGATAAATGAAAAGGTGTTATCTTGCAAATGTTCTCTGTCGGACTTTGGTTGTACAAATTAATTATATCATCTGTTGATCCCTATTATGAGGAGAGGTTTTTTTGTGGGTGAATTAGATAGTTCTCTGTTAGTAATTGGATTAGTTTATTGGGATATGTTGGGTTCCATTTTGGGCGGCAATGAATTCCTAGAAATTTCCACATAATTAAGGGTAGGGAAATTTATAAGTTGTAATTATTAATGATGAATGTTACTAATTTGTAAAGGTATCGAAAAGAAGAAGAATAATAAAGATTTAAGTACGAATACACGTTAACGCTTCGAGATAAGGAATTTGGCGTGTCGTGGCCATATGGAGGCCCTACACCACAAGTGTGTGTGTGTGTGTGTGATTTTAGTGTTAGTGTTTTTAATGTTTTTATTGATAGTAGTTTGATGCTACGTAGATGTTGAAAATTGAAGATTTCCTTGTTGTGTTATGATTCTCTGTAAATTTGTCGTAGTTGTTATTTCTTTTGTTGGATTGCCTTAATGTTAGTTGTGTTAAATTGTTTTATACTATGTGAAATGCTTAAGGTTCAAGGATGACTAAATGAAAAAGAGTAAATGGTCATGTGAAGCATGAAAATGAGTTAAGTATTCTATGATAGCCTTCGTTGGAAACAAATCGTTGGAAACATTTGTATGATTGTTGTTCTTGTTTGTTTGTTATTCTCTTTAATGATAGTGTAGAAATTGTTTGTTAAATCTATGATATTCTCCTTTGTTAGTTTAGGTTTGTTTTATGGGATGCAAATGCCTAAGTAAAGGAAGAAATGATGGTATGAAAGTGGAACAAGTAAATGATAAGCTAATATGTAAAGTCCGAAAATGAGCTAAAAGATTTATGAATATTTACTTGCTGTGTGGTTACCGTTTATTTACCTTGCTGTCATGGTTTGTTTTTATTGTTAGTTGTGGTTCAATTTGATATATTTGTGAAATTAATACAAGCAAGAGTCAAGCATGAAATTTCTATAATTAATCAATTAGCATGTCCACTTACCAAAGCATGTATAATTATCATGTTAACTAGCAATATCAACACTTGAGCATGAAAATCGATAATTTATTAGATTAATAAATTGTACACTTCCTTCAAGCATGTTTGATATATGGCATGTTAACTAGTTGTTTAAATTATAATGAACACTTAAGTATGTTAATCACTTAGTATGCATGATTAACTGATTTAATTGAGCATGTTAACTTAGTTAGGTTCAGCATGTTAATTAATATTATAATTGACAATTAACAAAATTGATAGTAATTGAATTGATAATCGAATTATGTAATGAACTAATGATGTAAATTGATCATGTTAATGAACTAGTGTAATTAACTAAAGTAATTAATCTTGAGCATGTAAATTAGTAACTAAGTAAAATAGAATAATCACCTAGAATAATAATGGTATGAAGCATGTAAATGAATTAGGCAATCTACTAGAAGAATTAGCATGTTAATTTATGGCATTGTGTTCTAGTAATTCAATTCAAGCATGTTTTTCCTTGTTAAATTCATCATTTAAATACGCCTTCCATTATTACTCTTTATATGTGCTTTCCAATTTCGTTAATGATGTGTTAATAAAGAGGAGAATGATAATGAAGATGAAAAATTCATGTGAATGAGTTAGGGGTCTCAAGGATGGTGTGAACTTATATTTGTAGTTGTTTTTGTTATTGTCTTCTTGGTATGGTATTGTTTATAATCTCGTAGCATGTTATGTCCTATTAAAATCAAGTTGAGTAAAAGCATGTTAAATGACTTGGATAATTGATTAGAATAATTACCTAGAATGATAAAGGTAGGGATCATGTAAATGGACTAGGAATTTACTTTGATAATTGGCATGCTATTTTTGTATTCCATATTATTATAAATATTCTCTATTGTACATTGTGGTTGTCTTCATTGCTATATGCTTTCAATTCCATTATTCTTTTATATGTGCTTTAAATTTAGTTACTTTTGTTTAATGTGCACTTCAATTTCTATGAACATTGTGTTACGTTATCATACATCACGATAAGAAAGAATGTATGGTCATGCATCTTGTTAATAGAAACCCGTTGGGAGTGCCACTTTGGGGTGATACTCACACATGCATGAGTGAGGAAAATGAAATGAACGATGCTATGAACGAATGATGCAATGGGGGCTTAAAGGGCGAATGGGTAATTTGGATCTAGTCCACTTAGGGCTAGAAGCCGATCAAACTATTCCATCACATACGTGTTCCTTCAACTTCCAACTTGATGTATGAGTAATGAATGAATGAATGAAACGTAATGAAAAGATTGGTTTGGGGCGGACCCATTCCAAGTGAACTAAAGAGAGGCATGATCATATTGCATATTCTCTTTCCTTACTAAGCCTTTTGGGCTCAGAGTTTACTTGTGGTGTAGGTACATGTGTATGTAGAAGAAGAACGATAAACAAAACACAAAGCAGTCGATGAAAGGTTTACACGGGCAGAGCTTGTGGCTGGTCAGGCTAAAGACAAGTGAAGTAAATTATAAAACATAATGATTTACTTAGCATATTTTATCTGAATGTTTTTGCTTCTGCTATGTTTTAATAAATGATTTTCATAACGAATGTAATGAATGGATTTTGATACTCGGTTTTAGCACTCTGATTATGAAAGATCTTAATTGTCTTACAAAAGTTTTAAATTTCACGTATTTTAAAAGCTTATGAAAAACTGGGTCATCAAATAATGTCCCATAGGCCCACCCTTTTGGGACAGCCTATCATCAGTCACCATTTATGTACATTTTATCCTCTTTTTATCTTTCTTAAATGCAGACTCATGCATGAACATACATCATAATGCAACATGAACATTTTCACATAATATGCAAATATGAAACCACGGTAATAACAAAATTTCAATGCCTTTTTCTATCATGAACAGAACCATAAAAATAACTATAATAAATCCTCTACATGCTCAACAATTAAAGAAAAGCAGCAAAAAAAATTCTTCAAAAACAGAACTCATGGATACTCAAACATAGTTAACAACGTGAAACTGACTCATCTTGTAAGACCCCGATAATATTTTCCTTGTATATGTGATGTAATAAATTTTTTAAATGATTAATTTATTATATTGCATGACGGTGCATGTTAATTTGTGACGAGTATATATGGGGTAAATGTTGTGGAATAATTGAATGATAAAATTTTGAAGAAAAAGAGGTAAATTGAGATTTCGGACGCAGTGGATAAAAGTGTGTAAATGAAAATTTGGATGCATGCAGACTAGGAGTCACGTCCAAAAACTCACGGCACGATATCCCCAAATATTGGGTCAATGCAAGATGAGGACCTCACATCCAAATTTGTCCCCTGCCTTCAACGACTTTTTTAAATAGGATCGGATGAGCGCAGACAGTGGTGGACGCCAAAGTTTTGAATCTGTCCAATTTTTAGACTGTTTTGGAGGCACATGGATGAGGCAAGGATGACTCTCCTCATCCAAAAACACTGCTCGGATAGTGAGAATGAGGATTTTGGATGAACGAGGATGAGATTATTATGCATCCCTTCGTCCAAAAAGTCCCAGTTCTACGTAAAAATATGTTTTAAATAATAGAGTTTCTTGTCACGTAGTCATTAATTTCCCACTACGACGACACGGGGGACAACTCGCCCACGCCAAAGCAAGCCTCCACCTCTCGGTTGGTGAATGGACACCACGTCTCCAGTTAAGGCTTTGTCTTTTAATCACCCAGATTATGTCTCCCTCTACAGCCGTTGGCATTTTCAGCTCCCTGCAAGAGAGAGAATACTCTAGAGAAAGTTATGTGTGTTCTGTGAGTCTAAGTGAGTTCGTGTGATTTCTTCAAAGTGATACGTGAGTGAGTGTGAGGTTCTGTAAACTAAGGGAATGCAAGGATTAAGCTTGGTTGCTGCTAATGTGCTTTCCGTGTGGAATTTCTTCAACAAAAAGTAAGGATTGGGTAGAGTCTTAGCAAGTGGAGGCCCTACCTACAAGTAGAGTCTATGTGTGTTCTGTATTAATTTTCTATAATTTTCTTTACTGCAACTCAATGGTTTCTCTGATGGAAGAATAGATATTGAACTGCTATGATACGAACTAAAGAAATGAACTGAAGATTTCTCAATGAAATGATACGTATGAATAAGCAGTTAACTAATTAATAGATGGTAGTTTTGTTCCGATTAAAGTGTTGTATATCATATTGCATGATAAGATAGTAGACTCGATTGATACTATTCTAAATTCTTGGTACTAGTTAGGAGCTGTAACTTTCCTTTAGCATGACTATGCATGATAAATCTCTAATATGACATGTTTAAGTTTTAGTAACCTTAAAGTAGAATATTTACTCTATCAGCCATGCTTTATTTTTAAATGTACACTTGTTTAGGATCGATTCATGCCATTAGCTCTTAGTGATTTACTAAGCATGTTTCTGATTAATTGTTAATTCCATGTCTATGCCATTGTACAAATGTTAAGCATGTTTAGCTCGTTCAAGTAACCTACTATACAATTTACATTTAATCTCAGTTTAATAATAGCACGGTCAATCTGCTGTTTCCTTTATTGTCAGGTTCTATATATTCAAGCATGTTATTCGCTGTTTTTATTCGTTACTATATTCGTTCTTTCATTCGCTTTTAATTACTGCTATTCATTGATATTCGCTGTTTAATTTATGTTATTTTATACTATATCAACATGCATAATAATAATAGAAACTAGTAGGAACTAGCACCTCTAGGGTGGTACTCATATGCATTATGTGAGAAAAAGAATAAATGAAATGAATGAAAGAAAAAGAAAATGGGGAGTTGGGGGACGTAGGGGTAGTCTGATCTAATCTGGTAGCTAGACTTACGCCCCTCCCTTGTCGGGAATGGGACTAGCTACACACATGAGGTTAGATGTCGTCCAAGACTATTCCCTCTCACATGGGTTGCTCTAATCTCCTGCTCGATGTACAAGTTATGAATGAACGAACAAAAGAATGAAAGAATGATACGTAAAGAAAAGATTGGTTTGGAGCGGACCCATTCCAAAAAAATTAAAGAGAGGCATGATCATACTGCATACCACACTCCTTACTGGGCCTTTAGGCTTATTGTTTTACTTGTGGTGTAGGAAATGGACAAGAAGTAATAATGCCAAGAGTAGAGGAGGATGCATTTCCCGTTGAGCCTGCAGGCTATCCGGATGAATCACTACTTGAGTAGGATTATGGCTTGAAAGAAAAAGGAAAGAATTTACTATTTTGAAATGGTTTGATAAAGAACACGATTTTGCAAAATATTAACTCTTACCTTAACCCTCAAACTATGTTTTGGATATTAGTTATGTTTTCTCATTTAACTCTGAACTTTATTTAACGCACCTCATATTTCTACTTTACTCTGATTTAGTTATACACTTTAAATTCTACGCTTGGGTTTAGTTTTCTCCCACTTGTTTTAAAAGGAAAATAAAAAGAATTTTTTTTATATGATAACTAAAAAAGAAAAGTTAAGATAAGAAAGAACGGATTTGACGCAGGGTGTCACAGTTGTTATCAGAGCCATAATTAGGTCTCGTACGATTCAGTACACAAATAACCTAGACTCATCGGACAATACTCCTCTGACTGTAAGTTTACTTTTACATTATTGAACTGTTTCCCTTAAAATAATTATGCTATAAAGTGGAAAATGTATAGAATTATAAATGGCTGAAATGTTTCCCTTTAACTTATGACGCTACAATGTGAAATCGTATAGGAGTATAAATGGCTAGGCGGGGAAGAGGGAATGATTCGGTTAATGATGAGACACCCAGAGCTCCAGGCTAGAAAGATGATAATGATGGCTCGGATGATGCTCTTGATCGTATAGCTACGGTAGTGGAGCAACAGTCTTAGCTTATAGAGCGATAGTCTTAATATATGGAGTAGCATTTTCGATACATGGAGAGATTTATGGGACAAGACCATGGGAATGGTAATGGTAATCAACGGGCACTATCGATTCAACCGATTCAAAGGGAAGCATGTTGGGAGAAGCTCCAAAAAATCAAGCCTCCCTGTTTGAACGGAGACATCTTAGACATTTCGGGGGTCAAGGAGTGGATACGCTCCCTGGAAGATAAGTTTGCATATGCAGAGATTGGCGAGGCTGAAAAAGTTAAGTGCACTACTTATTTGCTAATGCATGGTGCGTGCTTTTGGTGCGACTCGGTTAAGTCTTCATGAGACGTCACCACCCTCACATGGAAAAACTTCAAAGAGCTGTTTAATGAAAAGTATTTCAACTACACTGTCTGTATGCAGAAGTTAATGGAATTTAGTCTGCGACTTCCCGAGTATTTTCCTCAACAATCTTCTAGATCTACCCTTTGAATCATGAGGCTAAATTGGAAGATGTTGCGATAGTTTGTGACTTGCCGAGTGTTTTCCTCAACGATCTTCCCGGTCTACCCTCTGACCGCAAGATCTAATTTGAGATCAACTTACAACATGGCATTGAACTTATCTCCAAAAACCCATATCGTATGCCACCAACTAAATTATGGGAGTTGAAAGTTCAATTGGATGAACTGGTCACCAAGGAGTTTATTCACCCGAGCTTTTCCACTTGGGGCGTACTAGTGCTATTTATAATAAAGAAAGATGGGACACTGAGAATGTGTATCAACTACTGAGAATTGAACAAGGAGACGATCAAGAATAAGTAACCACTACCGAGGATTGAGGATCTATTTGACCAGTTATGTGGTGCCCGGGTACTTTCAAAAATTGACCTCCGCTCAGGCTATTACCAATTGAAGGTTAAACTAGATGATGTACCTAAGATTGCTTTCCGCACTAGGTATGAACACTATGAATTCCTGGTTATGTGATTTGGGTTGACCAAAGCCCCTGTCACGACCCGAAAGGGGGCAGGACAGAAACGCTGGGCCAAACGACCCAGTCTTTGTAGAAGACCCGATCGCTCAGCCCAAGGCTAGTTAAACTATTGCAGAAGACTTGAATAAATATCCAGCCGCAATCTACTTGTGATGGGTCATGGTCTATATAGTGATTGCGAGATTAAAAATAATGCGGAAATAATAACTTAAGAATCCAAGTAAATACTGTGCATACAATCCAGAAGATCCAACAACCAATTTAAATATTTTTTACAGTCATCCAAATTAAAGATTATAAAATCATCCAAAATTACGCTTACCGATAAATAAAAGTTTAACTAGTTAACGAAAGACAATTGTAGACAAGATCTCCAATCTGATTCTTGCTCAAGCTTACTTAATCTTCTCTTTACCTGGGGTGGTGGGAGTCGTGAGATGAGTGACTAGCTCAGTATGGAATTTATACTAAATACTATGCATGTGTAAAACTTATTTTACCTTTTTTTGAAAACCATAAGTTTCGTGGAATCATGCACATTTTAATAAAACATTGAAATCATTTTCGTCTCAAGGAAATCAGACCCAAAGGCCTCCGATGAGATTTAAGAAAACATGGTTGTATACATAGACAACTATCAATTAAAATACTATCGTCGTGTTTTGTTACAAAATTGTGCTCCATGATAAAGGAGGGTCACTCAAGGACTTCTCCGAACAAACGCACAGAAAGGCGGCGACCGTTTCCAGGCAGCACCTCATGAGCCTGGAGGAATGAGAAAAGAAAAATGACGATGGTCTGTAGACCCGACTCGTCACCCGGGTTGTCGTGCAAATTGTGCTACGACACACCCGTAATGTATACAGATAAAAAAATATCCTGATCAGGTTTAGGCATTTGCAACCCACGGAAGCGTCAACACCTTCCCAATGTGTCCTATTTTCACACAGCGCGCAAACAAAACATCTCCACGCAGTAGGAGATGTATCGGGGATGTCCCCTTGATACGTTGACGCCGAGACCATGCAAAGTGTCAGGAGGATTCATCCCATACAGGTTATAATCATAACATAAAAACATGAAATCCAATGCACAAAAGTAAACATGTAAAACTTTTGTACATATATAGTATAAAAAGCTGACGTACTGTCGAACAGTCCCCGTCAGGTTTTTCATGTGTGGTATTCCACAAAATATGATTTTATTTTGAAAACTATGTAATGCGATGCAGGCAACTAAGTATAAAGCCCCTACCTCGATGGCGGTCCTTCCTCGTATGTGAAGGAACAGCTACCTCGGGCACCGGCTCAAAGTCCTCTAACTCGTCTGAGCCTACAACATATTAAATACGTAGAAATCTCATAAATTAATTCACAAAATAAGCAGGAGGGTCCTACACCAGGAATAGGAGCCCAATCGACATGTAAACAATTCATCTAATAATCCCAACAAAATCCCCCAACTTATCCTCAGTAAACTAATAGTGCAACAACATCTAACGCAGAATCAATTTCATCCAATTTGGCTATGTCACCTCCAAGACAGGTTGCAAGCAGATCTCAATAACCTTAGCAAATTAGTTAAATCATCCTCAATACTTATTCTTCAACCACCACTAGAATAAATAAAGCAGTATCAAAACATGGACCAAAAATCACCACATCAACAATTCATTCTTGGGTTTCATCAACAAGGAGTTATTCACTATTGCTTTCAAGAAATGAAGTTATTTCCTTGAAATTAGAATCAACAGTTCAGTTGGTAGTATAATAGGCAACATCCAAGGCTAACAAATAAATCCAACATTCCTTTCCTACGATTTCTTTTATCTCCAATTGCAATAATTAATCGACAGAAGTATTCTAAGCAGAAACGAAAACAAAATTGAGAGTTCAAATCTCCAAAACTTGTCACAATACCTCCTGTAAAGTCAAAACCTAAACAATCCTAGCAACCCAAACAAATTCCAGATATCAACCTGAATATATATCCTCAGCAAACCAAAACAAGGCAGCAATATTGAATATAAAACTCTCATTCATCAACTTAATCAGAGATCCGTAACAAACAATCAGGGCATTTCTTTTCATCCAAAACAGAGGCATTTTCCATGAAACAAATTATTTCCAATCTACTGCTATCATTATCAAAGTAGGAACATCCACACTTAACCAGCAAGATCCAAGCAGAACGAAGACAAAACATAGCATTCAACATTTTCTTACCCAAAATCAGAAGATCGGAGGAAGAATGCTCGCTCGACGGATGGGTTGCTCTCGCCTGAATTGTCTGTTTGCAGCTCACCGAAGGACAGCTTCTCGTCCAACCAAAATGTCCTCGAACAGTGCTCGCAGTGGTTGCAAGCTCAAAACCGACAGCTCCGAGCTGTCTCACCTTCAGTCGGCCGAATGCGTCACTCTCCCGCGTAATGCCCCCAGATGCAGCTCGCCATTTTTGTCGCCTGGAGTCACCAGTTCGTCTCGATCAAATGTTGTCCCCGAAACTCCATTTTCGCGTCGCCTTTCTCTAGCGAAGACGAAATGAGAGAAGCCCTTTCTTTTCTCCATTGATTTTTTTTTTCCTCCTGCGGCGCCTGTTCTTCTCTTCCCTCTTAAATCTTCTTTTAGGTTTTCTTTTCTCTCATTTATAATATTCCTTCATTCTTCAAAGTCTACCCGCGGGCACTCATTCCTTTCCCAGAATAATTTTCATCTTCTCTTTTATTTAAATCTCCTTTTCCTTTCAATCACCCCTGTTATGTCTTTCCCTTTTATTTAATAAATTTCCTAATCCTTTATTTCAATTAACTTAATCTCTTTAATATACAATTACATATATATATTTAAAATATATGGATTATATGCTAATTATAATTAATCCATCTCCAACTTCCGACTTATTCCAAATATCTCCCGACAACGATTTCAGTCCAATCTAATTCTTCAATACCATTTCTTAAATCAATTTTCCATTAAGAAATTTCTAATTTCACTGATTTAACTAATTGACTAAGATTTCACACGTGGTCGCTACGCGACAATTCGAGTCAACCTTTCAACGTTAAGACCAAATATTAACGCGAAAAATTCACATGTGGAATTTACTACCCTGAAAATTCTAGGATTTCACAGCCCCTGCATCCTTCATGGATCTGATGAATCAGGTCTTCAGGGATTTTTTAGACAAATTTATCATTATCTTCATCGATGATATGTTGGTCTATTCCCATTTGGAGGAAGAGCATTGTGAACATCTACGGATGGCTCTATCGATTCTTAGCCAGCAACAATTGTACACCAAATTTTCTAAGTGTGAATTCAGGCTTCTCCGTGGACCCAACAAAGGTGCAAGTGGTTGTGGATTGGGTACAACCAAAAAATGTCAAAGACGTAAGGAGTTTCCTTGGGTTGGCCGGATACTACAGGCATTTTATTAAGGGACTCTCTAAGATTGCTCTACCACTCACCAGTCTGACAAAGAAGAACGTACGGTTTTGGTGGTCCAGCGATTTTGAGAAGAGTTTCCAAGAATTGAAGCACAGACTGACAACTGCCCCGGTACTGATGTTGCCTGTGGAAGAAGGTGACTTTTGCATTTACTGCGACACATCAAAGAGAGGGCTGGGTGGAGTTCTTATGCAACATGGAAGGGTTATTGCATATGCTTCTCGATAGCTTAAACTACATGAGTTGAATTATCCTACACATGACCTAAAGCTCGTTGCTGTTGTCTTCACTCTCAAAGTATGGAGACACTATTTATATGGGCAGCGCTGTGAAATCTACTTGGATCGCAAAAGTCTTAAATATATTTTCACACTGAAGGAACTAAACATGTGGCAACGGTGATGGTTGGAGTTCGTTAAAGACTACAACTGCAAAATTAAATACCATCTGGGGAAAGCCAATGTTGTTACGGATGCTCTCAGCTGTAAAGTTGTCGTGATGAGCGTGATATGTAAAGAAATGCCTTCTGGACTTCAGAAAGACTTATAGGAGCTTGATATGCAGATGGTCCCAATGCAATTGGATGTGATATTATCCAAATTGACCTTGATGCCGTCTATTCTTGAGTAGATTAAGGAAGCCCAGCAAGGCGATAGTATATGTGGGGATTTCAAACTGAACCTAAACTCCCCAGAATATCAAGACTACTCTATGTCTATGGATGACATAGTAAAGTATAAAAAATGATGGTATGTGCCGAGCAGTACGACCTTGTGAACGAAGATTCTACAAGAAGCTCACTATTCTAGCTTCTCAATTCATCCTGGTTGTAACAAGATGTACCGGGATCTTAAAGCACACTATTACTAGCCAAATATGAAGCACGACATTGCCGTGTATGTGGCTTTATGCGAGGTTTGTCAACGGGTGAAGGCCGAACAACAACGACCAGGTGGTTTGCTCCAACCATTGCCAATTCCAGAGTGAAAATGGGAGCGTATCATAATAGATTTTGTCACAAGCCTGCCCAGGACCGCTAGAGGGCACAATGCAATCTAGGTGATCATGGATAGATTGATGAAAGTTTCACATTTCCTGCCTATAGCCATGACATATAAAATGAATCAGTTTGCTAATCTATATGTGAAGGAGATTGTACGGCTACATGGTGTTCTGATTTCTATCTTGTCGGATCAGGATCCACGATTTACTTTAGTATTTTGGCAGAGTCTAAACAAGGCCATGGGTATGGAACTGCAATTTAGCACAATATTTCATCCTTAGACAGATGGCCAAAGTGAGAGAACAATCCGAACTCTCGAAGATATGCTTCGTGCCTGTGTACTAGAATTTCAAGTCGGATGGGAGAAAATTCTACCCTTGGTTGAATTTGCATATAATAATAGCTTCCAGGCCACGATAGGCATGGCACCATAAGAAGCTCTATATGGGAGGAAGAGCAGATCTCCCTTACATTAGGATGAGGCAGGTGAAGTGACATTCTACTGCCCATAGTACAGAAAACATTTGTGGCCATAATAAAGCGAAGGATGTTAGTAGCCCAAAGTCCTCAGAAGAGTTACGCCGATAATCAACGGCAAACCTTGGAATTCAATGAAGGAGATAGTGTATTCATAAAGATATCTTCATTCAAAGGTATCGTTTGCTTCGGAAAGAGTGGAAAGCTCAACCCAAGATATGTGGGCCCCTATGTAATCACAAAGAGGATAGGACTTATTGCCTATCAATTATAGCTACCAGATTCTATGGCGGGCGTACACAATGTCTTTCACGTGTCAATGCTCAAGAAGTGTCTAGGGAATACAACTTTATTGAACCCTCCCAAAGATATCGAAGTTCAACCCAACTTGAGCTACAAAGAAAGGCATATTCAGATCCTAGACTATATATTAAAGAATCTTCGACATAAGCGGATTCCGCTGGTCAAGGTTTTATGGCAGAACCATACAAGCGAAGAGGCCACATGGGAGAAGGAAGATGACATGATGGCCAAGTATCCCGAGCTATTCAGTCAGTTAAATTTTAGGGACCAAAATTTTTGTAAGGGACATAGAATGTATTACCTCGATAATATTTTCCCTTTATATGCGATGTAATAATTTTTTTGAATAATTAATAGATTACATTGCGTGATGGTGCATATTAATTTGTGACTAGTATATATGGGGTAAATGTTGTGGAATAATTGAAGGATAAAATTTTGAAGAAAAAGAAGTAAATGGAGATTTCAGACGCAGTGGATAAAAGTGTGTAAATGAGAATTCAGACACATGCAGACTAGGAGTTGCGTCCGACAACTCATGGCACGTTGTCCCCGAGTTTTGGGACAATGCAGGACAAGGACCTCGTGTACAAATTTGTCCCCTGCCTTCAACTCGACTTTTCGGACAGGACCAGACAAGCCAGACGGTGGCGGACGCTGAGGTTTTGAATCTGTACAATTTTTGGACAATATCGGATGCACACGGATGAGGCAAAGATGACTACCCTCATCCAAAAACGCTGCTCTGATAGTGAAATGAGGATTTCGGACGAACGCGGATGAGGCCAGAACGCATCACTTCATCCAAAAAGTCCCAGTTCTGCATAAAAGTATTTTTTAAATAATAGAGATTATTATCGCATAGTCATCAATTTCCCACTACAACGACATGGGGGAAAACTCCCCCATGCTGAAGCAAGCTTCCCCCTCTCGGTTGGTGAATGGACACCACATCTCTAGGTAAGGTTTCATCTTTTAATCACTTAGATTATGTCTCCCTCTGCAACCATTGGCATTTTTAGCTCCCAGCAAGAGAGAGAATCCTCTAGAGAAAATTGTGTGGGTTCTGTGAGTCTAAGTGAGTTCGTGTGATTTCTTCAAAGTGATACGTGAGTGAGTGTGAGGTTCTGTAAACTAAGGGAACGCAAGGATTAAGCTTGGTTGCTGCTACTGTGCTGTCCGTGTGGAATTTCTTGAACAAAAGTAAGGATTGGGTAGAGTCTTAGCTAGTGGACGCCCTACCCACAAGTAGAGTCTGGGTGTGTTTTGTATTAATTTTCTGTAATTTCCTTTACTGCAACTCAATGCTTTCTCTGATAGAAGAATAGATATTGAACTGCTATGATACGAACTGAAGAAATGAACTAATGAACTGAAGATTTCTCAATGAAATGATACGTATGAATAAGCAGTTAACTAATTTATATATGGTAGTTCTGTTCTAATTAAAGTGTTGTATATCATATTGCTTGATAAGCTAGTAGACTCGATTGATAATGTTCTAAACTCTTGGTACTGGTTAGGAGCTGTAACTTTCCTTTAACATGACTATGCATAATAAATCCCTAATATGACATGTTTAAGTTTTAGTAACCTTAAAGTAGAATATTTACTCTATCAGCCATGCTTTATTTTCAAATGTACACTTGTTTAGGATCGATTCAGGCCATTAGCATTTAGCAATTTTCTAAGCATGTTTTTGATTAATTGTTAATTCCATGTCTATGCCTTTGTACAAATGTTAAGCATGTTTAGCTAGCTCAAGTAACCCGCTGTACAATTTACATTTAGTCTCAGTTTAATAGCATGGTCAATCTACCGTTTCCTTTAGTGTTAGGTTCTATATATTCAAGCATGTTATTCGCTGTTTTAATTCCTTACTATATTCGTTCTTTCATTCGCTTTTAATTGCCGCTATTCATTGATATTCGCTGTTTAATTTGTGTTATTTTAAACTGTATCAACATGCATCATGATAATAGAAACAAATAGGAACGGTCACCTCTCGAGTGGTACTCATATGCATTATGTGAGGAAAAGAATAAATGAAATGAATGAAAGAAAAAGAAAATGGGGAGTTGGGGAACGGAAGGGTAGTTCTGATCTAATCTGGTAGCTAGACTTACGCCCTTCCCTTGTCGGGAATGAAACTAGCTACACACAGGAGGTTAGAAGCCAACCAAGACTATTCCCTCTCACATGGGTTCCTCCAATCTCCCGCTCGACGTACGAGTTATGAATGAATGAATGAATGAAACGTAAAGAAAAGATTGGTTTGGGGCGAACCCATTCCAAAAGAATGAAAGAGATGCATGACCGTACTGCATACCCCACTCCTTACTGGGCCTTTATGCTCACTATTTTACTTGTGGTGTAGGAAATGGAAAAGAAGTAAAAATGCCAAGAGTAGAGGAGGATGCATTTCTCGTTGAGCCTACAGGCTATCTGGATGAATCGCTACCTGAGTAGGATTATGGCTCGAAAGAAAAAGGAAAGAATTTATAATTTTGAAATGGTTTGATGAAGAACACGGTTTTGTAAAATATTAACTCTTACCCTAACCCTCAAATTAATGTTTTGAATATTAGTTATGTTTCCGCATTTAACTCTGAACTTTATTTAACGCACCTTATATTTCCACTTTACTCTAATTTAGTTATGCACTTTAAATTCCATGCTCAAGTTAAGTTTTCTCCCACTTGTTTTAAAAGGAAAATAAAAAGAAAAAAAATAATCTATACGATAACTAAAAAAGAAAAGTTAAGATAAGAAAGAATGGATTTGACGCGGGGCGTCATACATATAATAGGTATAATTAATCCTCAAACCTTAACAAGTGGTAAGCATCAACAGTGCATAGCAATATACTAGTAGTTCCTAAAGAAAACAACACATAAACCCATCAAAACTGTGAGTATACTGAATTCCTTTAGAACCCATCCTTTAAAACATTGAACAAATATGCAAATCCTCAATTCTCAAAATCAAAACCGTGGCACTAAAACATATCCCATAGAATCCATTATTAAGCATCAAGCATAAAACAATAAAATCAATAGAGCACACGTCCTACCATAAAATACAACAAGCATTGATCAACGAAATTGACAAAGCATGAGTCCTCAATGATATATATATCAAGGCAATGAACAAAATAGAGAACAAAAGCCCAATCAACAAAGAATAAGTTCTCTATACTGTCTTTCAAGCATTAACCGTAATGATGAATAGAACTCAATCAGCAATGGATAATCCTCATCCATGTCTAACAATGCAGTAAATGAAAGATAGAACAAAATCCAACCAATAGAGTACTAGCCTTGACAATTTTCATCCACTAGTAACTAAAATGAAAAGGAGGACAACTCATTCAACAAGGAAAAAATTCCTTAACATTGCCTATCCAGCCGTAACTAAAATGTAAATTAAAAACTCAATTGACATAACAAAAATCCTCATCAGTGGCTATCAGCAGTAACCAAAAATACAGTACAAAATTTAAACAACGGAGCGTATATCATCAATACATTTTATCAAAGTTGTAAATGAACAGAGAAAAAATTCCAAACAACAGAGCACCATTCTCAACAATTTATCAAGGCAGCAATGCACAAAGGGCAAGCATTTGCCTAACACCATGCATTGTAGGGTCGATAAGGCCAAAATACAATCAGCATTTACTTACCTCTAATTCATCATGGAAGGAAATTTCTCAAGCACTTGTCTTCCTCTCTTGTCTATGAAGGCACGGTTCCCTTCTAAATGTAGCCGACGGGTTACCACAGTCACCCGTTCAAAACCCCCATCCTGCCTCATAAAAACCTTTGCCTCGTAAACCCCCTGTTAGGCACTGCAAAAACCCCAACTCATGGGAGCGTTTGTTCCTATGGGCTTAGTCGCTCTCGCCATTTTTTTGCCCCATGATTCAACAGGTCAAACAGTGATGTTCTCTCTCGTTTGCACACAACAACGTTGTCCAGACATTCCTATGGCCGCTGCCTTTCTTCGTGAAGAAAATTTCAGCCTTGGGAGTCTCTCTCGCTTCTCCCATTTTCCTAAATAATTTCTTCCTTTTTGTCTTCTTCCAACACTTAGCCAAACAACCCTCGTCTTCCCCTAAATCCCCTTCTAATCTTGACCAAGACACAATAATGCTAATCATGGTTTCCAAAAAATACCCTCTCAAATCTTAGCATTTTCTCTTCCTATTCCTTTATTCCTGCACACTCCAAGTCACTCACATGTCCCATAATTTTCCCCTTCTAATATTCACCAAAATAAAGTCCAACCCTTCTTCCTATTTTAATTGTTATAATCCCACAATATTTTTCTAAAATATCTCTTATCTTTCCCTTATAATTAATACTTCTTATGCTAATAATAATCCCGCCATGAAATCCATAAATTCCTACTAAATCTCCATAATCATAAAATAATATTCCTTACTGATAGATCGATTTGATAATTATTACATACTGTGAACGACATCTTCAATCATTTTAAAAATTTGTCCAAAAGGAATTGCGGTCACTACAGCAAGTATTTGCAGGTGTGTTGATATTAATTAATTATGAGAGGAAATGGCAGTATCCAAAATGGAATTTTTAGTATTTGCAGAGAAAAAATGGATGTGTGATTATCCATGGATGTGTGAGTACCTACAAAATGAGGTGTTTGCGTATGAGAGGTGGAATCCGTGGAATGAAGGGTATGGGGAAATGTTCGTATCTACAACGAAAGCGTTGGTGTCTGCAGATACTTAGTTTTAGAGGACACGTGGCTGTGTATGAGTGAGTGTCCATGGAATATTAGTGTGGGAGTAGATATCCACAGATGATATCCACAACAAACACATAGGATTCCGCAGCAGATGCGTAAGTTTATGCAAGCGAGAGTGTGGGTATCCTTAGGTACCTTGGTTTAGAAGGATACGTGGCTACATATTAGATGTGTCTGAGGAATATTATGTGTGGTGCAGATATCCATAGTGGATATTTGCAGCGGACACGTAGGTTTTTGTAAGGGGATGTGTGGGTATCCATAGATTATGTTAGTATAGACTTCCAGAAAAGGTGTTTTGTTCATGTATTGTGTCTAGAGCGGATGCCCGCACATGGGTTGAGGTCATTGCATAAGTCCTTTAAGGATACTTTAAGGCATCAATAGAGGATGTCTAGATAGATGTGTGACATAATTTCATGTATCATTTGTGTCACAACCCGAGTGTGACTCTCGTTCTTTTACATTTACACATTTTTTTTGTAGATACATTCTATAATGGAAGACTTTGTCATTACTCTTTTGAAATCCACAAATACTTTTCTATATCAACAGCAGAAGACCTTCTCATTTTACCTTTGGATATACATTTCACATTCCTATATCAAACAGAGAAAGACTTTTTCATTTTACCTTTGGAAACACATTTCACATTTTTTATTTCAAATCCTTTTTTAACCCAATTACATGTTTTCTCAATTCAACTCAACTTAAATTCAATAGTAACTTAAACATTTCATCGAGCATATAAATTCAACTTTTAATTAAAAACATTCACACTTAAATAAAGTCCATTTACAAAAGAGAAAACTATTTTTCTTTAACAACCCAAATTGTCACCAATTCAATTCAATATCCATCATAGTAAACAACCATTTAATCATATACCCAAATGTTAATTTTAGTTTATGAATTAAAAATCCCCTTTACATGCCATCCTCCTCCCGTTAGTGCAATCGCATCAAGCCATGCTTCCACCCAACGTAGTACTTCATTAATCCTAGTATTGACCACATCAATCGTTATATAATATCTCATCCTGTGCTTCTCCTACATCATAGAACTCATCTATGAGCCGAAAGCTTAGTAAGTGACCAATTACATTTTTCTTACTATTTACATAACATATCTGTAACATGCAAATCTATATTTCATTTAAGAACATGAAATCATTAAACTATTGTTTACTTCCCTTTTTCCATCACCAACATAATTAAACTGTACATGTAGAGGCATAAACATACAAGAAACACATATGACCTCTTAACTATACTATGCATGCAATCTGTAAAAACAATTTGCATCTTTGAGAAACATGAACTTGTAAAAACTATTATTTACTTTCCTTCCTTTTCTTTTCACTTTTCCTTTGATTGTAAGAGCACCGTTAGAGGGAGTAATCACCATTTGGTCCACCTTTTGGGACAACTTACTCGATTCCGTGGGAGATGGCACCATTTGGTCCACCTCTTGAGACAGCTAACTCAACTCCACCCTTACAATCCTTTACATATCTTTTCATTATTCTTTGGTTCTATCTTTCTTAATGAAAACTCATTCATAAACCAGTAGCATTTCCTTTTTAAAATTCATTTTTCGTGGTGCATGTCGATGCAGACCATGATAGTACATGCAATATTCATTATGAGACATAGTCATGAAGACACATCATTTTATACAGTAAGCATTTACATTTTTCTAGTCATTGGGACATTTCATCCATTTACTTTAACCATTCAGCAGTTTATTGAAATAAATAAGCATAACAACAATTCATTTGTCAACTGTTCATCAATATAATAATAGAGCAACATTGCAACATTTACATTAAAGTAACAATTTCTAGTCCTATCTAAATCTTAGCATTTTGTGATATAGGCCGTGAGGTCAGACACATGAAGAGTCACTTATGTGTCTTCCAGCTTTGACCAATGTTGGGCGCTTGCTCATGGCTCTCACCTCCTCCTCTATTTCTTCGATGAATTTAGACAGTAGTGGCTGGACTTATAGTTAAACTAACATTCCAATAGAAAGCCACTACCTTTATAAGTTGCATGTGGTCATGAGGTGTTGAAAACTTAGCCAACAAGTTTTCCCTCTAGCTTACATGTTCGAATCTTTTCACAACATTGCCCACGATCTAGAAGCTAGGTTGCCCCTCAACTCCCTCTCATAAGTGGCCGATTGATTCAGTTTTCTAACTTGGAATGGTTTTAAATTTTTGAGCTACTTAGCAGTGCTATTCTTCATTTTTTTGTGGATCGTTTCTATCCGCAGACACGTTTACTGGGGCGGGTCCAGTGTTCATTGCACATTTTTCATCCAAAATGACTTCATTTAACTTCTGTCATGAACGCGTTTCTATCCACAGATGCTTACTCTTTCCCAGGTCAACTGTTCAATGCATTCTACTTAACCAAAACAACATCACTTAACTTGAATCATGAATGTTTTTTATTCGTGGATGCTTACTCTTTCGCGGGTGAATTGTTCAAAGCAATTTATTTGACCAAAAACGACATCGCCTAACTTGAATTACAAATGCATTTCTATCCACGGACACTTACTCTTCCACATGTCAACTGTTCAATGCAGTGCACGTGTCCAAAATGACATCATTCAATTTTTATCGAGGCTTTTTTTCTCCCGCAAGGAATCTTTCTCATCTGTGGGAGCATCTTCCTCCAATCTAATGGTCCTTATCTTATTTGATCCTTTGATCTAAAAGTTCCTATCCGTCTTGCAAGGAATCTTTTTATCTTCCACGAGGCATCTTTTTGCTAATCTATTAGTTTTCATCTCATCTGATCATTTGATCTGGCAGTTCCTATCTCTGCAATGCAATGTATAAAATTAAATCTCTACCTTGAAATGGACTCACGACCAGCCCAAGCCCAAATATCCATATGTCCGTGATTTTTAAATTAATGTTTAGGTACCTATCCAAAAATAAAATGGTCAAATTTTTGGGTTAAATTTTGGTATATTAAATATTAAATTTTCACTTAAAAAATTACATAATTAATTTGTGTACAAATCCTTCAAATTGGGCTCAAAATAAGGTCAAAAGAGTCCCAAAATTGATACTGAACTGCGACCCAAAAAGGCTAGACTATGGCCCAATAAGAACCCTAATTTGCAGCCCACACTAGGCTCAAACCATGGCCACTGTGTTTGGATCACAGGTCTTGACAATGGCCTTGAGCGATCATGTGTTGCCGACAGAGAAAGAACTCTGGCGCAACTCGTGCATTGCCAATGTTTTTGAATTGGAGACACCCAACCGTTGCACAATCGGCTGAGCTTGAAGGTTCTCCCCTACTACTACTCAACGTTTACAAAGTCGCGATGTTCCCGATGGCGTTCACTAAAATGTTGGATTCTTCCAACATTTTGACAAAATCATTGATTCCTTCCTGCAAAATAACTGATAAATCCAACAAAGTCCAACAATCCAACACTCAGACTAAAATTGCTACTATGCAAAGCAAGGCCAAAGAGAAAAATCTAATTTTTATATGCCTATGGCTTATTGGTTTACAATTGCAAAAAATTTTAAACAAACCCGCAGAAATTGTCACTCCTCCCTTCCAAACTCGTAATAAGAACAACTCAGTTTTTCTCTTCAACACCGAGAACAAGATTTGCATAAAAATTCAATCATTCTGACAGAATCAAAATTACAAAAGGGAAGCGAAACTACATACCGAAGTCGATGTTCTCTCAGTCACAGAGTCTAAAATTGACCTCAAATCCCAACCCAATATTGCTGAAAGCTGCTTTGTTTTGCTGGAAGAAGATCGCTGAGAGAGAAAGTGAGCAATGACAAGAGGACTATGGAAGTGATATTGTAACGACCTGTAAACTTAAACTTTAAAATCATAGTGTAGTGGAAGACTTTTCGTAATAAAAGCATTTGAAATAAAAAGAAATGAAATAACCATAATAATTTTTCTTTTCTTCTTTAAATCTTTATACTTTACAAAACATTTCATAACTTAAAACAATTTACATTTCCTTTCTCTTTAGCCTAGCCAACATAATATTCTCATCGCATAAATTCTTCATCAATTGCTCTTTTCTTTCTTTCTTTACTGTGATTACCTACATCACAAAAAGTAAACTATGAGACTAACACTCAGTAAGGAATGCCTTATATTATGAACATGAGATACATTTTAAAAACATGTAATGCTTTATATCTTTTCTTCCTTTCTTTACTTTTCTTTACATGTTACGTTTTATAATTGGGACCTCATTTGCCCAAGCCTCTATCTCATTGGGGACATCATCCGCCATAGCCTGTATCATTGTGGAAATCATCTACCTAATGCCTCTATCTCATTGGGGACATCCTCCACCAAAGCTTTTATCTCATTGGGGACATCGTCCACCAAAGCTTCTATCATTGGAGAAAACATCCACCCAATGCCTCTATCTCATTAGGGACATTATCTGCCAAAGTCCCTATCATTGGGGGAAACATCAACCCAACACCTCCATCCCATTGTCACATTGCATACTAGTAATTTTCACATAAAGCATATGCGTGTAAAAACATTTTCATCTTTTTTGAAAACCATGATGCATGAACATGAGGGCATAAAACTTAACATCTTATTTAACATCAATACATCAAATCCTCAAGTCAACATGTACAACACATTAAAAATCATCATCATATTTTCAATCCAACATACCACATAACATGAACATAAACAAAACTTAACATCCAAAGCAAACAACATATCCTCAAGTCAAAGTATCCACCATGTAAAGAGCCTACTATCAAACACAGACACAGATATAGTGTAATTTCTAGAACATCAGCACATCCTCAAATGAACATGCTCATAATGTAAAGATTCTAGCTTCTATCATAACAAGCGTATCCTCAAGTAAACAATATGATTAGTTATAGAAATTAACATCTATCAAAATATAAATTAAAATAGTTTCCTTTCCCTTTGCCCTCGAGTAAGCAATTGTTTAATCCTTGTGATGCAGCCAAAAAAGTAAATGCATATACAATCATTTCTTACCTCAAGATTTATTAGGTTGTTTCCTTAATCCCCAATATCTTCAAGAAATTCCAAGCCTTCCTCTTCTTCTCCTCAACCCTCATGATTTCTCCTCTCACGATCATTAGCTTCTTCCTTCACTTAAGTAATTCTTTATATAATCTATCAATCAAAGTATGATGTGTCATTCCATGTTGTTGAAGTGTCACCTTATTAGCAATAAATTGTTGAGTCATCACTTATTTCCCTCCCTTAAATCGTGGCATGACATCTAATTTTTAGGCAGCCCTTCATATTCCCGATCCACCTCACCATGCTTCTGGTCGACCAATCTCATATATCGATATAATCTAACATGAAATATTCCTTTTCACAGACATTTATCCTTCCATGGATGCCTAGCCATCCAATGCAGAACCCTAGCCTTTCGCGACATGCAATTTTACGTAGTCCTGGTCGACTGCAACTTCACATTTGGTATACCACATATCTACCCGAGAGCAACATATTTCAATCTATCCTTGATCCGATTGACCGCAAATCCAACTCTGATCAACTTTAATATACCTAAGAATAAATCAGCCTAAAACTTCACATCTAACCTCTATCTCTATTTCATCATTAATTAATCCTTAATAACCAACATCATTTTCAACTATAATTCAACCATATTAACATCTAATCACCAAATATCATCATTACATAACCTTATACTTAACATGATAAAATTTGGGGTATTACATATATAGTGGCAGAATGGAGCTGAAGAAGGAGTGATTAGGGGAAGAATTCCTTCCTAGTCTGTAAAGCTTCCGCGAACTAGGAAGGAGTTTCCAAAAATAAAATCTCCTTTTTTTGCCATATATCACATTCTTCCCCGCATAGGAAATTTTGTCCACAAAATTTAGAATAATCTCAAGATTACTATTGAACAAATGAGGGTACTTACTCATTATCTCTGATTCAATATCCCAAGTTGTTCCTCTTTCACTATGGTTCTTCCATTGAACCTGAACCAAAGATATTTCACGATGACGCAAAACTCTATTCTCAAGGCCCATAATTCTTTCAGATTCTTCCTCATGAGACACGACCTCCGAAATAGGTACTTCAGTCCAACAAATATGGTGTGAAAGGTTAGGAATGTACTTTCTTAGCATAGAGACATGGAACACATTATGAACATAATTAAGCTGTGGCAATAAATCTAATCGATAAGCCACTAAACCAATGCACTCAATAATTCAAAAAGGACCAATATATCTTGGGGATAACTTCCCTTTTATAGACACAAAGTCATCAACTTCAAACACGACTTTCCTCCTCTGGAGGTTTGCATAACTCTTCTGCTAAATCTGAACTGTACTCAATCGCTCTCTAATTACTTGGATTTTCATAGCTGTCTCTTTAATAAAATCAGGCCCGATAGTGACATGCATATTGTTCCCAACCCAACATAAAGGTAATCTACATGGTCTCCCATACAAAGTTCATATGGTGAAACACCGATATTGATCTGATAGTTGTTGTTCTAAAATAAACTCCACTAAAGACAAGTGATTCACCTAACTATCACCGAAACCTAGAATACAAGATCTCAACATATCCTCAAAAATTTGAATCATATGTTCTGACTAACCATCTATCTGAGGATGATGTGTTGCACTTAAATTAAGCTCCGTGCCTAAAGCTCTTTGAAGGGATCTCCAAAATTTTGATGTGAATCTCGGATCTCTATCAACAATAATACTCGAGGGAACACCATGAAGACAAACGATGCTCTTGATATACAACTTACTCAACTTCGTCAAAGAGAAATCCATTCTGACTAGAAGTGCAGATTTTGTCAATCTATCAACAATCAACCATACAACATCAAACTTTTTCACCATCCTAGGCAAGTTAGTCATGAAATCCATGGTAATTTTATCTTATTGCCGCTCAAGGATAGGCAGAAGCTGCAATAACTTAGTTGGTCTCCGATGCTCAGTCTTAACATGTTAGCATGCCAAACATCTAAATAAATATTCAGCTACATCTCATTTAATTCCAATCCACCAATATTGACGCTTGAAGTCATGATACATTTTTTGTGCTGTCGGGATGAATAGGAAATCTGGACTTATGGCCTTCTGCTAAAACTGCCTCTCTCAAATCCAAATTACTAGAGACCACAACTCAATTCTTGAAAGTAGAAATCCATCAGAACTGATCTCCCAACCATCAAATAGCTCACCAACTTGAATTTTCTCGAGTCTTTCTTTTAATTCATCATTAAACTTCTAGAAATCCTTTACATGTTGAAAAGAAATCCTTTACAAGTTGACAAAGTGTAGGAGTCGCTACTAAATTAAAAACTCGAATTGTTTGACAATCCTCCTGGTACTGTAGCTCATAATCTTCAATAATTAAACAGTTCTACCAATCATGCAACACAAGACAAGAAAAAGATCCTTGAGGATAACGACTCAAGGCATTGGCCACAACATTAGCCTTTCCAAGATGATATTCCAAAGAGGCGTAGTCCTCCATATATTCCACCCATCGACATTGTCAGAGATTCAAATTATGCTATGAGAAGAGATACTTTAAACTCTTGTGATCTAAAAATATCTCAAATTTAGAACCATACAAATAACTCTTCCAAATCTTAAGGGCCAAAATAATAGTTACAAGTTCCAGGTCATGAGTAGGGTAATTTCGCTCATACGTCTTTTACTACCAAGATGCATAAGCTATCACTTTATGTTGTTGTATCATAATGCAATCCAAACCAAATCCTGATGCATCTGTATAAATTGCATAAGGCAAACTCTCATAAGGTACTGTCAAAACTAGAGTAGTAGTCAATCTCTACTTGATTTCATCAAAAGCTGCATAACACTTTTCATCCCAAATACATTTCACATCATGTCTGGTCAACTGCATTAGCAACATAGCAATAGAAGAAAAACTTTTCACGAATCGATGATAATAGCTAGCTAGACCCAAGAAACTAGCACCCCAATAACATTTTTGGATGGCTTCTAATCTAACACAGCATCAATCTTAGCTAGATCCACGGATATGCCATTTTTAGAAATAACATGCTCAGAAATTTCACTTCAATCATCCAAAAATAGCACTTTTGTAGCTTTGCATACAACTAATGTTCCCTCAGCATTTGTAGAACAATTCTTAGATGCTCCATATGCTCATCTAGAGTCTTAAAATATATTTGAATATCATCGATGAAGACTACTACAAACTAGTTAAAATAAGGCTGAAAGACTCGGTTCATAAGATCCACAAAAGTAACTGGTGCATTAGTCAATCTAAACGGAAGCACCAGAAATTCAAAGTGTCCATAATGAGTCTGAAAGGTCATCATAGGAATATCTCCTTCACGAATCTTCAATTGGTGATAAGAATATCTCAAATCAATCTTTGATAAGTACATAGATCCTCGTAGTTGATCAAACTAGTCATCGACTCTTGGCAACAGATACTTGTTCTTGACTGTCACATGAATGAATTTTTGGTAATCAATGGACAGGCAAAGAAACCATCCTGCTTCTTTGCAAATAAACTGGTGCACTGCACGGTGAAATACTATTTTGAATAAATGCTTTTTGCAATAAATCATTCAACTTGGTTCTCAATTCAGCAAGAGGCATGTGGTACGGAGCAATCAAAATTAGAGTAGTGTCATGCATCAAATCAATATAAAACTCAATATCCAAGCCAAGTGGCAACCGAAGTAGATCCTCAGGAAAAACATTATGGTAGTCACAAACCACTAACAAATCAGAATACAACCCTATCATAATAAGGTCACTGCTAATGGCAAAAATACTCCCGTAAAGTTTCAATCTCCTCCAACCACCCAAACAACTCACAATACATGATCAATAGGAAATATATGGGTGTTACATGGATGCCCCAAAACTTTTTTGTCTTCCAAAGTAAGGGTGATATTTCTCTAATGACAGTCAATCTTAGCTTTATATAGGCTCAACCAGTACATAACTAGGATTACATCAAACTGATCCATAGGTATAACTATCAAATCAACTGATAGTTTGTGCCTACCAACAATAAGGGTTGCATATCAGAAGACAAGATACATTTTAGATCTTTTTTTCAAGGGAGTACTCAAAATCACAGAATTTTCTAGCTTCTCTACAGTCACACCCATAACACGAACAAGTGATGTAGAAACAAATGAATGTGTAAGAGTAGTATCAAACAATACATGAACCATAATATTAAATAAAGGGAACATATCATCAATGACACTCTGGATAGACTGATCAATAGTCTCAAATCCTGAAACTGTATAAGTTTAACCAATCATCTTTTCTTTGCTCTTTTTATTGCCACCAAATCTACCCCTCGATGAACTGGGAGCAGCTCTAGCTATGAGACTAGTAGATCCCATAGGAGTGGCACTAGATGCATAACTCTACTGATACCTAGTAGACCTCTGAAAGTTGGTACTAGTAGGCTGATACTATTGCTGAAATGGCGGCATATAACCAACTGGCTGTGGTGAAGTAAAGCTCTGTGGTCCAAAATAATAACATTGATTCTGTCAAGAAGATCCTTTGCCATCTCCAACACCAGGTCTAGTAGAAGCTGACTGTGCAGGCACATTTTTAGTCTGAGCAGGTCTAGGATTCACTAGGCAGTTTCTCCCAAAGTGTCCAGGTTGTCCATAGGTATGACAAACATAAGGGCCTAAATGCCCAATAGCATAAGGAGTATCACTGAACTGTCCACTATCTCCACTCTGAGTGTGTCCTCTCTTGTTCTGGCCCTTTTTTCTGATCTTTCTTGGTCATCTTGCCACCCACTTACTGCTCTTTGTTCACCTTTTCTTTATACTCTCCAAACAGCTCAACCAAATCAGCTTCAACTCACTGAGCAGCAGCAATCACATATGAAATATAACTGAACTCCATAACTGATAAATGATGTCGAATCTTAGGCCTCAGATGTTTCATGAACTTTACCATCTTATCAATCAGATCCATCTCTCTATTATACCATGACAGCTCCATAAACTTGGCATAATATTACAGCAGAGTAAGACTCTCCTGCTCCAAGTCATGATAAGCACTAATCATATTTTGATAGTGACTAGCATTGCAATAATTGTATTTGAAGACTACTTCAAACTGGGTCCATGTCATCATCTCCAATGGGTAGTCCAATTTCAGACTCGTCTACCGGACTTCGACCATCTTCTCAAAATAGAAGGTTGTAAACCCAACCTAATACTCTGTAAGGACTCTAGTAGTGATCATATTCTTCTGCATCACCATCAACAAATTTTCATCATTGTGAGGGTTATCTCTACCCATAAACACTAGCAGGTTCATAAGTCTCAACTACATAAAGAAGTTAATGTGGCACATCCCAAGGTCATTACTACCGCTATCCCTGGATAAATTCTATAGTACATCCCTCAGGGCTACTAGAGAATCAATAGGATTTGACTCAGCCGTGTGCACGGTAGGCATTGTAGGAATACGATTTCTATGAGCTCTTCTTTGGGGCATTTTGTAAAATCTAAAAAATTTACTAGATAGGTTAGAATACATCCTTAGGCACAATATTTGTAAATTCTTGGATATTGCTACACTTTTCATCTTATTGATATCACCTTTCCAAATGGCAATCTAGCTTTGATACCAAAAATTCTGTCATGACCTGCAAAGGACCAGAGATAGAATGGGAAATGTCCTAGTCCAAAGAACCGAATCGCCTAACCCTTTTTACTTTAATTTTATTAATTAGCAAGAGAAGCCTTAAAACATTTATTACATGCCAAGGATCAACAAAACATGGGCTAAACAGGTTGAATAAGTGATATCCAGATGTTTAGCAATATAATCCAAAAGTAACTATGCGAAATAAAAATATAAAATAATTAATTACAGTTATCCATAACAAAGTTTACCTCACAAAATGTCTCTCACGGAAAATTTATTAAATATTCAGGAAATTAAAATATTTGTTGAAACTTTACTTATGGGTTGGCAATTGAACATCCCGCTGATAGAATCTTGAAAGGGGGTGTCATTGGGGTAACTTGACTAAATTCAATAGGGATCAAATTTTATATTCAACAATTAATTTAGAACAATGATTATGTATGATCATATAAATGGTGTCTCATAAATTCATTTTTAGAAAATTATACAGAAGAACACGTGTTTAAAACAATTCACCATAATATGCTACATAATTAAAATAGACCCTTGTTTTACTATATAAAATCTTAGTGAATATGCAGTCACTCATGGACTCTGGGTACACCATGTCATAGGCATATCACATAATAACAGCGATGCTCGCGATCGCAAAAGTCACATAGAGACCTTGGTCAGGTTTAGGGTTTTGAGCCTAGAGACACGACACACACAGTCGTCTCATTACTCAAGTTAACAATAACCAAACACATCCTCACATAGTGTGTAAAGTAAAACAGATTCCCAATTTTTCACTTCAAAAATTCTATAATTAATTTGGGTACAAATTCCTCAAATTGGGCTCAAAATAAGTCCTAAATAGACCAAAAATTTGTATTGGACTGCGACCGAAAAAGGTGGACTGTGGCCCAATAATAGGCTTATTCTATGGCCCATACTAGGCCCAGACCATGGCCACTGTGTTTGGACCGCATGTCCAGATAGTGGCCATGAGCGATCATGAGTCATAGCCAGAGAAAGAACTCATGTGGGACTCATGCATCACAGTTGATTTCAAATCAGCGACACTCGACCATCACACAATTAGCCAAGCTTGTAGGTTCGCCCTGTCATGACTCAACATTTATAGAGTTGCAATGTTCCCGACAACATTCACCAAATGTTGGATTCGTCCAACATTTTGACAAAATCGTCGATTCCTCCTTGCAAAATAACCGATAAATCCAACAATCTAACAATTAGAATAACCAACAAATCCAACAAATTCCAACAATCCAAAATGAAAAAATTGTCACTCCTTCCTTTCGAACCCGTACCAAGAACAACTTAGTTTTTCCCTTCAATGACAAAAATAAGATTTGTATAAAATTTCAATCCTTCTAACGTAATCAAAATTACAAATAGGGAAGGGAAACTAAATAATGAGGTTGATAACCTCTCAGACATGGAGTTAAAAGTTGACCTAAAATCCCCACTTAATATTGCCAAAAGTAGCTCTGTTTTGCAAGAAGAAGATCGCCGAGAGAGAAAGTGAGCAATGACATGAGGAATATGGGAGTGATATAGTGGTAGAATGGAGCTGAAGAAGTAGTGATTAAAGGAAGAATTCTTTCCCAGTCCGTAACCCTTACGCGGACCGGGGAGGAGTTTCCAAAAATAATTCTTCCTTTTTTTTACCAGATATCACATGAATAGAAATTTCTAGATAGTTTGGAGTTTAGACATACATTAGAGATGTCTAATATTGATGATAGATAAACCATAGAAAAACATTAGATATGATTTGGGATTAGACATTAATTAGAAATGTCTAGATAGTTTGGAGTTTAAACATCCATTAGAGATGTCTACTATTGATGATAGATAAACGATAGAAAAACAAGTGTTTGAGGGGCGGATATCCATAGCAGATGTGCACATATTTGCACCAGTAGCAAACACTACCGCGATTGAGGTACACACGCTTGTGGTAATTTTTCAGGACGTTTCGTACGTAGAATAAATTCATTTATTTGAGAGACAAAAACTGATGACTTTTTGGTTGAAGGTGTGTGATCAAGAATTGATTAAGAATGTACCAGAACACTCTGTGAGAAGCAGGAGAAAGAGAAATCTTCATTTTAGCTAACTACCCCTTGATTTAAATTACAAAAAAAAAAAAAAACTCAAAAGTCGGGGATGAACTATCACAAAGAAGATAGTTATCTATGAATTCACAGAAAATTCTTTGACTAGAGGAAAGGAGTGGAATAACTTATTGTTGATATGCAAAGACCTGAGGTAACTAGTGTTGTATGTATGTCGCCTAACGGCCTACATCACAAGGTGTTAAGAGAACTTGTTTTTCTTGTGTTCTACTTCTCATCTATGATTACTCAAGAATCTGCTGATTGGTCTAAATTTTGACTTTAGATGATATTTCTATTTCATTGCATTTATGATGTGATGCTGAAATGGATTACAATGAGCGATAGGCGTGATAGTTGGCTTGGGAAAAGGTTGCTAAAGTTACAACCATTTTATTCCACCAAAGAATTTCCTTTCGTTTAACAAAAAGTGAACTCCACCAACAAATAATGAGTTCACCAACAGAAATTGGCTAGAAGATTGCACAAAAAAGACAGCTTGAGTAATTCTCACAACACTCAAACTTCCGATTTCTCACAATCACAAGGATTAAACTAATCCAAGAGAATGCAATGATAGCCACAACCAAAAAGAGGGTTTAATTCATCAAAAACTAAACTTGCATTATGTATTGTTGGGGTCTAAATAGCCCACAATAAAAGAAAAATAGTTCTACTAGGATTAGGATTGGTTTATACTTATCCCCAACCGATTCCTAACTATCTATTTGAAATTTAAAATAACTTAAATTTAAAAGATTTATGGAAACTTAAAATAATTTAAAATTTGTGGCATCTTGCTTCAAATCCGCAGCTTTCCTCCTCCTTTGCGAATTCCTCTTTGTTTTGCCAAGAAAGCACATGTTTTGGTATTCCTTATTCCACTTCATTAGGTGTGCTTTCCAACTCATCTTGTATCTTTGAATAATAAACCAAATAATAATTTGAAAGCCTCTTTGATTGAGATCTTGTGAGAAATCCTTGTGGCCCATCAAATTCTGAGTAGGCAAGAATGGGCTTCTTTGTCAGAAATGTAGCTCTCTGTTCGAGGACCTTTTGACGTAGTAAAAAACCTCCCAATTTAACAAAACACCATATTTTGGAAAGCTTGATATGTCAGCTACAATCTTTATGAAGAACAATTTTTTATATAAAATAGTTAGTGTTTTCGAATTGGCTAAATAGTCTTCAAAGGTCAGATCACAGATTTTGCATTTTGCCATAAGTCTCTCAATCTTGTGCTTGATTTTCCACTTATTCTTTATCTTGAATAACACCATGATATATTTGGATGTTTGATGAATGTAATTCATCCTCTTTCCCCTTTGAGCATCTACCAAATAAATGCTAAAATATTGTTAGAGAATCTTCATGCTCGATTGTGAATTGAGGGAATTTGTGGCACATCATGATGACTTGAGGTTCTGTTGTTTGGTTTGAATTTTGACGTTAGATGAATATTTTCTATTTTAGTTCATTTATGATGACTCAAGGATTTGTTGTATGATTTGAATTCTCTCATCATCTTTCAAATTAATCTATATGAGTCTCGTGATCAATCTTTGTACCTACTCCACAAGATTTATATGTAAACATATTGCTTAGTAATTAATGCATGAATGACATGTACATGGTATATCTTTTTGTAAAACATACATCTTAGCTTATTCTTTCATTTCCTTTCTTTCCATATTACGTTTTAACATTAGGGACCTCATTTATCAAAGCCTCAATCATTAGGGGAAACATACCCACCCAAAGCCTCTAACATTGGACCAAGACACCAAAGCCTCAATCTTTGGGGTAAACACCCACCAAAGCCTCTAATATTGTGGACCAATCCACCAATGCCTCTATCATGGGGGGAAACATCCACCCAAAGCCTGTCTCATTTGAGGGAAAAATCCCCTCAAAGCCTCTATTATGAATTACATTGCATTACTAGTCATTTTCATATGAAAACATATGCGTATAAATTCTTTCATTCTTTTCTCATAAAACATGATGCATGTGGAATATCTATATGCATGTTCATAAAATTTATTCTCATATAAAATCACACATTACATAAATCAAAGCATTAACTATACTATCAACGTTATCACAAGTCCTCAACAACATTATCAATTAAACACATACAAACTATTATAGCATATCCTCAATTCACAATATCACACTTATCCTAACATCTTGTGATGTAGGCCAAATGCACACAACAATACTTATCTTAAGGTCTTCACACAATTTTCTATAATTTATGGACTTATCTCCTTGATCTTCAATACCTAAAACATGTTAATTTCCACATTACATCCATTCATGCACTGTAGCTTAAAACATGTATAACTCTTATTATACTCAACCAAATCCCTTAATTCCAAAACCTAAACTTAATCAACATAGTGCATATTATATAACCATTCAGATTGAATAACTCCTCATGCATATTTAAGATGAAACACATCAAAATATTATTCCAATATGCACAAATTTCAAATTTCTCTTGACAATTTATACAACTTCAATAATTCATAACTCAAACTATACTTAACAAATTCTATTGATTCTAAAGTCTATCTTTTCCTTGAGGTGTATTATATAACATATTAGAATGGTTTTGCATAAAAATTTCATTAAAATGACCTTAGCTTCATGGAACCGAAATTATTCAGTTTTGATCTATTTCATTTCATCCATCATTTTCTACTAATAAATCAAAATAAACTCCTTAAAATTCAATTAAATCATTAACATAACTCACTTACGTCTAAGAAGTAGAGACATGAAACCACTTTCTTGAGAGATTTTGGCCTTCAATAGTTTCTTCACGATTTAGGAGTTCTTTCCCTTTAAGAAGCTTTCCTTGGCCTTATAAATACTTTTCAGCATGAGGTGTCACATTTATCAAAAAACTTATGCTTAGTCATAACGTGTTCTCTTCTTCAAACATGACACCTAATCTTATTACAAGTGACCTTTCACATTCCTGGTTGACCTCTCATTAACTCTGATCGACCATACCTTTATACCTCAAAGGAAATCCTATGTTAAGCCTTCTATCATGGATGTCTAACCTTCCACTAAAAGTCATTATACACTGGTTGTAGATGGCAGCAATCTCATATCCGATTGAGCACTTCTTTACATTTTAAAGAAAAATCTCATATCGAATGTCTGCAGCAGACACCAAACAATCTGTGGGCACTATCTTCCTACTGTGGAAAACCGTTTACACACTATTTCTGGAAAATTGTAGCCTAATTCCTGGTCGATCGTGATACTTCCTAAAACACTCTTTTCCCTTTAACTAGTCACCCAGTCTAGAAAAATGTTTGCCTTCTGGACATCGACTCTAGAGGCAATATTTCACATGTTGGCATCCACCCAATTACAAGGATGACGGCAACATCTTTTTCCAAAAATTCATGACCTATGCCAGTTGTCCATTCCAGGGACCCTTTTTCACTTGTTGATGTCCACTACTTTCATACCTTTTTGTGGATACCGGCAATTGCCTTGCACCAGTCGACTGCAACTCACACCCCGATGGACCGTAAAAGCATCTGAGAGTAAATCAACTAAGTCCTTATGCATCTAACTTTCATCCTTATTTTATCATCAATTAATCCTTAACAATCAATACCCTTAACAATAATAAATCAACCTCCACAAATAATCATCCACTAATCATAGTCCTAAAATAATTCATACGATAAAATTCAAGGTATTACAGAGGTTGTCTGGCGATTCTTGACCTATAGGAGATTTTAGGAAAAGCAAAGAATCTATGTAATAAATCTTGGGTTTGAACAACCATTGTTTTCTTTGGAATTGATAACTTTATATTAGAACTTATTTCAAATGGATTAAGTTTCTTTTACTAATGATGAATGGATTTTGTTTATTCAAACTATGTTTTCCATTGTGTATTTTTATTAAATGTTTCGAGGATACTTCTTCAACTACATTATTAAAAAAAGACTTTAAAATTTGAGCTGTTACAGAGCGCCTGAGTTTAAAAATTTGTTCTTGTAGACTGCCTGACAACCCAAGTCTTAACGTGGAAATGCCTCATCAACTATAAGTGAGTTATTAGATTTCCCTTTTTATTATATTGGGTTGTACTTAGTGTGTATAACTATTTAGGAGATGATATGGTGAGACGACAAAGAAGTGTTATGGATGAAAGAGTTGAAGCCATTGGTCGGTTAACAGACCTAGTGGAACGACAATTTCAACACCTAGAACAGTTCTGATAACTCTTGAAAAAGAGTTATTTTACAAGTATATTTATATGCTTGTTGGTTGAAATTGATTGTATAATTAATAAAAAATATTACTTTTGCCATAGAATGCCACAACACACTGCAGAATTACGTTTTTATATAAAAAAAAATTGTTTATAATATTTTTATGGTAAAGTTGACAGAAATTCAAATTGGTGAAAATTTTGAATATTGCAGGGAATAAAGTGGAGATGGATCATGAAAAGGGGAAGTCAAATTATCCATCAATTAGAAAATTCAAAGGAAGGGAGAGAAGAAATATTGGAAGCAAATAAGGAAGTTGAGATTGCCGAATTTATAGAGGTAAGATGCTAATTCAAATCTGGATATGTAGCTAGATAAGAGAGAAGATATTTGAATCAGTCATACTGGATATGGAAGAAACTAATTGACAATATTTTGGGAGAAAATAATGGAGGAAGGAGAAGAGAAACAAAGACATCAAAAAGGAAAGGAGCCTTTCAAAAGAGGAGAGCCACGAGAAAGAGAGGAGGATTTGGGTAGAAAAAGACAAGTTTTCCTAGTGACAAAAGTCAAAAAGAATCAAGGAGGAAATCTGTAATACCCAGAGTCTTTATCATATTAAGCCTGGATTAATGATAGTGATATTTGAAAGATTGTTGAGAGTGTAGATTGTTGGAATAGTGGTAGATGAAGTCTTATGGTGAAGGAAGTTTTATGGCATTTGGAGATTGTGAATTTTTTATGATATATTGAGTTTTGCAAAGGAGTGATCGATAAGCTTGACTGGTTTGATCAACTTATTTTTGAATAGTGAGAAAATTGGGGGTTCTTCCACTGTTTTGCAGTAGACCAGTTTGAAGGTGGTTGACCAGTTTTAGAATAGATTGAATTCTGTTCCTCTCAGGTAGATTTACAGTCGACTAGTTGTGAAGTGCGGTCGACTGATTTACTGAAAAGATTGAAAATTTTTAGCCATGGGTTGATTTACGGTTGACCAATAAATTAGTGGTCAACCAAGAATGTGAAAAGTCACTGACTTTAGGTGAAATGTCATGAATTTACTTGAAATTTTGAATTGGTGACTCAACACTTTATTAATGAAGAAATGCCGCCTCATGCTGGATGGTTGAGGAGGGAAGATATATGTCATTTTCTTCATATTAAGAAAGAGTTTTAGGAAAGGATTTGAGAGAAAAGGAGAAGGGAGAAACTGTGATAAAAGAGAAGAAAACTTTGAGAAAGAAGAAGAAGAAGAAGAAAGGAGAAGAGAAAGCTTTAATGAAAGAGAATAAGCACCCTGGAAAAGAAGAAACCTAGGAAGATTATTGCATCTCAACTTCTCCAAGGAATGGAGGTAAAAAATGATTGTTTGTATTTTTCCTTTTGGGCTACATCACAAGAGGTAGGTTGTTATTCATATACTTGAGGAGATGATGTTTGATGATTGTGTTTGATAGAGGTTAAGTTCTTGATCATGTTGTTGCTTGAGGATATGTTGTTCAATGTTTTGTTTAACAAATTTTAAGTTAACTGGTCATATTGATGCTTTAGGGATGTGTTATCTTGATGATATGCTAGATCATGTTAAGTTGTGTGTAATCATGTTCATGCATCATGATTTTTAAAGAAACCTTAACATGCACATGTTTTATATAAGAAATATGGAAATCGAAATATGTACTTAAAGAAAATGAGAAGGGATTAGTTGGCCAAAGGTCACCATTAATTTCTAAATAATAATCTTGAAATTGTTATGGTTATGGTCACCATGATGGCCAAGGCTCACCATTATGGTTATAGATCACCATCATAATTTCCAAAACAATAGAACGGTCTGAGTTGGCCAAAGATCACCACAGTTTTTGACACTTTAAGAATGGTGGAGTTGGCGTATGTTCACCCCTCTTCCATAAACGATAAAAAGAAGAAAGAAAATGAAAACGAAAATTGTTGTAAGCATATTGTGTTTCATGATGCATATCATTTCTTACTAAGAATTAGGCTTATAGATTATGTCTTGTGATGTAGGTAAGCATGTAATAAGGAAAGGAGCAACTAATGGAGAATTTACGCGTGGTGGATCTTGTGCTGGCTGGGCTAAACGGGAAAGAAAAAAATGAAAAAAGTATATTGTTTGAATTCATGGATAGTTTTGTAAAGTGTAAGGATTTTTAGAGAATTTTAAGAAGGAATTTTATTTGTGTACACCAATTGAAGTATTGTCAAATGTTTTTATTATGAAAAGTCTTCCGCTATGCGTTTTATAAAAAAAAATAATAAGTGTTCCAAATCCACACGTTTTAAGAAAAGTGAAAACAGGTCGTTACAAAATCACAGAAGCTATTGAGCAAGAATCTATTAATCACTGTAGCATTCTGAATATAGTATTGTTGTGGCATCATGTAGCATCTGTTTCACAGAAAATTGTCTATTTTCTATTCTATTTTTATGATTAATTATAAACTTAATATGATGATTTTCACTCTAATTATGGGTTCAACTTCTCTAGTGGCTAGGAAGAGAACGTACCAATTTATGTGAACTTTATTATCTTGCTAACTTTGATGATTTATTTTAGTAGAATAATTCAATATGTTTTCGTGATTATTTTATTTAGTGTCGATATGCATAAATAATTACTCGTGTTCCTATTATACTTATCGGTAAATAAGAATTAAAAGACTAATATTGAATTGTATGAGGGTCACTATTACATATCATTTTGTTTTAAATCGCATGATAGCAATTAAATAGAATGATGTTATTTTGAATTTTCTGAGATAATTATCTTTCATAAGTATAGAATAATTTATTTAGAAAAATTTATCAAGCAACTCGATGGAGTCTTAAAGTATAAAAGATTGTAAGTCATTCAACTGATTAATGCAGCATTCTGAAACAACTATAGTAAAATTCACATAAGGGAAATCAAATCCGAACCACTTCCTTCTAAACTGAACTTCTCAATATTTTATTTGCATTTTATTTTAATTGTTCAATACCCAATTTGTCATTTTAAACCATTTTCTATTTTTGATTTATTGTTTTACATAGATTAAATTGTGATAAATTTGTCCTCACGGGATTGATACTCTATTTACACTTTATTACTTGAATTGTGACACGCGCACTTGCGTAGTGTTAGTTTTTCATGTCGTTGCTGGGGACAATTGTAATACCCCAATTTTTTGTAAGAAAATTAAGTAAGGATAATTAAGAATTTAATTGGATGTTAATAGGATTAGTTGGATGATTATAATGTTGTGTGTTTTTTTATGAAGGAAGTGTTAAGATTGGTGAAAGTGGCAGTGGTGTTTGTGAGGATTAGTGATATGGAGTGGGTTGATCAATGATCAACCAGGCATGAGTGGAAAGTATTGTGGTGTAGGCGAAGCATGAAGGAAACTGGGGGTCGACCCCAAAAATGACAGGGTTGATGTAAAGTTAGATGATGAAGGAAACGGTCGACCCCAAGGTCGACCGCAAAATTCACAATGGCGTTTAGAAGAAATGGCAGCATGTAAAACGGTGTGGGACCAGTCGATCAACAATCGACCGGGAGTATTTGGTGGCGGTCGATCACATGATCGACCTACCTCACGGTAAAATGCAAAAATTGGGTTTTTGTGTGGAAGTGGCTGATCGAGGGTCTTGATTACCGATAGATCAAGTCATCTACCAACTCCACTGCATTTTCAGGAGATTGTGGTTTTTAAGCGGTAATCATCTGGCATTATGTGGAGTATGTGATCCCAAGGTGGTTTGTTTCTGCGATTTCTCCACACATCCCCCTTTACTGATGGCGGTATAGAAGAAGAGTTAGGTGAGATATTATAGGAATTTGTGGAGAGAGTATATGGGAAGCTTCGGTGAAGATGAAAAGAGATAGAGAGAGTGAATAGAAGTCTCTAGAGAAAAACTGAGAATTGCGTGGGACAAGAGAGGAAGTGAGTGAGCTATGAGGATGAGGCCAACAGGAAAGAAATAGAAATAAAGAGGAAGGAGAAGGTGAGAGAGCTTGCAAGAGGAAGAGACAAGAGCCGAGAGAGTGTTCTGGAGATTATAGAGAAGAAAGAAATGGCTGAGAGAAATAGAGGGAAAAAGAGAGAAAGAAAGGAAGAAAGAGTGATGGCCAAAGAAGAATGAAAAGAATAAGAAGAAGCAGAAGAAAGTGAAGGAGCTCTCGGGTTACAGGTAACAAAGCATCTTCTTGTTTCCCTTACGGTTTTTATATGACAGAAGTATATGATAGGTGAAGACTCTCTGTTTGTCATTGTTGGATAAATGGTTAAGATCAATACTTTGATGGTTTATAGGATGCCATGTGTTGTTATTGAATGTCAGAATGAATTACTGCTTCAATAGTTATATTTTGTTGGTTTAAGTTTTTGTTAGATACTATCAAGTGGACTATACTTGTAATATCCCAAATTTTTGTAATGCTAAGCATACGCCTTAAGTAATAATTATGGGGTATTATGAGCTTAAATGGACGATTAAAGTGTTGGTCAAGGGAAACATATTTGGAAGAAGTGAATTATGATACCCCGAATTATGTTCATTTTAAGCTTAGGAGGATGATTTATGATTTATTGGAATTCGCTTGGCTAATTTAAGATATTGGTCAAGAGAAAATACACTTGGAAAATAGTGAAGTACATGTTGAGAATAATAGAGTTGATAATATGCAAAGATATATTGGGTTTAGTAAAGAATAAGGTGGAGGAGGACTTATGAACTATACCTTGATTATGGAGGGATAAATTGAGGTTTGGATAATTTGGAAAAGTGATTATATATATATATATATATATATATATATTATTGACACCCTCGGTTGC
>CM039478.1:19095337-19157201 GCA_022433065.1 Begonia loranthoides
ATATATATATATATAATTGAAAATATATTGATTTGGAGATTAAGGAAATATATGGCGGTTGATCTGTTGAATGTGGCGGTTGATCGATTTGGAAGGAGAGGATCAACCGGCGTTGATGAAGCTGTGAATTTGAGATTGTCAGTTGACCATCAAAAGGAATCGATCAATTGGCATAATCGACCAGAAATTTGGAAAACAAAATTCGTGGCGAATCAATTGAATTGGCGGTCGATCGTGGACGAGGAATCGATCGATCAGCGATAATGAAAGTCACTAGAAATAAGAAACCGTCACCTGGAAAGTTTTTGGCTTGACTCTTGACTCTTCATGGATGCACCAAGCGTCTCCCTTTGGCTCTTCATCTTTGAATGGACAATGAAAGGTTGTGGGCTATGGCCTATAATTAGAAGAAGGATGAGTGAAGCTGGAAGTTTTGGAAAACAAATGGCAGAGAGCTAGTGAAGGGAAAGTCATACTGTGTTTTGGAAAAATAGACAAGTTGTGAGGGTCTAAGGGAATAGAGGTTCTGGAATTTGTGAGGGAACCGTTGGCTGTGAGTTTTGAGAGAAAGAGGGTTGCAAACAGAAAGAGAGATAGTGAGCTGAGAGGATTTTTAGAAGAATGGAGAGGGTTTTTGGATGTTAAGCTATCCATTCTCTCTGGTTGTTCCAGCGACTGGGAATTTGTGAAGGTGAAAGGAAAGAGTTATGTTCTTTGCTTCTGTTCTTGGGTCTTTTCTGAAGTTTGCTGTGAGAAAGACAGTCTACTACTATGAGGTTTGAAAGAAAGAAAACTGTGAGGGTGTCTAATTGTTGTTGTGATTTAAAGAGTGCTGAGAGGAGTTCTCATTCTTGGATGCTAGTAAGCAAAATTTCACTCACGTTTTCTTAAAAGATTTATTGTATGGAATAATTTCTGTCATTGTTGTTGAGTTGGTTAGTACTGCTGATTGTTGTTGAATTTAGTTCAGTCTTTGGAATGGTCTCTACCGAGTGATATAGTTAGATATAGTTTAGACTCTGTTAAACTTTGCTTATAGAAGTACAGAGAATATAACTTAGAATTTGCATATGAAGTTGGGGATCTGTGTAAAACTATTACATATTGTTGCTGTGTTAGGATCTGTATGTGTTGAAGGTTGAGGAAGTATTATTTTGATACTGCTTGAATATATTACTTTGTTGATAAATGATAGGTTTTGGGATATAGTGAAAGGACTATTGTTCTACAAACTATTGGAAATATTAGTTTGTGTATCTGATTGGTTATCATGAAGAATAAGCTCTTCAGTTGAATTGTTGGATAAGGTGGTTGCTGGATTGGAATTGTGATCATTGGAATAAATTGTTAAGTTTGGATTGAGAGGATCTGTTAAGTAATGATTTTCTTGCAATTAGGGTTAATTATTGAGGAATTATTATTGACAATTTTATGTGGTTGATGAATAGGTTTTGTGAAGAACAACTTTAAATGCTACAACTCGCTAAGGACTCCATGTAAGTGGTACTGCATGTATTTTGTCCGAAAAGACCTACATCACGGGAATTAGGGTTTGTTTGATGCTTGCGTTTACTTGATGTATTGTTGATTGTTTGGTATGAATTGTATGTTTATTAGACTTAAGTTCAATTCCTTAGTTAAGAATTGATGATGTTTTAAGGATACGATAGATAGACATTTTAGATAGAATTGTATGCTTGCATCATTATTTTCCTAATGTATAAGAAAATGAATAAACGTAATCAAACCTAAAGTACACAAAAATGAATAAACATAAATAGGTGTAAAGAGATGTGGGTTCTTGAGTTGGTCGTCTAGGCGTGTGCCACGGGATGGCTGCCTTGTGCATAAACCGCTTTATCTTGTCAAGTTGACATCTCTAACACTTGGATGGGTAACTGGAACTAAATGAAAATGGAACACACGTGAATAAAGTTAAGTGATGTTGTGAGATGTGGGTTTTACCTTGTCAAGTTGACATCTCCAACGTCGGTAAAGGAAATGATAAAAGATATGAAATAATGAACATTGAAACTGTATGTGTTTTAAATAGCATTGCATGAACACTTGTATTTTTATATTGCTTATTGAGATTTAGGCTCATAGTTATATCCTGTGATGTAGGTAAGGAGCCAATGGTTGGATAAAGCATATAAAGGACGCAGCTGATGGAGTATTGCCGGGTTGGGCATTTGTGCTCTTGGCGGATTGACCTTGGGGGTTATAGCTCACAGAATGGAATAAGCATATTTAAATGTTTTCAAATTACTTTCAAGTGTTTATTGACTTTAAATTGTTTTAAGTTAACATTTTAGCGATGCTTGTTTAGATAGCTTTTAAACTACTAGTTTATAGTATTTTAATTTAAAAGACTTCCGCATTTGGTTACTCTGAGTTTTATACGGTTAAAACTTCCACTCTATTTTACTTTGATATTCCCTTACATAAGTGTTTTAAAAGTTCAAAAAATTTTATATGGTAAAAAGTTACGGGATGTCATGTGCCCCAAAATGCAAGAAGTCAACACAACGGCAAAGTAATAATCGGCTATCAACAATCTTAACGCCCAATTTGAAATGACGTCAACTCTTAATATATATAGCCAATTCGCCTTAATTTTGGTGGGGAATTAGAGGACACAAAGAAATAGGGACCCTCCAAAAGCCAAGTACAAAAGCGAAACACAAACGGAGTTATGGCCGAAACTAGGAGCTGCTCGAAAATAGCTCCAAAAAAACAGATTTCGGCCCACCAGAATGATAAGTCGATATCTCATGATTTTGAAGTCCAATTGACATCAACTTTGGAGGGTACATCAATTAAGCAGGGGCTAAAGCTCACACCAAAATTCACATTCAAATTTGTTACACAAGCGAAGAAATGCACGAAACAAAATGATGTTTGGGAATCACCACTAGAAAATAGATTGCGGCCGAACCAATAAGAGTTGCACAAATTACTTCAAATGCTCTTCAATCAACAAATAATTCTTATCAACTCAATAACGTCCAAAGATCATTCAAAATCTAGAATACCTAAATGTAATAACACAAAATTTCCAAGAACAGAATTGAAATACCAAAGTGGTCCGCAAAACCTCACTCGGTCGAGGTAAGCGTCTTGTTCGGATCTTTTTGTAAGAAAAGATCTCTCCACCTTAGCTTGTGCTCAATCTTCTAATCCTCCATGCCACAAACTCCTCCAAGAAGAGAGTGTTGGGAGAAATAGCACAACCTTTGCAATACCCCAACTTTTTATATCAGAATTTAATAAGGGTAATTGGAAAGTAATCGGGGTATTACCAAGGATATATTTGATCATTAACTCAAGTTGGCATTCCCGATAACGTTCTTCTCGTATACGTGATGTAATCAAATGTTGGGGTGAGTAGGATATTACATTGCGTATCTATATGTGTCAGGTTGTGACGTGTATTTATGGAAAAAAAATTATGGGATGAAGGTTAAGTTGGAAAACGTGACGGAAAAGCAAGGATTTGGTGTTGCGGACAACATGGGGATGAGAATCGTCATCCAAAATTGCACGGGAAGTCATCCTTGTGCTTTAGGATGCACTAGGACGAGGTTTTACGTCCTAATATGTTCTTGCGAACGGGTGCAGAATGCATCCGATTCGACTCTGTCCAATTTTTGGACACATTCGGATGCACACGGATGCTTCATGCGGATGCCATTTTGCATCTAAATTTTGACTTCAGACGGTATGGACAGGGCAAGGACACCATTTCTCATCCGTAAGCCTTGGAATTATGCACATGCAAATGAGACCAGTAGTCCGCACTCGTCCAAAATAGCCCAAAACTCAGTAAAGTTAGGGATTTGAAATCAGAAAATTGACGCATAACCAATCAAAATGTGAACCCCCGACAACAGGATGGTCCCCCCTCCTGGTCTAGACCCACGAGCCACCCTCCAGCCATTCCTCCTACCCCCTAGCCTTACGGGTTGTCTCCTCCTCTAGGCAAGACTTCTTCTCTTAACTGTCTTCCTTGACATTCTCCTTTGGTGTGAGTGTTTCCTACGAATGAGAAAGCTCCTGCGAGTGTTCCTTATGAGTGAGTGAGTTCCTGTGCAAGAGAAACAGTGAGCTTGTGAGGGTTCTTTACGTTGAGTGAAATGTGAGTCATGAAGTGAAACGCGAAAAGTGGTTGTGGAACTCGTGAAGTGCTCTGCGTGAGCTCCCTGGCCTCGGTTCCTCCCTGTCCAACTTGGGCTTCCTAGCTCCTTTAGGTAATCGACTTCATTCTCTGTGATTTAGTTGATAACATGTTAAGAATGGTTATTTTTGGATGTATTGTTGGATGTAGGAATCACTAAATGAATTGTGGGTGAAGAAGGATGAAGGACCCTTATTCCTTGCTAGGATTCCTGGCTGTGTATGTTGCTGGTAATGATTCCTTCCTTTTATCAACTGGGTTAATACTATGTTGATTGTGTGAGCTGCTGAGCCGTGAGTTTAATTGGATGTTTATGTTCTGTCTATAAAAAGGAATTAGTTAGAGGAAGATTTGATATAAAATGAATTGGTTAATCTGTTGTTATGGATGAATATGTTGGATAGAATTGCTCTGTGTTGGATGATTTATTTCCTTATTGTAGTGAAAAAAATCGTTGGATGTATGTTATGGGAAGTCACTGCTCGGTTGATATTAGTTTAACTACTGCCTTTATTGGATTTAGTTTCTGGATTTTGTGAATGGGAATCGATCTATTGGATGAATTGTTGGATGACTGATTTCCCTTATGAACTACTCTGTTGATTGGATTAAGTGTTCTGTGAAATATGTGTTGGAATGCTAGTGATAATCTATTTAGCCATACTTTTATGAAGCATGAATTTAATGGATTTAGCTCAGTTGAATGGACTATAAGTTAATGCTTCGGTTAGCTTTTCTAAATGGGTGTATTGGATGAATAACCCGTTGGTGTTGATATGTTGTTGGATTGTTTGCTGTTGTGTCGATTTCTTGTTGTTGCTTCCGAGTAGCTACTGTTATTATATTCACCAATGAAGCATGAATGTATTGGTCACATTAAGAAAAGAGAGAATTATGTTAAGTTGAATTTGCAAATGTTTGAGGTCTTATGTCGTTGGAAATTGGATGTCGATAAGTGTAGAAGTGTGATATTTGGAAAGGAACCGTTAAGTTATATCATTGGTAATATGCATAGTTTTGACTTGAGTTATTATTTAGACGAATGCATGACGATAATTGGATATGAATAAGGGGATTAAGTATTCAGCTATGTAGTAATTAAGCAAATGCTTCCTTTTAAGAGATCCTAGTATGAGAACGAAGGATTAGAATTGAAAAGACATTAAGATTTAATAATTAGATTAAATGATTGTATTAATGACTAGATGTTTGTAAATGTGAAGGTACTAAGAAGAAGAGAGATTAGTATTAAGCGTTGAACGAAGAATCGAGGTAAGTGATATGTGTGTATTTTGGTCTTCAAACCCTACATCGTAAGAATAAGATATGCATTTTTCGTTGCGTACCACTTTCCTAGCATGTCTACAGTTATTAATAGCATGTTTCATTGTTTACTGCTTTCCAAGCATGTCTATAGTCTTTAATAGCATGTTTCATTGTTTACTGTTTTAAAAGCATGCTTACAGTTAATATTCGCACGTTCGTTGTTTACTGCTTTTACAGCATGTCTACAATACTTATAGCACGTTTTGGTGAATCACACGTTGAATGTTTATTTATGCTTTCAGAAATTGTATGCATTCGTGAGCATCAAACGAAACAGATACAAATAGCGGACAAATCATAAGCCATAAAAAGTAATAAGCAAACGAAGAACCAGATAACAAACGAAGAAAGATATCACGAGCAAAGAAACCGATAACGAACGAATAATAAGTCATAATAAAGTTTAAAAAAAAAAGATAACGGCAATGATATGACGTGAGGCCATTTAAGTCTTTCGTGGACACGGTCGCTAGCGAGGTTTCGGATTATGCCATCGTTGCTAGCAAGCTTTTGGATTATGTCATAGCTGCTCGTATCTGTTGCAAGGACCCTCGATTATGCCGAGACAAACAACCAATGATTAGCAAGCTTTCGAATTATGACATTGTTGCTATATCGGAGGTCAACAATGAAAAGAACGACCAATGAAAGATAATAATTAAGACGCAAAAGACAAAAGATAAGGAGAAAAAAACAAAAACGATGATTTAAAATGCAGGATAAAAAGATAAGAAGAAAATGATGAAAAACGATAATTAAAACGTAAAAGATAAGAAGATAAGAAAAAGACGAGAACTAAAACTGCATGTAGTATTATAGCATGATAGGTATTAACACTTATTGAGAATTAGGCTCATAGCTTATGACTTGCGACGTAGGAAAATGACGAACAGATATAGGAGAAGTTGATGAAGGATTTGCACGGGCGAGAGTTATGGCTGGTCAGGCTAATTAATGTAAAGAGTAACTGAGAATAGCAATTGTAAAATATAAAGTAATGATTTAATTAACCGTCTGAAATGAACTATTTATTTTACTCTTCCGCTACGTTTTCAAATAAAAATTAATTTACACTTCTGCTATGTTTTGATAAAGATTTTATAACTATAGTTTTCTACCACTTATAATGATTTTCAAACGAGTCTAATGAAAGAGTAGTAATAGTCCGGTTATAAGAAACGCACTCTAATTTTAATTTAAAAGGTTTTTATAAAGGTTTTCTGTCATTTTATAAAAAGAAAGAAAAAGTTTTAATTTCATGCATTTTTAAAAGGTAACAAAAAAATGGGTCGTTACAACCTTCTTCTCTAAGATCGAGCAAGAATGATGAGAAGAAGGCATTTGGTGATGATTCCGCGATGAAGCAAAAACAAGGCACTGTGTATGTTTGAGAGAAAACTCCAAACGAGATTTGTAGCAGCAATTAGGGTTTCTAAAACTGATGATTAGGTCTTCCTTAGGCTGTTAAGTACCTCACCTAATAAGCCCTAATACCATAATTATAAAAATGCCCTTGTGCTAGAGTTTTGAGCATGAATGCTCGACTAACATGCTAGCCGAGCATTCCAACAAAAGTGCAAATTAAACTAACATTAAATCCAGCAAAAAATGCCCTAAAATGGACAATTCAAGAACTACATGTGTCCAAAGGATCGGTGTTGTAAACCTCTAAATAACCACGGGTGATGTTGCCTAGCCGAGAAGGTGCTTCCATGTTCCATATGATAGTATGCTTGGGTGCTTCTTTATCCTCATGCCTCGGTTCATCTCCAATTCCCTCAATCATAGTTTCTCCTGCAAAATAAACATTTGTTAGATAAAACAATGAGCCTTTTGGGTCCGGCTCAGGTGGTAGGATCTCGAGGTGCATTAGGATGTTACAATACTATTGTGGTTATTACCCGAGACTCGTGAATATGTTGGTCATTGTTTTATGATTGGATTTTGTTTCTAAGCACTATCAAGTTGGAATAAGCTATTGAGTTGGATTATATTGAAGAAGTTGTTTTGTTTATGAACTCTTTGTGATTTGTATGAAGTTGGGAATATGCTCTGTTGGTTTTAATGAGTTTTATTGTTTGGATATATATGTTCTGGAGATTGTGGGTATATACTCTATTATGATCTGCTGTGTATTAAGTATAAATGATGGAAACTGTTAAGTGTTATGGGTAATGGAACTCAGTGAATGGTTGTTGATGAAATTAAATTAATGAATAAATGTTATTGATTTTGAAGGTATTGAAGAAGAAGAACTTAAGTGCATAAACACTTTAAGCATCCAGATAAGTGATATTGTTTGTGTTTTGATAAAAGACCTACATCGCAAGAGATAGGACTTGTTTGATGCTTGCATTTACTAGATGTAATAGATTGTGATCATATCATGAGGATGTATTGCTGCTTGATGCTGTACTTATTAGAATTAAGTTGTTTTAATGATATGTTTATTAGATTTAAGTAAGCTCTTTTAAGATAAGGATTTGATATGGATCATGCTTTGAGGATTATAGGATTTGATAGAGATCATGCTTTAAGAATATAGAAATTGTATGCATTCACGAGCATTCATGCATCACGGTTTTCTAAAATGTTACGAAAATGGTTTTAAGCATGTTTTGAAAAAGAAACAAAAACGTAAATAGACGCGTTTTGTGGTCCATAAGTGTGAGACTGACACAGAACAAAAGAAACGTAAATAGACATTTTTTTAGACCGGTAGGAAAAGCCCGGCACATAAACAAAATAAATAACAATAAAAAGGAAAAATAAACTAAACGAGGAAATGTTTTGTAAAAGAGCATGGCATGTTACATACAGCATATTTTATTTTATATCACTTACTGAGTCATAGGCTCATAGTTTAATTCTTGTGATGTAGGTACATGCGAGATCAGGTTAAAGAGCAGTTGATGAAAAATTTGTACGCGCGAATCTTGTAGCAAGATAGGCTAAAAGGTTAAGGGAAATGGTTTGTAAAGAGTTTTGCAAAGTATTTGAATTGTAAAAGAAAGGAATTTTATTTATCGCATTTTCAACTGCTTTGTTTTTTTTATAGAGTCTATGACTCTAAATATTGAAACAAGTGCAATCGGCTAAGAGGTAGAATGATAATCCGGTCTTCAGACTTTGAACCGGTATAACTTCACTTGCATACGGCATTAAGGGCTAAGATTTGCTGGAGCTTAAGTAATAATCCAAGGAGAATCCTATCAAAAATCTAGCTTCAAACTCACTTTAAACTCGAAGATATGCTATTACAAAAATCACCCTTGGACTAGGGTTTCTCGGGACAGTTTCTAGCGCTCAAGATTACAACAACGAAAACAGTATTTGTATATAATTAATCAAGCCCAAATTTGGAGGGATAATGCACAACAACCCCAGCAATAACTCTGTCAAAGATGAGCTTCAAATAACAAACATTCGTTGGTCAAAACGTAATTACAAAACACTGATTGAATCTACCAATCTCAAAAATAGATTCTCGGAATAGATTCTTTCCTTTCAAAATAATGATAAACGAGTCCAAATCAAGAAATAAATCTCACCAAATCTAGGCCAACATAAATATAGCCAAGAACCTCAAGAAAATGGAATCCTTTCTCAGAAGATGGATAGAATAGTAGTGACAAACCAATGGAGTCCGCAAATCCTCCAAAATCTAAGGGGCGACTAGTTTGGCCAATACAAAAAATGGCTCTCTCCAATGGGGGTTGCTAGTTCTTCTACCTCCATGCCACAAGCACCACCACACAAGGAGTAAGAGCTGGAATAAATAGCAAGAATTGGTTTGTTTGAGATCTAGCAAGAACAAACAAACCGATTGTGAAAGTTGGAAGGTGGCCGAGAGAAAAAGGGTCTCCCCGGGTGTCCAAGAGAACCATCTACATAAAATCTTTTGGGTTTTCAAAATCCCTTCTCCAAGTGCCTTAGAGGGGGCTAAATACCCTCTAAAAACCTTATAAAAGATAAAGACAAAAATGCCCTTGAAAATACAAATTAGGGCATGAGGGCTCGGTTTGCATGCAAACCGAGCACCTCTCAAAATGCAAACTAGTAATATTCTAGAAATCAAAAAATAAAATCCCAAATAACAACCAGTATTAAAAACATAAAAATGTGACGTAATAAATTCTCAAATGACCTCCAAAATCTTCAATCTAAGGTATCTCCTTCAAGCCAGGGAGAAATAGAGCTAGCCGATTAACTTGCATGGCTCCACGTGAGGACGTGAAAGGGAGCACCCTTGTCCTCATGCGATATCTCTTCCATAAAATCCCATAACTTATTAGGACCTGCAAAATAACAACGTGTTATATAATAAATGAGCTTCTTAGCTCGTGAACGGGTGATTGGACCACGGAGCACATCATCCTCCCAGGGTGATTGAGGATTTGGCCTCAAATCCATTGATTGCTCTAATGACATCCTCTGTTGCTCGTTCATCTTCTCCAAGGTATGGTGATAAATCTTGTACATTGAAGGTAGATGATACTCCATGCAGACGAATGACCTCCTTGAAGAATAAATTTGCCACATGGTGAGCATCATCAATTTTATTGCAAGCTATAAAATGGGCCATTTTAGAGAACTTGTCGACCACCACCATGATAGAATCTTTGGATCTCAGTGTTCGGGGAATGCCTAAAATAAAGTCGACACTGATTTCCACCCACGGATGTGAAGCCACAAGTAGAGGCATATACAAACCTTGCGGAATGACATAACTCTTTGCTTTCTTGCAGACAATGCAACATTCCACAATCTTCTAGACATCTCGTCACAAATGAGGCCAATGGAAATGCTCTTGAATTGCCTCCATTGTCTTTTTACAACCAAAGTGACTAGCTAATCCCCCGCAATAAACCTCCAAAACAAGAGTCTCCCGAAGACTACAAATAGGAACGCATATCTTGCCTCCCTTGAAAAGAAATCCGTCCTCTAAATAAAAAGGCATTTCGGCTTTATCCATGCAATTCTTATAGATATCTCCCAAGTCTGAATCATTGACATACAACTCTTTGATCCAATTAAAACCAAAGAGTCAGGTGTTGAGCTCGGACATTAAAACACAACATCTAGAGAAGGCATCAGCCACCTGATTAGTTTCACCTTTCTTATACTTAATAATATACGGGTTGCGTTCCAAGAATTCCACCCATATGCCATGTTGACGGTTTAACTTTCCTTGGCTACAAATGTGCTTCAAAGCTTGATGATCAGAGTGTATAATAAACTCCTTTGATAATAGATAGTGTTGCCATACCTCAAGGGTCCAAATAACTGCCAAGAACTCCTTATCATAAGTCGAGTAATTTAAGGTGGCTCCCTTCTACTTCTTGCTGAAATACGCAATGGGTTTGCCCTCTTGCATGAGTACCGCACCAATGCCTAATCCCAAGGCATCACATTCAACTTCAAACACTTTTGCAAAGTTCGGTAATACTAATAGAGGCGCATTGCACAATTTCTCCTTGATTGAATCAAAACTAGTTTGTCAAGCTGGAGTCCAGACAAACTCCTTTTCCTTCTTTGTACAGTCAGTAATAGGGGCCATGATGAAGCTGAACCCCTTAATAAAACGGCGATAAAATGATGTGAGGCCATGAAAGCTATGCACTTCTGATATATTCTTCGAAACAAACCATTCTTTAATTGCTACAATCTTTGCTTCATCCACTTTCATGCCTTCTTTAGTGAAAATAAATCTCAAGAAGTACACCTTGTCTTGGGCAAAGGAATACTTTTAAGATTACCAAATAATTGTGCCGATCGGAAAGCCTCAAATAATAATCAAAGGTGGCCAATATGAGTAGGTAGGTTGGAGCTATAAATGAGAATATCGTCAAAATAAACGACAATAAACTTTCCCATGAAGTCTCGGAAGAGATGATGCATCACTCACATGAAAGTACTCAGAGCATTAGATAACCCAAAAGGCATAACTATCCACTCATAGAGACCATATTTAGTTTTGAAAGTTGTTTTCCACTCATCACCTTCTCGCATACGGATTTCATGATAACCACTTTTAGGATCAACTTTGGAAAAAATAGTGGCACCACTGAGTTCATCGAGCATATCTTCAAGCCGAGGAATGGGAAATCAGTATTTAATGGTGATTTGATTAATAGCCCTACTATCAACACACATCCGCATAGAGCCATTTTTCTTGGGGACCAATAACGACGGAACCACACAAGGACTGAGCGATTCTCGAATATACCCCTTCTCAAGTAATTTGGTGACTTGTTTGTGTAATTCTTTTGACCCCTCTAGATTAAGTCTATAAGATGGTCGATTAGGCAAGATAGCTCCCAGTACAAGATCTATTTGGTGCTCAATACCCTTCAAAGGTGGCAATCCTTGAGGTAACTTTCAGGAAAGACATCTTGAAATTCCTTAACTATCTCCAATATCGTTTCAGGAATAGATCCCAATTCCTCAATTCTTTCTCTGAACAACATCAATACTATAGGACCACCTTGCAGCAAGGACCTCTTAAGATCTTTTTTTGATAATATCAAGGAAGTCTCGGCTCTCCCTTTACTCATGCTTTCATGATCTTTAGCAATTTGTTCCGGACTAAGAGGCGTCAAGTTAATCGTCTTCTCCTTGAACTTAAAAGAATAAAAGTTTGTGAAGCCGTCATGGATTGTCTTCCGATCATATTTCCACGGCCTCCCCAATAGTAAGTGGCTTGCATTCATTGGGACCACATCAAAAAGTGCTTCATCTTCATAACCTCCGATTGTAAAGGTCAACCGAACTTGCTTGGTTTCCTTGATCGGATCCTTGTCATTCAACCAATTAAGTTTGTAGGGCTTGGGATGGGGAGTGGTTTCTATTCCCAATTTCTCAATTATTTCCATGGATACAACATTGGTACAACTTCTGCCATCAATAATCAACGAACAAAGTTTCCCTTTTACTTGACATCGAGTGTGAAAAATAGTTTCTCTTTGTAGTTCCTCAACACAATTCTGTATAGCCATAGATCTTTTGATTACCACAAGCAAAGGTCCCTCTTGAGCATAAAATGTTTCTTCCCCAGATTCTTCATTAAGATTAGAAGTTTCTTCTTCTTCATCCTCACTCACCAATTCATTAGATTCTCCTCTTAAAATCATCACTCGTTTGTTTGGGCATTGGGAAGCAATATGGCCGAACCCAAGACACTTAAAACATTTCACATCTCTAGATCTTGGCTGGATGGATCATTAAACAACTTCTTTTCCTCATTGGCTTTCATGGAATTAACTTTATCATCAACTTTTGGAATCAATTTTTGAGGAGTGTTGGTCTTTTGAAATGGCCGATTTGTACTTTCTTTCATTCTCCTTTTCTTTTGCCTTTCAATCTTTAATGCAAGTTGCACAACATCATCCATGGAGTTATAAGATTGAAGCTCAACTAGATCTCCAATATTCCGTTGTAAGCCTTTAATAAATCTTGTGATGCTTTGCTCTTTTGGTTCATCATTGGAGCAACAAATTTTGAAATTATCAAACTCCGTCAAATATTCTTCCACTGTGGATGTCCCTTGCCTCAAATTTTGTAGTTGAAGATAGAGCTCTTGTTTATGATGGGGTGGCACAAACCATTTTGCATTACTTCTTTCATAGTTGACCATCTTCTAATATCATCATAACCATCTCTCCTTCTTTGAGCTTTTGTATCTTCCCACCATAGAATTGCATATCCGGACAATTCTAGGGTGACCATTTGGAGATTGGTCTTCTTGGAAAAGTCATGACAATCAAAAATTCGATCCACCTTTTCCACCCACTCGAGGAAGTCACTACCATTGCTAGAGCCTTTAAATGGAGGGATAGTCGCTTTCACATGTCTCATCTCATTTCAATTTGAAGATCTCCTCCTTGGACTATACGAGAAATCTGCCTCGCTTGTATAATTTTCCTCCTCATCAAAATGATCCATTCGGCCTCAAGATTCCCTCGAAGTACTCAGTCTTCTTCTTGGACCCGGTGTCCTTGGCTCTCTAACATGTTCATAATAAGTTTCATCTCAGTCAAGTTTCAATTTTTGAAGGGCTTCTTTTACTGCATCAAGTTGAGCTTGAAGATTTTTTTCGGTTGGTGTAACTTCTCTTTCCGAAGGTGGTGAATCATCCGGCTCAACTCCCCTACCCCTTTGGTAGTTCACTCCTCTTCTTATACTCATGTTGGATACTTAATCTAAGACAATAACAGTAGTAAAAAGGTATGAACTTTGCTTTGCTACCAGATGATAGAGTCTAAGACTCTAAATATTGAAACAAGTGCAATCGGCTAAGAGGTAGAATGATAATCCAGTCTTCAAAATTTAAACCGGTATAACTTCAGTTGCATACAGACTTAAGGGCTAAGATTTTTTGGAGCTTAAGTGAATAATCCAAGGAGAATCATAGCAAAAATCTAGCTTCAAACGCACTTTAAACTTAGAGATATCCTATTACAAAAATACCCTCGGATTAGGGTTTCCTGGGACAATTTCCAGCACTCAAGATTACAACAACGAAAATAGTACTTGCATATAATTAATCAAGCCCAAATTTGGAGGGATAATGCACAACAACCCCAGCAATAACTCTGTCAAAGATGAGCTTCAAATAACCAACATTTGCAGGTCAAAACGCAATCACAAAACACGGAATGAATCTGCCAATCTGAAAAACAAATTCTCGGAATAGAGTCTTTAGTTTCAAAATAATGATAAACGAGTCCAAATCAAGAAATAAATCTCACCAAATCCAAACCAACATAAATACAGCCAAGAACCTCAAGAAAATGGAATCCTTTCTCAGAAGATGGATAGAATAGTAGTGACAAACCAATGGAGTACGCAAATCCTCCAAAATCTGAGGGGAGACTAGTTCAGCCAATACAAAGAATGGCTCTCACCAATGGGGGTTGCTAATTCTTCTATCTCCATGCTACAAGCACCACCACACAAGAAGGAAGTGCTGGAAGCGATAGCAAGAATCGGTTTGTTTGAGATCTAGCAAGAACAATCAAACCGATTGTGAAAGTTGGAAGGTGGCCGAGAGAAAAAGGGTCTCTGCGTGTCTCCAAGAGCAAGAGCTAAATGCAATCTTTAGGGTTTTAAAAATCCTTTCTCTAAGTGCCTTAGAGGGGACTAAATACCCTCTAAAGACCTTACAAAAGATAAAGACAAAAATGCCCTTGAAAATACAAACTAGGGCATGAGGGCTCGGTTTGCATGCAAACCGAGCACCTCTCAAAATGCAAACTAGCAATATTCTAGAAATCACAAAATAAAATCTCAAATAACAACCAGTATTAAAAACATAAAAATGTGACATTATAAATTCCCAAATGATTTCCAAAATCTTCAATCCAAGGTATCTACTTCAAGCTGGGGAGAAATAGAGCTAGCCGATTGACGTGCATGGCTCCACGCGAGGACGTGAAATGGAGCACCCTTGTCCTCATACAATATCTCTTCTGTAAAATCCCATAACTTATTAGGACTTGCAAAATAACAACGTGTTAGATAAGAAATGAGCTTCTTAGCTCGTGAACGGGTGATCGGACCACAGGGCACATCAGTTTTACTAATAAAAGTCTTCTGTTGTTTTTATAAAAGAAAAATATCTTCAAAATTACACGTTTTAAGAAATAAAAAATGGGTCATTACAAAAATACTTGGCGAATTTATCTTTGTGAACAAAATTTGTGTATTTATTTCTAACACTTTCTTTTATTTGATTCTAAGGTACTTTTGATTGATGCCTAAAGGCAACGATCAAGATTTAGTGCCCTATGACTCAGAAATTGAAAGGATATTTCGTGCTAGAAGGAGACACCAACAACCATATTTTATTGAAGAAGAAAATATGGCCGATCAAGCGAAAATAGAAAATGGATATAAGAGAGTTGTTGACGATCAAGATAGAATAATCCAAGATTTCGTTGTTCCTGCACTTGATGATTTAAATCCAGGAATTGTTAGACCAAATCTACAAGCATTGCAATTCGAATTGAAGACAATTATGTTTCAAATGTTACAAATGTAACACCCTGACTTTTTAAGTTGGACCATTATTGGGGTATTAAAATAGGCGTATTAGGAGCGTTAAGTCTATAGGTATTTTCCACTTGTACATACGATGTAATTGAGAAGATAGGGTAGTTAGGATATTACATTTGAATGGTTACTTGTTATTTTATTGCATGTAATAGGGGGAAGTGCTACAAGATAGGAGTTAGGTGAGAAAATATGAGGAAAGTGCTGACTATGCACTTTGGGACGACTCGGGACGCCGTTTTCACATCCTCAAAGTCGCCCCCTTCCTTTAATAAGGCTTCGGACGAGACTACGGATGCAGCCAAGTGCTTGCGGACACCAATGGTCACGTCCGAATGGAATCTGTCTAGACCTGGACACTTTAGGACATTCACGGATGAGTGCGAACGAGGTGAGGTCTCGTCCGCAACGCCTCTGTCCAATTTTGGGACACATTCAAACTCAGGCGGATGCCTCATGCGGACGCGAAATCGCGTTCAAAAGTGGTCTGCGGACGGTACGGACTTTAGACAGGGACGCCATCCCTCATGTTGAGTCCCTTTTAGCCTGCAGGATTTGGTCTTGTGGACGAACCCTGTGCGTCCGTACCTGTCCGAATCACCCCAGATCAGCAACAAAACTAATTTTAAATCAGAACAAAAACGACGCATGCCCAATAGAGAGACGCAAACTCGACATCAAATCCCTCTCAGACCACGCATGGCCTACCCCCCCCCCCCCTACTTCCACTCGTGTGGTTGTCTCCTCCCTCCAAGTAAAGTCCTCCCCTCCCCCTTTTCTTATTCTGTCGAGCCTTCTTCTTCTGTCCAAGAGTCTTCCAAGGAGAGGAGTGTTCCCGAGAGCGTGAGGGAGAGCTGCGAGAAGTGAGAGTCCTAGAGAGAGAGAGCTCCTAAGTGTTCTCTTGTGAGGTGTGACCTAAGTGTGACCGTGTGTGGGCCAGAGGCTGAGCATGGAGCTGTTGAACCGTGAGCCGGAGCTGCTGAACCATGAGCCAGAGGATCTGATTTGCTGGAGAGTTATTCCCGTCGTTGTGTTCTTCAGTGATGGTAAGATTTGGGTGTGTCTTGGCTTGAGGAAGCCCTACACTGCAAGTAACGTGTGCGTGAGTTGTGGAGTTTGTATGTTTTCTATGATACTCTGCATGTTTATATGCTTGTTAGTTGTAAGTTAGTTCTCTATTGGTTGGTTTCCATAGTTAGTGTTTGCTTTATTGGTGATACTGGAATGCCCATTGTTGATGTCGATAGTGTAGAACGCGTATTATATTGCTTTGTGATACTGTCTATGCTTGTTGGCTGTATGGTTTGGATGCTCTGTGCGATAGCTCTCTGTGATAGTGTGAACCTGTATGTTTATCCATGCGTGAATGTTCTTTATGTTGCTATAAATTCTCTGTTGATACTGCGTAGCTTTATAGATGATTTCCTTACTGTTGGTGCCTTGACTTAGATATCCGCTACAAATCATTGTTGAGTTCCTGGTTATAAATAAATCATTGAGCATACTATTTAAATTGAATGTTTATATCTAATGTAATCAACTAACTTACTGAACAGGTTAACCTTATTGTTAATTTGTCAAGCATATTAACCTAATCAATCTAGCTAACTTAAACAAGATAATAATTATAAGCATGTAAATAAAATAGGATATAGACTTTTCAAGCATGTTATTGTTCACTAATGCATTATTTGTTTAAATATCAGTTTGTATTGTCAAGCATGCTTATGTCCGTTATGGTTGCTATATGAACTCTCTTGTATGCGCCCTTAGTTAATTACTCATGTGTGTGTTTTAGGGTAGTCTCATGACGATAGAAACAATTAGGAACACCACCACAGGGTGGCCACACGCCTTGAGTGAAGAAAAAAATTAATCCTTCCCTTATCGGGATTCCAAGACTAATTAACATAATTAATTAGAAAACATAGAATTCCCCAAACTCCATGCTCCATGTACGAGCTATTTCCTAAGATACGTAACTATGCCTAATATACGTAATGAAAAGATTGGATTGAAGCGGACCCATTCCAAAGAATTAAAGAGCGGCATTTCATATACATAAACTCATTTTCTTACTAGGCCTTTAGGCTCACGTCTTACTCACGGTGTAGGTACACAAAGCGCGGAGTCCTCGAGCAATGGAGAAGCAGTGGATGAGGGATTTGCATGCACAAGCTCGTGGTTGGCCAGGCTACAAGAAGTAAATTGTAATTAAGTTGTAACTTAATTTAATTTCTAAATTCTAATTAAGTGTTTAGTTCATTTCCTTCAATTATTTATGCTTCCGCAAAGATTTTATTTCCGCAATGTTTTAAAGTGTTTCTAACAGCCCGGCTTGCACCGGCTTGCACTCTAATATTTCTTTCATAAAGGCTTCAAATTTTTACGCATTTTAACGATTTACGAAAATCTAGGTCGTTACAACAAACAATTGGACAATTCAATAGCATGGTAGCCGAAGACCCACATCTTCATCTCAAGGTTTTTGTAGAAATTAGTGATTCTTTTAACGTTCTTGGAGTACCACCAAAATCTCTTAGACGTAAGTTATTTCCATATTCCTTAGGAGATTGAACTCGTACATGGATCAATGCTATACCCTCTAACTCTGTCACAACTTGGAGAGAACTTGCAAAGAAATTCTTAATGAAGTATTACCCCCTTGTTAAAAATGCCAAAATGAGAAATGACATCACAAGTTTCCAGCAACAAGATGGCGAGTCACTATATGAGGCTTGGGACAAATTCAAGGAGTTATTAAGACAATGTCGGAATCACTGAATTTTGCATTGGATTTAGTTGGAAACCTATTATAATGGACTTTGTGGATAGACAAGATCAATTATTGAAGATGTTGCTATTAGAAAAATCTTATCAAAGTCATATAACAAAGCCTATGAACTACTAGAAAAAATGGCAATCAACAATTACCAGTAGCCATCTGAGAGAGCCCCATTAAATAAACGTGTTGCTGGAGTTCATGACTTAGATGTTTTTACAACCCTTACTACTCAAGTATCATCATTCAAGAATTTCATTAAATCAATGAGTATTTCACCTAGTCCTGAAGCAAGGGAAGTATAGTGCATCATCTGTGGAGAATCTCATCATTATAATCTATACCCATCAAATCCTGAATCAGTTTCAACAATTGTGATCACCTCAATTTGATGGTAGAAGCACTGACCCAACTAGTGCAAATGAGTGGATCTGAACTTTCGAGAACATGTTTGAGTATGTCATATAGAGGAAAGGGAAAGGATATCATTCGTTGGGTATATGTTGACCAAAGATGCAAGGTTCTAGTGGGACTTGGTAAAAGCAACCCATGACATGACAACAATGATATGGGAAGCATTTAAGGAGGTCTTCTATGATAAATATTTTAATAACGATACCAGGGCAACAAGTTGATAGAATTTGTTGAACTATGTCAAGTCGGGACAATCACGGAGTATATATGAAAGTTTGAGGCACTATCTTGTTTGGCTTCATACTTAGTGAGCAATAATGAGCATAAAGTCCATCAGTTCGTTCAGGGCCTAAAAGTGAAAATTTACCAAGGCGTGAAGATATCTAGTATTCAGAATGTGCCATACTCTAGGGTTGTGGTGAAGTTGCTAGAAGTGGGAGAGGCTAAATTATAAGTCACTAAACAAACGGAACCAAAAAAGAGACATTTTAATGGAGATTCAAGTCCAACATGGGAAGATCTGCCAACAAGGTGCTAGGGGCGTGAAAAGGCCTTTGGATGGTGGTAAGCAATAAGAAGATGGAGAACGCTCCCTTAGAGAACCATCAGCTATAAGAACAAATGTTAGGATGTCACAAATTTCTCAATGTCCACTTTGCTAAAGGAATCATCTTGGGGATTGCAAAGCTAGATTGGGGCAATGTTTTCATTGTAAAGAGTTTGGGTATTTCGCCAGAAGTTATCCAACATTAGCTGGAGAACAAAGGAGGGTTGCTCCAAGAGTGTTTGACCTTATTAAAACTGAGGATGAAGAACAACTTGTCGTGGTGTCAGGTATATTTAATATTGATGGTATTGTGATGCACCAGCGGAAGGGGTAAAGAAATAACCTGTAAAATATGTTAAAGAAATAGGATGAAGTATTGTTGAAGTGTTGCTTGAGTTTGATCAACCCAAGGTGGCTGTTTTCAGGCGCAGCGGTCGACCTTTGGAAATAACACGGTGGAGATTGACCAATTTCTTAAGGATGGAGATCGACCTTGATTGGCGGTTGAGAAAAGGGTTAACCTCAGAAAAGGTAGTGGTGAACTGATGAAGGAATTGGTTGACCGTGCGGTCAAGCTGATCAACTAGTTCTTCTTTCCTTTAATTTGCCATAAGTTCCAATATGCAAAGTCTGACTTTCGAAACTTGTAACTCCTTCGTTTTAGAAGCTTTTGAGCTAAAATTTTGATTATATAAATTTGGATAAATAATGAAAAGAACCTTTTAAGAATTATGTAAATATCAGCCACGGATTAGGAAATATACTTGATTGAAATATGTCACCAGAAATAGAAATAATTGAGATGAACACTCCCGTATGAATGATTTGTTAATGAAATGCCTTTGGAAAGTTGGACACCACTTCACACCTTCTTCCTACAAGGAGAAAGAAAGCGGATGCAAATAAGAAAGGTTACCCAACTTATAAGTAACCTTAATCATGTGATATAACATACACGAAGGAAACTTTGGTTGTGACACACCAAAGGTTTGCAATAGAAATCACTCCAATTTCAAAAATAAGCAAAAACTTTTCTATTATCAAATTTCACTCCCTTAAATATGTACATAAGGTGGCTTTAAATCAAACTATAAAATAATATTAAACTAATTAAACAACAATAATCCTAATCGGGTTATAGAATAAGTTATCTGATTTTCTATTTAATAGAAACTAGGTTAATTAAATAAAAGAACATTTAATTAATATCTTCCTTTCTTCTTCTCCTAGTTTAGATGTATTTTTGCAGCGAATCCTTGTTAGTGATTGGACACTTGGATGGTTTCCATGTAGAGATTTCCTTGGTATCAAAGCTTGGACACTTTGACTTTCCTTAATCTTTGCTCTCGGTTTTATGGGCTTTTGCCATAGCAAACCAACACTAAATTGAAAAATCCAACCCATTCTAGAAAGCTTATGAAGTCAACTACAATTTCCATGCAGCACTCTTTTTAAAATGAGGTTGTTTCAAATATCAAAATAGTCAAACACTTGTCAAATGTTAGAAAGAAGACAGCTTTGGAAAGCCCATCAAATATTACACAATTGTCCTTGGACTTCCACCTATATTTGACCTTGAATCTCTTCATGCTAATCTTGGAAACTTGATTAATGATGAAATGAACCCGTAGTCCATCATCCTCTCGGAATTGAAAAGGATTTAACCTCGAATCATATCTTGTGTCACCATATTCTTTATTACCATAAAAAGAGGAATCATCTTGGGCCATCAACCTAGCAATATATTCAATATCTCCATGGTTGTAATAAAGAAACAAATAATGATTGTTGCACTAGACTAATGACATTTTCATAAATCTCTTCTCATGCTTGAACAATAACTCAAAAATAAGATTTCCATTCTTTACCTTCGAGTTTGAAATAGTGTAGACTACAATAATAATTACCATAAATAAAAAGTTGAGAATACCTTTACTATATGTGGCCATGGAATGGTTTCTTCATAATATTCCTTAATCAAATAAGGAGATGTGTTGTGGGCCTTGAGATTTGCAATATTTTCCAATTCTTCATGAATGCTATAAGGAAATAACTCTTATATGATGTGGTAGACCAATAATAGTAAGATATTCACAAACCACCTCCCATATTTGAATAATAGTTTATGAATGTCATGGATTCCCCTTTGTAATTCCATGATTTCTATAAAAAATAGTTTTCAGAATACCTTTGAGTATGTGTGGCCAAAGAACAATATTTTTATAGAATCTTGAGTTGCATTTTCCTTGATATGGCTTACTAGGATCCAAACAATTTCTTTCCTTAAGAGTGATGTTCGAACCCCATGAAGTGATACATAAATCTTGCCATTCTTGGAAACACGATCTTTGAATTAAAGTATTGGCCACTAACTTCACCCTTCCCCTTTTGTACTTGATCATATAAGGAAAGTAATCTAACAAGTTATTATTGGGCGATGATTAACAAATTGGTAAGTAATAATGAAAACCATGAAAGAAACAATTAGTAGAATCACCAACAACCTCATGGCCATAAGAGTTTTTGTAATACCCCAATTTTTCGTGATAGAATTAAATAAAAATAATTTTGGAATCAATTGGGTATAATTGGATGATTGAAGATTTATTTGATAAGAAATTTAATTGGAGATTATTTAGAAAAGTTATTGAAGATTTATTTGATGAAAAATTTACTAGGAAACCGAATCGAAGAATTTAAATTAGACTGATAATTATCATCAAGCAATATTTGGAGTAAATCGAGAATTGAAATTGGGTTAAAAATAATTTAATTAAATGAAGAATTTCATTAAATTATTAAAAGAGAATTTAATTGAGTGAAAAAAGGTTTAAAATTAAATGGGAAAAAATTAAATGGATTAGTTAGAATTAAAGAATTAAAAGAAAATTGAAAATGGGGAAAGGAATACCGGTTCGGTTCGGTTGGAGATTAAGTTGGCCCGGTTCGCTGGCTTGGTTTTGTTGAAAAACAAATGGGGGAAAAGGAAATGAAATTAGGGCTAGTGTTTTTCTGAAGAGAAAAGAAGGAATTAACAGGGAGAGAATCCGAGAGAAGGGGAAATCATGAGGGAGAGCTCGCGGCAGGGAGGCGAGGCAACTATTTCCGGCAAGCGACCTATTACTGACGGCGCGGGGATGACAGAACGCGTGACTGAGGCTCAAAACAGCTTCGAGTTGTAGGGCATTGGTTGGTCTGGAATTCCTGCGAAGTTGTGAAATCATCAGCCAAGGTAAGTCTTGATTGTTCGGTTGATGGTTGTTGTGATTGGCAGGGACGAATTGATGAAAATGGCAAGGGATTCTGTGACGATCAATCGGCAGCGATTGAAATGTGTAGGTCCGGTCCTGCTGGTTCATAGAAAGGTGTGAACTTGTTCAATTGTTTAGCCGAGGCAAAAGTGCATGATATTTTCCTTTACTTAAGACAGCTACAATAGGGGACACTAAACACTTATCTTCAAGAAGCTATCAAGGAAGTAATTGAGCTGCTGAAGAAATGAAGAAGGTTGTCGGACAAGAAGAAAATAAAAGGAAGAAGAATAGAGAGTTGAAATAAAATTGGCAGAAAGGTGGAGCTGATGACCGAGAGGTTGGAGCTCCTGGCTTGGGGTGAGCTACTGTGTTTTGGAGTTGATTATGAGTTACAGTCTTGGATGCTCTGTTAGTAAGGTTCTCCTCTACTATTTATAGAAATTATGGGATTAAGAACCGAAGATTTACATGTTATGGATTATGCCTTGATTGGCCGATTACAGTTTAGCCTTGATTGTGATTATGTAATTGTGGATATTGTTGTGTGATAGTAATGCTCTCTGTTGTGTGTTGGGTACGTTGGATGTATGTTCTAGGTGATCGATACTCTGTTGCTTGGATTAATATTCTGTGATGTTTGGTTCATGAATATATGCTCCTTTTGGTTATTGTTTGGATGAATTTGTTGGAAGAGATAATATGTTGGTTTTGAAGGATAATTGGTTGCTTGCTGTAAAATATTTTATGCCATTGTTAGTGATTATTGTTGCGGCCATATATCCTGGATTGATGAGTTGAACATGTTCTACAATGTGGTTATAAAATGTGAACCCTGTTGGAATAATCTATTGGATTAAGTCCTCTTGTACCAATGAAGTTAAAGTTAAATGTTCTATAAATTCTAAAAGTGTGTTATCTGTTGGATGTTGTTATTGGGTGTGAAGAATGGGTGTATACTCTGTTGCTTGAAGTTTGAAGTGAATTGTTCACTGATAGTTGTGCTATATATATATATATATATATATATATATATATTTACTCTGCTAAGTTGGTGTTAATGATAGTGAAATATTGCCCAGATCTGGTAATTATTGTCGTGATGTATTGTCGAGAGTTCACTGTTGTGGTAAAGTTAGGGTATGTTATGCAAAATGGTTAATAATCTATCAGCCCTGTTTGGATATTATTGTTGGTTCTGCTTTGGTTATCTGCTATTGGATATTGATAGACATAGGTATTCCCTGCTTAAATGTTGTCTTGCATCTTTACGTGCACGAGTTATTAATTGGTTAAACATAGATATTGGGAAGGGTTATGTTTCGTTTTAGGCATTAACAGGTTCTTAGAACTATTATGCAATTAAGGATAGGAAAAGACAATGATATTAATAAGTTGTGATTATTAATAAGTAAATGTTATTGAATTGTGAAAGTATTGAAAATGAGAAGAAGGATAACGATTAAGTGCTAATATGTGTTAAAGTCTCGACGTAAGAATTGGGATTGAGTCTTGGCCAGTAGAGGCCTTACACTACAAGCAATGTCTACTTTGATTTATTTGTTAGCATTTCTATTATGTTGCTTTATTTATTATGCTCATGTTCGTTGCACATTATTAATTTGACAACCAATCATGTTTAGTATCCTGAGTGTAGATGTTGTTTCCTTTAATTATTAAGCATGATTAAGATGTTAGTATTTCGTTATTATTTCCTTTAAATTGCCAAGCACATTTTAGTGTATATTGCCATGTATATCATGTTGTTAGAATTCTATGTCATGCATTGTTCGAATTCTCTATTTAAGATTATGCCATGTAAAATACCTATATTAGCTCTTCATTGTTTAGTTCATTAATTCTAATTAATTGCTTCTCTCTTGTATCGTCTTCTTGCTAATTATTATGATATGTTGTTGTGATGATTGTTTCATATTGACATACATCATGATAATATAAACAAGTAGGAATGCCACGTTTGGGTGGTATTCATATGCATTTATGTGAGGAAAAATGAACGAAGTAAATGAATGTAAAAAGGGGAATTAGAGGTGGAGAGGTGGTTCGGATCGTAACCAAGTAGACTCGAGATTATACCCTTCCCTCGGTGGGATGTGAGAGCCTGTCTGCCCTAACGAGAGACTCAAGATTATACCCTTCCCTTATCGGGTCACGATAGCCTGTCTACCCAAGGGTTAGATGCCAACTAGCGGCCACTCTCCTTGAGACAGATCCTCTAATGTCCCAGGTCAATGTATGAGTTGATGTTATATGTAACTGTGAGTAAAAAACAGTTTGGGTGGATTCCATTCTGACATAATCAGTTGCAAACATATTTTTTTTTGCATCTCTTTTCTTGCTGGGTGTTAGCTCATGTTTGCTTTGTGGTTTAAGTTATTATAATGATGTCAGTACCCTATGGAGGAACAGTTGATGAAGGATTTGCACGCACGAATGTTGTGTCTGGCTAGGCTGAAGAATATGAAAGAGAAAAAGGAACTTTGCAAATAACACATAATAACATTTTTAGCATTCATTTAATTAATGAATTATGCTTCCTCTACATTTTTTAGAAAATAGTTTCATAATTATAGTTTTCCGCTGCTTATAACAATTGAAATAACAAGCTTAAGTAAAAAGGGTTTTAACAGTTCAGTTTTATGAGAAGCTCTCTGATTTCAATTTAAAAGAATTAACAAAAATTTAAGTTGTTTTATAAAAGTTTTAAATTTAACTCATTTTTAAAGTAAATAAAAAACTAGCTCGTTATAGTTTTGCTGTGGAATCAATTTCATATCTTCATGCAAAAGCAAGGTTGTCCACAAGATGCAATAGGTTTTCATAATCCAAAAATAGTAATCAAAGTCAACAACAAGAATTAATAATAACTCTCTTTTTCTAAGCATGCCACCAATGCAATCCATATTTGAATTCTCATCATAATTAAAGAGAGTTTCCACATCATAGTGATTACCATAAATGTGTTTTCATAGAAGTAAATTATCATGAGATAGTAAAGTTTTCATTCCAATGTAATATGCTGTTTTAGTCCCAACATAATAATTAAGACCAAGACTCCTGAAGACCAATCCAATGTGCATAGCCATAAATGAACTTTCACCATGATTAAAGAGAATAACTTTACCATCAGAATTACCATAACCAAATATCATGTCATTAGCATACAAAAGCTTTAATCCATCCAACTCTAAAAATCCAAGCAATTAAATTGTCTCAAGACACATACCTCTTTGTTTCAAATATAGCAATTTTCACCCAATTTTCTTTTATTGTATCATAATCCTTTATAGGTTGCTTGGGCATAATTGGTGCTAGCTTGTTCCTCCCTCTACTATCTTTGAATTCATAACAATTAGGAAGGTAATGAAGATATTCACTAGGTACATGCCATGGTAATTCCCAAAGCAAATTACTTGTACCTGCCATATCACAAACCAATACATTAGTAAAACTTCCATAAGAAAATTCAGTCCAAATTTGTAACGACCCAGTTTTTCATAAATCCTTTAAAATGCCTGAAAATTTGAAATTTTGTAAAACCGTTGAAATCACTTTCAAAACAATCAGAGTGCGACGCTAAACTGGACTGCTACTAACCTTTCATTGAACTCGTTATAAAAATCCAACTAACAATTTACAGAAGCGTTATAAAAATCATTTATTTAAAAGATAGCAGGTTTATCAAAACTTTGTGAAAGCGTAAATGAATTATTTAATGAAGAAATACTAAACAAATAAATACTGCATTTGAGAAAGGAAAACCAAACGATTAATTACAATTCATTTACAACTTTTCTCCTTTATTCTCTATTGCCTGACCAGCCTCAAGTCACGCGAGCACAAAACCTTCATTTATGCGTTATGATTATCTGTTCATCGTTTCTCGTACATGTACCTATTACTATATGTTCATTGTTTGTACCTACACCACAAGTAATACGTGAGTCTAATGGCCCAGAAAGGAAAAGGGTTTAATACAATTATGCTTATGACTCTCTTTAGTTCTTTTGGAATAGAGGCCATCCAAACCAATCTTTTCGTTATGTGCGTTCTTTCATTCGTTCTTTACTCGTACATCGAGCGGGAGATTGGAGGACCCATATAGGGTGGTATAGTTGACCAGACTAGCCTCTTGTGTGCAACTAGGTCCCTTTCCCGTCGCGGTAGGTGCTCTACCTAGCTACTAGACTAGACCCGACTACCCACCAGGCACCAACTCCAAATTCATTCCATTATGGACTAGCCTCCTGGTTGCATACTAGTTGTCAGGCTACTAGCCCTAGGTGCATACTAGTTGCCAGACTAGACCCGATTACCCATTCGTTTTCTCATTCATTTTTAACATTTTCCTCACTCAGGCATGTGAGTACCACCCCACGGCGGCACTCCATATTGATTTCTATTAGCGTGATGCATGATCATACATTCTCATCCTAACATGATGCATGATGCGTTATAACATAACATTATTAGATATCGAAGTGCGCATATAAGTAATTGAAAACAAACTGTAATTGAAAGCGCTTATAAACGAAAGTAAAACATATAATGGAAGGTCATAACCGCACACACAAGGACAAGTAATTATAACAATGTTAGAAGTAGCACCAAGAAGACAATAACAAGGAAAGAACATAACATGTTAATATTAATCTAGTTAGTGATCCTAGTTCAATACATGCCCAAGAATGAATTACGTTTATTATCCTAGATGATTAAACATGTTTTTCTAGTTGATTCATTAGACATGCTAATAAACAACCAATTAATTACTTAAGCATACTCAATTTAATTAATTCACATGCTTAGATTAATTAAATTGTTTACATGCTTAGATTAACTAAATTGGTTAACATGCTCAAGTAATAATTACAATTTGGATTCTAATTGCTCATAGTTAACTAGTCATTTAAACATGGTATAAATTAGTTAATTAACATGCTAGTTAGTTAATCTAAATGTGCTAATTATTCTAGTGAATTTCCTAGTCTATTTACATGCTTCCTGCATTTATTATTCTAGGCAATTATTCTACTTAGTTATTCTAGGCAATTTAAATATGTTAAGTAAATGACTAACATGCTCAATATCTAGTTAAGTTAATTACTCTAATTGATTAATATACTCAAGTTTAGTTGATTTCTTTAGGTATTACTCTAGTTAAGTAAATCAATTACATTTTTATATTATTCTAATCAATTACATGCTCAATTGAAGTACAATTAAATTATCTACCTACCGTTATTATCTAAATTAATTAACGTTCTTGAGTGTAGTTAATTATCTTGTTGTTAACATGCTTAACGAAATGATTGACAATTAACTACTTTGATTAGCATATAGATATGCTGGTTTAGTTCTAGTTAATTGAACGTGCTAGTTAATTTAACATGGGTGTCAACAAAGGAAATGGCAAAACAACACAAATAGCATAAATGAAAGAATTACAACACTTAAAGTTTATGCTAAGTAGTAATTAAAATAGACAGTAAGCGTTACTCCTTTCTTACTTCAACCATTTAGCATTTTTAAACATCAGCACTCATCTTTAATAAAGCAGAGTGTTTGAATCGCATAACAACAATAACAAATCTACACTATCATCAACACAGGAAATATGTGCAGCAACGAAAGCAACAATGATATAACAGCAATAATCATCCATGGGACTATCATCTAAAAATCAACTTAACTAACAGAAACTGCAGTTAACGGCAAGGAAATAACTCACGCACACCCACTTGTGGTGCAGGGCCTCCAAATGACCAAGACACCCCTAATTCCTTACCAATTTGAAGATACTAAAACAGGGATAGTAGGACTCCCAGCCTCACGGTTCCTCACCCAGCTCACAGCAGCTCACCTCCTCACTTCACTCACGTTCACACACCTCACACCTCAACACTTAATTCACACCACACTCCTTCAATCGTCACACAATAGCTCACAATACACTCACTTAACACACTAGCTCACCACACCTTCTCTCCATTCTCTCTCGCTCTCTAGACTCCACATGCAGGAAGGGAAAAATATGATGAATAGGAAAGGAGAGAGGAACCTTTACCTGGAAGAGGAGGAAGACACAATGATGGCTTCAAGAAGGGGGAGGCAAAATCATAGCTGGAGGCAGGGAGGAGGCCAGCTACTGCATAGGGAGGGCGATTTTCTGTCCTCCAAGGTGGGGAGGGTCCATTCTTATCTCCCACGGGCATAATAAATTGCTAAACGACAACAGATTTCTAATTATCAGACGAGTCCGGACGCATTGGTCTCGTCCGCATTCATCCATAAGGCTAAAATCTCACAAGCTAAATCGAGGCTTTGGAAGGTGAAAGGCATCCCTATTCTGTCCATACCGTCCGCAGGCGAGGTTCGGAGTAGAAGTGGCGGCCGCACGTGGCGTTCGTAGGCATCCAAAAGTATCCCAAAATCGGATAGAGGCAAATCGGACAAGGTCACAACTCATCCGCAATCGTCCACATAGCGTCCAAAAGTCCCCAGAGTTGGACAGATTTCATGCGGACGAAGCAACTCACATCCGCATCGTCCGAGACCTCGTCTACAACTCCACTGCATAGTGTAGTTAGGACGTGAAATCTCATCCCAAGTCGTCCCAAGTCGTTCAGTATGTGGGCAATGTATTTTTGGACGATAAATTTTGTCTGCAGTGTCGTCCGCAGTATCGTCCGCAGGCATCCGAAAACACCTTGGACATTTTTTCCCCATGTTTTCTCACTTAACTTCTTTTCCATAATACCTTCTCCATAAATATATGTCATAAAATGACACGTATAAATACGTAATGTAATATCCCAATATTCTCGGCACTTGATTACATCACGTATACGGGAAAAATGTAACAGAATTACCCCTAGACTTAACGCTCTAGAACGTCTTGGTAATACCCCAATAATTGTCCATCTTAAAAAAAAAGTTGGGGTGTTACAAAGTTTGGTTTACCTCGATGTCTCTTTCGTTATTTAATCAACTCAAACTTTCCTTAAAATCCATGGAAGATAGATTGTCGTCACTCTTTCCATCTTTGATTAAAGGCCATACCTTCTTTGTGTTTAAACTTTATCCATGAACATTTTGGTCCTTTTAAATGTGCCCCCAAGATTTGTAGGTGATGCCATGTATTAATAATTCCAAGCTAGGCCCTTTAACCAAAATTATCGAGGATATGTTAGCACAAATATCATCCTTAATGAATAAAGAGCGAACCTTGTCATTGTTTTGTTTTGTTTCAGCTTCGGGTACTTGCTCTTCTTGACATTCTTCCTTCTCTATTTGAGACTCCATAGATAATGATGGTCCTTCTTGAGGTGTTGTGACATCTTCTTTATTTTGCTCTTTTGCCTCAAGAATTTCTTCTAATAACATATCATGACCTGGTGCTTGTAAAATCAGAATGCTTGGTAAACTAGCTTCAAGTCATTGTAATATTCCTTCAAACAAAGTGTTAAATTTATCGAGTTGAGATTGTCGGCTATTGGAAAAATTTTCATACCATGCAATTGGTGGTGAGGATGGGATGGTTTTGATAAATATTGGAGCATACTTTCTTCTTAAAAATTTCTTCATTGAACTCCATGTTTTAATGTCTTCTCTTCCGTCTTCTCTTCGGTTGGTGATTATTTTGTCCCACCATCTTGAAGCTCTCCCTATAAGTTTTAAAGAAATAATTTGTACCAAGGTCTTCTCCTAAAAAGTAGTTCTTTGAATAATCTTTTCAACCTCATCTTCCCAATCCAAATAATCTTTGAAAAAATTTAAACTGCCAAAAGTAGAGATAGATGCTTCCAATTTTTTCTTACTCATAATGTAATCGCAACTCCTCGCCATTATGTCTAAAAAAGGATATCATTAATTAGTAAGAATCGTTTTAACTCTGATACCAAATGATGCACCAGCGGAAGGGGTAAAGAAATAACCTGTAAAATATGTTGAAAAAATAAGATGAACTATTGTTGAAGTGTTGCTTGAGTTTGATCAACCAAAGGTGGCTGTTTTCAGGCACGACAGTCAACCTTTGGAAATAACACGGCAGAGATCAACTAGTTTCTAAAGGATGGAGATGGACCTGGACTGGCAGTTGAGCAGAGGGTCAACCTCAAAAAAGGTAGTGGCGAACTGATGAAGGAATTGGTCGAGCATACTGATGACTGGTTCTTCTTTCCTTTAATTTGCCGTAAATTCCAATATGGAAAGTCTAACTTTAGGAGCTTTTAACTCCTTTGTTTTACAAGATTTTAAGCTGAAATTTTGACCACACCAACTTAGATGAATAATGAAAAGAACCTTTTAAGAATTATGTAAATATTAGCCACATATTAGGAAATATGCTTGATAAAAATTATGTCGCCAGAAATAGAAATAATTGAGATGAACACTCTCGTATGGATGATTTGTTGATGAAGCGCCTTTGGAAAGTTGGACACCATTTCACACCTTCTTCCTCCAAAAATTAAGAACGTGGATGCCAATAAGAAAGGTTATCCAACTTACAAGTAACCTTAATCCCGTGATATGACGCACACAAGGGAAACTTTGGCTGTGACACACTAAAGGTTTGAAATAGGGATCACTTCAATTTTGAAAATAAGCAAAAGCTTTTCTATTATCAAATTCAACTCCCTTAAACTTGTACATAAGGTGGCTTTAAATAGCCAATTACGAACTATACAATAATAGTAAACTAATTAAGCAACAGTAACCTTAATCGACTCATAGAATAAGTTGTCTAATTTTCTTTTTAATAGAAACTAATTTAATTAACTAAAAAAATATTTAATTAATATCTTACTTTCTTCTTCTCCAAGTTTAGATGTATTTTGGCAACTAATCCTTGTTGGTGCTCGGACACTTGGATAGTTTCCATGTAGAGATTTCCTTCGTCTCCAAGTTAGACACTTGGACTTTCCTTAATCTTTGCTTTTGGTTTTGTGGGCTTTTTTCATAGCAAATGAACTACAAATTCAACGATCTAACCCATTCTAGAAAGCTTAGGACGTCAACTACAATCTTTATGAAGCATGCATTTTGAAATGACATCGTTTCAAATACCAAATAGTTAAACACTTACCAAAGGTCAAAAAGAAAACAGTTTTGGAAAGCCCATCAAATATTCCATGATTGTCCTTGGACTTCCACCTGTATTTGACCTTGAATCTCTTCATGCTAGTCTTGAAAACTTGATTAATGATGGAATAAACCCATAGTCCATCATATTGCTACTTACACTTTGATAGATTCAAGGGCTACATATTCCTTTGTCTTTTGTATATAGTGCTAAGTTAAATCGGTCGTCTGAGTCATTTGAGCATGTGTTTGAAGTGATTTTTCCATCTGATGAATATTTATTCCTAGTGTGTGTTTTAAAGGGATGCATGGTCAATATAAATGATAGGCAGTTGTCTGTTGTGTAACGACCCGATTTTTTGTAAATCCTTTAAAATGTGTGAAAATTTGAACTTTTGTAAAACCGTTGAAATCTCTTTTAAAACAAATCAGAGTGTGACGCTAAACCGGACCGCTACTAACCTTTTGTTAAACTCATTATGAAAATAAAATTAATGAATTGCGGAAGTGTTATGAAATCATTTGTTTAAAACATTGCGGAAGCGTAAATAAATTCGTTTAAGGAAGAAATACTCGACAATTGAAATACTGCATTTGAGAAATAAAAACTAACAATTAAATACCATTTTTATTACAACCATGCTCTCATTTACTCTCTTTATGTCTGGCCAACCCCAATCTTGTCCGTGTAAATCCTTCATCCTTGCTTTATTATTTGTTCATCGTTATTGTCGTTTTCGCATACAAGTACCTATACCTACACTACAAGTAACTGTAAACCCAAAGGCTTAGTAAGGAAAATGATTTAATGTATTCATGAAATGTCTCTCTTTAGTTCTTTTTGGAATGAGGGCCACCCAAACCAATCCTTTCATTACATTTGTTCTTTCATTTGTTCTTTACTTTCTTTCATTCATTCGTTACTCGTACATTGAGCTAGAGATGGAGGTTGTCCTTTGAAATGGCATAGTCTGGTCGGCTTCTAGCCTCCTGTGTGCACACTAGTCCCTTTGCTAACAAGGTAGGGGTGTATCCTAGTTGCCAGACTAGATCCGTACTACCCATTTACCCCAACTCCCTTTTCTTCTTTCATTTTCTTAACATTTCACCTCACATAATGCATGTGTGAGTACCACTAGATGGCCCTATTCATTTCTAATAACATGATGCATGATCATACATTCTCATCCTAACATGATGCATTATGCGTTATAACATAACATTAACAGAAATTGAAGTGTGCATGTAAACAGAAAGTAATTGGCAATAATTGAATGACATAATTGAAAGCGCATATAATAAACAGCGATAATTGAAAGTGCATAATACAAAACAACTATAATATTGAATTTAAACAGCGAATGCATATAAATAAAGGGATGGTACGATAAACATGCAAGTAATTTATTTAAGCTAACATGCTTAGGCAATTAGAAATAGAGACATGCATAGACAACAATTAACGGAAACATGCTCATAAATTGGTAATCTATATTCTAATTGATTAAGCATGTTTTTATGCTAGTTAGGTATTCTGTAACTACATTTATCATTCTAGTTAGGTATCCTAATTAATTTACATGCTCATGACAGGTCACAACCATTAAGCTAATGAGTCATTCCTAATTAGTTACATGCTCAAGAGTTGTTTACATGCTCTTATCGTAATTCGTTAAACTTGCTTTTAATAGTTTGATGGATTAAGCATGCATAGCCAATTTATAATTAATTAGACATGCTTGACTAGTAGTATTAAATTCTAGTTAATTACTAGTCATTTCTAGTTAATTACATGATGCTAATTGATTTGAGCATGCCAATTAACAATAAGTTAGCTAATTCAACATGCTAGTTAATTAGTTCTACATGCTTGAGTTTAGTTGGTTATTCTAGCTAAATTAATTAGCATGCTTCTAAGTTAATTAATATGTTTGAGTAATGATTAACATTCTTAATTCTAATTACTTACTTTAGTTAGTTGCCGAGTTGACTAACATACCGCTAATTAATTTACTCGTGTTATGCTAGTTAGTTAATTTAAACATACTAGTTAAATAAATCTAAATATGCTAATTAATTAATTAGAAATGCTAGTGGTTACTTATTAGTCGATTTTCACGCTCAAGAAATAACAACACTTACCTAAAGCATATTTTAATTAGACAAGTTAGTTCACAGGTTTAGACTAATTAAATTGTTTACATGCTTGGATCAACTAAATTAGTTAACATGCTCAATTAATTATCATTTAGCTAAGTTGGTTGATGAGTAAACATGCTGGGTATAAAGTAAGACAACCAAATGGTAACAGAACAATAATGATGGAAATATCAATTTATAATTAATAACTAAACAAAAGTTAAACTGCAAGAATTAAGTCGTCACTCATTTGTCTAACATTTCAAACTTAACCCATTCGTCTAAGCATTTCTCATTCGTCAACTATTTATGTCTAAGCATTTATAACAAAGCTAATAACAAATAATAGAGAAAACAACAAAGGAAATGACAAGGAAATCCACAGACTACCAACATGGAAACATTACAGGGCAACAATAATCTATAGAACTAACAAGGAAATATCACAGAGTTAGAAATAATCCACAGCATACTAGCATTCTACACTATCTATCAAGGAACTATCTAACAGCAAGGAAGATAACCACAACCAAGAAATCAATAAGAATGCATTTAAACACAGAACAAGTCAAGGAACTATCATAGAACTATCAATAAACTACAGCATACTAACATATCTACGCCATCAACATCAAGGAACACACTCACGCACACTACTTGCGGTGTAGGGCCTCCAAATGGCCGAGACACCCCTAATTCCTTACCTAAATGATGAACCTAAATAGGGACAACAGCACTCCAAGTCTCACGGTTCCTCAACTCACGCAGCACACTCACTCCAGCTCACGTACGCACTTAGCACACACAAGTTAACTCGCACTTCATATAATCTCACTCTCAAGGGTTCCCTCACTCACTAGAACTCTCTCTCTCTCTCTCTCTCTCTCTCTCTCTCTCTCTCTCTCTCTCTCTCTCTCTCNCTCTCTCTCTCTCTCTCTCTCTCTCTCTCTCTCTCTCTCTCTCTCTCGCAGGTTCTCACATCCCGAAGAAAAACCCAACTGTAGAATGGAGAATGGCAGAGAAGAAGGGATATTACCTGGGAGAGGGAGGGGACAAAGTAGACTAGGAGAGGGGATGGCTGGAGATGTTGAGGCATGGCCTCGAGCATGTAAGGTGCGGCATCCAGCATGGGGAAGGCAACTTCGTCGTCTCCATTGTCGAGCATTTATGGGCTACATGATAAATTTCATCATTTTAAATCCCTAATTTATCGCTGCACTGGGTTATTTCGGAATAGTACGAACGCATTGGTCTCGTCCATATTCGTCCGCAAGAGAAAAATCTCGCAGGCTAAATCATAGCTTTAGACGAGCACTGGCGTCCTCGTCCCCATCCTTACCATCCACAGATGAGGTTCAAACGCGAAGTGGTGTCCGCACGTGGCATCCACAGGCGTTGGAAAGTGTCCATAAATCAGACAGAGGCAAAACGGATGAGGCTACTCCACGTCCGCAGTCGTCCTCACTTGTCCAGAAGTCCCTAGAGTTTGGACAGATTCGATGCGGATGAAGCAACTTGCGTCTGCATCGTCCGGGACTTCGTCCGAAACTCCACTGCAAAGTGAAGTCAAGACACAAAATCACGTCCTGAGTCATCCAAACCCATTCTTTGTGTGTGCAACGCATTTACAGACGATACAACTCATCCGCAGTGTCATCCGCAGGCGTCCGGAAATGCCCTAGACAGCTATCCTCACATTTTCTCACTTAACTCCTACCTCACAACACTTTTCCCATAACTACGCATTATAAAATAACACGTATCAATATGCAATGTAATGTCCCAACTACCCCTTTTCTTAATTACATCTCTTATATGGGGAAAAATGTAACTGAAATACCCCTAGACTTAACACTCTAGAACGTCCTTGGTAATACCCCGATAATTGACCAACTGAAAAAAGTTGGGGTATTACATGTTGATCTTATAATAATTGACATGATGGGGTATGACATTATATTGGGAATGGGTTGGCTATTTCAGCACTTTGCAACTATCGACTATTGTAAAAGAAAAGTCTATTTTTGGCCACTTGGTGAAGTAGAATATGTCTTTCAAGGGACAAAAGATATAAACAGGCTATCTTTTATTTATGCGACTAAGGCACGAAGGTGGTTGAACAATTTGGGTATTGGTTTCTTAGCTAGCATGATTAACAAGTGCATTAAGCATGCAGTGAAGTTAGAAGAAATTCCTATTGTTCAAAAATTTACCAAAGTTTTTGTTGATGAGTTTTCGAGACTACAACCTAACTGGGGATTAAGTTTGGCATTGATGCTTATATCGGTACATCACCCTTATCAAAAATCCGTACTGAATGGCTTCGATGGAATTAAAAAAGTTGAAGTCTCATATTGAAGAGTTGCTTAATAAAGATTTTATCTGTCCAAATTTTTCTCGTTGGGGTGCTCCCCTCTTTTTTGTCAAAAGAAAAATGGATCTATGCAAATGTGCATTGATTATAGGGAGTATAAAGGGGTAACTATTAAAAACAAGTATCCATTAGCAAGAATCGATGATTTATTTGATCAACTGCAAGGTGCAACAATGTTCACAAAAATAGATTTGCAATCTAGATATTACCAACTAAAGGTCTAAACTAAGGATATTCCAAAGACTAGCTTTCAGACTAGGTATGACCATTATTAATTTTTTGTCATGTCATTCGGATATACAAATGCACCAATGGCATTTTTGAACTTGATGAACCATGTCTTCAAGGACTATCTGGATATCGTTTTTATCGATAACATTTTACTATACTACCACACTGAGGAAGAACATATGGAGCACCTAAGAGTTACTTTGTCAATTCTAAAGGCACAACAATTGAATGCAAAATTTTCTAAGTGAAAATTTTGCTTGGGAAAGACCAACTTCCTGAGTCATGTCATTTCTCAGGAAGGTACTATAGTGGATCCAACCAACCAAGATACAAGCAATTCTAGAATGGCCATAACCAAAAAATGTTAGTGGAGTGCGTAGTTTTATTAGCTTGGTCGAATATTATTGAAGGTTTATTGAGGGATTATCAAAGATCATCATGCCTATAATGCACTTAACAAGGAAGATTCCAAAGTTTTGGTGGTCTAGCAAATACGAAGACCGTTTTCAAGAATTGAAAAATAGATTGACCACCGCATCCATTTTAGCACTCCCATCCGAAATTGGTAAATACAATATTTACTGTGATGCATCAAAAAATGCTTTGGGTAGTGTACTAATGCAAGAAGAGTAATTTCCTATGCCTCTAGACAATTGAAGAACTACAAACAAAATTATCTAACGCATATCTGGAGCCAACTATTGTTGTATTTGCACTTAAGATTTGGAGACATTATTTTTATGGACAACAGTGTAATATATTCAAGACCATAAAAGCCTAAAGTATATCTTCACTTAGAAGGAGACAGTGGCGGTGGTTAAGTTTATTATGCCTTCTAGAAGAACAATTGTAGGAGATATTTGAGAAAGAAGGTGATATGTCCCAAAAATGCACAAAGACAATTTAAAGTTGTCGGAAAATCGGTTAAATTCAATCGATGTGTTTCCAAACGGAGGTTTGGAAGAGTGTGAAAGTGAATCTCTAGGGACCAACACTGCTGCCCTTCATAGTATGAAAAGAAAATTAGTTTATATCCACTCAAATCTCTAGGGATCAACACCGCTGCCCTTCAAGGGATGGGAAAATTATATAATGAGTTTGATTTGTGATTTCTCTAAAACAATTTGGGTGTTCTAACTAAGAAGAATAACAATGTAAGAAGTGGAAGATTCTGATTGAAAAGTAGACAAACAAGCCAACCAAACATCTTCACATCGATAATAGGTTAGAGTTTTGTTCGGGCAAGTTCAACTTTTTCTTCAAGTCATAAGGAAGTTTGAGGCATCTGATAGTTCCCAGTGCTCCACAACAAAATGGCGTTGCAGAGTGAATGAATAAAACTTTGATGGAGAAGATTCAATGCATGCTCTCTAATTCTAATATACCGAAGCCATTTTGGGTTGAATCTACTACTAGTGCTTGTTACCCCATGAATCGTTCTCCATTAAATGCTCTTGATTAAAATACTGCTGAAGAGGTATGGTTTTGTGCTCATTCTAATTTTTTTTTGTTTGGAGAGTGTTTCCTTGCATTGCATATGTTCATGTTGATAACGGCAAGTGAAAACCTAGACCAACGAAGTGTATATTTCTTTGGTTTAAGTGTGGTGTCGAAGGATGTAAGTTATGGTGTTTAAAATTAGGGCAATTCATAGTTAGTTGAAAAGTAATATTTGATGAGACTGTTATACTTGCTAATTCACATCCTAAAGTCTTGTCTGAGAAAACTAAGTAAATATCAAGTGTTGAGGTTGAAGTTAAAATTGGATCATGATTGACATCAATGCTTTCAAGTCAACCATGTTGGTAGTAATGTGTCCAACAAGCAAATGTAATATAACAATTTTGTAATATATGAATAAATTTATATTGATTGATATTATGTTAACATTTTGGATTATGTTTTATAAAATTCATAAAAAATTCCTTAGTTATTTATGCTAACTTTATATTAACATATATATTGTATATATGTGGGATAAAATATAAAGAGTAATAGCCAAAATATGTCCATGACTTATATTTAAAGTATAGAATCTTCAAATAGTTCATAGTCGTAACCATAGTTTATCTAATTAAGAATATATAGTCATATCCCGACTATATATGTAGTGATATAAGATAAATATGTTTTATATAATATGATTATATAAGACTGGACCAGATAAAATTATATTGTTCTAATAATTTTCGTTAAATATAGAACAATTAATTTTATCATAATGATGGTTATATATGCATGATCTTAATTCATTGTATTTAACAAACTCCTATTTTATTTTAATTTATTCTTTGATTTACTCAGTAAAGTTTTTACACTAGTTACGATTCGTATACCTTATATATTAGGAGTGATTTAAATTGAATAGCTGAGAATGTTAATATCGAAACAATGAAATCCATTTTTATAGATTCCCTTGTTTGTTCGTTCAAGGATCAAATAATTAGCGCGCAATTCATAATCGTTATAAATTAATTATTCAATCAAGAACTAATGGTAGTCAAGGATAAAGACGCAATATGAGAGGTTAACGGATTAAAAACCTAGCTCTATTGCAAATTTAAATTGAAGGTTAATACATATGTAATGACTATATCAATGGACATTACTTTGAGTAAATATACTCTATAATTTTTTAGAGTGCAATCTAAATATTTAGTGGAATTACTTTAGAGTTAATAATTATGTTAATTAATATAAAGAATTTATATTAATTAACGAAATATTATTGGAGCTTAAAACTATAGGTCCATTGGTCCCTTCGTAACCTTCTATTATTATTTGAATAATAGAAAAAATGTAAAAATAAGATTAAATAATTAATTATGAATTAATTATTTAATACACTCAATAATAAGTTTATTATTTTTCATTAGATGAAATAATTGAATTATTGATTATTCAATTAATTAAGACAAAATGACAACAGTTGTCATAGTTAATATGTTTGTTATATTTCATTAAATGAAATAATTGAATTATTAATTATTCATTTTATTAACAAATATAAAGTAACTTTTTAAAATGGATTTTGTCAAATTTGAATTAATGCCAAATTTGAGTTAATGTCATAATGCCAAGTGTTGAGTTATGGTGACAAGACCTTTTTTTTTCCATAACATTTTTGTTATAAGTGTATTATAACTTAAATGAGAGATTAATAAGTTAATATCATAGTGTCAAGTGGCTGACAAGACCTTTTGTTTTTCATAACATTTTTATTATAAATATATTATAACTTAAATGGGGCATTAATATTTGTAGTGGTTTTCTCTAAATATCATAATAATCATTATGGAGTTGTTCCACTATAAATAGAGGTCCAAACTCATTAGCATTAGAGTTTTTGAAATCTTTGAGATTAAGGAATCTATTTTGAGAGCAAATTTGTGAGTTTTTCGTGTTGGCTGTAGAGAAGCGTTTTCCAAATCCAAATAGATCATCTCATGTGTTGAGAATACTATTTATCATAAATTGAATGTGATTTTACTACGTTCATCACGTCCACACGTGTTTATTCGAGATGAAGAGGATTGACAGAGAAGATCGAAAGTTGATTTTGTACCCGTGTGAAGTAAGCTAGAAAGGTACAATTTCTTAATCATTTAGATTAGATCTAAATAAATATTTTTAAATATATATTATTATTGATATAGTATAACAACGATCCGTTTTATGTCCATATTAAAATTGTTTTTCATGATACATAGGTTACGCACGTTACCGTTGTTATGAACCTCGGTAATTCCGTCGTGCGAGAGAACCTAAAAACGAACAAACCAAACTAGATAACATTTCCACAGCACCAGTATCAAATTCACAACAGTATTCCATCACCAAAGATAAGCTGAGAAGGGAGATTAAATCTTCACGGAAATATGATGAAACAGATTTAGTTGCTTATGCCTTGAGTGTAACTGAAAGCATTGATTCCAATGAAGAAGCATCTATATATTCATATCCCAACTTTGTTGGATGTCGTGGCTATGCACGACTTTGAGCTTGAGTAGTGGATGCGAAAATTGTATTTTCACATGGAGGAATTGAGGAGGACATTCTAAAGGTATTGTAGTCTCCGGAAAGGAGAACTATGTTTTTTCCTTAATAATTCTCTTTATGGTGTGTAATTGTCGCCAACATATTGGTATAAAAGATTCAACTCATTTATGTTTGCTCAGAGTTTCAAAATGAGAAATTATGACAGTTGATTCTACTTGAAGAAGAATAAAAATGGGCTCTTTGTTTATCTACTCTTATACGTTGATAATATGTTGATATCAGCTAAAACTAAAGAAAAAATTTAAAAGGGTTAAAACGTAACTGAGCAAAGAATTTGAGATGAAAGATTTAAAAGCCGCCAAGAAAATACTTGGTATGGAAATTTAGAGAGTTCTAAAAGCTAGTAAATTATACCTAAGTCAAACGAGATACATTCAAAAAGTTCTTTGCAGATTTAATATAAATAGGATAAAACTAGTTAGTACTCTGCTAACAGCTCATTTTAAGCTTTTATCTACCTTATGTTCACAATCAGATGATGAAATTAATTATATGTCGCGAGTTATATATGCTAGTGTAGTGAGATATTTCATGTATGCTATGTTTTACAAGCATTCAGAGTTATCTTCCACAATCAGTGTGATTAGTAGATACATAGTAAATCTAGAAAAAGACCACTAGAAAGTTGTCTAGTGGATTCTTAAATATCTGCGTATGACTAGTGATATTTGTCTAGAACTACAAATCTTGTGATTGGGTATGTTGATTCTAGCTATACGAGAGATCTTGATAAGAGGAGATCACTTACAGATTATATCTTTATAGTTGGAGGTTGTGCTATCAATAAATATCATTACGTTGTCTACTACAGAGGCAGAATATATTATTATTAGAGAGGCTTGTAAAGAGTGGCTATTACATTGGCTAGTAAAGAGGGTACATGGTTGAAATGATTGTTTGTTGAGCTCAGTAAAGACTTGCAGATTGTTACATTGTTTTGCAACTTTTAGAGTGTTGTCTTTCTCACAAAATATCAAAGATTTCATGAAAAGACGAAGCACATTGATATTCATTATCATTTTATTCGTAAAATGATTGTTTGTGGTGATTTTGTTATGAGTAAAATAAGTACTCATGATAATTTTAATAATGTAATGGCTGTTGTATACACTTTAGTTCAAGCATTATTTGAACTTAATTAGTATTAGCTGTTGATTTCGTCATTAAGGGCTTTGCGAAAGAGAAGACTATTTTTTATTGTTAAAGACATGAAGATATATTTATGTAATGAAATTCGCATCAAAGTAGATATTGTTAGAGTTTGATATAGCCTAAATTCTATTTGGGTTATGTCGATTTGGTTTGAGTTAAGAATCTCAATTTATGAAGAATTCTCGTTATTGTTATAAATATATGTTTAAGGTGCAAAACTCGTTATACTAATTTTTTGTAGTGAATTTTCTCCTCTATGTGATTATTTTTGTTTAGTATTTTTTGTGTAAATCTCTATCACATTTTCGTGTATTTTTCTTTTTCAATTTGAGTTTGATTTTCAACACAAGTGAAAGAGGTGGACTTATGACTTGTTAGCAGATAGACACTCAAGAGCACTCGCAAGACTTCTAAAACATAATCGAAAAATTCGTACAAAGAGATTTATAGGGGTTCAGTCAGGTTGCAAACTACATGTATAGTTAAAGGCCATTCACGATATATATTATATCAGTAGAGTAGAAGATCCAAATACAGAATAAAACATATAGTCTAGCGATGAATTAGATGAACAGAGAATAACCAAGGTACCCACAGAAAAACCAAAGGACCAGATCAGAATTGAAAGAAATAAACACAACGTGTATATTAAAACCATGGCTGATTGTTCTCATCGCACAAGCACAACACAGATCGAAGTTTTTGTCGGAAAAGAAGAGAAGCTACGCACACTCTTGGAGAAAAATGAAAGACCAACTCTCAAATTGAATTAAAATAACTCAAAGAATATAAGGAATAAAATGGTGTTGGCACAAGCATCTTTCGATGCTCTTGCCACCTCTCCTTTTTTTTTTTTTTTTGGTATCCATATTGATTTTTATTATGAGTAAGATCAAATATAAACTCCAAACTTTGACATGAATACTCGAATCAAGAAAGGTTCATATTAGATTACATACTCGAATCAAAAAACGTTTACATAAATTATATTTATAATTTACCCATTTATGCTGTGAGAGCACGACTTTTTGTTGTCGTTTCGGTTAGTTTGGCGGGTGTGGAGAATGAGGAGTCTAAGAAGGCCTAAAGGACGTGACAAACAAGCGTTGGATCACATCTCTCGCTCTAAGTGTTGAAGATAATTGGTAACGCCACATTAATAAAATGCAAAAGCACCTAAGATCTAAATTCATGAAAATGGCCATAATTTCCTGGTGAGGGAGGATGTGTGATCTTTAACTGAGGAGCTTCTGGAGGGCTATCATAGAGGAGAGAAACATGAAAGAACAATTGGATTTGCACGCACAAATTGTCATCACACTCATCAACGTAATTGTATGACAATTAATGACCAAAGTACTAAATGTAAGAACGCAAATATTCAATGTCTTTTTTTTCCTATTTCACCCAACATTAATAATCAGGAAAGCCTGCTTTTCACATAAACCAACAAAACAAGTTTATCATCTTTACATGTAACAAAATACGATTTTTTGTACGTTAAAACAATGTCTGTTAATATACACATCATTTTAAGAAGAGCAATGCGCACCTTAGTCCATTAGCTGTAAAGAATTTGCCCCGAAAGTTTCTCCATCGCTTCAAAACGCATACCCTCCGTAGGTTTCCAGTGCCGCTTCCGCTGATTAATGAACCAGTTGTTTATCTGTTTCGGATCTAATCCCGTCGCCTCCGCCAGAGAAATTTTGTCAGCTTCCTAGATACTCAAGACACGACATAATCAAGCTTACTTTCATGGAATTAGCCAAAAATGTCTAATTTACACATTTATGATGAAGGCAGTGATATTTTTTATTCAGAAGATTACAAATAGTGATCATTAACCTGTTTGTTCTGTAATTTTAGCACACCAATTATCGTTTTCGTTTTTGTGACTTGGTAATTGTAGCTGAAACTGCTAGGGATAGGAAATTACCGTCGGATAAGGCCATTTGTAGTGAACATTCCACCATTCAAGAAGTACTTGTTTAGCTTCCTTTGGTAATTTTCCCTTCTTTTTCTTCTTTGAAAACTCGTGTTTTAAGTTACTAATATGGCAGCCGAACCGGCGGAAAAGCCTTTCTTTCAGGTCCTTCCCGTCTCCCCTGATTTGAGCTTCCTGGAACTCTACATTCCCTACGCTCAACTCATCATCTGATGATGAAAATCCTTCATCTATTCACAAGATTCCACAATCAATCAAAGATTAATCCCTTCAAACAAAGCCAGATATCAGCAAAATGTTTAATCTGAGTAGACGTGAAAATGGAAAGAAGTTTATCTTCAACTACATTAATATTTTCAGATATTTTCTCTCCATATATTTTCTCGGAGAAATTAAGGTACTTGATCTTATATCTCAAGTCTACTTAATCTAATTTACATTGCGTCAACGTTTAAATTTTTTTGTGTTATTGGTTCAATGGGTCTAAAATAAATCTTTTAAGCCCCTTAAAATATAGCTCGTCCATCATTAATCGACAATCTTATCCAATACAATTTATTCTAATTCTCCTACTAATATTGAATTAAGTTAATTCTTCATCATTTTTGTTGATTTAATCTAAATTATTCAGATAAATTCAATTTTTAACAGGCTTACTTGATTTATAGCATCTACACAAGTCAGTAACTCTTCTTTGTTATTAGTTGTCTTAATCTAATTACATCCAAAGTCATAACAAATAAGTATGGGAATATTACAATTCTATGATAGTGACGTAACTCTAATACTGAAGCAACAAGAAACTGCACCAAAATGCAATTTTTAGGCCACAATCCATTTCAAAAGCAAGCGACTTTTCTAATACTGCAACATCTTCTCTCCTATGCTCTTTAATCGTAAAGAATTTCTTGTCTATCATCTACTTATCAGTCCCAGCAAATGCAATATGAAGAATGCTAAAAGCAACTAAAGAAACCCTAAATCCTGAATTAGTTGACAATTGCTCATCTACATTCAAGCCAATATCCCTAGTCTCGAGCATACGCAACGGGGAGAAAACATTACGTAATTTAACATCTCTATCTCTACAGAACATGAGAATATAAGAAATCAGTCATAATTGCAAAACATCAGTTCAAACAGTATGCATAGAGATGTCCAATTATTCAGTGAGGAGACAGTCGATTAGTAAAAGTCTGACAAGTTATTTTGAATCGAAAGATGCAGTTTAATTTCCAAAACAAGCGCTACTAATTAGTCTATATACCCTATTTCACTTCTTTCAAAGAGTGTAAGAACCGGAGCCCATAGAAACTAAGCCAAGCCAAGCAAAGCAGAAAAAATCTACGCAGAATAGGGTAAGAACTTTAAAATAGTATTAAAAATAATCACCATAGTCCATTTAGAATTAGGGCACTTGGAAAGAGAGCGAAGAGTTGAGAAGGGACCCACACCCACCATTCCTACAACTAAGAGTCACTCAAAAGTAAAACAAGGATTTGACTGACGACTGGAAAAGGAAGAAGAAAATGCAAAAGCAAAAGATAAAGCAAGAAGCAGTGACGGGTTGTATCGATTGTCAGTGGGAGACTTACAGTCAGAGTGGACAAGACAGCACAGCCAGCCATTAATAATTTAATATTTCAAAAGAGATCCACCGGAGAAAAGAACATTCAATCGTTTAACCTCCATTTGTTCCACGTTATATTCAACCTCACCGCTACTCCAGGGTGAAAAATGGGAGACACAGCGATCACACGTGTACAACAGAAACATTGGACCCCCCCCCCCCCCCCGAATAAGCCGTCGACATCGCAAGTATGACCAAAGAATGGTTAAAATTGAATGGGCTGCGACGGAGCAACAAAAGCTGCATCACAGCGAGAACAGCGGGTGAGAATCTCGGCCACCCGTTCAACACGGGCTTTCTCCATTTCCTTATATTTGATTTGCGTATACCATTAATGCTCACCTTTTAGGGTCAGTCGTCTTCTTCCATTCCCATCTATATTGCATAGTATTTCTGGGCGAAAGGACACTTCCTTAGACCGGCCAAAGTTAGACTATCTTTGGCCATTCATCATTGCCCTTCATAACGTTTTTCCCCAATAGAAAGATATATAAAACGGTGCATAAGGGAGCACAAAGACGAATCAACCTAAGGCATAAACAAACGTTGCAAGATAAGTTTATCAAGAAGTGCACTATTTCATCAAGGAAGAAAATTGAAACCACGAGGAAGTAAATGTTGAGGATAGACCATGAAGAACCATAAACTGGACCATATTTTGGCACATATCTAGTATTATTTTTTTTTTTGGCAACTTATGTTTTGACTTTTGATACCTAAATATCAGTTGATTGTTCTTGCATTCCTCGAAGCCTGACAGGATTTCTTTTCTCCTCAACAATAAAAGCGGCCACATTGAGAAAGCTATCTAAAATGCCCTAGTAACCAACTGGGATGAAAAAACATAAAAAACGATGGAAAGCCAAGCACAAAGAAATATGAATCTTCTTAATTCCACCATCTGGAAGAGTACTGTCACACAAGGGTCATCAAAGCACATGGACAAATAATTTGTAAAACATCAAACGTTTATCTCAGCTACGATCGCATGACTAGATAACATACCAACTTTCTGTGTAATTTCGTACTATGGGAATTATAAACGACAGCCCACATATGAAAACGAGAACACAAGGTCCAAAAAAACGAGACCTATCTTTGAACTTTTAAGGAGGATACTACCACATGAAAGGAGGAGAAACTTGGTACTTTCAAATAAAGGGAAAATACTTAACCAACCATAAACAACCACGTTTTTCTTGGATTTGATTTAACTTTAATATAAATTACCGGCAATTCGAATCTCCTAAGGCTGCCATATCACCAATCAAACACATCAGGCGTGTGTACAACCGAAAAATAATAAGAAAAAACAACTGCGTATGCTTGACAAAGAATATAATGCAACAAATCCCAAATATCAATTGATAAAAAAAATTAGTAAAATCATATTACGTCATGTATGAAATTGCACGAATACATGCATAGCATTATGTATTATAAGATTGTTTTTATTTACAACCCTCGCAATTTTGTTGTCAAACAAGAAGATAACCTCTACACATATACAAATCAAAAGAAAAACTCAAATATGTGCGTGTGTGCAACCCAAATGGATGTTCTAGATAGAGAAGGGCCTGGAAAGGTGAAAGACAGAATGAAGAAAAACGAAAATAAGATGAAAGAGTTTCACAGGAAAGCTGGGGAAGAAAACGATGGTCTTCAACGTCCTAGGGTTCTTGTGTGAAAAAATTTCCAATGAGATCCAAATACAAATTTTCAACTTAAGAAGTCAGACTGTAATCACTTTACTAGCACTGCAAGTGCAGACAGACCCATTCAGTTCTTCGACAATTCCCAATGCATATTTTTCACTTCCCACCACTTACGGATTTCGTCCAATTTAATCACTGGCTTTACCTTGTGGAACATCTATTTTCCCTTCCATAATCTATCATCAAATTTGAGATTATTTATGTCAAACTTAATAATAAAAATTACATACAGTGAATTGCCCAAATTTAACCAATGAAACAAATAATTTCCTCTATTAAAAAAATCTTATAAAAAACCTATAACATGTGTTAATTATCTAACTTCAGGCTAAAGATAACAATTAAAGATTCTCAAGGGAGTCTACAAAAATTTACTACGACTTTCGTAGTAATCTCGGGAAAGAAATAATTAATTACACGCAGTTATGGATCTATCAATCCCACGATTTCAGACGTCATTACTGAAACTTTCCTGAACTGTCAAAAATTAAAATCTCAGATCGGGAAAATGGAAATTACAAAGATGGTCACAGGAAACAACAACAGTGAACATTTGATGATGAAATAATGTTCAAAGACTATTTACTAGCGAATCATATGTACTTCACGCATTGTCCGTCCTATTGATAATAGTATAAAACAAACACAGTAAAGGCAGAAAATCCCTACAAAGAACAGCGAAGTCTCTACAGACACATTTCTAGGGTTTTGTTGTTGTTTGCTTTATTATTGCTCCAGGACTCGATTCAATTATTTAGGCAAACAGGAAGATGAATATGTTAGGATCCCAATGTTTAAAATTAAAAGGAAACCCGTAGTGTAGATGACACATCTATGCTAACTGCCCATTAATTTTGGATTTCAAACTGTTTCTTTCACTGACTGCTTTTCCTATACACCGACAAAAGAGAGAACCAAAGAGTAATCTGCATTAGATACAGAGAGAAGGAAGTACTTACCGGAGATGCTTCTTACCGATGGACCAGTGCAGAGATTGCTCAGCTGTTCTTCAATCTCGTTCAAGAATGAGGTTGCTTCACCGAAAGGTCTTTCGAGATCTGACTTATACTTCACCAACATCTCACAGTAGGTTTCCTTTGTGTGGGAGAGACAAAGAGCGAGTTTGTGAGTGGGTTTTATTCGAAGATATATGTAGAATCGCCAAAAGAAAGAGAGCAGAATACTACCATAAACTCGTCAAGAGATGGATCGACTTCCCCACACGTGGAGGCAAAGTCTAGCTTTGAAAAGTCGTTTTCTCGCCGGATGTCCTCCAACACAGTCGCTATCTCCGGCGGCGCCCCCACCTGTTCCAAAAATCAGTCATTCCCTTTGAATCAACACACAGAAACCGTTGTACTTAAATAATGAAGAAACGCAAACCAAACTACTCCGACTCTTCAAATTCTCTTCCATAAACACATCTTTTTCCACGATGAGTGTCGAGACAAAATCATAAAAAATAACAAATAATTGTTTATGAAGCACTGTTTAGCTTTTTGCACTGAAGAGGATGAGCGTTTCACCTTCTGGCAATCGATGTAAGCCTCTAGCAAACGAAGATAATAAGGATGAGATGCAATTTTAGCTTTGATCAAAGTGTTCGCATCTTCTTGCCGTCGAATTTTGGGGGAATTGGAAGCAGCTTCAGCTTCCGATAGAGCCGACGCCGCGGAAAGCAAGTCATCGGATCCGAACACCGGAATCCTATCGCGGAAGTCACCGGAATCCAGCAAGCCTTGGTAATCCACCGGTAATATGATATTCTCCGGCGACATCAACGCTTTATCCGAATATTCCGGTTTCGATTCCAGTCCGTAAATTTCATCCATACTAGAAAATCTCCAGAATCGTCAGAAAAGAAATCTATCTCTACGCGCCGATCAATCCCGTTTAACGGCGGAAACGAACTGAAGATGTAAAGCAGACTCCAATTCTATGCGTTCGATTCAACAAAAACAGATGAAGAAAATAGAAGAGGCATTCATTCTACAGGAAACTGAGCCGTGGCAGAAAAGAAGAGAAAATGGAGGACGATAGGGAAGGAAGAAGAAGCTAAGGGCTGAGGAAGAAGTTGGATTATTGAGTTTCATAGACTAAGCATACTTCCAACAGAATTCAAATAATTGATTTATTTGCTTCAGTTCTCTCTCTCTCTGTCTCTCTCTCTCACACACACACACATATAGTGTAACAACTGGGCTGGAAAGCCCAGCCCGTGTTATTTTTTAAAAAGGAAGAGTTATNGCCGGATCGTTCCCCGTTCTGTTTCGGGTCCCCTTTGGGGCGTGACATATAGGGCCAATTTCAATGTATTGTCCTGAAAATTAACAAAACAACTTAGGATACAATAAAATCAATAATAACTCCGCTGCCAAATAATAACTTAAATATTAATCTATAAAAAAATTAAAGACGCAAATATTATTATTATTTATGAAAAAAAATATTATTACAAAAATTAATTTTTTTCTTGATTAATCGTCATCGTCTAATTCTCATTATCATCTTTTTTTTTATTTTTATGGTCCATTATTGTGATCTAGTGTTCATTATTGTTATAACTACGATGTTTGTTCCATTTATTTTTACAGTTTAATGTTTAAGCAATTAACAAAAACTATTTAGTAATTGACTTGTCATTAATTACATAGTACAGTGGTTGTTTTGTTACTTTCCTTATATAATTAAATCTTAAATTTACATCTTATGTATCAAAATTTTTTTCTAAACAAATTGAACCATAATCTTTTTATTGTGAGCAAATCCCTCGTTAAAAGCCAAAAAAATAAAAAAATTAAGTGCACAACATGGGATTGTGTGATTTTTTTTTTGTCCAATGTGGGTTCCTAATTGACTATTTCTCTCTCTTCCAATATGCTAATGATGTTTATCATATAATAGGGAATAACTCAGCCCCTGAGTAAACCAAATCGTCCCATTCTTAAGGATTATTATTTAATATTGCAGCAGTGTCATAAATTAATTAAAAGTGAGGGGCTAATAAAACTTAACTAAACTATAGGTCCAAAAATGATATTGTAAACAATGTGATAATATAGGGTCGCTAAACTGTGCGAAATAAAAATAAACGATAGATGATCTAATAAAAATAAACTAACAAGAATCTAATATCATCAGAATAGAACCCTTAAATGCATTAAATCAAAGAAAATGAAAAGTTCAGTCGACATCCGTATCTGCAGCAGTTGGTCTCTGAAAACTCTTTAAAAAGAGTTATCATGTTAATACATTTTACGTGAAAATTATTGGAAATCGATAATATAATTAATAAAAAAATTATATTTTTGCACAACACACAACAATATTATATTTTTAAATAAAACAATCTGTTTTATGAAATTGTTATAGCAAAATTAATGAAAATTAATATTTAATGCAGATTCAAATAATGCAAAAATAGAGTGAGATGGATCTCTAAAAAGAAATTTAAATCATTCATCAAACAAAAATTTCAAAAGATGAGAGAGAAAATAAAATCTTGAAGCAAATAAGAAAAATTTAATGGCCGAAATTATGAATGAAATAAGGTGTTGATTCGTAAATGAATATGTAGTTGGATAAAGGAGGAAACTAATTAGCCAAATTAGGGAAGAGAAGAATGGAGGAAAGATAGGAGAAACGGAACAATAAAAGGAGAGGAGCTTTTTAGAAATGGGAGAGGACCCCGATAGGGGAAACATACGAAAAAGAACCCATTCGGTGATGATTTGGCAGGGGACGAAGATGAGTCTTCCTACTACGACAATAGGGGAAGATCATTGACGAAATCGTGAAGGCCTCTGGTCATAATTTTCTATTCATTGCTGTAAATATTCTGGATACATCATTGCTACAACATAGTACAACATCACGACGATAGAAAAGATTATTCATATTTTTCTTCTCTTTATTATTTTAATTTTCAGAATTAATACAATGATTTGTACTGTTATCATGGGCTAATTCTTCAGTGATTAGAGAAGAGAGTACTCAATTTATGTAAACTTTATTATTTTTGCTAAGTTTGACTCACAAATCAAGTTAAATAATTCAATATTTTTACATGATTATTTTATTTAACATCAGCGGCCATAAATAATTACTTATGTTCCTATTGTACTTGTCGATAATTAGAAATTAAAGACCAATATCGAATTGTGTGAAGATAGTACTTACATATCGCTTTGTTTTGAATCACATGACATTATTTAGAATAACTTTTAATAAACTTTTCTGAGATATTTGTCTGTCATAAACTTGGAAAAAATATTTAGGAGAATTATTAAGCAACTCCATAAAAACTTGAATTAACAAAATAAATTTTAATTTATTTAACTATTTTATTGCAACATTCTACAACAAATTTAGTAAATTTACATAATAAGGAGAAATCAAATCCGAGTCATATTACTATTATTTGAACCCCTCATTTGTTTATTTGTGTTTTATTTTAATTATTCAGATTCACCATTCCAATTTTATTTTATCTTTTATTGTTTTGCTTAGATTTAAATTATGTTGAACTTGTTCTCGTGTAATTGATACTTTATTTACTCTTTATTACTTGATTTGTGACATGTGCACTTGCGTGGTGTTAGTTTTGCACAACAGTCTCTCTAACTAAGGCCTGAAAGGGGGGAGTCATTGTTATAGGATTCCAAATGGGGGTTTGGAAGAGTGCGGAAGCAAACAAAGGAACAATGGAGACCCGTGGGGAGTGCTCGGACTTATTCTTGATATAATGGACTTAGCTCGCTTTGCTAAATGTGTAGAGAGGATTAACTTGAGGGACCATATTAATTGATATACACTCACAATTTACCTGGATATGACTCACCAAGAAAAGATGGAGGCTAGCTTGGATATGACTCACCAAGCTACAGTTTGGATATGACTCACCAAACCTAAAACACTCAATTTGGATATGACTCACCAAAATAAGGGATAGCAGAAGAGAGTGAAAGAATTTCACAAACTAAACACAAAAGTTTTTTATTCCAAGTTGATTGATCTTTGAATTACAAATGGGGAGCTATGTATAGCCCATCTTGGTCACTAGTTACAATGCAAATAATAAAGTGGATGTTAAGAACCAATCACCTAGGAAGAGGGAAGGTCATTAACAAACCTAAGCAAATATTAACTACCTAGAAGAAGTGAGATGAAAAAAAGAGAAGATTTATCACCTAAGGAGATGAAAAGAGTCTAGAAAACCACAAGTGGAGTTTTAATGCATCTTAGAAGATGAATTAGAACCTCTAGATCCTTCTATGGTGAGACAAGGATCACCGAGGAAGATGTAAAACTCTTTCAGCAATCCCAAGGTACCTAAACAAGATAAGAAGAACAATTGGGCCTAAACTAATGGATGGATATGGACTTGGAACTTGGGTGACCTTCATCATTTTTCCCGATTGGGCTTAGACTCTCCCATTTGATTAAATGTGTGGGCTTATCTAAGTCCATGGTTGTTGGACCCTTCTTCGGGCTTTCAAGGAAGTGATTTCCTGCAAAATAAAACTCTTTAAACAAGTTAGTGAGCTTCTTAGCTCTAGCTCTAGTGATGGCTTTTGGAGGCATATCATGTTGGGTAAGTCGACTAAACTTAGTAGGAATAAAATTTTACATTCAACATGTAACGCCCTGAAGCGTTAAAACTTTTTTCTTACCATTTTTTTATAATAACATGTCATTTATAAAATTCATGCCATTAAAAATCATTTACAACGGAAGTCTATAAAACTAAAACTCATTTAAAATATAGTAAAAATCCAATAAAATAAGCATCAATATCCATGCATAAAACTAAATGTTAAAACATAATGTGTATAAATAAGAAAAGTCTTTTCTTTTGAGACTTTATTAGCTTTCCTTTGAACACTTATGGTCAATCTCGCTTCAAACAATGCTCTAATATTCCAATGAGTATACCTCTTCAACTGCCACCATTATTCATTTGTTTCATTAGTTCTTTAAATACTTCATCATCACCTATATTACAAAGTTCAACTATGAACTTAATGTTCAGCAAGAGATGCATAAAAATATATAAGCATAAAAACATGAAATGCAGTTCATAAGGAAAATTGTGTCTTTTTCAGTCAACAATCTTTCTTTTTCTTTCACTTTACAGTCCAATCGTTGTAGGGGAGAAAGTAACATCATTGAGTCCACCTCATGCGGGACAGTTAACTCGAACCCCACCTACAATAGCCATTTACGTATTAAATTTCTTATCTTTTTTAAGTGAATGCGTGAAACATACGCACGACATGAAACATAAATCTAGTATGCACAGTAACAAGAAAGCAAGTCATTGATTGACGTCAACAATTATAAATATAAATCAAATAACAGGCATGGGTAAAACATTCATCAATATATCAACATAATATAAAGCAACCATCAACATGCATATCCTCAATTAATAGTTCACATAAACCACCAGGTAACAGTCATGAGCATATTTTCTAAGCAAACAATCTGTAGACATCTCAACATAATAACATAGTTTCTATCTTATCCTAGCACCTTATAATGTAGGCCAAAGGCTAAAAACGACAAAACATCTCTTACTTGTAATTTTGTAGCCGAACACGTAATACTAAATTCTTCAAACTCGTGTTTATCCTTAAAATCAACCAGGAAGCACGTTAGTAAAATAAAAGGGTGATCGTAGAAATGTTGTTTTTCTTACTGAAAATAACCCCACGGTTTTTATTCTGTTGCCCTTCCAAAACTCAAACTTTTAAACGTAGAAATCTACCTCCAAAAAGCTTGAAGAAATTCTCCCAAGATGAGAGCAGTTTCTTCATATAAGTGGCCGTAGAAAAATAGGGAACGTTCATATATATAGACAATCAAACATGGGATCCCACATAATAAAATCTCATGAGAACCATATCCTATGCATGATTTGTTCCTAATAGTCCAAAGAGTCAAATCACAGCTCGCACGTAATATAGAAATATCTTGTTAAAATTCTGTTCGCTGAGTAGTAAACATGTAAACTGCCGCATGGGATGTCCACTTCATCCAATTCAACCAATGGTAGTAAGTTACATTAGCCCTTAATATTTAATTCACGATCTCCAATGCTACCGTGGAAGTCAATCCTTCTGCAGAAGCCTACGCTATCGTGGATTACCAACAATTCTACTAAATACATACTTCCAAATGACATTGTTCCATTGCTTAAACTCATTGCCGCAGACACATTCGATACTGCAAAAACACGTTATCCCATAAAATGACGACGTTCAACTTAAACACCTTCCTTCCGCGTGATATCTTTCCTTTCTGCAGAAGAAAATATAACAGTTCACGTTCTATCCTTAAATCCAAATCTAACGATCCCTCGTCCTCTTGCACTCATGAGGCATCCCACGCTTCCGTGGGAGCATCTTTTCCCCAATCAAACGCTCTACGTTTTTTTCCTTAAATTCAATCTAACAATCCCTCACCCGAGCAGTGTCCAACACTTCTGCAAGAACATTTTTTCCAATCCAACTAAATCTAAACCATTCCATGACTACATCCAATGGTTTCTGATTTGTGATGCACCACAAGGCCCGGTTACTTAAGCCCTGGCCAAGAAGCTTATTATTCTCTTCACTATTTCTTATTTTACAGGAGGAGCTACATTGGAGGGCCTAGAAGATGAACTTAGCCTTAAAGACAAGCAAAGACCAAAATACTTGATCACTTGGAATGTCCATGCAACACACGATTCCAAATACACCCGTGGACCAAGCTTGCCTTCACAATACTATGGCCACTTAAGAGGACAGCTGAAGATGTGGCAAGTGAACATGTTTTAAGGCATTCTAATTCCTTGGTAGAAGGTATGAATACATGTGTTATCTTTTTGGATTGAGTTATTGGAGAATTGGTTAATGACTTTTTGGGGTGTTCTCGGCTATGTGTGTTAGCTGAGCACCATATATTATGTTGTTTTCTTTTGAGGTTATTTTTGTAATTATTACATTAAAGCAAACCTTGTTGGGTATTTATACCCTCACTAAGAGTTATTTGAAGTGGAGTTTTGAAAGATCAATCAGCTGAAGCTATTTTTGTGTTGAGTTTTCTCTTGCACTCAGCCTCCAATTCCTAGGGTTACTCGACAATTTGTGTGTGCCATTTATGAGTTCACTTCTTAGAATGGATTTTAGTTGTTGACCTTCCCATCAACTTTCTCTAGAGTTGATATCTAGGGTGGAAGATTGGAAGAATTGTCATGAAGGAAGGCTGAGTGGTTCTTCTCAACAAAGGACTCATTGAAGTTAAGGGTTGCCAACACAGCATCCTTTGGACCAGCTTGTAAGTTCTGTTGTGGTTTTCTTTATTGAACGAATTGGAATCTGAAATGTGGAGATTGTTTATTCACTTTTTGAAGATTATCTGGTTCAATTTTTTTGTCATTTGGTTGAAAGACCCGAAAGTTGTGATTTGTCCATTTTGGTTCAAAACTGTCTCATTGGTGCCTTTCCGGGAAGGTCCATTCATGTTTGCATACCTTCCAATCCATGTAGAGTTTTGACGTGATTTTTGGAGGGCCTTATATAAGCAAGTAAAAGAGATTATGATCAAAATCTCGTATCATTTGGCTTCTATACACGTAAGTTGTGAGTCTTTCATTTTTGGAGTACAAACTGTTTTTGTTGGTACCCTTTCGGGGGAGTATTTTGCGAATGCATATCTTCGTCTACGTTTGAAATTTCTATGTGAATTTTAGATAGCACATTTTAGTTTGAATATATTGATTGTGGTTCAAATTTGGCATTGATTGGAGTTTGGAAGAGTAAATTATACTATTGGGTTACACTATTGGCAAATTTGTGTTCTGTTTTGTGCAAGCCGATAACCACCAACGTCCATTGTTGATCCGATTGCACCCCTTGGTGCATCAATCCATCTGTTCTTCCTTCCACTTGCTGTATGAATAAACCTCACTAAACGGCAATGTTTTCCTTCTCTAATACAGTCGTTGAAGCTAAGTTTCCATCCTTAGCTACTTGCCTTATAAAAATCTGATTCTTGATTTGTTCATTTATTTCTTAATCTATTTTATAATCTATAATAAAATTCTAAAATATCCAAAATATAAAATTCACTGAATTGTGACACAAAATATATTTTTAATTTAATTTCCAAACATCACATTACATATTTATTTGTGCGAAAATTCCTGGGGTTACACAACATTTATGTTAAGAAAAATGGGTGAGCATGTCAAATATAAAACATGAAATAAAAACTGAGTAAAAAATGTTCAATAGAGTAAGTGTCAAAACATTTCACTATAGTTTGGTGCAAACATAAAATAGGTCACTATTGAATAACATAAAAATCTTAGTAAAAATAATGTCACTCATATACCCCAACACACTATGCCATAAACATATACAATAACAAAGGTGTTACTCGATGATTGCAAATCTATGAACAACCTTGATCAGATTTAGGATTTTACGCCTTGGGATACAGCACGTTCAGCTATCCCATCACAAACAAACACATCCTTCAACTGTCGAATGTGTGTAATAAAAATGGAATATCTACATGAGTTGATCAAACATTGTTCATACGATCAAGTTAATCAATAAAAAAAATACAAGTGCATGTTCAATAAAAATATGTGTAGTGAAAATATACATATAAGATAAAAACCGACATGTCATAACATATTATAAAATATGATAACATGTCTCAAAATAAGTTTTTGGGAAAACTATTCAATGTCTGATATAAAATTAAATTTCTATCTCCATCAAGTATACCATTGTCTTAAGCCCAAAATTTAAGTCAAACAACGAGTCCAAGCTTAGTACTTAGCCAAAATATTCTCTTCAATAATATTTCTAAATTCTCAGAATAATTTTTGAAACTCATGAATAAAATAGAAATTGACCCATGAGCTATACGGGTCAAAAACCAAAATCTAGCCTAAAATATAATCCACGCTATTGTAATATTACATCATTTTGCATGCAAAAATCTTAATCTTTATCTGTAAATTCTAAATCTTTATATAAAAATTAAATTCTCCAATAAAAATTCTAAACATTGGAAAAAGAGGTTTAAACTAAATTACCCTTGAAATTTTCTCTAATTTTTCAACGTCAATCGTTGTTAAACCAATTTCAAAATATTTATACATATTTGTATAAGAATTTACATTTTAAATCTATCAATTTCATGTTTGTAATCCAAAAATTTGACCTTCCTCTATTTTTCTTAATATTGATTACATCAAATAATTTCTAAGAAAATTTATATTATTTTTGTGTAAAATGTTTGGATATGAATAATTTTGTAGATGGAAAAGTTGAGTATGAATGATGAAAGATATGAATACCCACAAGGAGATATATAAGGTGAAAAATCTTCGAATAATCGCCACTGTGAAATCTGACATTTTTAAAATGATTTTAAAATGTGGCATGTAAATTTTTTGTCAATTTTGGGTCAAATATGAAAAAGTTGACATATTTTATTACGTAGCAGCGACGTGTGTGTTTTCCGTCAAACAGTGAAATTTGGATTTTTCTAAGCGAAAATTTGTTTTCGCAAATGCGTTTGGCAAATTATTTTCACTAAAGTAATATATTTGATTAATGCTTTAAATGAGTCGGGATTTGAGCTAGATTTTAGATCAGAATCTCAATCGGGTTATTTAAAATATAGTGTATATATGGATATATATATAATTATAATTTATTATTTTAATTATATAAAATATTTTTTTATTTTAAGAAGCGTAGAGAGGAAGCCGAAGCTTCCTCTCCTGCTTCTGTAAACCGCGGGCGAGGAGAAGGGATTCATGAAGGGATAAGGGTTTCAGTCGAGAAGGGGCTTCGTAGGAGCTGCGGTTTGTTCAAGCACGAGCTGGCGGAGGGCGAGGGGGCGACAAGGGCAAACCCTTGGCCAATGGTAGCTACGAACGCTCTGGAGTTGTCGACCGTGAGAGATCGTGCAGTTCGTTTGAGGGTTTTCCGAGCTTCAGGCGACGGTGAAACCTAAGAACTTCTCTCTGTTAATGTATTCTAGTTGATACTCTCTGTTTAATGGATGGCTTGAGGATATGTATTAGGGTCATGTTAGTTTCTATATTCCCCGATTACAGTTGATTTCTAGTTTATGATCTTTGTTGTACTCATGGTTTGGTTTCTGGGCTGGGGATCATGGTTGTCCCTAAAAGCCGTCTTGGTTTTTAGTCTTGATTGACACTTGTCTGTTATCCCTGTTATGTGTGTGGGATGTTGACATCGGCCTTGTTGTAGGTTCTGGAAGTGTCGGTTGATTTGACTTTTCACTTACAACAACGCGTGGAGTTGGTTTATCAGTAAGCGTGTCATGGTCACCATCGAGTTAGGGCTCTTTATACTTTATGCACTGCATTGCATCATGGTTTTTAAAACTGCTATTTTGTGGGATACTACATCTGAAAATTCGATGGGGACTGTTTGACAGCATGTTAGTTTTTAAGTATACATATGTTTTCTCACGTTTACATTCTGTACATTGTTTATCCTTAATATTCTGCCATATGGATGATGTGATATCTGTGCATGTATTGGAAGAATGAATCCACTTGATGCTTTAGGCACTCTAGCGTTAAAGCATCACGAGACTATTCGGTGACATCTTCTACTGCAAGAAGATGAGTTATATGATACATACATTGGGAGGATGAATCTTCTTGATGTTTTAGGCACTCTAACACTAAAACATCACGAGGGTATCCCTCGAAATCTTCTACTGCGAGAAGATGGGTTTATGATACGTGCATTGAGAGGATAAATCATCTTGATGCTTTAGGCACTCTAGTGCTAAAGCATCACGAGGCTATCCCTCGTGCAATCTTCTATTGCGTAAAGATTGGCCATTTACGTGCAAAATGGTGATAGGGCATTCATGACATGTCCTCAGGTATTAAGCCCTAAAAGTGGAAAAAGAGGATGGGGCATTGGTGACATGTCCTCAGGTTGCAAGTCCTGAATGTTGATAGTGGAGATGGGAAAGTGATAACGATTCCTTAGGTTCAAGTCCCTAAACTTGGCCAGGGTATTGTCACACGAAGTTGGTAGGGTTGTCAGTCGCAGATATTAGCCGATCCTAGTACCATTCCAAGCTGATGGGTGGCATGACGGCTTGAGCTTGCTCATCGAAAACCCTCGTCAATTTGGAACATAGAGGTATTCTAGGAGAGAGGCGGTCTATCGTGAGCAACCTCCTCCGTTATTGCAACTATACGAGTTGTGTCATTGCTGAGCTACTGACCAGCAACTCGGGTGATGCATTGGATTTTCGGATTGCCGTCAATAGTATTCTTTCCTACCTCATGAGGTGTTGCTATTGATAGATAGCCACCTTTCTGTGACATGTGCTGGGTGGGTCCTTGCGTGACCATCCATTTCATTGAGCATGGATTGAAGGTTGTCAGTCATTGAGATTGGCCTATCCTAGTACCATTTCATTTGACGGGTGGCGTGACGGCTTGAGCTTGCTCGTCAGAAACTCTCGTCAATTTAGAACATAGAGGTATTTAGTGAGAAGCAGCTTATCACGAGCAAGCTTATCTGTTACTCCGATTATATGGATCGTATCGGCACTGGTTACGACCCGCCAACACATCTGAAAGATTACACCACTTTACGATGATGAGTGACAGATGGGTCTTTGTGTGACCATCCCTTTTCACAGATGATGTTTTCATACGGAAAACAATGTTGGCATATTTTGTGATTATAGTTGTCTATGTATGTAATGAGTTTTTGAATAAAGCCAGATCGAGGGCCATGAGCTGGTTTATTAAAAGGGTAAATAACACTGTAGACCCTATAGTTTGCGATCAACGACAAGTCAAACCCTGGAGATTATTTTTTAACAACTAAAACCCTGAACTATGAGAAAATGTCGTCGGCGACCTCGCAGTCATGATTTCCATCCAGAGCCGCCAAGGTTAACGCCCCGTTTGTACCCTGTCAAGCGGCGTCGAACGGAGTCGAAGGGCGATAGCAGAGCCGACGGTCGAATCATCTAGAGCCGACCGAAGTACAACATTCGCTGGCTGTTGGATCGACGAGGATCGTCCCTCGTCTGGATCGACGACCAGGATTGAATCTGGCGTCCCTGCCAGATGCGATGACGGACAAAGATCCTTGGCCGTTGGATCGAGCGAGGAACGTGCCTCGGATTGACGGCCAGGATTTAATCCGCCTGGCGAAGACGGACGTCGATCCTTGTCCGTTGGATCCTCGCCTGTATCGAACGGTCAGTAGTGACTCCAAATTAATTGGGTCACGTGCGGGTCACATGCGATCCTAAATCGCCAGAATTCCCCATTATGATGGACGTCCGTCGTTATACCACGGACGTCCGTCTTTAAATAACACGTCATCAGCATCTGGACGGCGTCCGTCAGACCATGACGGACGTCCGTCATAACCAAAACGACCGCGTTTTCATCCTGGCGGATGACAAAACGCTGCTTATACTCGCGAAGGGCATCCAAACCCTAGAAATCGCCCTGTACTTCAAATCGAGAGCGAATTCCCGATTTCCCCCGACGAATTCCCGAACTCCCGATTTCCCCCGACGAATTCCCGAACCCCCGAGTTTTGAATCTGAAAATGGCGCCGAGGAATAGTCAAGCGTCGAAGAAGCGTAAGGTGGTGGCTCCCACCGAGACGATGGGTCCAATGGAGTCTGTAGAACCTGGGATGTTCAGCTCAGCCTCCGCCCATGTATGGTACGAGAAGGACATTGTACCCCGTGCAATAATCATATCCAGGAAGGTAAATTTCAATTCATTTTCTGATTTTGGATTGAAGGCAATGTTTGAACGATTTGGATTGGATAAACTGTGCACAATGGGAGGTTATTTCTATGAGAGAGCTGTCAAACTGTTTTATGCCAATTTGGAGTTGGACAAATCAAGTGATAGAGAGTTGAGGAGTTTTCTGTTTGGAAAACAGATTAGGATAACTCTAGGACAATTAAATGAGCTCATTGGATGCTCCACGGAGGAGCCGTTGGAGGAGTATTACCATGCGACAAAGGACCCCAAATTTGTCCAAAAAGGAGAAGGTCTTGCATTGCTGAAGCAATTGGTTCGCAATTCTACAGCCGTTGAGTCTTTCTTCCGGCCTAAATCAAAAGACCTCGATGCGAAAGCAAGGGTCATCCATCACATGATCACGCACACATTTATGCCTCGTGATGGACATAGAGACCTTGTCACAGCCATGGATTTGTACGTAATGGAGAAGCTATACAATGGGAAGAGGTTCAACCTTGCATACGTCATTATGCAGCAAATGAAAGCAACTCTGAATAGTGCAAGGAAGAATCTCCCATATAATTGGCTCATTCAGCGCATTATTGATAGCAACGGGTTGGTTGTCCCTCACACAGAGCGACGAACAAACGAAAAACCACTTGACATGTATAATGAAGTTACATTGGCTCGGATGGGGTTGCAAAAAGTATGAGGGGAGTGGGTATTCAGAGGAGATGTGGCAGCTGCACCTCCTGCACATCTTGTACCTCTTGCACCTCGTCCTTCCACTTCAGCTGCTCCACCGCCATCCACGTCAGCTCCACCATGGCCATCATCGTCAGCTCCACCACCGCCATCCATGTCAGCTCCACCTGCTCCTTCCATGTGCACTGCCATAATTCCGTGGACAGCAAACGCACAATCGACATATCACGTGGAGGTGGATGACGATTTTGTGCGTCCTATGGCGGATGATGCACCTCCCCCACCCCAGTCCTCATCGTCGCCCTCCGTACTCAGCAGCGAAGAGAGGTGGCAGTGGCTTGTCACCCAACTTGGCGAGATTCAAGCCAAGTTGGATAGACAGGAGAGTAAACTTGGCCAGCTTCAAGCCACTGTACTATAGATGCAAGAAGTACAAACGCATATGGCAACTGCTCGCACAACCGCCCAGCCAT